>CM070578.1:17982500-18579976 GCA_036346355.1 Rhipidocladum racemiflorum | reverse complement strand
AGACAACAATACAAAGTCACATAAGTAATAAGGCAAAAAAGCTTACCGCAGGTCCGGACCTTTTGTGCCACCAATATTTAATGCTGATTTATCAGCCACTTTGGTTCGAGTTATCAAGTTCAGAAAGGAGGTCAACTCCTTTCGGGTCCAAGTAGAGATTACGTCCAAAAATAAAAACAGTTCTTTGCTGAAGCAAATAATCGTGCAAAAAAAAGACGGTCCAATGATCATCGGAGGCTCCTGCCCCCCGAGACCTCTGCATACACTCATGGTCCCAAAAAGATGTTGTTATTTTATGTAGTACTAGCTACTTCAACTTTTTATTCAATTAGAATCTTCCTACTTACGTACACATTTAGAGTTGTCACGGTAAATTCACGTTTTCTGCACTTAATAGCACATATATTACTGCTACACACAAAGCCATCACATACTTTACATTTCATGTTCGTTGTAACAAAGTAAAAAATTTATACATAGCCAACAAATGAATGGTCATTTCATTTATCTATCTTCTTTTGCGGCACATGAAATAATACCTCTCCAACGTACCTTTTCAACAAAAGCACGGCTGTGCACGTCTGTAACACACCGAACACCAGTAGAAAAACCAGCGTCTTCTACTTATACAGAAACCTCGATTAAATGTGGCCTAACCCCATCTACCACGAGCTTGTACAATGTACGGTCAACACTAAGAGCGCGTCACGGCCGCTCTTGCTAGTTCAGTTCCAAAAGAAGGTTGTCATTTCATGCAACAATATTCAGTTTAACTTTTTAATCCTTTCGAACATTCTTAGTGCTGCGCTCAATTCGCAAATTTTAGTGGAATGGGGTGTACCTACCAGGTTCGCAATATACAGTGTCTACTACATGTAACGCATGAATACATATATTAAGAGAGGTGCTTGCCTTGCTCAGAGAATTCTGGATCAGCGTTCAGGTCGACGAGTGCGGTCTCTCCAACGTAACTATCTAAACCAAGCAAAAACATGAATAATAAGCAAAATAAGTAATAAGACGGCAATAATGTTTCTTTCATATACTTCGTAAAACATATTCTCATTCTTCCAACCACGAATAATCTAATCTTATGCTTACATAGTTTTGTATATTTGTGTGATTTTTCCAAAGTCATTCATGTGATTTTTCCAAAGTTTTGTATATTTGTGCAATTTTGAATTACATGTTGTATATTTGAGCTTTTTTTTTCCTAATATAACATCTACGTAGTGTGGTATTTCAAGTACTAGCAATAACACACGCATACCAAGGTTTTATGAAATACGAGGGTATATCTACAGTTCGCAATATGGGGTGTTTACTAAAAGTAGCATGCATACATACATTTCGTCATAACAACATAAGACCGTTAAATTTATGGTATCAACATAATTTAAGGAGGTGCTTGCCACATACGAGTTTTCGAACGGCGTCGAGGTCGGCGTGTGCGATCTCTGCAGATGTCGGCGCCTACACGAGGCAAAACAACGGTGCAAAGTCAAATAAGTAATAAGGCAAAATAACTTACCACAGTCCAGAACTTAGGGCCACCAATGTTTTAGACATATTAATTAAACAGCCACTTTGGTTCGAGTTATTCAGGTCGGAAAGGAGGTCAACTCCTTTCGGGTCCAAGTAGTGATTACGTCCGGAAAAAAAAAAGCAGTTCAACGTTCGAAAGTACAATTTCAACGTTCAAAATAACTTAGCATAGTCACGAACTTTGGGTCACCCATATTTATGTCGATTTAGTAGCCAATTTGGTTCTGATTATTACGCTCGAGAAGGAGGTCAACTCCTTTCGGGTCCAAGTAGTAATTACATCCAAAAATATGAGCGATCTTTGAAAAATACAGATCCAATGGTCATCGGACGGTCCAGGCCCCAAGACAGTTCAACGCTCCAATGGAAGCTCTACTGAGTGGTCCTGACCTCTAGAGATACTTAGAGTCCCAAAAGATAGGTGTTATTTTATGCAAGAATATTTAATTGAACTTTTTATTCCGTTCGGACATTTTCTAGGTGCTATATTTAATTGGCAATTTTTATGGAATGCGGGGACATATCTACCAGGATCACAATATAGGGTATTTACTGAGAGTAATGCATCAATACATACATTTGTTAAAAACAACATAACCTAGGAAAAATTGTGGTATGAACAAGATTGAAGGAGGTGCTTGCCTTGCTCAGAGTTTTCGGGAACGGTGTCCGTACCTACACGAAGCAAAAACAACAATATGAAGTCAAAGAAGTAGTAAGCCAAATTGATTTAACTATGCGATAATTTCAAAAAACTATAACCACCGCCTTGCCTTCAAGCTCCCAGAACAACCACTACAATACAATCTGCTCTCACACTCTTCCCTCACACTCTGCTCTCACACTCTTCCCTCACACTCTGCTCTCGCACACTGCAAGGAGAGCGACGCAGCACCTCAATTTATAGGCTCAAAAACAATTACTGTCACGTTTACATTAATCTCGATTATTATACGCATAATCGTGTCATTTATTTTTAATTACGTTGATTAGAACCAAAATTAGCCGTAATCAGCTGATTATGCGGCATTGGATACCAACTCGATTTGACTTGACGTGCTATTTCAACCACCGTCATTTGTTTCTATCACATGCATGCGACTTCGGCCAAAGCATCGAATATTTTAGCATGGAGCAGGGGGAAGCGGTCGCGCGAGCAGGGTGGGGCAGGCGGGCGCGACGACGGGGCGGCACTGGCTGCCGCCACCCCATCTGGCGGCAGCCAGCCGACGCGTGGCAGCGGGCAGGCGAGGGCTAGTGGGTGCGTGACACCTGGCCGCCGGCCAGGCGGCAGCCAGGGCTCTCGCTTATCTCGGCGTATGCGGCGCCACATGGCGCGGCGGCTCCCCATGATATTTTTGCTATTTTTTTTCTTTGATGTATATTTCTGATATTTTAGATTACATGTTGTATATTTGGGGTATATTTCCGGGAAAATCGGGTCAGGTCGGCTCCGACTTCTAAGTTTCGGACTGGGCTGACGAGAATTAGCAAGAATCAACGAGAATCAGGTTCCAGCTGGATTCTGATTATATGTAAAGAACAGCTTCTGATTGTGAAAGAAGCTGTCCAGAATCCTTCCGTTCAGCAAACAATCCATTTTTTTAAGTAGAAGCTGAAACGAACAGGTCAACATCCAACCTAAGGATGCACTTTTTTTGCTCTCTTAGAGTATTCTTAGTACATACATTTTTGCTATGTCTATAGAATTCCACATCACTTAGAAATAACGATAGATACAACCAATGTTACTCGGACACTCATGTCTAAATAATTTTGCCGAATCGGACACCTTGAATCCGAGTCGGATTTCGACACGCGTGTCCGATTCCGAGTTGCTTTTACCGTGTTAATTTTTTTAATCGAATTGAACACAACGAATCCGAGTCAGATTCTGACTCCCATATCCATGTCCATGTAGCACTAGATGCAACAATTCTACTATATAATATCTACCGGTGAGTCCAAACAATAAATGCTAATATTCTCCCATGCTCTCTATGTCTCCCTCACTCTCATCGACGCCTTCCACCTCATTGGCTCTCTCTCTCTCTCTCTCACCCACCGGCACCTTCCACCTACCATCCAACAGTCCTCTCTCCCATTCTTATCGGTGCCTTCCACCTCACCGCCCGCCCGCACTTATCCAGCCTCACCAACATCGGTTATTCTCATGTGCAGTTACTCCCACCTCTGATATACCCCCTAAACAAACTTGAAATACCCCTTTTATCACCTTGGGTACACTCATAAACTAATTATAAGATACTTCAATGTGAAATACACACAAAAAATTGTAAAAGTCTCCATAATTTCTAATGTATTTTGTAAATAACTTTATATTCGCACATAAAAAGGGGTTATTCTTTGAAAAAGTGTACATACAACCTATTTACACCCAAAAAAACATGATAAAGGGTTAATCGACAATTAGCACATGCAAACATTGGGTTTAATTTTGGGTGTGGGCATGCCAGCCAATTTGATCATGCAATTGGCAAGTGGAAGATTTAATTCAAACGACCTTTAAGTCGATGTAATTTTTAATAATGATATAATATAATAAGGCGTTCAAGTCGATTAGACGATAAGTAACCAATAGATCTAATCAACCTGATTGAGTTGATTAGATGAAAGATAAAGGTAGATTTTTTTTCAAAAAAGGCGACGCATAACAAGATCGGAGATAAAGCATAGCTGAATGGTGTAAGTCGACGAAATCAATAATCGATGATGAGTAACTTTATTGATCAAGCAAATTACAGAGAAAGGATTACAAATCTAAAATTCTACTCCTAGTCGACAGAAAAGTAAAGTGTAATGCGGATTGATTGATTGATTGATTGTCCCCTTTTCCATGATACCCATCGTCTTCTTTTATAGCGCCCATACCGACCGTGCCTTCCTTGGATTCTCGTAATACTGTCAGTATCGGTTTCAACTTCCCCAAAACAATCTTTACTTTCCGATCGATTTGTATCCCAATCTTACTCTTGTTGTAATTAGTATCGGCCGTAACCTTCTAAAATAATATCTCCTTTGATCCTACACTGATCTTTTATTAATCCCATTTTATTCCAAACTTACCAAATTAATAATTATTCTTAAATCGACCATACGCCAAATTATGGTGTCAACACAACCTAAATGGTCTTATACACTCATAAACTATATGTATATACTTGTGGGGGATTGACTATTCGCTAAAAAGACCATTGTACCCCCAGAAGGTCCTGAAGGTACCGACCATACGGCACCATCGGAAGATGCTCAGGAGAGCGTCCGAGCAACACAACGCCCGAGCATGCGTGCCTACCCGTTCACTCACGACCATACCGGGCGACACGAGCAACCATGCTTGTGAAGACCACGCGGGGGCCTGGATGAATGGTCGGGGGACTCGGTCAAACCATTAGAAAGGAAAGTGGCAGCCAATCCGCCGAAGATCAAGGGCAGGTGCACCGGAAATTCAAAATAATGCGCAGATCAAGGGCTCCGGATTGTGGGCATTACGGATATGGACGCATGGCGTAAATCTAGGGGGTAGTTACTGTCGGCGTACTAGCCAACAGGCACCTCCGAGACGGGTGCTTATGAGATTCTAACGGGGGCTTTCGGGGCAATCGCCTCGGAATGGAAGACGGAGACGACCGAGATGCAGGGAGGCCCAGCTAATCTGGGACGCAAAGAGTTTTTTACCCAGGTTCAGGCCCTCCGGAGAGTAATAGCCCTAGTCCTGCCTTTCTTGGTATTCCTTGTGTTCTTGCTGAAGAGGATGAAAACCTTACAGCCTTCCGAACCCCCTCTCCCATGCGCCCCGGCTTCCTTTTATACTTGGGCTGCTAGGGGCGCATGGGAGGCTTACACTGCGAGCCCCCCCCCTCATTACACTGCCACGGGCGTATTTAATGCACATGCCCCTGCCCTTACGCAACATTTAAGGCCGTTCTCAGCTGTCGCGCCCTTGCCTTGGGCCCCGCGCCTACCAACGACGCTTTCGTTAGTCGAGGGGATGAGGTGTTGCCGTGGCGACTCTCGCAATTATGATGTGCCTGGGAAGGCGCGCCGCCATCTTGCAGCCTCTATAAGCTTCGCATTTAATGCGCCACGATTCGCATTAAATGTCCTTGATCTCAGCGAGGCTATCCCGGATGGTGCGCGATGGCTAGGATCAGACGCTACGTGTGCATCGGGGACCACCTTATCGGGCGCCAATGCCTGCTCAGACGCCACGTGTCCGTGGGCGACCACATTCTTGGGCGCCAGCTGCGCTCAGACGCCACGTGTCCGCTGGCGACCACCTTCTTGGCGCCAGGCCTGGCTCAGACGCCACATGTCCGCTGGGGCGACCACCTTCTTTGGCGCCACGGCTTGCTGTACGCCACGTGTCCGCTGGGGCGACCACCGTGGGGCTCTTTCTCTTGCCGTGGCGGTGGGCCCAAGCATGCCCTGGCCGCCACTTGACCGCTTTTTAGTGCGGGGGAGCAGGTACCTTGGTGTAGAATACGTCGACAGTAGCCCCCGGGCCCACCCAGGAGCGCTTTTTGGTCTTCTGCTCTTCTTCTTCTTTGATTGGCGTCTTGAGAACCGCTCCGGTTCCCGGGTGGGGCCCTTCAAACGCCCGCGCGCCCCGCAAAAAAGATCTTCCGGCTTCTCCGATTCCCAGGCGGTTTGCGCGGTTACTTCCTCCTTGTAACCGCCGCACGTTCCTTGGGATTCGGCCCCCTTTATGAGGCTCTTAAACTTTCTCTTTTTCGAACCGCCGCGCCCTTTCGGTTTTCCCGCCGGTTCTCCTTCCGCGGCCTTATAAGAGGCCGATCGAGGGGGGAGTAGTTCTTTCTCCTTCCAATTCCCCTCGATCCACCTCTTCCCGACGCCTTAGGTTCCCTTGCTTCTTCCTCTTTACTGTCGCGCTCCGATATTCCTCTCCTCCCAATGGCTCCGGTACTTCCTTCTTCGTCTATCGAGGAGGAGAGGGCCGGCAGGTTCTCCCAGAACATCACCGGGGGCGTCCTTCGCCTCCGCGCCGGGACTGTTGAGCCTCGCTGTCGGCCCGGGGAAGTGGTTTTCTTCGGGTGGCAGCTCCTTGCCGGCCTGCTACCGCCGGTCTCCGACTTTTATCTCTCTGTTCTCAACTTCTACGCCATTCATCACATCCACCTTCCTCCCAACTCCGTTATCCTCCTTTCTGCCTTTGCTCACTTTTGCGAGATGTTCGTGGGAGTGCTGCCCAACCTTCTCCTTTTTCGTTTCTTCTACACTCTCCGCGCTGCGGGCGGTACCCCGCAGGTCGCCGGGAGCTGTCACCTGCGGCTCCGTGACGGGATCGTTGCGCGCTACCTTCCATTGGACTGCCGGTCCAACTGGAGGGATTGGCGCGCAGAGTGGCTGTACGTCGAGGACGACAGCGGCATTGAAGTGCTGGAGCTTCCGCCCGGCCCGGCGGTCAGCAACCCCAACTGGGGGGCTCCGGTGAGCGATGCGCCCGAGCTCAGCGATCTTGGCCCGCGTCGACCAGTTGCGGACGGCGGGCCTGACAGGGGCCATGGTAATCCGGGATTTTATTGCCCGGAGGCTGTGCCCCCTGCGCCGCCGCGTCCGCCCGGCCTAGCAGTACATGGGCCAAGGCGATGGGACCCGGAGTATCCCCGGAGGTAACCTGCTCCACTCTGCATCACTCCTTGTTACTTCTACTTCTTTTCCGGCAAAACCTGATTCTAACAGCACTTCCTCCCTCCTGCGATTCTTTTTCCTTTTTGTGCCGACAGCCGCCGTGGATTTGGCCGACGACGTGATCAACAGGTGGATGTTGCAGTTGGGCCTATCCGGCCCCGTCCCGCCGTTTCCGGCGGGCGCGGTCCCACTTTGCCGGTTGTCCCCTGGGGAGCGCGCGGCGATAATCCGTGCCCTGCCCTCGATGGACGCCATGGGCACGCCCATCGTGACATGCCAGGCGACCTTAACAATCCGGGATCCTCCTCCCGCTGGTGGTCAGGGGAGGGGCGACCGAGTGAGGCGCAGGCGCCCAGATGATGACGACGACTCCACCCATCCTTCCCAGAGGCCCCGCTTCCTGGGCTCAGCCGGGGTGGGGACTTCCACGTCTGCCGCGGGGGCTTCTTCGGTTGCGGCAACAGGTTCCTCCATGGTGGCGGGGGGCTCGTCGACCGGCGGGGGCTCGTCCACCCTTGCCCCTGCCGGGGGCACGACGATGGATCCTCCGCTGCCGGTCCCTTTTGTTTCGGCACCGCCACCAGCAGCGGTGGATCTTCCTCCGCCTCCGTCTCCGCCGCCAGCCGTGGCGGGTTTGCCTCCGCCTCCGCCGCCACGGCGGGGAGCCTCCTCGCTGCCGCCCGGCGGGGAGCCTCCTCCGCCACCGGCAGCGGGGCCGGCGGGCTGGTCCTCGTTGAAGCGTGCCCTCGCTTCCCAAGGCAGCGCCTAGGTACTCACCAGAGACGCAAATGCAATATAAAAGTTCAAGTTTTTAAGACTGATCTCACTGTTTCCCCCTTTTGCCCAGGGTTCCTACTCCGGACATCCCCGCTGCCCGTGCCGGGGACGGCCAAGGTGCCGCTGCAGTCAGGGCTGCGCTAGCCGGTCGCTGAGCAGGCGGCCAGGGGCCGGCGGGCGATTCCCAGGCAGCCGCTGCTGCTGCCGTCGTTCAGGACCAAGGCCCGTTCGGCCCCGTCCCTACCCCAGAACTCCCCGCCGCCTCCGTTCCCTCGGCAGACGCTGATGCTCTGCTGGCGGCCCTCGGCGAGCTCTACTCCAGCACGAGCAATCGTCTGGTGACGAGCAGGGAGCGGTTGACGGAGGCGGGAGTCGAAATCAACCGCCTCCGCAAGGAGGTGGAGGACCTGCGCGATCGGGGGGCGGGGCTGGAGCTGCAGCTGCGGAGGGAGCGGGAGCAGCAGGAGCAAAGCACCCGCCGCGCCGAGCGGCTCTCCGCGGCGCTGGAGGCGGAGAGGGTTGATCGGCGCTGGAGCTGCAGCTTGCGGGGTGGCCGCTAGGTATAATAGCAAGTTTTCCTCTGTTTTGGGGGTGACCAGGACGGGTGGCTTGGACAGGTACTGCTTTAGTTCCTCAAAGGAACGATTAGCTTCCTCCGTCCATGAGAAACCGTCGTGTTTGCGCAGGGCTTTGAAGAAGGGTAACCCTCGCTCACCCAGCCGAGAAATAAAACAGCTCAAAGCGGCCATCCGACCGGTCAAGGCCTGTACCTCATTCACGCATGTGGGTGGTCTCATGTTTTCAATGGCTTCAATTTTCTCTGGATTCACCCCGACGCCCTGCGGACCGACCATGTAGCCGAGCACCTTGCCGGCTTTTACACCGAAAACGCATTTTTCTGGGTTCAATTTTATTCAATGCTTATTGAGATTACAAAATGTTTCCTCTAGGTCGGCGACATGATTTGGAGCGAGCTTGATCTTGACGACTATGTCGTCTACATAGACCTCCAGGTTCCGACCTATTTGATCCGTAAAGGTTTTCTGCATGAGGCGCTGAAAAGTTGCTCCAGCGTTTCTCAAACCGAATGACATGGTCGTGTAGCAGAATGTCCCAAACGGGGTGACAAAGGAGGTCTTCCCTTTGTCTTCACGGGATATGCTAATCTGATGATATCCCGAATAAGCATCCAGGAAGCTCATAACTTGTGACTCCGCCGTCGCATCGACCAACTGGTCTATGCGAGGTAGCGGGTAGTTGTCCTTTGGGCACGCGGCGTTTAGGCCCGTGTGGTCGACACACATGCGCCACTTGCCTCCTTTCTTCTTGACTACGACTGGGTTGGCCAGCCACTCCGAGTGCTCGACCTCTCTGATAAAGCCGGCTTTAAGGAGTTTGTCGAGTTCTTCCCGGATGATCGCCTGTTTTTCTGGGGAGAATCATCTGAGTTTTTATCGCACTGGTTTTTTTATCAGGTTGAACTGCTAGCCTGTGCTCAATCACCTCCCTTGGGACTCCGGGCATGTCGGATGGTTCCCAGGCGAACGCATCCGGATTTGCTCGGAGGAAGGTGATGAGCTCGAGTTCCTATTTGGGATCTAAAGAAGATCCCAAATGCACGACATTGGCGGGTTCTGACTCGCTGAGCGGAACAGCCTTGGTCTCTCCTCCTGGCTGGAGGGCAACTTTGGGCCGGGAGTGCTTCGACTCTTGGTCGGAGCCGCGTGTAGGCAGTTGGCCGACCATGTCCAACGCCCTCTCATCGCAACTTAATGCGGACTTATGGCTCCCCCTCACGGTTATGACCCCATTGGGTCTAGGAACCTTTAGGCATTGGTACGCGTGGTGCGTGGCGGCCATGAATTTGGCCAAAGCTGGTCTGCCGAGAATGGCATTGTATGCCGATTCGAAGTCGACCACATCAAAGGTGATCAATTCTGTACGGAAGTTGCTCGGACTGCCAAAGGTGACGGGCAGAACGACCTGGTCCAAAGGTTTGATCGAGGTGCCCGGGACTATCCCAAAGAAGGAAACCGCTATGCTTTTGATCTTGGAGCGAGGGATCTGCATCTCATCCAAAACCTTGGCGGAAATTAAATCCAGGGAGCTTCCGGAATCTATGAGGACCCGGCCAACGACAGTGTTGCTGATGGTCGGGCTCACGACCATCGGAAGCTTCTGTGGTTTGGTCATTCCAAGGGGACAATCATCCTTGGAGAACGTAAGGGATAGCTCGGACCACTTGAGCTCTTGTACAGGAGGTTTTCCCTGGGTAACATGGTGTACCTCCCGCGCGGCATCCTTCAAATCTCGTCGAGATTTGTAGGCGAAGGAGCCCCCGAAGATAACCGCGATGTGGTTCTGGGGTTCTTGATATTCCATGTCCTCGTCCTTATCCTCGACGGGTTGTTTGCCTTTGCTACTTTCGCCCTGTTCTGGGAGCGACGGCATGGGACCTTTGCCGCTGTAAAATTGCTCCAAGTGATAGGTCCATGTTCGGCAATTTCGCAAATCATGCCCGTATGCCTGATGGAGCGGACAGTAGAGGCCGCCCCGTTGCTCTGCTGGGTCGCCTCGATCGCGGGGCCGGTTCTGTTGTCCTTTACCCCGAGCATTAAACCCACGGTGCTGCGGCTGGGATGCTCGGGGCTGTTCCTGTTCTACCGCAACGACTATGCCCGGCGAGGATTGTTTCTTCTTCTTCTTCTTGATCTTTTTGTCCACAGAATTCGGGTCTTTTTTGCTGGCGGAGGTTTCCAATCCGGGCTGAGGTGGTAGCTTTCCTTCGTCCAGCATTTTCTTCCACTGTACGGCCTCATCGGCATTGGCATACCTGTCGGCCATGCGGAAGAGCTCGTTGGCCGTTAGGTATGGATGGATTTCCAGGTCCTGCGTGAAACGCACGTCTCGCACCCCGAACTTGAAAGCCCGAACAACGACCTCATCCGATATGTTCGGGATCGAATTTCGGACTTGGATGAACCTCTGGACAAACTGTCGAAGGGTCTCACCTTCCGTTTGAATCAGGCGCTCAAGGTTGCGGTCTTTTCCTGGGCGAATGTAGCAGCTTTGGAAATTTGCACGGAGTGCTGCACTGAGCTAGCCCCAGGATCGTATGGACCCTTCTTTTTGGTTGAAGAGCCAAGTGCGAGCAGCCCCATCCAGGACCGTTGGGAGATAGTTCGCCATCACCCCCTCATTGCCTCCGGCAGCCAGGATAGCGGTGGTATAGATTGAGAGAAATCCATCCGGGTTCTGGGTCCCGTTGAATCTCTCAATATGCCCGGGCTTAAACTTGTTCGGCCACGTGACGCTCCGAAGAGAGCTCGTGAAGGCCTGACAACCAAAGATCGGGGTCTCACGGTGGTATCCTCGGTCGTGAAGGTCTTTACGAGCGCCCCCCGTCCATCGCCCCACGCGCGGGCCAAGCCGGTAGAAGACTTCGCGAGGACGGTGTGCTGACGACCGTTCGGTCATGGAGCGTTCGGAACGCTCGTAATCCGGGTGGATGTAAGCATGTCACTCCGAAGTAGCTCGTGAGTTGCTCCGAGGTTTCTCGCGGACTATATTAGCTGTCCGGGGCATTCTCCGAGCATGGCTCCGAGATTCGTCCCTGTGTGAGCGGATGGGAGTATGCCCTCGATGGTCCCGGGAAACACTCCGGGCATCCTGGTCGCGAGGAGGATCTGAGATCTTCAGGTCGGCGGCAAGCCTCTCTAGATCCTCAGCTATGACCATGCCTACAACCTCTAAGTCCAGTTGATCGGGGAAGTTACGGAGGTCGCGCACGACTGCCGCCAAAGCCTGCAGACGTTCTCGGTTCTGGCGGACGGGTGGCGGAGAGCTCCGACGGCGTTCTGGGACGTGATCGGGGGTACGACACTCACGAGAGTTTCCCCAGGAGGAGTTTCTTTCCCTGGAAACCCGCCTCTCTCTCGCTTGGCGGCGTATGCTCGCGAGGGTCTTACCCAAGGACGCTTCCAGGTGGTGCCTGGCCGCTTCATAGCGGTCGCGCTTAGTAGCCCCCGAGGATTCCACCTCGGGCTCGGCACGGCTCCCAGCCATGTTAACATGGCGAGAATGAGACGAGCGTGAGGGGGACATCATCGTATCTCCTTGGGACGTTGTCTCACGGTCGAACTCGACGTGGTCCGGTATGTCCAGACCATCATAGAGTCTGTCATAGTCATCCTCGTCATCACCGAGGGCAATGCACGGAGAATGGAGGGCCTGTTCTCGTGCTCCGGATTCTGGGGTAAAGCTCCCAAATTCGGTATGGCCTGCGGGATCGGTCACACCGGCCACGCCGTCGCCGACGTAGTACATGTCATCATCATCAACGTCGTTGAAGGCACAGAGACTCCAAGTATCTCCCAAATTCGACATCCTCGAGGATCCCAATTCGCACAGGAATCACACTGTCGATCCCCACGGACGGCGCCAGCTGACGACGATTGGAGAACAGGCTCCCACCGAGCTTACTTGTTGAATGAGGGATCAACAGGGGCCCCTTCGTACGAGCAAGGGGGGAACGTCCGAGCAATGCCAAGATGGGAGAAACACGCAGTGTTTATCCTGGTTCGGGCCTCTCACTGCCGAGATAACAACCCTACTCCAGTGTATTGTGTTTATGTTGGATCAAAAAGTGTCGTCCCCCCTACAGGTGTTTTCGGGGGGGGTTAAATATAGAAGCTCATGTCGTACAAAAGGTAACTGTCGACGTATTCTACACCAAGGTACCCGCTCCCCCGCACTAAAAAGCGGTCAAGTGGCGGCCAGGGCATGCTTGGGCCCACCGCCACGGCAAGAGAAAGAGCCCCACGGTGGTCGCCCCAGCGGACACGTGGCGTACAGTTGCCGCTGGCGCCAAAGAAGGTGGTCGCCAGCGGACACGTGGCGTCTGAGCCAGGCAGCTGGCGCCAAAGAATGTGGTCGCCCAGCGAACACGTGGCGTCTGAGCCGGCCGTGGCGCCCAGTAAGGTGGTCCCCCAGTGCACACGTAGCGTACAGTCCTAGCCACTGGCGCACCATCCCCGGGATAGCCCTGCCGAGATCAAGGACATTTAATGCGAATCGTGCGCATTAAATGCGGAAGCATAGAGGCTGCAGCATGGCGGCGCGCCTTCCCCAGGCACATCATAATTGCAGGAGTCGTCACGGCAGCACCTCATCCCCTGACGGAACGAGCGTCGTTGGTAGGCGCGGGGCCCAAGGCAAGGGCGCGACAGCTGAGACCGGCCTTAAATGTTGCGTAAGGGCAGGGGCATGTGCATTAAATACGCCCGTGGCAGTGTAATGAGGGGGGCTCGCAGTGTAAGCCTCCCATGCGCCCCCAGCAGCCCAAGTATAAAAGGAAGCCGGGGCGCATGGGAGAGGGGGTTCGGAAGGCTGTAAGGTTTTCATCCTCTTCAGCAAGAACACAAGGAATACCAAGAAAGGCAGGACTAGGGCTATTACTCTCCGGAGGGCCTGAACCTGGGTAAAAAACTCTTTGCGTCCCCCCGTTAGCCTGGGCCTCCCGGTACTCCGGTCGTCTCCGTCTTCCATTCCGAGGCGATTGCCCCGAAAGCCCCCGTCAGAATCTCATAAGCACCCATCTCGGAGGTGCCTGTTGGCTAGTACGCCGACAGTGGCGCGCCAGGTAGGGGCTATTGGTGGTTAGATCGCCCCCCCTTTCTTCCGTTTCAGGCGGGAGGCTCAGCAGAAGTAGGGGCGCTTGTCTTCATGGCGGATTCGCACTCCAAGCGTGGCAATCTGCCCGAAGAAAGTGGCGCTCGTAGCCGCTCCAGGCATTCGGGGAGGGAACCGGCTATCCCGGGTCCCTCCGCCGCAGGAGAAGCGCGCGTGACTCCCATGCCTGGGGGTCACCCTGTCCAGCGGCGCTTAGCGCTGGGGGATGACACTCCCACACGAAGCCTTCATGCAGCCCGGCTTCTTCTCGATCATCCCCCAGTAGCGCTGGGGGGAAACACCCCATCCACTCCATGGCTGCGGGATATCGTCCACCTGGTGGACGTCGCACAACAGCAAGTTGAAGCGGCGACCCAGCCGGGGGCTTCCGACGCATGGCGGCAGGGAACGCGCGCGCCTGACGTGCCAGGTTCCAGCCGCCACGCGACGACCCCTCCCGGCATCAAGGGTCGGGACAAGGGGAAGGGAGTCCTGGTTGCAACCCCCTCTGTAACGGGGGGACGGGCACGTGACTCCGCTTCTTCCCGCGGTCCCCCCGAGTCAAGGGGGAACCGCGAAGACCTTCGATCGCGCCTTGATGAGAGGCGGCGTCAGCGCGACGGTGACCTGCGTCGTGTCCTCCGCGAACGTCGCGAGGGCGCAAGGCAGGGGGCTCCTCCCTCGGACTCTGGCGAAAGCGCAGGGTCGCACTCCTCATCCTCTCCTCAGGATCGAGGGGCTGGCGAACGACGCTGCTCCCCCTACAACGTTGGATGCCAGGCGTTCTCTCTCCGCCTTCGGCAAGCTACATGGCCGGAGAGATTCCGCCCCGCCTCCATCGAGAAGTATGACGGTACCACCAACCCGGAGGAGTTCCTGCAAATCTACACCACGGTGGTGCGTGCGGCGGGAGGGTCCGAGAAGGTCATGGCCAACTACCTCCCGACGTCGCTGACGGGCTCTGCCCGGTCTTGGCTACTTAACCTCCCGCGAGGCTCTGTGCACTCGTGGGAGGAGCTATGCGACATTTTTGTCGCCAACTTTCAGGGCTCCTACGCTCAACCAGCGTGGAGGATGACCTCCACGCTCTGGAAGCGGCAGAGGAGTCACGAGAGAGTTCATCCGGCGGTTCGACCACTTGCCGCAACACGATCCCCGGATCTCCGAGCGATCGGTGATTATTGCTTTCGGAGGGGGTCCGAGACCGGAAGATGCGGGAAAAGATGGCCACGCGCGTCATCTCAACCACGTCTGAGTTGTTCTCCCTGGCACACAAGTGCGCCAGGGCGGCCGAAGCTCGGAAGTGCGCGACGAGACCTTCTGACTCCGGCGACGCCGGCACCTTGAAGTCCTCCGACCGCAAGAAGAAAAAGAAAAAGCGGAGGGAGGCAACCGCTAGGGAGGTCTTGGTCGCTGAGCCGGAGCCCAAATCCCGGCGTCATGATGATCAGGACCGACGGGACGAGCGCCGGGGCAGGCGCGGCGACCGCAGGGACCGTCGCTCACCCCGCTGCGAAAGCAATGGCGGCAAGCCCTATTGCCCCATCCATCGAACAAGCGGACATGACTTGGAGGACTGCCAAGTTGTGTCCAAACTGGTCGACAGGCGGCTCAAGAAACACCGTGAGAAAGATCGCGAAGACGAAGACGACGAAGATGTGGCTCCGCTAGCCTTCCAGCAGGCGGAGCGCACGGTGGCGTTCATACACGGTGGCTCCGCCACCTACTCATCGAACTCGCAGTACAAGCGGGATCTGAGGCAGGTGTGTGCCACAACGTCATCCTCCGGGGCGGGCCGGCCATTGAAGTGGTCGGAGCAGCCGATCACTTTCAGTCGGGCCGACCACCCGGAGAACACCTCCGGTCCTGGCCATCTCCCGATCGTGGTGTCTCCCACGGTCCGCAATGCGAAGCTGGGGCGGGTCCTGGTTGATGGAGGCAGTGCCATCAACCTGCTATCCGTTGGAGCGTACCAGGCGCTCCAAATCCCGTACGAGGAACTGCGTCCGGCCCATTTCCGGAGTTGCCCCCGGGGTGGGCCTCTTACCCCTGGGACAAGTCCGGTTGCCGGTTACGTTCGGAAGTTCGGAGAACTTCCGGACGGAGCTGGTGGATTTCGAGGTCGCTGATTTCGACCTCCCCTACAATGCCTTGCTCGGCCGCCCGGCCCTGGTCAAGTTCATGGCAGTGGCCCATTACGCCTACATGCTGGTGAAAATCCCAGGGCCTGGGGGTCCAATTACGGTGAAGGTGGATAGACTGGAAGCCCTGCGCCTCGCCAGCGGTGCGCAGGATCTAGCCGGCACCACCGCTCGACAGCGACAGGGCGACGGCCGGTCTCCCCCTCGGCCAAGACCCGCGCTCCGCCCAAGCCTTCGGGCGAGGCAAAGGCGGTCCCCGTGGGCGAGGATGGCTCGGGCAAGGTCGTCAAGATCGGCACCGACCTCAGCGCCAAATAGGAAGACGCGCTCGTCACCTTCCTCCGGTCTAACCTGGATGTGTTCGCCTGGGAACCATCAGAAATGACCGGGATCCCCAGGGAGGTGATCGAGCACCGACTGGCAACGCTCCCTGGAGCGCACCCGGTTCGGCAAAAGATCCGACGGCAGGCGCCAGAGCGACAGGATGCCATTCGGGATGAGGTGGAAAAGCTTTTGTCTGCCAAGATTGTGCGGGAGGCCACCTATCCGGAGTGGCTGGCCAACCCCGTGCTCGTGAGGAAGTCCAACGGGAAGTGGCGAATGTGCATCGACTTCACCGACCTCAACAAAGCCTGCCCCAAGGACCCATACCCCCTTCCGCGGATAGACATCGTCGTCGACTCTACGGCAGGGTGCGAAGCATTGTGCTTCCTCGATGCCTACTCCGGCTACCACCAGATCAGCATGGCGCAAGAAGATGAAGAGAAAACTGCTTTTGTGACTCCTCTCGGTGTATACTGCTATGTCAAGATGCCTTTCGGGCTGAAGAATGCTGGCGCCACCTATCAGCGGGCCATGCACATAGTGTTTCGGCCTCAAATAGGGAAGAACCTGGAAGTATATGTCGATGATTTGATGGTAAAAACAAAAAAGGCCGATGAGCTCGTTCAGGACCTAGAAGAAACCTTCTCCCGCCTCAGAGAATATCGTATAAAGTTGAATCCCGAAAAGTGTATGTTTGGTGTTTCGTCCGGGAAGCTACTCGGGTTCCTGGTCTCCAGTCGTGGAATCGAGGTCAATCCGGAAAAGATAGAAGCGATCGAGCGAATGCGACCGCCTACCCGGCTCAAGCAACTGCAATGCTTGACTGGCCGGCTAGCCTCCCTGGGCCGGTTCATATCCCGACTCGGGGAGAAAAGTCTGCCGCTGTTCAAGCTGTTGAAGAAGACCAACTCATTTGAATGGACCCCAGAAGCGCAGCGGGCATTCGAAGATCTGAAGAAGTACCTCTCTTCCCCCCCAGTGCTGGTCGCCCCTGAGCCAGGCGAGCCGTTACTACTGTATGTGGCGGCTAGCCCCTCTGTAGTGAGCGCGGCGCTGGTAGCGGAACGGGAAGGTGTCCAACGGCCGGTCTACTACATCAGCAAAATGCTCCACGACGCAGAAACAAGGTACCCTCAGGCTCAGAAGATGGTGTATGCCGTGCTGATAGCGTCGAGGAAGCTACGCCACTACTTTCAGGGGAGAGAGATCACAGTGGTCTCCTCCTACCCCCTCCGCGAGATCCTCCACAACCGGGAAGCGGAGGGCCGCATCGCAAAGTGGTCTGTCGAGCTGGGGGAGTTCGGCATCAAGTTCGCCCCTCGCACTGCTATAAAAAGTCAAAGACTGGTGGACTTTGTCGTCGAGTGGACTCCAGCCGAGTCCGAAGTTGAAGAGGACCCCGCGCCCTCCCCTTGGACACTCTTCTTCGACGGGTCCTTCAGGCTGGAAGGCGCGGGGGCTGGGGTCCTCCTGGTTTCTCCGACCGGGGACCCCCTCAAATACGTGGTCATCCTCGACTTTAAGGCCACTAACAACGTCGCCGAGTACGAGGGCTTGCTGGCTGGGCTTCGGGCCGCCGCAGCCATCGGTGTCCGACGCCTGCAGGTTAAGGGCGACTCCCTGTTGGTCATCAATCAAGCAAGGAAGGATTTCTCCTGCCCTGACCCCGTCATGGCGGCGTACCTGGCGGAGGTCAGGAAATGGGAGCGGCACTTCGAAGGGTTGGGATATACCCACATCCCACGACGCGACAACCATCTGGCAGACGAGCTCGCCCAGCTCGCCTCAACCAGATCTCCTGTACCGGTCGGGGTCTTTGAAGAAAGGCTTCCGCGACCATCCATCGCAGCCCCCGTTTCCGGTGGGGACGATGGTGATGCCGCTTCAGCCCTCGCCTCTGGAGGGAAAGTGGATCCGGCGGAAACGCCCGACCAGCGGTAGTAGCTGACGACCACTTCGTGGTCGCCAGATTTGACCGGAAGGCACATGGATGGATCCGATCCTGGCCTACTGCGGGATCAAGTGTGCCCCGATGATGATGCGTCGGCGAAGAAGGTAGCACGAAAGGCCAAGTGCTATACCCTGGTGGGCGGGGACTGTCTGGCCGGGTAAGAACGGAATTCTTGAAGTGCATCACTCGGGAAGAGGGGAGCGCTTTGTTTCGGATATCCATGGAGGCGTGTGCGGGAGCCATGTGTCCGGGCGAACGATGGCGGGAAAAGCTTTCCGTCAAGGGTTCTATTGGCCGACCGCCCTCCAGGATGCTTGCGAGCTGGTGAGGAGATGCGGCGTGCGCTTCCACGCCAAGCGAGATCCACCAACCGCCCAAGCTTCGCAAACTATCCCGCTCTCTTGGCCCTTCGCGCCTGGGGTGGATATCTGAGCCCGTTCGCGGGCCACAGGGGGCTACACCCACCTGTTCGTCGCCATCGACAAATTCACTAAATGGGTGGAAGCAGAGGCAGTGAGGTCCATCACCGCCGCAGCTGCGGTCAAGTTCATGCAAGGGATATTCGCCCGCTTCGGGGTCGCCAACCGCATTATCACCGACAACGGCGCACAGTTCACCAGCGCGGCCTTCTTAGATTTCTGTGAAGAGATGGGCACCAAGGTCTGCTTTGCCTCGGTCGCCCACCCCAAGAGCAACGGCCAGGTCGAGCGGGCCAACGCGCTGGTGCTGAAGGGCCTCAAGACCCGGGCGTTCGACCGACTCCACAAGCGTGGCGCCCGATGGACTGAAGAGCTCCCGGCTGTGTTGTGGTCACTTCGGACCACTCCTAGCCGAGCTACCGGGGAAACTCCTTTCTTCCTGGTCTACGGCGCAGGTCGTTCTCCCTTCGAATTGGAATCGAATCACTGCGTTGCGGCATTCACGGAAGAGGAGCAGGAGGGTCTGCGCCGAGACGACGTCAACCTCCTGGAAGAGGCGCGGGATCGAGCGGCTTTGCGCGCCGCAAGGTACCAGCAAAGTCTCAGGCGGTACCACGCCTCCCGGGTCAATGAGAGAACATCGGCAAGGCGACCTGGTCTTGCGAAGAATCCAGTCGCATGCCGGGTCGCATAAACTGTCTCCACAGTGGGAGGGACCCTTCAAGGTGGTCTCAGTCTCTCGTCCCGGGGCGGTCAGGCTGACCACTGAGGACGGCGAGGAGCTGGCGAACTCCCAGAATATAGAAAACCTGCGCAAATTCTACCCTTGACCGGTTGTAAGTCCCAGGCTCCGTCCCCCGACTGGCCGGAGGGTGTCTTCCTCTCCACTTCTTTGGTTGGGGAGGCCTTACATTTGAAATTAATATTCGCCTTCTGATTGTCCGAAGTTGTTGTTCTTGTTGCCCCTTTTCCTTTTCGATCTCTTTCTTGCTGTGGAGCAGCGCCAGGGCGCTTGCTCGTGGAACCTTACTGCCTTGCAAAAACCCGGTGGCAAAGGTGGAGCCACTAAGTGAGAGCGTCGTGCAGGAATGGGCGGTTGAATGGCTAGCTCGGCACGACCCCCAGTACGGTCATGACACTCCGGGTGTCCCCGTGGGGGTCGGCGACTCGAGCACCATCATCAAAAACCCAGGTCTTGCCACGACTCACCGGCGCTTTGCTCCTAGGGGCCGCCTGGGAGGAAAATTTTGCTAAGGCAAGGGATCCAAGGGAAAAGATCCCCTGGTGCAAAACCCTGAGTTTCTAAGCGGTCACGTGCTCGCTCGCGTGAAGCCAGAAAGTTAAAGTAAAAGCGATCTACGGCGGCGTAGCGGAGGCGGTGCTCGCTTCATTTAAAGCGTCTTGCATTTAAAGTCTTTTACAGTGCGACCAAAAAAGAAAAGCTGCGAGGGGGCCGAGGGTCCTCGCGTCATCTGCCGCCTCCTCGGTACGCCGCGTCTTCAAGAAGGGGGCCACGCCCAAAGACTATCGCCATGTCCTCCGCCACCACCTCCATCTGGGGGTTCTCCATCGCTAGCTGGGCGGCAACCCGCTCGGAGGCATCGTGAACTCGCTCCTCCGCCTGCGCCCAGTCGCCCTCAAACCCTTGGACAGTAGCCGCGGGATCAAAGTTGGCGTCACGGCTGGCACGACAAGCAGACGCATTTCGCCGTGGCCGCCAGAATCGCGCGCCCTCCTGGGCGGACCGAGCGGAAAGGGCGGCGGGCAGGCGCGTGAGGAAGTCCGCGGTCTGGCAGAGGCAGAAGGCGTAGTGCCGTGGCCTCTCCTCCCGCGGACCCGGCTGCTCCAGCCCCAGTGGAGCAAGGCTGGCCACCGTCCGATTGAAGGCGTGGCGCAGCATCCGCAGCGTATCCACCTCCGAGCGCGGTATTAGCAGTTGAAAGGGATGGGGTCCAACGACCCATCTACTATGTTAGTGAAGTACTACATGGACGAAAGGAGCGTTACCCTGAGGTCCAGAAACTCTTGTACTCACTATTAATGGCTTCCAGAAAATTGTGCCATTACTTCCAAGCACACAAGATTGTAATCCCGACCAGCTTCCCGCTCAGGGAGATCTTGAAAAACCAAGACGCCAGTGGTCGTATAGCAAATTGGCCATGGAGCTTGCCGAGTTTGAAATAATATTTTCGGCTCGCACGGCGATCAAATCCCAGGTCCTGACAGACTTTGTGGCAGAATGGTCGGCTCCAGCTCTGTCAACGAACGAGCCTGCCAGGTCTAGGGAAAATCACTTGACTATGTATTTCGACGGGTCCCGAGCATACGAACGCTCGGGGACTGGTGTTGTACTGTTTTCCCCAGAAGGAGAGAAGTTGTGATACGCCATTCAGCTGCACTTTGCTGCCTCCAACAATGCAGCGGAATATGAGGGCCTCTTGGCCGGACTACGAGCATGCAGATCATTCGGAGTCCAACGACTAACTGTGAAGGGCGATTCGCAGTTGGTCGTAAACAAGGTAATAAGGAGTATCAGTGTTCCGATACCTCAATAGCGCTTTACCTGGTCGAAGTAAGGAAGATGGAGAAATATTTCAAGAATTTCGAGGTACTCTACATCCCCAGGAAGGATAATACCCTGGCCGACCAATTATCAAAGGTCAGTTCCTCCCAAACTACCGCTCCAGCGGGGGTGCTCGTTGAGCACCTGTATAAGCCCTCCATTCCCTCTGTAGAGGAGGCACCAGAGACAGGCGGTACAGTCTCTCTCCTCGAGCAAAGCGCGAGTTGGATGACGCCATTCGTCCAATACCTCGTGCACGGGACATTGCCCGAGGAAGAAGCCGAGCGTTCCCGGCTTACAAGGCGGTCTTCTCAGTACAGACTGATTGAAGGTGACCTATACCGCAAAGGCGCACTAGGAGTCCTCTCCAAGTGTGTCTCCCAGGAAGAGGGCCAGTACCTTCTTCGGGATATCCATGAAGAGATGTGTGGAGCTCATTCGTCGTTCAGAACGCTCGTGAGCAAAGCCTTCCGATTGGGTTATTATTGGCCAACGGCCTTGGCGGACGCGCGGTTGATCGTGACAACTTGTCGAGCATGCCAGTTTCATGCCCGCAAAGTCCACCAACCAGCGTATACGCTGCAAACCATCCCACTTTCATGGCCATTTTCGACCTGGGGGCTCGATATCCTCGGGCCTTTTTCCCAAGGTCGGAAAGGCTGCAAGTACTTGCTCGTGGCCATCGACACTTTCACCAAGTGGATAGAGGTCGAGCCCGTGTCGACCATCTCGGCCCAAACGGCCAAGAGGTTCCTCCAAAGCAATGTGGTAACTCGGTTTGGGATACCCAACCGTCTTATCACAGACAACGAAACTCAATTCACCAGTGAATTGTTCTAAGCTTACTGCGAGGAGGTCGGGACCAAGGTCTGCTTCGCCTCTGTGGCACATCCACAGAGCAATGGGGCAGTCGAACGAGCAAATGGGCAGATAATCCAAGGCATAAAAAAGAGGGTCTTTAAGAACCTCAACCAGCACAAGCAGGAGTGGGTGGACGAGCTACCCTCCGTTCTTTGGTCGATTCGCACCACCGCAAGTCGGGCCACGGGTGAAACCCTATTCCAACTTGTCTACGGTGCAGAGGCCATTTTGCCTGCAGAAATTGTGTTTGGTTCCCCAAGGGTGCAACTGGTTGATTCCGTCGACCAGGAAATCGAGCGGCTCGTTGACCTAGACCTCGCGGAGGCAACACGAGAACGGGCGTTACTCCGGTCCGCGGTTTACCTACAGGCACTTCGTAGGCACGCGACCAAATCAGTTTGACCAAGGACCCTGCAAGTCGGCGACTTGGTTTTACGACGGGTTCAAGACTTGTCGAAAGCCAACAAGCTAACCCCTAGATGGGAGGGATCCTACACGGTCGTATCTGTAACACGTCCGGGGGCTGCTCGTTTAGCGATGAAGGATGGTCGAGTGCTCACCAGCACCTGGAACATTGATCAATTGCATAAGTTCTATGTTTGAGCACCTTTTCAACTCAAGTATCTATTTCTTGCGTCGTTCGCGTTGCCCTTAGTAAAAAATCGATTCTTTCGTTGCGTGCCTCCCCTTACCCCAAACGCTTCGCTCTAAATTCTAAGCGCAGCGAACGAGCACAGCCAACAATGCATGTGTACCATCCCCCTTGGAACCAAGCTCGAAGACCCGCAGGCTGTCTGCTCGTGCCGATCCCCTTCCACAGTAGTTCTTCGCTGCATGAATGATCACGCACAGACATCCTCACCCTCGATTCAAGCTCAGCTCCAACCTGGGCTCGGTAGTCCATCACGGGCATTAACGGCGTTGTGCCCGTTTGCTTCAAATCACACGCGCGGTTACGCTCGCAAACTAGAAGCACGACTCGGCCGCGTGGCGAGCGAAAGCGCTTTACGTGTACGACCAATTTCATAACTAGGACTAGTGGCGATTTCGATCATCTGCGAACTGGCACAAGTGAAACTTTTCAAAATCTCCTATGAACAAACCCGTGCTCGCAGCTTTAGGTGCACGACTGTTGTTCATTGCGGGGGCTCGTACGTGTAAGTCAGGGCTAACCGTGGACTAACCCTGCCTTTTTTCAAGTTTTACTCTTGTTCTCTCCCGTGGTTGCCTTCCTTTTTGCAGAACGACTTTCGAACAAGCGTAAGGGCATCCAAAACAAAGGAGAAAGAGGACAAGCTCAACCTTTTCTATTTCAAAGTTATACACAAAAGTTTACAAGTCGAGAAGAAGGAAAAAGGAAAAACATCTACAGAAGGATATCTACGGATGGCCCCGACGATCGGCCTGGAGGGCGGCAAGCTCTTCCTTAATTGAATCGAGCTCGGCCTCGAGATCCAAGACCTTCCGCCGAGCCGCACGACCTTCGGTAGCACTCTCTCGGAGGCGCTGCGCCTCCTTGAGCTGAGCGTCCTCGCGCTCCCGAGCTTCTTGCACGGCGCGACGAAGGTCGAAGACTTCCTGCCGAAGCTTCCCCAACTCCTCCTCAAGGTCGGCACACCTTAGTTCCAAGGTAGCCTTCGCCGTTTCGCTTTGGGAGAGTTGGTCCCGAAGCTCGGCAACAGAGCTCTTCATCAACTCCAGCTCCTTTTGGTCGGCGGCGTGCACATCGGAGATCCGATGCTCAAGATCGACGATCTTAGCGTCCTGCTCACGATGGTACCCCAAGAACTCCTCCGCAGAGACAGTGGAGGCTTCGATGTCCTCCATGGCCTTGGCAACAAACTGCGGACAAAAAGAAGGATTAAACCACCTAAGGGGTCTTGACACAAAAGAAAGGGCGAAGTACAACATAAAAGCAGAGAGCTCACTAGAAGAGCACGGCTGACCAGTTTGTCCTGGAGTTTCTGGCGGTCGGTCGCACCAGCTCGGAAGAACGGATTGACCCAAGTGGGGTCACCCTCGCCCCGAGCAGGCGCATCGCTCGGGCAGGGGCCTTGCTCCTCTTGGGCTGTTATCTCGGCAGTGAGAGGCCCGAACCAGGACAAACATTGCGTGTTTCTCCTGTCTTGGCATTGCTCGAACGTTCCCCCCTTGCTCGTACGAAGGGGCCCCTGTTGACCCCTCATTCAACAAGTAAGCTCGGCGGGAGCCCGTTCTCCAATCGTCGACAATACTCTTCATTACGAGAGATACTCCCTACATTGTGAGATACAACATAGCAAGATACACCATTTATCAGCAAAAAAAAATGAAAATATCACGAGAAAAGAAAATGATGGAAGGAATTTATAGGGGATTGGATAACCTCTATAAGTACAATAATAACCCGGCAGCCGATTTCGGCCGACCATGCGTACCCTCGGATGATGTTCCCAAGGAAGACCCATGCATGGTCGAGCTAGCTGGTCCACCCGACCAGACTAGGCCTATTATTCAGACACGGGCGTCCATGCTTGTGGCACGAGCATCCATGCTCGGCCATGACCAAATATGCTCGGCCCAAGCTTGCTCGCGAATGGTATGGTTGAAAGGTCGTATTCGTCCCTGTAACGTCCAAGTAGCATTAATTACGCCACAATCTGGTATTGTTCGCCCACGACGGTAACGTGGTGGGATTCAAGGCTTCGGTTACGACCACGGTTAATGCAGTCGAGTCCACGAGCAAGAAGACTGCAAACTTGATGGAGAAGAAGATTAAGAAAAAGAAAAAGAAGTCCTCCGCGCCGAACATGGTCGCTGCTGTCGAGTAACATCAGTAGCAAGCTCCGCAACAGTAACGCAAGAATTTCGGCAGGAGAGGCAGGGGGCGACCACTCCATCGTCGCCACGATCAAGGTTGCGGTGATCAAGGTCGTGATGATCGAGGCACACCGCCAAACAAATCACTTCTGTCTACTCCATCAACATATCGGGCTGACGCTGCTCCAGGTCGGCCTGGAGTTTGTCAAGCTCGGCCCTGCGAGCCTCCAGCTCTTCGCGCTGTCGTTGGAGCTCAGCGCATTCGCCCCGGTGCTCCATTTCCTGTGCCCTGGTGCCCCGGTGTGTCGGTGTTTCGGACACCGGCAATACGATTTTTTAGTCTAGGGGTAGCGCGCTCCCTCTCCTCGAATGGCCTGACTCAGGGAGCCCAAGAAGTATACTGGTTCGGGCCGAATGTCCATATTCCAGTTCGTGTGGTGGATCTTGTATTGCTTTCGGTGCAAGTGGCTGCACGGGGTTATAGGCGAGGGCTGAGGGCTGGCCCCGAGCGCCTCATACCAAATAGGAGTGCAAGAGCTGTCTATCTGGAAGGAGAAAAAGAAAAGAGTCCCCCCTTCCCCAAGGGTCCTGCCCCCTTTATGTAGTCGGAGGGGGCAGTTTACATGGGAATCTGGAAAAGAAAGAGAGGATGGGGTGTCATACGTCTGGAAGTCCTGGTCTTCAGCGAATGACCGGTGCCTGCTCGCCCTATGCCGGGTCGGTAGACACATCGAACGGCATGGTTTTCTGTTTCGTCGGGAAGTGGCGTATTTACCCTCTGTGCGTCTGCCAAGCGCTGACGCAACGCTTTGACTCTGGCGTTACCTCGGGAGGGAGCATATCCTTCCGCTGTGCATGTCTGGGTGACGTGACTGGTGTCTTGACTTTGGTGACCTCCTTCCACCGTCTGCCCCCGCACGGTCGCTCTGAGTCGTTGCATCCGTGTGGCAGGTGGCCAATGACCGGTGAGGGCTCGGTGCCGACGCCTGGCGGAGAGTACCTCGGATGGGTCGGGCGTTACGGGGCATCCGACCCATGGAAGGGATCATATTCTTTCCCTGATCAGTTGGTCGGGGATGAGTCGTCCTTGGTGTCCCACCAGGCCTTTGGCCAGAGCTGGGTTTGGAGCGGCCCATTCGTCGTCCTGGGCCGCTAGGGGTACCCATGGTACGTATATTCGTCAGGAAGTTTCACAAACAAATCACATACTTGTTGATCGACACTAATGATATTTATTCAATAGATAAAATAATCATATTACTGCATAAACATAGACATAATACAATCATCTCTATGATTACCTTAATCAATGGAACATCACTAACAGCCACAACCTACGAATGTTTCAATATCTTCATCTCTCTACTATGTACATCTTCAGGAATCAAAGGGAGTCACCTCCAAGGTTCAAATTTTCTTTCGAATTTTGACAATTTTCGTGAATTTTGTCCATTTTGCTCCCCCTTGAAAAAGAATTTCATTCGGTTTTTCGCTCAAATTCAAATTCACATTCAAAAAAATGAAAAATTTGACAAAATTTATCCAAAATTTTCCTATAATTAGTATTAATAGCCTTATGACCTTTGGTGTAAATATGTTTTTGAAAAAAATGAAGTTAGAGACGTTTTTGAGCCATTCAAAATGTAGATAAGTAGAAAAGGCAAAAAGAGAGAGAGAGAGAGAGAGAGAGAGAGAGAGAGAAATTAGAAGTATTTTCAGTAGCAATATTTGTTCAATTATATCAGGTAGCAATATTTACTCCAACATATTTTAGTAACAATATTAGCAAGTGATCTAGATATGTGAATGATATTTGTATGTGATTATGTGAATGCCTATTTTTGCACTTGTATTAATTTGTGATAATTTGCAATTATCTTAAATACAACAAATGTTATAACAAATTTTTCCATATTTACGAAAGATTATGCCATATTTTTTTTGTGTTTCCATTTTTTTTATATATTTCTTACATGTTTTCTATTTTTGGGGACTTTAATGGCCTTTTACAAATTTTAAAATATTTTTTGCATTTCTTTTCCTTTTTCTCATTTTTTCACCTATCACCGATTTTCGAGAAAAGCAATCATTTTTTCGTGAGAAATTTGCTGCTTTTCGAGAGAAATTCGACCTTTTCGTCGTCGTCGATTTTCGAGAGAAAAGCAATCATATTTTCAAACGAAATTCGATTTTTGTCGTTCGAATTTTGCCCTTCGGTTTTTCTCGAATTTCGAACAAAATTTCGAGAATTTCACTACCACTGGCAGAACGAAAAATGAGGTCGGAACGAAATGTTTAACCGTGGTCACCTCATCCCCAAGTACCACAAACCGATACCGTAGAATCTGCAAGCCTCCATGTGTTCCATCAGCACGGTGAATTAGCTCCTCCATCTTGCTGCGTATTCCTGATGCCAACTTTTCTTCAACTAGTTATGTTGCACTTGGTTTTTCTTTCAATGAATTGCTCTCTCCACCGAAGACATCCTCCTTTGTGCACGATTTTTCAGCACAAATTGGTTGTGAGATGGAACTGGATTGCTGTCGATGTGTTTGCTTTGATGAATGGACGGGGAGGGAGGGTGCAGATCCTCTTGCCATTATTGCCACAAGAACAGTAGCCTTCCGAGAAATTAAGGTCCTGTTTGACAGAGTTCTAGATCTTAGCTCTACTTCAGATCTAAAATTTATAAGTTAAAATAAACTGAATTAAGTTTGAGAGGTGCTTCTATGCTCTTCTTTTTAAAAATTACACAACTATTAAAGTATAAATGAAGGGTAGATGGTGATTACTTACCCCTTCGCTTGCTTCAAGATTTGTGCAATTTGTATTAGGAGGGAAAGCATATAAGCATTGCTCAGTCAGTTTATATTTTTATTCTAAAATGTAAACAAGATAACCCATCTAAATACTCTTGTTTGGTTGTCTTCTCTCGCGAGCCTGGCCCGTTCGACTCAGCCATACTGATGGGATATGGGATGCACAGATGCAGATACGGTGTTTGATTGAGTATTTAGTAGACATGTATTTTGAAATTTAAATATTTTGAATTTATATAGCAAGTGTGGTCTAGTTTTGTTCGAAAAAAATGTCAAAACCTATTTTTGAAATCGATTCGGTAATCAGAAATGCTAATAAAAAGATATAAAGAAAAAAGAAAAAAATAACTTTTACATACCCACGTGGCACTGCATGTATGGTTTGCTATTGTGGCTGACAGTGGTCCCTTGCGCAGAACACGAGGCTGTATCCAGAGATACACCCATTTTCTACGCATCTCCAGAGTTAGGCTGCATGGAGAATGTTGCATCCAGAGAGCCAGCCTCAAAACTAGATGCAGGCAACCAAACACGAGAAAAAAACAAGATTCTGCATTTGCGGATGTAAATCTCTGTGTATACAGGCAACCAAACAGCCCCTTAATATCACTAATCTGATAGAGCTGTATCTCCGAGACACCTGTAATACCCTGGACAGAAGGGTCGGTTCCGATTAGGAGTTGGTAGGACAGACCCTGGCCGGCCTTCTCGGAGTCAAACCGAACAAGTCCGGCGTGGCTCCCCTGATCCCCTGCCTCCGGCTATAAGTAGCGAGCAGGCCACGGCAACAACACTCCAAACCAGGGACGTCGAAACACCCGCGGCCTAAGCTCCTCCCGCATGCTGCACAAACACACAGCCTGCTGAGTTTCAGAGTTCGTGTCGTGTCGTGTGTGCCGGCTCGATCGTCACGCATGGCGACCCCCGACAACGCGGTGGTCGACATCGACGAGGCCGCTCAGCCCGTCACGCCGGTCCCGTACATGCTGTCCTTCACGGATCTGTCGTACAGCGTCAAGAAGGGCGGCGGGCTGCGCTGCCTGCCGTCGCGTGCTAGCAACCGCCTGGCGTCCACGGACGCGCCGCCGGCTGGTCCGACCAAGACGCTGCTCGACTGCATCTCCGGCGAGGCGCGCGAGGGCGAGCTTTTCGCCGTTATGGGCTCCAGTGGGTCGGGCAAGTCCACGCTGGTGGACGCGCTCGCCGGCCGGATAGCGCGGGAGAGCCTCCGTGGCCGCGTCACGCTCAACGGCGAGCCCCTCCACGGCCGCCACCTCCGCGCCATTTCCGCCTACGTCATGCAGGACGACCTGCTGTACCCGATGCTCACCGTGCGCGAGACGCTGCTCTTCGCCGCCGAGTTCCGCCTCCCGCGCGCGCTCTCCCCGGCCAAGAAGCGCGCCCGCGTCGACGCGCTCATCGACCAGCTCGGCCTCTCCCGCGCCGCCGACACCGTCATCGGGGACGAGGGCCACCGCGGTGTGTCTGGAGGCGAGCGTCGCCGCGTCTCCATTGGCACGGACATCATCCACGACCCGATCCTGCTGTTCCTCGACGAGCCCACCTCCGGGCTGGACTCGGCCAGCGCCTTCATGGTGGTACAGGTGCTCCGCCGCATCGCGCAGAGCGGAAGCGTCGTCGTTATGACCATCCACCAGCCCAGTTCGCGCATTCTCAGCATCCTCGACCACCTCCTCTTCCTCTCCCGCGGCCGAACCGTCTACGCCGGCACGCCGTCAGGCCTCAAGCCCTTCTTCTCCGAGTTCGGCGCGCCCATTCCGGATAACGAGAACCCGGCCGAGTTCACGCTCGACACCATCCGCGAGCTCGAGCGCCAGCCCGACGGCGCCGCCCCACTCGCCGACTTCAATATCAAGTGGCACGCCTCCCTTGATCTGGCAGCCTCAGCCGACAAGGAGAATAACAAGCTTTGCACAATGCCGCTCGAACTCGCCATCGCCGAGAGTGTCTCCCGGGGGAAGCTAGTCGCCGGGAGCGGCTCGGGGACGGCGTCCTCGACGTTGGTCCCCACGTTCGCGAACCCGCTGTCGGTGGAGGTGTGGGTGCTGATGAAGCGGTCCTTCACCAACACGGGGCGCATGCCTGAGCTCTTCTTGATGCGCCTCGGCACGATCATGGTGACGGGGTTCATCCTGGCGACCATCTTCTGGCGCCTCGACGACACGCCCAAGGGCGTCCAGGAGCGCCTCGGGTTCTTCGCCATGGCCATGTCCACCATGTTCTACGTCTGCGCTGACGCGCTGCCGGTGTTCGTGCAGGAGCGCCACATCTACCTCCGTGAGACGGCTCACAACGCCTACCGCCGCCTCTCGTACGTGCTCGCCAACTCCGTCGTCGCGTTCCCGCCGCTCGTGCTGCTGTCACTGGCGTTCGCGGTCACCACGTTCTTCGCCGTCGGGCTCGCCGGCGGGGGAGGGTCGTTCCTGTTCTTCGTGCTGATCGTGCTGGCGTCCTTCTGGGCGGGCAGCGGGTTCGTGACGTTCCTGTCCGCGGTGGTGCCGCACGTCATGTTGGGCTACACCGTCGTCGTCGCCATCCTCGCCTACTTCCTCTTGTTCTCCGGCTTCTTCATCAACCGCGACCGTATCCCCGACTACTGGATATGGTTCCACTACCTTTCCTTGGTCAAGTACCCGTACCAGGCGGTGCTCCAGAACGAGTTCAGGGACGCGTCGCGGTGCTTCTCCCGCGGCATCGAGATGTTCGACGGCACGCCCATCGGCCGCATGTCGGAGGCCGTCAAGCTCAAGGTGCTCGACGCCATCAGCAGCACGCTCGGCGCCAACATGACGGCCAATACCTGCGTCACCACTGGCGCCGACGTTCTGGCGCAGCAGGCCGCCACTGACATCGGCAAGTGGAATTGCCTGCTGGTCACGGTTGCATGGGGGTTCTTTTTCCGTGCCCTCTTCTACGTGGTCTTGCTCATCGGGAGCAAGAACAAGAGGAGGTAGAGCCGGATCAATCCATATACATCACTACATCGATCAGAGCAAGAAGAAGAAGCTGGAGAAAGCATGCAGCACGTATACATGCACTGTTAATCTGCGTATACTGGTAGTTTAGTTGTGATCCTGTCTCGATTTCTTCTTTTGATCATTTTGTTTTGTTCAAGGAAACAATTAATGTATGTGGAATATTGTTTGGTTTTACTATTGGTTTGTTGTACGCTAATACATACAGCCATGCAGTGTACAACCGCTATGCTGTTGTTCAATGAGCGAGTTTTTTTTTTTTTAAGAATCTCTCTAATTTTGTTAGGATGTTTTTGCACGGCAATGATTAAAGAACGATGGGTTCTTTCTTCTTTGCCGGCAATTTCTCTTGCTTGGTTTTCTGAATGTGTTGTTCGTTCGCAACTCCCTTTGGAGTTTAGAGAGCATAGAAGCACTGCTCGTAGTACTAGTGTTCAGTACAGCAGGGAGCTTCAAGGTCGTTAATAATATGATTACATGTCCCTTTTCTGGCAAAGAATCTGTTGTGGCCAAGAATTAATAAGAGGAACGACGAGGTAACGAGCTTGCATAATATCAAAAGAAAAGGCATAGCGGACGAGCGATAGCTCGTTTGGCTGGGGCGAGTGGCGCTCACCCAGTCCGTTTGTGTTCGAGCACAGCTCGACGTAGGCATACGTAGAGGTGAGTGCATGCATACGCGCGTGTGGGGTGTGCGCGCGTGTATGTAATTCATCTGTTGTTCTTTCTTCTATAACAAATGTCACAGATTCTGACCAAATTTTTTTTAAAAAAAAAAGGCATTGGGGGTTTGTATCTTAGAACATTTGACATATTTCTAGCCTAGTTCAAACGCTGTTGCACTATGTCATATCTTCGTTTACAGTTTTTTAGTGGACCAAGATGAAGTAAAATTGCTTTAGCGAGCTGATGCTTTGCTTTGTCCTAAGGGAAAACGATAGGATGACAGCATGACACAACTAGTCAACAGAGGATGCAATTAACAATCTGCTGCACCTTTGGATTTCCTCAAGGAAATAAAAATAAAAGATGCTTTTCGTTGCATTGATCCTATTGTTTAATCGGTGCAGCTAAAATTGTGATTTTTTACAATCTGTCGAGATGGTGAAATCCGCAAAGAAGTTTATTTTTGCTTGGTTCTGATTCGTGCCATATTAAATTTGTGCATTAGAGAAAAGGGTGCACCATACATAATTATTCAGAGTTCTTGTTCAGGTGCTTTGCTTAGTGGATGGGTAGAGTGAGACGTGCGTCCTAAGAGCTTATTTGCTCAATATAAAATGGCCGCTGCATGTTTCAGACTCTTCAACTCACTTCATCCATTCTTTTGATGATACTTACTTATTGAGCAGCATTGACTGTATTAATACACACAGTGTATAATTAACCAGCTGTAACAATGCCTTGAGAGACTTGTATTTCCAGACAAGCTCCTTTTTTTCAGGAACAGTTTGGTGCAATCTTCTTATCCTTGTCAGGGGCTCCTTTTTTTCAGGAACAGTTTGGTGCAATCTTCTTATCCTTGTCAGGGGAAAATGAGAAGAACCTTGAGTCGGTTAACATCTGTCTTATCAAATTAGGCATACCCCACTTCTAGAAACTTACCATGGAATTATCTGTGATGGAATCAATTCCATGCTGCTAAAATCCTGCACTGAACATATGTTTCTGAACCTAGCTCGACAAGCCTGAGTAAATTCCAAAACCTTTTTCTGGCAGTGAAAACTGAAAAGTGTTTCCTTAGATCAGACTGTAAGAAACTTAGAGTTGCTACTGGTAGTCAGGCTGGCATGCCTCTCCCTATCCTACCGGTACAAGGCAACCGCAACCGTAGTTTTTCTTGTACATGAGATGTACATATATCTGTGGTCAAATACCTGTCCTGATGGCAACACTCTGAGACTAGTGGTTTGGCCTCTACCTAGCTAGCAAAGTCAAACACGAGGCAGGCAAGGCAATTCCTGAAGATGAGAGAACCCACATGTCAGAATTGGCCGGTTGGTTTGATATCGCAAGGAAAATGTGTTGTCAAAGAGAGAGAGGTCACCAGATGCCAAGGCCAAATGGTGGTGGCTGTCCTGTGATGATATATATCTATCAGCCAAATCTTATCTCCTTACGTTTCTTATTGGGCAGGCATTGCCATTGGCTGCTCCATGTTTCCTCAAGCGTTTGGGTTACCTCTGATGGCCCCTGCAGCCAAACTTTTTGCCTTGCCTTCAGAAGCTAGGGTCCCGGAGAAGAATCCAACTGAAGCCATTAGATAAGAAAAATTAATGGTGGTTAAAATGTCAGCAAGTGTGTCCAGACTTGATCCCTAGCTTGTGCATCACTACTCAAAGGTAGTACAAGTCTATGAACAGTGTTGTAGGATTAGTGGAAGGAACCAATGTCATTTCAGCCTCTCGGTCCATCACCAAACCGATTAATTAGGTTTCTTTGAAACTCGTGCTTGTTCTAGCTTGGAACAGGCAGGCAGGAAAAATAGACGTGTGGGATGGTTTTTCAGACATGCATGAAATGAAAAGCATTTGAATCGGACGTACAAGCTAGCTAGCTAAGCTATGGTTTTCGAAGACGGCGGGCTGGTCAATATATATATGAATGAAAAGTATAAGAAAAGCCCTACTACGAGAAGAACACAAGCTACTATTGATGGTGTTTTCTTCTTGTCTTGTTTCGCTTGAGTCCTGGACTCCTGGTTTCTTCCAAACTGGTGCAGCTTCTTTCTGCATCTGCAGCAGTAGCAACAACAACGAAGAAGCAGGACGGCGACCACAAAAAAAAAAAAAAAAAAAAAAAAAATTGTTTATCATGGATCATGGTAGTGTGTTTTTTTTCCTCCTCTGCCTAATGTATGTTTCCAGATGAGCTGGAGATAAGCAGCAGCTGCTGCCTAACTGCGGCAGTACCAGGCAGCAATGGTCAGGGCACGTTTAGAGGGATGGGCTTGACTTGTATGAGTTCAACCAAAAGGGTTAGGCTTCTGTCTTCGATTCCCGTATCCGTATGTACGCCTGGCTCTCTTGACTCTGACCACGCTTCAAGGCAGGAGTACTAGCTTAGCATAGCATGCATGCCGAATTAATAATGTGGTGGCATGCATGGGCCAGCAACAGGACATGCATGCCAAATCAATCGGTACATGTACTGCCGAGTAACAAGGGTATTCTCGATAAGATCACTTTAGCTGTCTCTTGATTATATTATATTAGCAAAATCTTACGCGGAGGAGAGAGAAGGTAAGAAAAGAGAATATGCTATCGCTTATGCGAGAGATAATCTAATCACGCAAACTAACACAAAAAGTGATGAAGTGTGAGGAGGAACAATGTGATGAAAATAATATGTAATAGTTAGATGAACGACTTTAGAGATAAACTACTGGAGATCGATGTTGTCTCTTATAATGTCTCTAGATAAATTAAAATTTTAAAAAATAATCTTTAAAGATAACTTATTATACATACTCCAATCTGTATTCATAGCTCATTCATTCATTTGTTCGTTCATGCCGGCGTCCTCTCGCTTTCTTGGGAGAGTGCTAAGAATTTCTCTTCGGAGGAGAACTATGGCGCACGACATAATGACACGAGGGATGAACATAGGGAATCTAAGCTATAAAAAAACTCATCTATATTTTTTCAGCACTATATTTTTATAAGGGTAAAGGCCCGAGAGTTTTAAACATAGTTATTGGATTCATTGTAAACTGTTGGGATCAGATTTTCAAATCCAAACTCTCTGTGTATTATGCATTAGTCTAGGATCATGCTAGTGCACACAATAGAAACATTGGTAAAATATCACAATCATACGTAGCGGAATCATAATAAAAGGCTACACAATGATCAATAATACCAAGGGGTCATAACAAATTTGAAAATTTAACTAAGCTTTAAGACTAAATTTAAAGTACATTGTATAAAAATATGCATGCAATAATTTAAAACAACATACCTTTTGTAAATTGGGTTTAATATGATTAAAGCATAACTTGCCTTGAAAAAGCTCATGCTCCTAGTCTAAACCTTGGGTTTGAGCTAATCATTGCTCTCGTACACTCCCGACACTTCAGTGTCTACATGAAATGAGAAATGAACACAAATAAATACAACACAGAGAGAAAATAAGCTCTAAAAGCAAATAAAATCCATCATTAAATAAAACTTGAATTTACAAATTTTTAGAAACAAAAATCGCCTCAATTGGAGCTCATATGAGGGAGAACAGGCTCACAAAAGTTTGAAATAAAAGAAAGTATTGAGAAAGAATAATCCTAATTTACCGAATTATTTTTATTATTGAAAAATAGATTAATGGCGTCATGAACCTAATTAACCAAATTAAAATAAATCTATTAGACTGACAGGTGGGACCACGAGTCTATGGACTCGATCCACGGACCAATGCAAGACCACCGTGGACTCCGTCCACGGGAAGGTTGACCGGCGGCGACGCTAACATCAGGGGTGACGCTAGCGGATGCGTGGCGAACAGAGACAATCGCCGCATGGCACGATCATAGCCGCTTATGTGCGGATAGGATAGCTGAGGGCAAGCGGGCTCAACGGCGAGGCACGACAACGACGCGCTACCGGATGTGAGAACGATAACCACGGCTGTGATCCAGAGTGGGTTTGCGCAGATCTAAGAGTACTCATCCCGATGAACTCGCCGGTGGCAATAGCGATGATAGTAACTCACCGTAGGCAGCGAGCGGTGTGGAAGAAGAAAGCGGCAGCCTCGCAAACTCTGGCGAGCTCGTGCGTGGTGAAGAAGGCGGCTCGGGCGACGGCAAAGAGGGCAACAAGTGTGGCACGATAAGAGGATATCAATGGGGGGGTGGGGGTGGAGGCCTTAAATAGCCCTCTCGGCGTCCGAGTCAAGCGAGGAAATCACGACGGATACGGTGCCGACGGCTGAGCTCGGTTAGGATACGACGGCGCAACGTGGCGAGATCTCAGGCGTCCACATGGCTCTAGGGTTTCGCGTGATTGGGCTGCAGTGGGCTGAGCAAACCAGGCCAACACGAAAATGGGTTGGACTCTAATGGGTTTCACTATTTATATTATTTCTGACTTTTCTTAATTAAATTAATTCTATAAATTTGAAAGTGCATCTAGGCACTTATGTTGTTTTGGTGATTAATGATAAACGATTAATGACAAACGCATGTAATGTCAATCAATGTAATTGTACAGATACTTAACTTCGTGCTTAACAAATGACAAACCTCTAATATGTTTATATTGTTATGAGACTAACATGTTTATTGCCTAGTTAAATATTAGTCTCATCTATTTTAGAGGAAAATCAATTGGGATGGTTAAGAAAAAATGAGGTATGCAATCTCGGTATTCCTTCCATATTTGTCATTGCATTCTTCTTTAGCAAATGCATCTTGAACTCTAAGTAATTTGTTGATTTCATATGTGCACATTGATTCTTGTCATAATTGCTTGTGCATATATATATTCATTTGAGTTCATTATGTGCTTTGTTTTTAATATGCTTGTGTTAACTAGAGTTAAACTTCATTGCTTCATATTGACTTGGTGCATACATGTCTTAGTTGTGTATCTTCTAATGCACCTCTTAGTGAAGTTTAATCTAGAATTGGATCACATTATTTACTCTCATTCCAAATATTGTTTGCACATGTGTAATTCGTGTATATTCTATCATGTGCTTCATTTAAGCAAAGTCTATGGTCCTTGCCATGATTTAATTGATTCTTCATATTGGCAACTATCTCTCTAGTGCAGTTAGATCAATCATATATTCATCATGATGCACTTAGCAGAGAATATTTCTATTGTCAAGTGTTTCCATTCATATTGTGCTTCTTGATATGAAACACTTGTTATTATCAATTTATTCAATATATCTTTTAAGCTTGTGGGACTAATATGTTTGCTGAGTGCTTTGATAAGAGTTAAGTCCCAAAGCTGTGTGTATGATGACCAAGATGGTTTGAAGGATGACAAGCGAGTCAAAGTCAAATAAGACGGCGGTGTCACCAAGAGCTGAGGACTAAGTCAAGAACGACTTGGCTTGAGGATCGTCTTGGTGATGATCGAGGTCAAGGTCGGAGAGGACGAGAGTCTCATGAGGTGAATCGCGTCGAGGTTGACAAGACGAAGGGCGTCATCAATCTTTGTGGAAGCGTCATCATGCACCGTGCATCCGGAAGAAGTCGGCATGTAAGCTTAGTGTAAGACTTAGATTTTGTGTTAAATTTGAGTCTAAGGATTGCCGTACTATTAAGAGGGATGCAATCGTTGAAATCACTTAGATAAGTCTCAAGTACTCAAAAGTGGTCTATCCTTATCTAAGGTTAAGAAATCTAGTCACACTTTGTTCATCTAAGTGTAGGTGGGTTGGTGTGAGGGATAGAAGTGTTGTTGGTTTCGGAAAGTGAGAATTTGAGGTCTCCTTGTGGATTCTTTGTGCAATCTAATTTTATCCTTTGGGATTTGGGTAGTGAGACCTTGTTAGTTGTGTAGCCCTCGTTCTTAGCTTTCCGAAAAGTCCGAATTCGTCGAAATCGGAGTCCGGGATCAAAAGTTATGCCCGTTTTCGTCCGGCTGCTGTGTGCTGCCTGGGAGATCCGGAGTATCCGGACAATCCGGAGTATCCGGATGATCCGGAGTGTCCGGGTTAAATGTCCGGAGTCTCCGGGTTGCCCAGTTCGGTCCAAACGGCTAGTTTTTTGGGTTCCTCTATTTAAAGCCCCCTTCTTGCCCACTTCAAAGGAGCCGTTGGGGATGTTTCTGGGTATTAGAGGTGTTCTTTGTGAGTGTTTGAGCCCCCAATACTCCTCCCTACTCCTTAGATCTTAGTGATCCCCTTTTGTGAAGGGTTGGGTAGTGGAGAGAGGTGTTTGGATTGAGGATTGATTTGAGAAGTGGAGCTGGTTCCTTGGTGCTTTGAGGTCTTATTCTTAGTGATCTTGAGCTCCCAAAAGCCCCTCTAACCCTAGATCTTAGTGATCCCTTTTGAGTGAAGGTTTGGGTGTGAGAGTGGGTAGTGATCGGATTGAGTGTGATTAGTGTGTTGAGCACTTGAGGTGGACTCTAAGTGAGTTCTTCGGGAGCATTTGTTGCTCTTGGAGGTTGAGGTATCCTAGACGGCTAGGAGTTGCCGGTGAGCTTCCAAGCTTTGTGTGGAAGGCCACCGAAAGTTTGTGAAGGCCGATTCCGCCTCCGCAAGGAAAGGAATCAAAGAAGTGAAGACCGGCGAGTGCATTGTGCAACACCGGGAGGAAGAGGGTTGAAAGAGACCCCGGCTCAAGTGTGACCGAGCCGCCTCAACGGAGACGTAGGATCCCCTCAAGGATCCGAACTTCGGGATAAAATCTTCGTGTCTCCTTCCTTACTTCGGTTTCCTCTTTTGCTCATCCGCTTAATTTGCTTTCGATTCTTGTGATTAGATCAATTAGATTGTGTCTACTGCTTCTATTCTTGCTTGTATCCTTACTTTGTTGTAGTAGAGTGATTTGTATCTCTTGAATCGAAGGAGTAATTAATTTTGTTGCACTCTCTCTATTCTGACCGAAACAGGCAACCCAGAGTATCCGGTATAGGATAGCTGAGGGCAAGCGGGCTCAACGGCGAGGCACGACAACGGCGCGCTACCGGATGTGAGAACGATAACCACGGCTGTGATCCAGAGTGGGTTTGCGCAGATCTAAGAGTACTCATCCCGATGAACTCGCCGGTGGCAATAGCGATGATAGTAACTCACCGTAGGCAGCGAGCGGTGTGGAAGAAGAAAGCGTCAGCCTCGCAAACTCTGGCGAGCTCGTGCGTGGTGAAGAAGGTGGCTCGGGCGACGGCAAAGAGGGCAACAAGTGTGGCACGATAAGAGGATATCAATGGGGGTGGGTGGGGGTGGAGGCCTTAAATAGCCCTCTCGGCGTCCGAGTCAGGCGGGGAAATCACGACGGATACGGTGGCGATGGCTGAGCTCGGTTAGGATACGACGGCGCAACGTGGCGAGATCTCAGGCGTCCACATGGCTCTGGGTTTCGCGTGGTTGGGCTGCAGTGGGCTGAGCAAACCAGGCCAACACGAAAATGGGTTGGACTCTAATGGGTTTCACTATTTATATTATTTCTGACTTTCTTAATTAAATTAATTCTATAAATTAAACAAAGCCAAATAAAATAGCGAAAATACCATAAAATTTCTATACAAATTCTGAAAAATATTTTGGCATATTTACAACTCAAATAAAATATTTAAAACAAGGTTTGTTTAAACTTTACATAAATTTAACATTTGCAAAAGGCTTAATTCAAAAGCATATATAATTTAAAATTCAAATAAATTCTAGAAAAATTTCAAAATTCAAAAATAGAAATAGAAATTCAATAAAAGCCAAATGTTGGGATGTTACATAAACCCATGAATTGAGAATCAGATTTGTCGAACTCGAACCTGTTTAGGGTATGGGGTTTGTGTTCGTGATCGAAATTGATAGAAAAGTGGTGAATTGCGACTTGGACGAACTATATTTTTGGTAACTATGGTACTAAGGTTTGAGAGGGTTATGTGAGAGTGATAATCCATTGTACTCTTTTGAGGTCATGCCTAAGAAATTTGCAGTTGGCTTCGCCAAATATTTATCTCTCGTCGCCAGTTCTCTCTACTAGATCCATTCACTTCATTCTTGGTACCATACACGCTTATGTCATATCTCACAACTCTGATCCAATCTTAGGGGTATGCATAAAAAGGGATATCAGATCATAACCATTGACACCAAAGCCAATACCAGACTAATCTGATAAGCGTCAGGTGGCACAAAATCAAGATCAATATCTACAATGTGAAATCAAGTGGAGAAATTTGACGGCGTAGGAATTTCAATGTGTGACAATGTGTGGTGAAGGATGTCCTCATCGAGCAAGAGTTAATCAATGCTCTTGAAGGGGACAGACCGGAAAAGAAGGCCATTGAAGAATGGAAGCTAACTGAGCGAAAGGCTATCAATACAATCCATCTATGTCTCTCCGATGAGGTAAAGCAATCGGTAATAAAGAAGAATTCATCGAAGAAATTATAGAGTAGCAATGTGTGGTGAAGGATGTCCTCGTCGACGAAGAGTTAATCAATGCTCTTGAAGGAGGCAGACCAGAAAAGAAGTTTGTTGAAGAATGGAAGCTGACGGAGCGAAAGGCTATCAATACAATCCATCTATGTCTCTCCAATGAGATAAAGCAATCGGTGATCAAGGAGAATTCATCGAAGAAATTATAGTGACTTAGAAGAACTATTTACAGTGAAGTCGTTGACAAACCGATGGGTGCTGAAGCGGTAACAATATACATTGTGAATGGAGGAAAGAACATGGTTCGGTAACCATCTCAATATCTTCAAACAAGCTTATAACACAGCTGACTAGTGTGAATGAGAAAATTAAGATGAAGAACAAGTTCATCACATTGGTATCATCTCTATCACTATCATGAGAGCAATTGGTAATGAATATTCTCGTAAAAAAAACACTCTCAACTTCAATAAGGCAATGACATATCTATTAGAAGCAGAGTCCTTCAAAAAGCCATTAAATTCTTCATCATCGAGGGATCAAATATTTGCTATCATGGGTGTTGCAGGCAAAATTAAAAGTCACAGGAAGAAAAAAGGCAAGAGCAAAGACACATGTGTATACTATCTATATGACAAGAAATATCATATGATAGATGAATGTTCAAGTTTGAAGCAAATGAGCAATGCAAGCTCATTGGTGGTAGCAAAGGATGATTCAGAGGTACTAGTCGTCAGTCAATCAGATCTTTTTCATGGATGTATATTAGATTCAATTTGTTGCTTCTATATATGTTTGAGGAGGGAGATGTTTGATGAAGTATCTCTACATCCGACGCATAAAATTGTTTACTTGGCTAATTGCAAGGAGGATGCAATTACTAGGGTGGGAACGGTTACATTGGAGATATATGATGGAGCATATCGTATATTGACAGGAGTTCAGTATGTTCCGGGCTTAAAAGAGAATCTAATACATGTGAGGTCGCTTGAACTTAAAGGTTATGAGATATCACTTTAAGGCGGAGTCATATGAGTTACTTACAAAGGGCAAGTGGTCATGAAACGTATCTGGAACAATAGATAATACCGGTTGAAAGGTAATCTTGAAGGTGGAGCAACTGATAGGAGTTTTGATAAAAATTCTGGTCAGGAGAAAGATACAGTGTCGTCAACAGTAGGTACTCAAATCTTACCTACAGTTTATGTGTAGAACCACAAAGATTGTTGCAAACTCTAGCAATCGTAGAGGAGAAGATGCAAGTTGTTGGAAGAAGGGAGATGTGGCGAGCACGAGAGGATTAGAAACTATGTTATTCTTTAACACTAGTCCTAAAAGGTTCGAGAGGGTGGCAATCCCTTGTACTATTTTGAGATCATGCTTAAAAATAATTTGTGATCGACTTCGTAAAAAATCTTTCTATCTCATCATGATTATTTTAACATCGTTGTTTTTGTTCTCTTCATGGGATTTATCTACTTCATTCTTGGTACAGTGCACGTTCATGCCATATCTCGCAACTCTGATCTAATATAAGGGTTGCTGCGCATAAGAAGGGGTGTCAGGGTATAACAGAAATTAGAGAGAGCATTTTAATTTGTGGTAGTACTCCCACCAGTCACAAAAGAATATCGTTTTGGATATCGACACAACCTCAAAACATAACTTTCACCACTAATTTTTATTGTAATAGTTTATAAAACCTAATAAAGTTATATTTTTACAAAAAAAAATGAGACAAATCTATATATAGTATTTTTATATGTTCAACCGAAATATTGAAAAAGACATAGATAGAGAAAATTTAGAAAGTTTAATTGTACGTGCCCGAAACAACATTTTTATTTGCCTGGAGCTGGTACCAACGGTTACAATAACGCACTAAAGGCATGTACAATAGTTCATAGTCAGATGTCTATAAAAGATGCCACGTAGGATTTTAAGTGATGATGTGAAGGAGAGAGAAAGCTGCTATCTACTATTTAATAGACAGTCTTATAAACATCTTTATATTTTGTGTACCATTGTATAGATAGTCCGTTAATTGAATGAGAGGCCATTATAGACAACTGTATAGACGATTCATCATATAAGTTATTTTTATTGCTGTATGTAGATGATATAGAGATGTATTATAGACAGTTACCGTCTATACCACTGTATATGTTCTAACATACAGTGATCCTAGAAGGAAAAAAAAAAACGAAGAAAAAATCGTTTACTTCAATTCACCGGCTGAGGACTGTGAAGCAGAAGAATCAAAGTTGGCGGTTAGGAATAATACGGTTTCCATTGATTCACCGGCTGCCGCAGTTGGTTGCGGGTGCGAGCGTGACGTCCAGATGGCTCTGGGCGAAATCAAAGGACGGCGAAGAAGGCGGCGGCAAAGTCCAAGATCGTCTACCTACGCTCGGTGTCGGATCTGGCCACTTGAATCGGCAACTCCCAACTACTCCACCGACGCGACGCCCGCCGCGCCGCGGATCGAGGAGAAACGCATGGGAGAATTCCATCGCCGGGGAGGAGGAGAAAGGTCATCCACCTCACAAAATTGACGACCATATGGAACTAGTACCAAAAATGCAGAGATGAAGGCTGGTCGGTTTATCTGTTTTTCTTCTTCCCACCACCTAATGCAACCGCGGTGGCTAGGGTTCACAAAACCGTCAAAAACCGTGGTTTTCGATCGTATCGAGTTGATTCGTAACCCTAAACCAATCGGCAAACCAATTTAATTAAAAAAACTGAAAAAAATTATACGATACAAACCGGTCGAAAACCGATGAAAACCAAGCGGTTTTCGACGAAAATTGCTCAAAAAAATCGATCGTCCAAAAGATTCAACTCATCGATTGGTTTTCGAAAAAACCGAGTGATTTTGGTTTTTTTTCTTTAAATTTGTTTTGAATCCTTTTTTTTTCAAACGCTCGGTTCCGTAACTCTTCGTTTTTTTAACGATTTTCGTGATAAATTAGTACCGCCGAGATATCGATTTTCTATTCGAAAACTGTTTGGTTGATCATTGTATGTTTGGAACAAATGGATTTAGAACAAATATCACACAGTCCCGTTATTTTTTATTAGAAAGCAAACTAGTACTCCCTCTAGTTTGATAATACCTGTCGTTTTGGACATAGTGATAGTCAAACTTCTGAAACTTTGACTAACGATATATTTTTAAATATTCAAATTGGATACATGAAAATTATATGTGTAGACTTGTCTCGAGAAGTACTTTCATAATATTATAATTTCATTGGGTTTTATAAATATATTATAATAAAAATTAGCGGTCAAAGTTGTATTTTGAAGACCGTGCCGATGTCCTAAACGACAGATATTATCAAACTGGAGGGAGTAGATACTAAGGGGGTGTTTGGGAGAGCTCTGCTCCTCAATTTTCAGCTCCACTTCAAATTCGTGTAGCCAAACATCCCAGCTCCACAGAACTCCGGCTCTAGGAAAAATGCGAATCTAGGGGGCTGCTCCATGGTTTTTGTGGAGCTCGTCAAGGGGTACTCCAAGAAACATCGCTTCGTACCCACTCATGAAGTTCCTAGGTAATTACCCACCTTTGCCACTGGTTACACATATGAGGACCGTACCGGTTCACACGAGAGGATAGATCGGCGCGACCCTAGGGCGTTTCATCTCCCTCGCGCGTCTCTCCAGCCCTTGCCGTGCATCCCAGGCGCCGACGGCCTCTCCCAATCCGGCGAGAATGGATCCCAATCGCCACACTCTCCATGTTGATCCCCAGGACGACGCCAATGAAAACCCTATGTTTTGCACTCAGCCTCAACAAGTGCCCACTGATCCTGCCCTGTTCGTCGTGCCCCCAACTGTGCCTGCGGGCGGCAGCAGCCTGAGCGCTATGGCCCCTAGCCTGGCCGCGGTTGGCACTAGCCAGGCCAGTGCTGCCCTTGCTTTGGCTGCTGCTGCCCATGGCTTGGCTGGCGCAAGACATGGCCTGGCTGGGCAAGGCCGTGGGCAGCTTGCAGGCGACTGTGCCATGGCTGCAAGTGGTTGTGGCCGTGGCCACTTTGCTGGTTCCCGTGGCCGAGGAAGTTGTGGTGGTGGCCGTGTTGCCGCTGGAGTTTTGAGCAGTTAACGATCAGCGAAACCTAAGAATGACACACAGGTATTGTTCGATTACTTGCTAACTCATGTTATCTAATTTTGTGACCTACACTTTTATGTTGATGATTCATCCATTACTTAGGCTAATTGTTCCATAATTGATCCATACCGAGGGGCTTCTCCCCCCCCCCCGCGCACCCCCCAGGCGTCCCTAGAGACGGCCCGACTTGATGGGCCAACATGTCAATGTTGAATTCTTTTTTTTTGTAAAAACATGGTCAGGGTGATCAAATGGAATGGGCTGATGAGTACACCTCGTTGGTTTGTACTTTGTTTAAAGAATAAGTTAAGAAAGGGAATCATCCAAACACCCATTTGAACACCGTCGGATATAACGAGGTGATAGATTGGTTTTTCCAGATGACCGGGATCGAGTTATGCAAGACTTAGTTAAAAAATAAGTGGGACAAATTGAAAGGTGATTTAACAGCATGGCAAAAATTAATGAGGAAGCAGATAGGCACTAGTTTTGATAGAAAAAAAGGAGTGATTGTCATGGACAATGAGTGGTGGAAGAAGGCGAGAGCGGTGAGTGTTATGAAATTTTTTTTATTTATGACGCTAATTTAAGTAATGGTGTGAGCCTAAATTGTTGCTTGTGTGTTTTTTTTAGGAAATACCTGGATGTGGGAAGTTCAGGCATAGAGGTCTCCAAAATGAGAGTGAGCTTAAGGTGATTTTTGGTGACATCACTAATGATGAACAAGATCATTGGAACCCTATGAGTTCCAATCCCATTGTACCCCCAACTCAAGAAGCCCCGATTGATGTTGATAATGATCTTGGAGGAGGAGAGTATGAGTTCCATGGTGCCCACATTGATGATAACAATAGTGTTGTTGGTGAGTTTGAGGTTGGGGAGGTTTCTCCTTCTATTGCAACAGCAAAGAAAAGAGCTCGGGTTGATATAGAAAAACCAACAAAGAGAACAAAGTCGGGCACATCACTTGTTATTCAGGAACAAGTGAGAAATATAGGTGACGCAGCCACCGCCTTTGCATCAAGGAAGCTAGGCGAGGTCACGATCCAACAAGTCATGGACCTAGTTGTGTCTTGTGGGGCAGAGTATGGTACAGATGAGCATTACATTGCCACTGAGTTGTTTGTGAAGAAGGATCAAAGGGATATGTTCATGACCCTTCCAACTAATGAGATCAGGTTCAACTGGCTTAGTAGGAAGTACAAGGACTAGAAGGGAATGTGAAGTGTGTGGTTGGGTGTCATTTGAACTATTTGTCGTTAGAACTATTTGATGTCATTTGAACTATTATGTGTGGTTGGTTGTAATCTTTATTGTTCGGTGGTACTGGATCTATTTGTCATTTGAACTATTTGATGTCATTTGAACTATCATTGTTATTTGCGTGTCACTCAATGTCATATTGCAAGTGAATTGTCAATGTTCCATTTTTTCTGTTGTCACTTAATGTTATATTATGTACTTATTTGTTCACGTTTGTCTATGTGATACTTCCAGATGTCTGAAAGTGATAATGATAGTGATGACTCAACTGATGAGGACCAGGAGTTTCGGGATCTTGTTCTAGGTGGTGCAAAACTTGCACAAATATATTTTGATTTCTACCTTGATAAGAATCCACCGAGGACATCAGACCTTAGTGGCATGGGATGGTTGAAAGAGACAATGAGGACTCCAGATGAATGTTATTCGCAACTTTGTATGAGCACGGAAATGTTTTTAGACCTTCACGAGTTGTTGGTTCAAAGGTATGGGCTACAACCATCTTTGCATGTGAGCACTTATGAAAGTTTTGCAATATTCTTATTCATATGTGCTGGAAATGAGTCCAATAGGAATGCCAAAATCGGTTTAAGCACTCAGGAGAAACCATTAGTAGGAAATTTGATGAGGTCCTAAATTGCATTATGGCTATGGCAAAAGATTTTATTAGGCCAAAAAAATCCAAACTTTCCTACTGTTCATCAAAGAATAAGAGATGACAAAAGAGCGTATCCACACTTCAAAGATTGTATTGGTGCACTTGATGGCACACATATTCGTGTATCTCTGTCACCCGAGGAGCAAGTGAGATATATTGGGAAATCTGGAATACCTACTCAAAATGTTTTAGCAGTCTGTGACTTCGACATGCGTTTCACCTATGTGTCGACGGGTCAACCGGGGGCTATGCATGACACGAGTGTGCTATACAATGCAATAAGAGTGGATGAACAATTCTTCCCCCACACTCCATAAGGTAACAATGTTGTCAATTTGATCTTGTTGTTTACTACTTATGCAAATAATAACCGTGTTATCTTCCATACTTGCAGGAAAGTACTATGTTGTTGATGCGGGATATCCCAATCGCTTGGGATACTTAGCACCATACAAGGGTGAAAGGTATCACTTGCCGGAGTGGCATAGAGGTATTGAACCCAATACCCCTAAGGAAAAATTCAATCGGGTTCACTCATCTATCCGCAATGTTATTGAGCGATCATTTGGAGTATTAAAAATGAAGTGGCAAATTCTTTACAAGATGCCACCCTACCCGATGTTCAACCAAAAGATGATTATTGTTGCTGCTATGGTCCTTCACAATTTTATTCGTGAGCATCGGTGTGAAGACTTGGACTTTGCTCAGTTTGATCGTGATGCTAATTATGTCCCTACGATACCGGAAAGGTATAACAAATATGCAGCAGCATCCGATGGGTCAACTTCTGTACCCAATGCTCCGACTATGGACGTATTCCGTGATGAGTTGGCCACCGCTGTCGCTATTTCTTGGAACTAGAATGTAATGGTAGACTTGAGAACCGAGAGTATTTGTTTAAACTTGTCGCAAATATCTATCCTCGAATTTGTGTTTGATTATCTATATCCAAACTAGTGTTTGATGAGCATTACATGCTGCTAATTCATGCGTAATATGGGCGAACTTCTATTCGAGTACACGTGCATCTCGTTGGAATAAAAAAAATGAGTGTACACGTGCAACCGGTCTTTTATTCGAAATCAAAAAAATACCCATAAATGACCATGGCGGACGTGTACAGGTGAGCAACCTGCGGATTTTCAAATTCTAAAAAAAATTTGGCTCAAACAAATTCACAAAACCTCCATTCAACATCCAAGGGCATAAATAGGTATCCACACCAAAATCATCTATTCTTGAAGCTGGATCTAATTTGCAAGCCAACCCAAACAGGCCTTAAATGAAAGCGACGGGAGTTCCAGCTCACAATTAAAGCACATGGAGTTTTTGAATTTGAACTTTGCCCAAAATAGCGCAATTCTTTCAAATTACTACTCCACTGTGCAATTTATGCGTCTTAAATAAACGCTTCTCTCTTTTTTTTCGCCGCCATGTGTAGGCAAGGCAAGCCATGCCAGGCTGGGGGGTCATACGCATGTGGCTGAAAGCTATGCTACGGTGAGTCAGTGCTTGCTACTCGCGTTGCACATGTGCCCAAGTGCTGCCACTAATCTCAAGGTACGTGGTTGGTGTTGTCTGCACGGCTGCAAAGACATAGTGGCCCGCTAAGGATAGGTATAATAATATCTTAGCTATCTTTTAATCTGTATGTATCAGATTTGATCTATATAGAAAAATGACAATAAAAATAAGAAAAGAGGTGGCTCCTATTTAGTGGTCAACTTTACATAAGAGCGTAAGTAGATTATTTATGTGCAAGAGAGAAGAGATAGTTATTGCACAACATCTAGAGATAATTTTTAGAGACAATTATTATACAAATTGATTTTCAACTTATTATTAGCAAATAGTAATGAGTTTTATTATTGTACTCGCTGTCGGATGTGAGGAAGCGACAACAAGGCCTAGGCCTGCCTATCTCTCTTTAATTTTTTTATTGGGCTCAAATGTGTCGCCGGCTCATCGCTTTATTAAACGTGGTTGATGAGCCTCTTTTCTCACGATAAGAGAGCCTCTTTTCTCACAATAAGAAGGACCCATAGGTGAGTGTGGCCCTGTCTCCCTCCTTTGGGCCCAATGTAGTCCAGGCCACCCAGTCCATGGTTAATTTCTCAAGCAACAGCCCCTACCCGCCTACCGTTGCCTCGTCCGCCTCTACCACCGCCGGTGGCGCTGCATGCGTTTGAGCCACCCCGCCCCGCCCTTGCCACCACCGATCGGCTGCTCCTCGCCCCTGCGCCCCACGCCACCCCACCCCTAATGTCTTCTTCAGCTCCATGTGCCTACGCCCCGCTGGCCCGCCCCTACCGCAACCAGGCCATCGCTCCTTGCACATGCGCCTAGTGCCGCTCACCCTTACCGTCGTCGGCCCACTGCTCCTTGCACATACGCCCCGCCATGCCACTACATCGTTGGCTTGCCGCACAACACGCCCCTACCGCGCGCTATGCTCCACTTCCCCCGATTGTGCGTTGTTGATGTTGAAGCCACCGCAGCCACATGCTGGGAATGGATGAACATTGTGCCTATGCTGTCATGCCTACGTATGGATGCATAGCCGCGAGGAAGACAAACCGCTGATTGGGGAGCAGCTTCTTGCCAACAGTCGAGCTTGAACGATGTGTCTACTGAATTAGCAGTTGTAGTCTTCCTTGTAGTCAAGGACGTGTGTGAGTGGGTTTTGCACCGAGATAAGCACATCTGCATATTTATTCTTCTCCTTCTTCGTCTATTTCTTTGTCTTCCTCTTCGTCGTATGTCTCCTTCTCTACAACAAGCCATGAAGCTAAAGTGTTGACATTCTCCTATCTCTTCCACCCTCTGCAAATTGACTTGGTTTCGATACTCTTGACGTTGGTAAGCAGAAGAAGGCACCTACTAGATCGTGATCCTGCCTGAAATTCGGTAGGTTCATGCTTCCTTAGCTCGTGTTAGTATGAGATAAGAGATCATGTTTTATGTGGCTGCAAGTCTTCTGAATTGTGGCACAATCTCTCATGGCACAACGCTAACCGCGAGGATAAGTACAATACTAGAAAGGTTAGTCCTTTGGCAACTAATCATGCCTGGGTTTAATGGCGATATGGCTTTCAGTAATGTGTGGATATTGAATACATTCAGGCTTCAAAGAATTTTTTATCACTTATGATTTTAGTCTGGATCATATGGCTGGGTTTGTTGCAATTGTGGCTTCCATTCTGTTGTTCGATGTAGTAGCAAAATTCAGAATTATGGGACTTTTGGCATATAAAGTAGATGACTAAGGGGATCCCTGTGCTTAGATTTTTCAGATTTGTTGTGTGTGTTCAATCGACATTTCCTGGTGTGTTCTCTTCTGATCCATATACTGCTTTTTAATCTATTAAGTGCTTATATTGTTCTTCACTTTCTCCATTCTATAGTTCTGTCATTCTTGAAATTTTCTTTTGGTATATAGTACAAACTTTGCTTCATACAACTTTCAGAGAAGCAGTTGTGCAAGAATTGCTAACCTATTATTGTACATTGCATATAGTGGATGAAATAAAATAGATTCTTTATGCTATTATGTATCTCATGTTAAACATTTATAGATTCCACTAATAGTTGTTCAACTTATGGTTTTAACAAAATTGCTTCAAATATTTGGAAAGCTCAACTAAATTAGAATCTATTGTAACTTGAAGTTAGAGGTCACTTTGGTTCATTTATGAAATTACATTTGCTCTAATACTTACAATGATGCTAATGGAGACATGTGAATGCTTTCATCTCTGATTAATTAATGCAAGCTCAAACACCACTTTTTTGTACTTTGCAATCTGCGTAGAGATTTGTTTTCCATTTACAAAGTAAAGTAAATAAATGCATATTCTCATTCTCCTTGTCCCTTGTCATGCTCTACAGCTATCCTCCTCTTCCATTTTGTTGCTTCCAAAGTTGCTCACCATTTTTGCCGTCTGAAGGTGAGCGTCCAAAAAATCCAACTCATTCTTATTAATGTGTTTTCTGAATTTTTCAGGGACTTCACTGTACTGCTTGTTATACTCATTTTACTATAGTTGTGTTTTAGTTAATCGAGATGCTTGATCCAGATAATAGAATCCTTTGCATTGATTATTCTTATGCTTTGCATGCTTTTGGAATGATACTCTGTTTTACATTAGTAGTGGCCACATTCATGTAAAAGGCATTTCCTCTCAATTTGTTATGTTGGACCCTTTGCAATGCTACTACTTGTTAGATGCATATAATAGTGTCATTTCTAACTAATGTACAATGGTCAAAAATGTTGGTACTGAAGCTAAAATGTGTTCCAAATATTGGGTATTGATCAAAGTAAAACTAACTGTTAAGGTCCTCATCCGTTTCATTTTCTAGATAACTCGCAACTAAGGAGGCTATTCTGAATATATCATAGGCTATCTGCAAAGTTAGATTTTTAGGTTACATCTTGGTTTTGGTTCAGTTTTGTTGCTGACATTTTGAGAGGTTTCCAGTTTTGATGAGCAATAAGTATTGTTATTATTGCTAGTGGTCTACTTCATCTCAAGTAATCTATATTTCCATACTTAATGAATTGTCATAGTCATCGTGTGACATTTTGTGGGTAATGTTTGGTTAGGTTTGTTAATCATTTCCTAGCAGTTAAAGCTGCTACTCCAAAATTCTTTGGTTTGGCAGTTTAAATGGCGAAAGGCAATATGCAACTTTAGCTATTACATTGATCAATTACTATATGTTTCAAGTTCTGACAGAGCATAAGTACGTGAATCATACTTACTATTGGGTTTTCTATAAGGACTTATCAAGAAAAGAAATGGCTTTCCTTTTTAAATCAAGATTGATATTCAATATTGGATTGTGCTGCTACTGTTGTATGCTCATTTCCTTTTCTGAACTTGCATTCTGTCGACGATTGGAGAACGGGCTCCCGCCGAGCTTACTTGTTGAATGAGGGATCAACCAAAGCCCCTTTCTGTCAAAGGTGTAACGTCGAAGACGTGGGAGACGGTCCACTAGAACAGACATAAACACAAGGATTTTATCCTGGTTCAGGCCTCTCACGGTTGAGATAATAGCCCTACGTCCAGTCGCCTAGAGGCGTTTCTCTGTATTGGATTGAAGGATACGAATACATGGATCTCGCCATGGGATCCCCCCCTCCTTGTTGTTGGAGGGGGCTTAAATACAAGGTATCGTGGTATATACATGGTAACTGCCTCCTAAAATCATGCTAGTTGCCACTTTGGACGTGTCCTTGATTCTCGCCATATTTGAATTCTTTGTGTAACTTCCCTGGATCTTTGACTAAATAACCACCACTTTCCTGTTTTATTGGTTGACCACGTTGTCGGGACCCCGAATTTGTAAATCCGGACCCTCTGTGTATTCAACACTAGTCCAGGAACGCGCTAGTGCACACAGTCTTAACATCGGTAAATATCACAATCATACCATTCGATGTTATCAAGTACTTTATTTAAATAACCAAACTGGTTACCCGACCTTATGGCCAAGTTACAAATATATGCCTCGCAAGGCAAAACTTATTAAAAGAGAGATAATAGCAGCGGAAAATCAAATAACTTCGTGGCGCCATCCAAGATACCACAGTAACCGGTGGGCTCGCTTCCCTAAGTAGAGCGGATCCTCTTGGAATTCCTCCTCCAGAAAGTGGCGTAGTCTCCTCTTCAAGCGGTGTTGTGTTGAGGCAAGGGTGAGTACTTGGTACTCAAGAAGTCATGCACGAATGCAGTGCTAATATACTATATGCATGGCTTGGTACAAAGGAATAGCTCAAGGTATATTTGCAAAGAAATGTGACTTTTGACAAGTAATATAGGTAGATTCGAAAGCAGTAGAAATAAGTAAAGCGTAAATAACTTTTCAAGAAGTTTAATAAACATTTTTCCCATCCTAAACCACATTTCCAGCATCTTCATTATTAAACCATCCCAACTTTCCAAATCCAAGTTATTTTTGAGAAAATCTAACCCTTGACTGTAATCCCCGAGCGATGTCCAATACCGCGGACACGGCTATTCGAATAGATTCTACACTCTGCAGAGGTTATGCACTTTACCCACAAGATACAGTCAAACACCACAAAGGTGAGTTCCCGTAACAAAGCCTTTCGGAAGCCTCAAACAACACAGGTGGTCCTCTCCGGTTCGTGCTCTACACCATCCCTTCCCTTAGCCAAGGCGAAGTATGGGACCAACACACCGTTAGATGGGTATCTGGCCACAGCCACGATACGCTCCCCCGTACAATCACACAAACGGTGTAATTGACACCCTGAGGCTCCACAAGTGAGTCCTTAGCGACTTAGTCAACTAGGGCCGTCCCATTCCAGCCATGTGGTTGCAAGTATGACCCAGTTCAAAGGCTTGCAAGGTTAAGTCCTTAGAGTGACCAGGGCAAGACTACCCGAAGAACCAAATCAACATCCCCAATGCCACAATTGGCCCACCTGATTACTCTTGCCACATGCCCTGGCCGAAACCGTTTATCAAACCCCGCTTGATTACCATGCACCACGTGCCATCAACATCACATGATACTTTTCCAAAACAGGTTCAATATATCATTAAGTCAATATTAACATTTGATTGTCCAAAACCATGTCATGAGCACGAAAGGTGTCTAAGCGTTATACTACAACGGTCTAAAACCCATGTTGGCAATCTAATAATGTCCAACTAGTAATCCACAACTAGGGTGACAAGGGTCATGGCACATACTTAAATAATCAAGGTGTCATACGACAAATTGGTACTTATCTAACCCCATGTTTAAACAAAGTATTTTTCTAATTGAACTAGCATGCAATAGTTTAAATCAAAATAGATTTGAAATAGGATCAACATGGTCAAAGCACAACTTGCCTTCAAAAAGTACTTGCTCTTGGTCTTGAGTTGGATCCTGAGTCAATACTTCTCCTTCGAATCCTTCCCAAGACTTCAACGTCTACTCGTAAAGCGTGCAAATAGCAAATACGCAAATAAACAATAGGCAAAAAGTGTCCAAACATCCAAATAAAATCCATAAACAGAAAGAACATAATTTTATGGATTTTTAGAACCGAATCAATCAAATTCGGAGTTAAACGCATAAAAGTTATGATTATTTAAAGTTTAAATAATCAATTAAATAATTTTACAGAGAAAAACTTTAGTCCAAAAATTAAATAAAATTTATATTTAAGTAGATCTTAATTTTATACAAATTTAGAAATTTGAATCACTCAAATCGGAGTTGAAACGCATAAAGTTATAAGCGTTTGAAGTTTGAAACAAAATCGAAATCATTATTTCGAATTAATAAATCATTTTCTTTTTCGGAAATTAATTATTGCGTCGGCATGGACACGTGGCAGCCTTCGATTGGTTGGTCGACGTCAGTAGGTCCATGGACTTGGTCCACGCTCGGCTCGGGTCTACCGTGGACTCGGTCCCACGACTCTACGTGTCCGACATGTGGGCCCACTCGGTGACGCTATCGGCGACGTCGGCGGGGACTTCGGCCCGCAGTCGACATGTGGGACCCACTGTGACGTCATGGGTGACGTCAGCGCTTGGCTGGATTAGCCACTGACATGCGGCCCTCTGACACGCGGGCCCCGCGTGTCGTTCACACACGCACGCTGGCGTGGGCGGCCGATCGCGACGGCCAAAGCTTCCCGACACGTGGCGCAATCCCGGCCGTTGATTTGAAATTCAACGGTCGCGATTAGATCCAGGGTTAACGCGTTGAATCTACTCGATGATCGTGGGTCGCTCGATCTAGATCGCACGGTCCAGATCTAATCCTATAATAATCACTACTACGACGCGTGGCGATTGTGAACCGCTGGATCTTGATCCAACGGTCCCGCATCTAACCGGGTTTGGAACACGTGAACTCACCTCAACCGCGACGATCAAGATCGGACGGTCCACCGAGCTTCGCAGGGTGATGGCGACGGCAGTCTGCGTACCGCCGGAGGGAGACGAACGACGATGAGCCCGATGGCGTTTGGGGTTGTTCGGCGAGATGAGTCCTCCTTCTGCAGCGTCTCGCCACGGGATTCCGGATCTGGGCTCCTTCTCGGCGGAAGACGACGGACTGCGGCGGAATCGAGCAAAAACCGCGGCGGAGTGGCGCTCAACTACGGCGAGCTCGCACGGGCAAACGGCGGCAGCTCAGGCAAGATGGCTCGGGGAAACGGGTGCGCAAGGATGAGGGCAACCTCGGGGCGGGACCAGGGCTTTAAATAGCCTCGGCGTCCGTGCAGAGACGAAACCTAATTCTACACGGCCAAGCGCGGCGGCGGAGTCCTGGCCGGACTCGGCGGAGACGATGACGCCAGCCGGCCCACGTGGCACGATCAACGGCCACGATCGCACGGGCGCGATCGGATCCGGGCGGATCTGGCTCGAACCGTGCACGGCGGATCTCGGCCGTTGGATCTTGATCCAACGGTTGGGATTGATTAGTGGTTTTGATTTGGTTTGATCGAGTCAATCGGCTCGGTCGGACTCGAGTCCGACTCGGGTTCGACTTCGATCGGATGAACGATACTCGACCCGAGTTGGATTTCCAGCGATTTAATATTTAAAATAATTCCCAGTAATTCATTTAATTCATTAAAAATAGCAAATGACTCAGAAAAATTCCAGAAAAATTCTGGAAAATATTTTGGATCATTTTGGACTCAAATAAAATATTTCCAACAAAATTTTATTTGCAAAATTAAATTCTTTAATTATTTCAAAATGGAATAAATTCAAATAAATTCCAAATAAATCCAAATAAATTCCAGAAAATTCCAAAAATTCACCAAAGTGCCAAATCACACATGAATTTAAGAAAAGCAAAATTTTGGGGTGTTACGAACCTCCCCCTTAATAGAATCTCGTCCCTCAGAGATTCAGGGCTTACTAAAGGAATAGGTTTGGAAACTCTTTCTTCAAATCCTCTTCAGACTCCCAAGTCGCTTCGCTTTCTTCATGGTTGCTCCAATCGAACTCTCTGAAACGGGTTGACTTGTTTCTAGTTTCTCGATCCATAGTGTCCAAAATCCTCACGGGATGCTCCTTGTAAGTCAGATCTTCTTGCAGCTCAATTGACTCCAAGGGCGTTTGCTCCTCTGGCACTCGAAGACACTTCTTTAGCTGGGACACGTGGAACACGTCATGCACTCCTGTTAACGATTGTGGCAACTCCAGCTGATAAGCAACTTCGCCTCTGCGGCTCAAAATCTTAAATGGTCCAACATAACGGGGTGCAAGTTTCCCTTTGGCATGGAACCTCTTAACTCCCCTGAGAGGCGTAACTCTGAGGTATACAAAGTCTTCTGGTTCAAAACTCAAGTCTCGGCGACGATTGTCAGCATAACTCTTCTGTCGAGATTGGGCTATCTTCAACCTTTCCCTAATCATGGCGACCGCTTCTTGACCTCTTGAAGAATATCAGGCCCAAAGACACCCGCTCACGGTCTCATTCCAATTCAATGGCGTCCGACAGGGTCGACCATACAGTGCCTCAAAAGGTGACATCTGTAAACTAGCTTGATAACTATTGTTGTAACTAAACTCGGCATACGGCAAACTCCTATCCCAAGAGGTAGCATAAGCCAATGCACAAGCTCTCAACATATCCTCCAGAATCTGGTTGACTCTTTCGGTCTGTCCATCCGTCTGTGGATGATAAGTCATCAAGTTCAAACGGGTTCCCATGGCTTCATGCAACTTATTCCGTAACCTTGAGGTAAATTGGGTACCTCTGTCCGATACAATCCTCTTTGGCACTCCGTGCAAGCAGACAATCTGATCATGTATAATTCTGCTAATTTATCTCAGAGTAAGTGGTCTTCACGGGATAAAATGGGCTACTTTAGTCAAGCGATCCACTATAACCCATATGGAGTCATAACCTCCTTGAGTCTTCGGCAAACCGGTAATGAAATCCATTCCGATTTCCTCCCACTTCCACTCGGGTATTTTCAGCGGTTGTAGCAATCCTGGCTGGTCTCTCGATGCATTGCCTTGACTCTCCGGGCATACGTCGCACAATGCAACATGCTCGGCAACTTCACGTTTCATACTCGGCCACCGTAATCTCTCCTTGAGATCCTCGATACATCTTGGCGCTTCCAGGATGAATTGAGTACTTGGAGTCATGGGCTTCTTCCAAAATCGCTTGCTTTAACTCCTTTTTGTTAGGCACACAAATGCGATCCTTCATCCACAACGTGCCTTGCTCATCCAACTTGAAGTCCTCTCGCCTTGCCTTCTTCCTTGATGGACTTAATCCTCGCGGATCTTGTCATCATCCTTCGTCCTTCTCGGATCGATCCTCTAGGATAGGCTTTACTTCTAATGCGGCCAAGAATCCGCTAGGTACAACCTCAATCTTCATTTTCTGAAAATCCTCACATAACTCATCCCGACTTGTGGCTAGCAACGTACTCACGGTGATGGCTTTTCCGACTTCGAGCATCGGCTACTACGCTGGCCTTCCCGGATGGTAATGGATTCCAACATTGTAGTCCTTGATTAACTCTAACCATCTCCTCGCCTCATATTCAGATCCGATCGGGTGAATATGTACTTAAGGCTCTTATGATCCGTGATACACTTCACATCTGCTTTCCAATCGATAGTGACGCCATATCTTCAAGGCATGCACTACTAGCCTAACTCTAGGTCATGTGTCGGATAATTTTCCTCATGCGGCCTCAATCGCCTTGATGCATACGCGATTTACCTTTCCATTCGCATCAAGACACATCCAAGTCCTTGGCGCGATCGTCACAATAAATATCGAAGCTTTGAGCAACATCCGTAGAACTAACACCGGTGTCGACGCCAATCGCTTCTTCACCTCTGAAATCCTTTCTCACATTCTCAAGCGTCCATGCAAACTTCTTTTCCTTCTTCAAAGGCGTAAGAGGTTTCGCAATTGTCGAAAAGCCTTCGATGAAACGGCGGTAGTATCCTCGCCATTCCAAGGAAACTCCGAACTGGTCACGCCTTCTACGCTCCCAATGTAACACGGCTTCTACTTTGCTTGGATCTACGGCGACTCCTTCAAGCGGTCATTACATGTCCAAGAAACTCCACCTTGTCCTTCCAAAAATCACACTTATTTGAACTTGGCGAAAAGTTGTCGTTCCTCACTTTTCCAAAACTCGCCTTAAGTGTTCGGCATGTTCACTCTCTGCCTTGGAGTAGATTAGGATATCGTCTATGAACACGACGACAAACTTGTCCAAATATTCCATGAACACCTTATTCATCATATTCATGAAATAAGCCGGCGATTAAATCGATCCAAAGGACATAATCAGAACTCGTAATGTCCATATCTTGACGAGAATGCAGTCTTGAATATCTTCTCGATCGGATCTTCAATCGATGGTATCCCGATCTCAGATCAATCTTGGAGAAAACTCCGGCTCCTCTTAACCGATCAAACAAATCATCAATCCCGGTAGCGGATACTTATTCTTCACGGTGACTTCGTTGAGTGCACGGTAGTCAATGCACATCCCGAAACTCCCGCCCTTCTTCTTGACAAATAAAACGGTGCTCCCTACGGCGCATTTAACCTGGCCTCGATAAATCATTTCTCCATTAACTCTTCTAGCTGTTTCTTCATCTCTACCAACTCCTCGGTGGACATCCGATAGGGTCTCTTTGCTATCGGTCTTTGCATCTTACAAGCTCTATCACAAACTCTATGTCCCTGTCGGCGGCATACTGTAGATCTTCTGAAAACACCGGGTACTCATTCACTCTTGAGACATCCTCTATGCTGATTGCCTTGGTACTGGTAACCATCAACTGTCCATCTCTAGCTGCAAAGTGGCTTGAAATTCCACTTTCTTCCCACACTGCTCTCAATCGAGATAGTCCTTCGTCCACAATCCAATACGGCCTTGTGCTTGGATAACCAATCCATTCCCAATATGACGTCTAAGGTGCAGGTCTCCAAAATTATAAGGTTTGCTAGGAACTCTATTCCATCTATTAGTATTCTCACCCTAACATCCTACTTTCGCTCGGAGTTCTAACCAGGGTTTGAACTAAAAGCATGCACTTAAGCCTTGCAATCCTCAAATCATTTCTAGTAGCAAAGCCTTGCATAAACAAACGAATGCGAAGCTCAGAGTCAAACAAAATCGCAGGTGTATCGAGTTAACAAGTAACTTACCCAAGACGACGTCAGTGAGCATTCTCGCAGTGCATCTGCGGTGACATGGTTGACTCGGCCTCTCACCACGATGCCTGGGTGTGGCTCTGGTGCCGGGCGCCCTAGCCGGGGTGGTTCCTAGATTGAAGCGAACCTGGGTCACTCCTGCTGTCTTCTTTGGACAGCTGTTGGCAAAGTGTCACTGGCTCGTTGCGCTTGTAGCTGCGTCTCACTGTTTCCTTTTGCCGAGGTAGCGTTTCTAGCGAAGTGGGTCTGCAGTAGTTCGATTGGCATGTGTCTTGGTGCCGGGATGGTGTCCTTGTTGCATTCTCGTGGGTTGGAATCAAGAATTGATTTGGTGCAACTTCAGCGCTGCTATGCGTTCGGCGTGATCCTTGCTTTGTTGCATCTCGCGCTTCGTTCTCATCCGGTTCCTTGCGCTTTGTCCTCAAGAATAAGTGCCTTATTCACCAACTCTTGGAAATCTGGAAAGGTGTGGGTGATCAACCCTACTTGCAATCCCGAGTTAAGTCCCTTCATAAAACGAGACTGCCTCTGGATTTATCCGTCGCTACATCCTCAGGTGCGTAGCGTGCTGGTTAGCCGTGTGAACTTGTTCAGGTAATCGGCCACCGGGCTGATTACCTTGCTTCGATGCTCTGAACTCCTCCTTCTTAAGGTCCATGATTCCCTCAGTACGTGATAACGGAATGCACTGTGAATTCTTCCCAAGTGATATCTTGAGGGTTCTCTCGCGTGGCACGAAGTTCTCCCACCATTCTACGGCCGTCCCTTCCAACCGATGAGAAGCGTAGAGTACCTTCTCATTTCCTATGCATTGAGCTATGTGTAGCTTCCTCTCGATTGATCTTAACCAATCATCGGCCTCCAATGGATTGGCATTCCCAGAGAAAGTGGGTGGGTGAGTTCTCATGAACTCGACACTTTGTATTCTGGCGTGGTCCCCGATTAACTTGATTAGCAGTGGCCTGAGCAAAGGACGTGCTGCATTTGTTGCATCATAGCATGCATCAATCGAGTCCGGGCAAAGAAAAAGCTCCGAAATTCTGCATATCCAAGTGGCGGTGCCGGTGCTCCATCATTGGGGTTTTCGGGCGAGAACCACTCCCATTGCTTCCAAAGTTTCCACGGTTATTCACCATCTGTCGATTTGCTCTAGGTTTAGAGATGAGAGGGAAACAAGAATAGACAAGTAGTATGGAACTTATGCGGGGCGAAAGGTGTAGCCTTAAGGTCCAACTTTATTATTAGTAACTTGGTATGGTCGCTTACAATGCCTAAGGGCCTTGCAACACATAATGCACACTCAAAGAAACAAAGCAAATCCAAATCGAACTAACTCGAGTCTAACGCCTAAAGGGTGACTCTTTATTCTATGACGCGACTCGGCAAGGAGTCTCACTATAGAACCTATGCTCACTCATCGAGAAAACCTCCACGGCCGGGTGCAGGTCGTGGGCATAGGCGCCAAACGATTGCCATGTCCAAAGAATCGTGTCCTCTGTGGTAGTCGAAGAAGCAAAGTGTCCTCATCGAGATCCGACTCCTCTGGATTTGGCTCGTAGCTCGAGTAATGGCTCGGGTCCGGTCCGCATAAAGTCATCTCCAACTCGTCAATCCTTCGCAGAAGGTGTGCCACATACTCTTGAGCTTCCCGCCATCTGCTCTTCTCTGCCGTGATTTCCTTGCGGGCCTTCAGAGCTCCTTGCTTGTATTATCTAGTACATCCTCCTGGCGAAGACAAATCGTGCCAACTGTGGTAACCGCGTGGCATCCTCATCCCGAATCGCCGGGTCAAGAAGGTTATCGCTGCGCGGATGATAACGGAACACCGCATTTCCAACTCTCGGCGTAGATATCGGTAATGTGCCGCATTGCTCGTCGTGGATACTTCTTGGATACCCATCTGCATTGTAGACCTCCCGGCAAAGGCAAAGGTATCGGCGATTGCCTGGCCCTTCTTCCTAGCGTACCTCAATCCTCACGCCACAAGCCTTGATCAATCCCGCTTGTCCGATCACTTCCACTTGGTATTGGGGCTTCTCAAAACCTCCGAGAGTCTCAGAGCATATGCCAAAGTTGCGGGCGTGACCCACTCCCAGATCAACGAAGTTGAACTCTTCCCCATCTGTCACAAGAGTGCTTTACGAAGAACTGAATTTTTAAATTGTGACAAGGTAAGGGAAAATTTCAGCAAGAGACAAGAAAAGAGAGAAGGGGATAAGTTGAGAGGTCATTTCTTATCTTGACAACTTTAGCTTTAGAAAATAGGTTTTATCCTCACTACGACCATTCTAGCTAGGGTGAGCCTACAACCAAGTATGGCTCGATACCACCTCTGTCGGGACCCCGAATTTGCAAATCCGGACCTCTGTGGTATTCAACACTAGTCCAGAACGCCGCTTAGTGCACACGCCTTAACATCGGTAAATATCACAATCATACCATTCGATGTTATCAAGTACTTTATTTAAATAACTAAATCGTTACCCGACCTTATGGCCAAGTTACAAATATATGCCTCGCAAGGCAAAACTTATTAAAAGAGAGATAATAGCAATGGAAAATCAAATAACCCGTGGCGCCATCCAAGATACCACAGTGCAACTGATCGGGCTCGCTTCCCTAAGTAGACGGATCCTCTTGGAATTCCTCCTCCGAAGTCGGGCGTAGTCTCCTCTTCAACTGGTGTTGTGTTGAGGCAAGGGTGAGTACTTGGTACTCGGCAAGTCATGCAATGCACGTGTGCTAATATACTATATGCATGGCTTGGTACAAAGGAATAGCTCAAGGTATATTTGCAGAAATGCCTTTTGACAAGTAATATAGGTAGATTCGAAAGCAGAGAAATAAGTAAAGCGTAAATAACTTTTCAAGAAGTTTAATAAACATTTTTCCCATCCTAAACCACATTTCCAAAGATCTTCATTATTAAACCATCCCAACTTTCCAAATCCAAGTTATTTTTGAGAAAATCTAACCCTTGACTGTAATCCCCAAGCGATGTCCAATACCGCGGACACGGCTATTCGAATAGATTCTACACTCTGCAGAGGTTATGCACTTTACCCACAAGATACAACCAAACACCACAAAGGTGAGTTCCCGTGAACAAAGCCTTTCTAAGCCTCAAACAACACAGTGGTCCTCTCCTGTTCGTGCTCTACACCATCCCTTCCCTTAGCCAAGGCGAAGTATGGGACCAACACACCGTTAGATGGGTATCCGGCCACACCCACGATACGCCTCCCCGCACAATCACACAAACGGTGTAATTGACACCCGAGGCTCCACAAGTGAGTCCTTAGCGACTTAGTCAACTAGGGCCGTCCCATTCCACCATGTGGTTGCAAGTATGACCCAGTTCAAAGGCTTGCAAGGTTAAGTCCTTAGAGTGACCAGGCAAGACTACCCGAAGAACCAAATCAACATCCCCAATGCCACAACTGCCCACCTGACATTCTTGCCACATGCCCTGGCCGAAACCGCTTATCAAACCCCGCTTGATTACCATGCACCACGTGCCATCAACATCACATGATACTTTTCCAAAACAGGTTCAATATATCATTAAGTCAATATTAACATTTGATTGTCCAAAACCATGTCATGAGCACGAAAGGTGTCTAAGCAAGATACTACAACGGTCTAAAACCCATGTTGGCAATCTAATAATGTCCAACTAGTAATCCACAACTAGGGTGACAAGGGTCATGGCACATACTTAAATAATCAAGGTGTCATACAAAGAAATTGGTACTTATCTAACCCCATGTTTAAACAAAGTATTTTTCTAATTGAACTAGCATGCAATAGTTTAAATCAAAATAGATTTCAAATAGGATCAACATGGTCAAAGCACAACTTGCCTTCAAAAAGTACTTGCTCTTGGTCTTGAGTTGGATCCTCGAGTCAATACTTCTCCTTCGAATCCTTCCTAAGACTTCAACGCCTACTCGTAAAGCGTGCAAATAGCAAATACGCAAATAAACAATAGGCAAAAAGTGTCCAAACATCCAAATAAAATCCATAAACAGAAAGAACATAATTTTATGGATTTTTAGAAACTGAATCACAAATTCGGAGTTAAAATGCAAAAAGTTATGATTATTTAAAGTTTAAATAATCAATTAAATAATTTTACAGAGAAAAACTTTAGTCCAAAAATTAAATAAAATTTATATTTAAGTAGATCTTAATTTTATACAAATTTAGAAATTTGAATCACTCAAATCGGAGTTGAAACGCAAAAGTTATAAGCGCTTGAAGTTTGAAACAAAATCAAATCATTATTTCGAATTAATAAATCATTTTCTTTTTCGAAATTAATTATTGGCGCCAAAGATGGACACGTGGCAGCCTTCGATTGGTTGGTCGACGTCACCGGTCCATGGACTTGGTCCACGCTCGGCTCGGGTCTACAGTGGACTCGGGCCACGCCGCTACGTGGCGCGGCCATGGGGGCCCACTCGGGGGCCGTCATCGCTGCCGGCAGCGGGGACTCAGCCCACGGTGCTGACATGTGGGACCCACTGTGACGTCATGGGTGACGTCAGCGCGTGGCTGGATGAGCCACTGACATGCGGCCCTCTGACACGCGGGCCCCGGCGTGTCGGCTGCCACACTGCCGCGTGGGCCAGCCGGCGCCGACGCGGCCAGGCTTCCCGACACGTGGCGCAATCCCTACCGTTGATTTGAAATTCAACGGTAGCGATTAGATCCGTGGTTAACGCGCTGAATCTACTCGATGATCGTGGGCCGCTCGATCTAGATCGACGGTCCGCATCTAATCCTATAATAATCACTACTACAAGACGTGGCGATTGTGGAACCGCTGATCTTGATCCAACGGTCCAGATCTAACCGGTTTGGAACACGTGAACTCACCTCAACCGCACGATCAAGATCGGACGGTCCACGAGAGCTTCGCAAAGGGATGATGGCGGCTACGGCGGTGCCGCAGCCACCGGAGACGAGAACGACGACGAGCCCGATGATGCTTTCGGGTTGCTCCGGCGAGATGAGTCCTCCCGCCGGGTGCGTCTAAATCCACGGGGATTCCGGATCTGGGCTCCTTCTCGGCGGAAGACGACTGACGGCGGCGTGACCGAGCAAAACCGCATGGCGAGTGGCGCTAACTACGGCGAGCTCGCGACGGCAAACGGGCGCGGCAGCCAAAGTAGATGGCTCTGGGAACGGGTGCGCAAGGATGAGGGCAACCTCGGGCGTGACTGTGGCTTTAAATAGCCTCGCTGCTCGTGTCTCGAGACGAAACCTAATTCTACACGGCAAGCGGCGCGGCGGCTGAGTCCGGCTTCGGACTCGGGCGGAGACGATGACGCCAGCCGCCCACGTGGCACGATCAACCGCCACGATCGCACGGGCGCGATCGGATCCGGGCCGGATACGGCTCAAACCGCAGACGGGCGGATCTCACCGCTGGATCTTGATCCAACGGCTGGGATTGATTAGGGTTTTGATTTGGTTTGATCGAGTCAATCGCTCGGGTCGGACTCGAGTCCGACTGGTTCCGACTTCGATCGGATGAACAAGATTTCGACCCGAGTTGGATTTCTAGCGATTTAATATTTAAAATAATTCCCGTGAATTCATTTAATTCATTAAAAATAGCAAATGACTCGTAAAAATTCCGTAAAAATTCGAAAATATTTTGGATCATTTTGGACTCAAATAAAATATTTCCAACAAAATTTTATTTGCAAAATTAAATTCTTTAATTATTTCAAAATGGAATAAATTCAAATAAATTCCAAATAAATCCAAATAAATTCCAGAAAATTCCAAAAATTCACCAAAGTGCCAAATCACACATGAATTTAAGAGAAGCAAAATTTTGGGGTGTTACACACGTCCTTCGGCGATCTCCGAGGGTCCCTTTGGTCCTGGTTCGACCGCCCCGTAGCCTCGTCGAGCACGTTTGTTCGTGCGCGTCTTTGAAGCTCGTAGCCGAGCACTTTTTGCCAAGGCATAGCGGGTATGCCCGTGTCCGAGCATGGGGGTGCTCGGGACCCATCCTTGGGTACCGCGTCCGAGGATGTTTATGGTCGGTGAGTGCATGACCGTCGGGGCAGAATAGTCCTTATGAATATCCCAATCCCCGACAGCTAGTCCCCGAGGCTCAAGTGAGATGGGTCATCTCCTTGAGACTGAGAAGTTCAAGGAGGGATTGAATTCTTGATGGTGAAGCACTTATCTCAAAGATCTGGTCATGAAACGATCAAAGAAAGGAATCGATAGATGAGGCAGGCTCATACTATCACATCCCGAGCGAACCATGCTCGGGGAAAAGGGCTCGGCACGAGCCGCACCGAAGTGAAAATAAAACGCGATCGAAACTCATCTCGAGCATGGATCGGAGGCCCAAGGACGCTAGGCATGGATCAGACGCCTAGAAAAAAGGTAACTAGCAGACAGTGAACAAACACATGCTGCCGCATCCCATGCACGGATCAGGTGCACAGGGGAACTAGACATGGATCAGATGTCTAGGCAACTAGCAGATTGCGAGCGGACTCATACTGCCGCATCCCAAGCATGGATCATATGCCTAGGGAAAAGATAACTAGCAGACTGTGAACAAACACATGTCGACGCATCCCATACACCGATCAAAAAGTGCACGTGGGAACTAGACATGGATCGGATGTCTAGGCAACTAGCAGATTGCGAGCGGACTCACACTGCTGCATCCCAAGCATTGGTCGATACTCGAGGAATCGATGACGAGACCAAATGAGCCGCCGTGATCCTGGACATGGACCAGATGTCCAGGGAAAGAAACTGGTAGACCTGTGCTCAAACGCAGAGCACTCTTGGCCCAGAACAAGAAAAGTCCCCAAACACGATGCTCATTTGGAGGAATTTAGACGCGTCCCCGAGCGAATAACGTGCTCGGAGGAAGAGACTCGCGCCCGAGCGAAGTGCGTGCTCGGCGCGGAACAGAGCCGGCGCGTGCTCGAGGAAGAGACTCGCGCTCGAGCCGGGCGTGCTCGGCGCGAACAGATCACCGAGCGATGTGCGTGTTTCGAGGAAGAGACTCACACCCGAGCCGATCCGGCGCGTGCTCGGAGGAGAGACGCGAAGCGCGTGCCCGAGCAGATCGCGGCGTGCATGCTCGGAGGGAGAGACTCGCGCGAGCCGGCGCGTGCTCGGCGCGAACAGATCAGCCGGCCCCGGAGACACTGGCGCGCGAAGTGCGTGCTTTCGGGAGAGATCGCGCGTGCTCGGAGGAAGCTCGCGCGGCGAACGTAGCGAACAGATCGATCCCCGGCGGCGTGCTCGGAGGGAGAGACTCGCGCCGAGCGGCGTGCTCGGCGCGAACAGAGATCAGTCCCCGAGCCGGGCGTGCTCGGAGGAGAGACTCGCGCCGAGCGAAGTGCGGCGTGCTCGGCGCGAACAGAACAACCCTTCTAAGCACGCTTTGATTGAGGTAAAGAACTCTTACATACCTTTCCTCATCATAATTTGTGTAGTATTGGTCGCCGATGTGGAAGATGACGCCTTCGGGATTCCTTTGGCAAAGAATTCGCCGATCCTCACTGACGGCGCCAAATTGCCGACGATTGGAGAACGGGCTCCCGCCGAGCTTACTTGTTGAATGAGGGATCAACCAAAGCCCCTTTCTGTCAAAGGTGTAACGTCGAAGACGTGGGAGACGGTCCACTAGAACAGACATAAACACAAGGATTTTATCCTGGTTCAGGCCTCTCACGGTTGAGATAATAGCCCTACGTCCAGTCGCCTAGAGGCGTTTCTCTGTATTGGATTGAAGGATACGAATACATGGATCTCGCCATGGGATCCCCCCCTCCTTGTTGTTGGAGGGGGCTTAAATACAAGGTATCGTGGTATATACATGGTAACTGCCTCCTAAAATCATGCTAGTTGCCACTTTGGACGTGTCCTTGATTCTCGCCATATTTGAATTCTTTGTGTAACTTCCCTGGATCTTTGACTAAATAACCACCACTTTCCTGTTTTATTGGTTGACCACGTCCTTTGGCGATCTCCGAGGGTCCCTTTGGTCCTGGTTCGACCGCCCCGTAACCTCGTCGAGCACGTTTGTTCGTGCGCGTCTTTGAAGCTCGTAGCCGAGCACTTTTTGCCAAGGCATAGCGGGTATGCCCGTGTCCGAGCATGGGGGTGCTCGAGACCCATCCTTGGGTACCGCGTCCGATGATGTTTATGGTCGGTGAGTGCATGACCGTCGGGGCAGAATAGTCCTTATGAATATCCCAATCCCCGATACATTCATTTTTTATGTAGAACTTTCAAAGGGAATATTAAGAAGAAAGCAAGTTAAGTGGAGGGAGACCACTCCAAGCACCAAACAAAAGAGGACGCCTGTAAGAACCCTGGATATTCCATCAAACTAATGCATTAAATAATCTCCTAATCAGTCTTTAGCATGTAGATAAGCATCAAAATCAAGTGGTAGTATGCATAAATGGGTAGAACAGCTAAAATGCAATGGAATTATAGAAGACGTTGGTGCCCCTGCATATCTAATTCAGGTCAGGGTAAGGAGGTAAAATTGACAGGGGTAAGAAGGTAATTTGGCAAACTAGTAAGAGGATAAGAACTGATGCCAGTAGAGAGAGATTCACTGCATTCCTCTTTTTACCGCAACCAAGCCAGCTAGCACCAGCCTTCCATCGCCACTTCTCCTAAACCAAGTGAGAGAGGGAGAGCTCCAAAGAGCAAGCACCGAGGGCAGCAAGAAGGGAAGGGGGAGCTGCTGATCCAAGGGAGGAGATCGGCCACCTCTACCCCAAACCCAAACCTATTCGAGTTAGGAAGAGGGAGCAGGAGGGCAGGCGCGAGGAAGATCACTCGGCTACCCCTCCTTCCCCAGTTCTCCTTCAACATCAACCCAACCAAACCAGGTGCCCAAGTAACTAGTAGCAATAGCAAGTAGCAGCTAGTCCCAGAGTAAAATGTAGCATGCTAAAGGAGTAGATCCATTAGAGTAGAGAGTAGATTGGGCCAAGAAACCCGTGTGGTCTCAGAGTAGGCACTAGAGGGGGGTTACATGCGTGTACCTAGAGTTCATCCGCACGGATGAACACTGGCCTCACAACAAGAAGCCATCCTGCAGGGGTCTCGTGCACTAGATCATCATCGACCCTCAAACCTTACCTGAGTAGCGAAAACCAGTTGCAACAGAGAGATTCAAGCAACCAAGAACCCTAGAACAGAGCCATTGTAATCAAAATCCCCCAAAAATCCAGCAGCAACCGTACCCTAGAGCAAAGAAAGAGAGGACCAGAGGGAGTAAGACGCTGCAGTAGGGGGGAGAGCCGGGAGCGGCAGGTGTGGAGCCGAGCGGTGATGGGGAATCGCCAGAGGGAGGGGAAGGCAGAGAGCTTGAGGAGAGGTCGGGAGCCAGACGGTGGCGTGAGGGGAAAAAGGAAACGAGAGGAGAAGCCAGGGGGCTCAGTTGGGGAGGGTGAAGCGAGAGAAAAGTAAGAGAAGAGAAGAAGGAAGGGAGTGGGCCTTTGGCCCATTCGGCTGAAGAGCAGAGAGGAGAGAAAAAGAAAAGGAGAGAAAAGAAGGAAAAGAGAGAAAGAAAAGGAAAGAAGAGAAAAGAAAAGAGAAAAAAATAAGAAAAGAGGGAAAAGTTCAAATTTGAGGAAGTTGCTGTGATCATTAGCTAGTTTCATTAACTAGTAGTCCCTTCAGTAAATCAACGAGCGAACCAGCAGAAGTTAACTAGGCAAGTAGCTAAAAAGAATAATTAAAGCAAGACCTAATTAGTACTGCTACAACTTTGGTTGGATGCCATAAATCCATTCAAAATGAATATTCTATATTTCAGGACTAGATCTGAATCAATTGGACCAACCCCAATACTCGAGCGAGGACGTACCTTGCAATACTATACAAAGCAAGTTCCTTGATCATCATTTATTAAATGCTTTCTAAATGTTTCCTTATTACAAATGTCACTTGCATTGAAAATTATTTTATCAAGTAGAGAATACTAGGTTGGTGAATTGGTTGGAAGTGTGAATTGGTTTAACTAAGGGGTTGGAAAACAAATGAACATGGTGATGGAATGGAGTTAGGGAAAGAGTTAGTTAGCGTGAGTTATTATGGTGGGTAGGGGACGCCGATGAGAAGGATTGTCATGCCGATGGGGTCCTCTATATAAGCTAGTATATAAGGTCAAACAAACTAACACTTAGGCAATGAGCCGTAAATCAGTATCAACCATAGTGTGAGAAATCGGTGAGAAAAGGTTGTCCTATGAAGGTATTAGAATCTCCACATTGGGTAAGTTTTGTAAGGGCGTACCCCTGGGATATGCCGGTAGGCCCGTGGGGGTACTGGTCCCGACATAGTGGCGGTATATTTGAAGCCATGGGTAGAGTTACCGCCGACGAGTGTCGAGGTACAACTGTATCTGCGAGTGGTGGAGCAGCCTGAGAGAGGTGTCCACACTCGAGTGCAGGGTTGGAGATCTAGTACTGGATTAGTGATAAACGTTCTGGGGCATCATAATGTCACTATGGGTAAAGTGGTACAAACTTGCGCAGGGTAAAATCATGATCATGCCAGTCTCTTAGAATGGAGACTACGGAAGCTAAGTCTGTCTCATATACAGTGTTAGTAGTGTCTTTTGAAAAATCTAAAATGAACAACTTTTAAAGAAAACCTAACTTCTGTACAAATTAGATTTGAGGGAAGGGGACAAATTATGGGATTAGATTGGATTGAGGAGAAAATTCATATAATGCATTTTCTTTGCTATTAATACTTGCCGAGTACTCATGTACTCACTCTTGCTTAAATCCCCCTTTGCTTAGAAGGTGAGTCCCTTGGATCCACCTCCGAGGCCTGGAGTGAGGATGATTCGCAGGACCAGGACCTACAGGAGTCAGATTACTACTACTACTACTTGCAGGAGGACTAGGGAGTTTAGAGAACTATTTCCTAGCTGGCCACCTCCTAGTAGACCGTTACCTCGCCCTGTGAGGTATTCGGGGTGATAATAGTTATATTGTATTACTGTTGTACTCGATCCCACTTGTATAATTAGCAGATGGACATCTAGCCTGCGTGGCATGATGGTATGTAATAAAGGTACCATTTTCAGTCTCTAATTATTGTTCTGCTGTAACACTCTGAATATGGTGTAGTAGTTGATAAAGTATTGGGTTGCCCGATGTTTTATTAGCCACTATACCGAAATCCGAGTAATTATCTCAGCATAATAACAGTGAAGCTGTTAATTACCTGGGCTAATTACCCGGGTTGTCACAACGCCCCTAGCAGGGTGTGCTAATACAGGTCCAGTTCTATGCACAATGCTTATTTGAATTGAGTTCTACTTTTTTTTTTCTTCCTCCTCCCCTTTTGCTTGTTCATCATTATTTTCATGTTTGGTTGGTCTACTTGTTAAAGCATAATATATGGAACATGTGGTTACTGGATGCTGTTGTAATGAACATTTTAGTTATTGCACGTCTTAAATGCATCTAAGCTATGATGTGGCGTGTAATAAGTAAAATGAGGCAATGCTGGTTGCCACCAAACATAACTCATGGTGTAAACATTCACTAGAGACATGTTGTACAAGGTAATGGACATTGATAAAATAAAATGGTGAAAAGAAAAAGACACGAGCCTGAAAATACAATGGGCTCCAGCGTCTCTGATCCATACGATCAATCAGTAGATGCCTATGTCGTTCGCTCCAACATCTCCGATCCATACGATCGTGTCTAGTAGAAAATTTTTGACATCACTCATATATTGAAGCCCCTAACGGACTACAATGAGTGCGGCCAAGAAGTTTGAGTATGAATCAAAGGGGTTTTGTTGTTGGTTCGGTCAAATCAAAAATAGAAAACTCAGAAACGCTTGAAGAACTTTGGACACTATACACAAGCGCAGATGCCAACGCAAAGCATTTTAGGGATAATATTCAGTATTTTAATAGTCATTTTTCATTTATTGGACAAAGAATACACTAATATGAGGGCGGGAGTGTACATGTTCCAGGCGCATGGTCAGTTATACCACAATACACTCTTTTGGTCCAAGCGAGGCTGTTTAGAACCATTTGCAGCTCTATTATGATAACGACCCCACCATGCAACATAAGTTCCTCCACTATCCTAATCTTGAGCAAGATGTTGTTAGAGGGCTAGTCTACATCCTTCCAAACAATCCCTATCCTCGGACATTTAGGAGTCTGGGACAAGTTGATGACCTCGAGGAGTACTGCATTGAACTCAACATGGATATGAAGATGGACCAACAGACTTATAATAGCTCAATATCATCGAAGGTGGCCGCTATGTGGATCAAGGGGAATGATCTACATAGTCACTTCAACCGTAGCATAGTCTTCTATGGGAATAATAACACGAAATATGGTATGTGGCCATATTTTAGATGATATGACCTATTTGTTGTACCTTGTTTTCTTCCCAAGAGGGGAGCTAAGTTGGCTTCATGAGATACCAAAGGATGGCATCAGCTTGGACAAAATATGTCGGTCCTGTCGCAATAATCACCAGAACCTAGGTTAGTCATCCGTCATACGTGTCACGCGTTCATGTTTAATATATCATTATTACTATTTATACTTGTACTAACATGTCATCCCCTCTTTTTCATAGAGACGAGCAATTGGTTGTGCATCTCTGTTAGATATTACTACTGCTATAAGTTTCAAATGTGACGTGGTATATTCAATACTGTACTACATGGGCATCGCTTATTCCAGTAATACGCTGTGGGCATGTACATCAAGGTCGAAAGTCAGAGGCTAGACTATAACGACAAAAATCAGAAAGAAATACATGCTAATCTGTACCAGAGTGTGGTAGATAGCCTTCATGCTGGAGAATATCGTGCTAATACAGTAGGAAAAAGAACCATACTCCCGATATCATTTATCAGGGGCGAAAGAGAGATGAGACGAAGATACCTAGATACTATGACCTTGGTGCAGAAGTACGGAAAGCCATTCATCTTTCTAACCATGACTTGCAACCCCCAACTGAGATGAGATTACCAAAGAATTCAAGCCTAACCAAACCTTGCAAGATTGCCCTGATCTCATCGTGAGTGTTTTTAGAGCTAAGCTAAAGGACCTTACGAAACAACTACTCAATGAGCACGTGCTCAACAAAGTGGCTGCAAATGTATATGTTGTTGACTTCCAGAAAAGGGGTCTACCTCATGCTCACATCTTGCTGATCATGGAGTTGAACTATAGGCTGACATGACCACAATATTACTATTGCATCATATCCGTTGAGCTCCTATACAAACACAAGTACCCACAGCTATATGAGATGGCTGTAAAACCACTATTCATGATATGTGCGGAGTCTTGAACCCAAAGAACGTGTGCATGCAAGGTGGTAATTGCAAGAACTATTACCCACATCCATTCGATGCGACAACACTCCAAGGGAAGGGCTCATGCCCCATTTATTGGAGAAGAGACGATGGTTGTTGTGCAAAGGTTTGAGGCCAAATGTTGGACAACAGGTGGGTTGTGCCTTATAATCCTTACTTGTTGAGGAGGTTCAGCTTCCACATCAACATCCATGTTTGCTAAAGCATTAAGATCGTGAAGTACCTCTTCAAGTATATCTACAAGAGGCATGATCGTGCATTGATTTCTATAAATGAGGCGGGTAGCAATAGAAAGGTGGATGAAACCAAGCAATATAGGAATTCTAGGTTGATCTCCCCACCGAAAGTATTATGGAGAATCTATAGCTTTGACCTTAGTGAGGTATCTCTGTCGGTTAGGCAGCTACAACTTCATCTCCTAACACATGCCCATGGTGTCGTTCAACGTGGGTACATACATGAATAATGTAATCTCTCAGCATGGTGCCATGAAGACCATGTTGACATAGTATTTTGACACGAACAAGGAACACGATTAATGGGCATCCTGTATTTTGACTTCAATGCGTTGTTTGTATGGATGCCTAGGGAGAACTATTGGAAGCCAAGGAAAGAACACACACAGGTCATGGTAGAATCGTGGGTGGGCACTTCTATCTGATGGGGAATGATAATGATTATCTTAATCCATGTGATAGGCGCTACCTCCTTCAAAGATTCGAGGACGGTGGACAGTGTTATTTGCCCAATCTTTTATGATACCGCTAAAACGAGGGGACTTATATATAATATACAATGGATTTATGATGTTTAACTTTTTTTAATCCATTTTGTTACTTGATAAGATGGTCTAACAGTTATTTATGTATTGAAGCATACTATGGAAAAATGTTGTTTGCTACTATTCATTTACAGAATTGTTGCATAGAGTTTTTGTTTTGTCATGCTTCACTAATGTGATTATGTATATATATATGTATACATATATATGTATAGATATATATGTATACATATATATGTATATACATACACCTGGGAGTACAAAATGGGCTTCCTATATATCACAATCTTTTAATTGGTTCATTCACTTAATGTATCAAAGAAAACAGTGACAGAACTAGAAAATTTCTAATGGGTGTGTCCAACGGCCCGAGCAGCTTGCCGCGCATTGCACCTCCTGCTGCACCGCACGCCCCCCCCCTGCGACGGCTTGAGCGACTTGTCACGTCACTGCTAGCCTGGCGATAATATGCTGAGCCAATACGACGTCGACCTCCTCTCGGCTGCCATGTCCGACGCGGCATTATTCCTGTCTAGAAACGCCGGCTTCATCGACGGAGGGATGGACTGCTCGATCTTTATCGTCAGGGGCGGATCCAGGCCCATGGCAAGGTAGGCTGTAGCCCGGGGCTTGAAATTTTAGCTTGTATTTAGCCCAGGTAAACCCAGGGTGTAATAAATATATTAGCCCATGTTATATGATCTTAATTGGACCTATTGTTCATCACTCAGCCCGGCGTATATTCAAATTCTAGATCCGCCACTGTTTATCGTGAGCATCAGCACCACTTCCGACATTGCCGGCCTTAGGTTTGGGTGCGGCTGCACGCAGAACAGCGCGATCTGGCACACCTGCATGACCTTCTTCTCGCCAAACCCATCAGCCTGCACCTTCGGATCAACGAGCCCGAGTATCTTGGATTGCTTGTAGACTAGCAACTGTTGATCAGTTCCCTCTGAGCAGCACCCTACAAGGTGAACAAGATTCTTGTGCTGGATGTTTGTTATCATGTTCATTTCGACCAAGAACTCGGATTCGCCTTGCCCAGACTTGCCAACACTCAGTTGCTTCACAACAACTTTTCGGCCATCAGCTAGCCATCGGCCAGGGCGATGACGCCAAGTCTCAGAATTTTGAGGGTGCTGGAGCATATCCGTCACCCCTAGTTCCGCCTCCGAAAGAAAATATTATTTGTGTAACGATTTTCGGACACTCTTCTGTTAAACCTTGATTGCTGCTGTCTTCACCGTTATGTTGTTTGGCGCCGTAGCACGGGGCCAGGGACGATCCTATCTTACCGGCCACTCTTCTGACTGTAATGTAGACGCATTCCTTCAGTACGTTTGTCATTGGCACCTTCATTTTATCTGATCACCTCACGAATACGATTAGTGTCAAATTGCACATGCTAGCCGGCATTGTTCCTTCATCAGGGTATGCTTGCTACTGCAAGCTTGTTATTTTGGTAGGCATTCGTTAGCAAGTGAGAATTAATGTGAGATGTGCCATGCATGCGTCGATGGCGGCGCCTCAATCCAGCATGGCAGCTCATCATCATCAGGGGCGGAGCCAGTCTAAGCCTAAGCCTTGAGCTGGCCCATGTAGTCCTAAACTTATTTACTAATTACATGAAATTTATTTAGCAGTTTATATAGACCAATCAAGCCGGGCCTCAAGCCCAGGCCCTGGTGACCCGAGGCCTGACTCCGCCCCTGATCATCATCATCATCATCTCTAGCAAGATCGATCCTGTGCAAAGATCATGCCATCTTCTTATGATAGCAAATTAAGCTCGATGGCATATACTGCAAAGAGAAGGGGGGGGGGCGGAGGCAACAAATCAATATCCTTCCAGGCTACTGCTACAAGATTCCCGTGTTTCCCTAACAGCACCGACTAATGATCGTCCACCGTCCGATCGGCGCCACGTGTCACGTACATTACTCTCTGTACGCGTATGAGTAGTGGCAATTGATACGTAGTGCACCATATCCTTGCTTTGCTTGCAGTATGGCCTAAGCTTGCAGCTATGAAGAACAGATCAACAGCAACACAGAACACTTTCCGTCATGAATCATGATGGTGCCTCGTAGCACTGTTGCACGACCACGTCTTGAGATCGGCCCCATGTATTTTTTCGAGAAAATTGACGATATGCCACTCTCAAGAGTTGGCTTCACCCAAATGCCACTCTGGACATTGTACACGATAAAATGCCACTCTCAAGAGTTACTAACTCGCTGACATGCCATTTTGGAGCTTTAAAATCATTTCCAACTCATTTTCGTGTTTTCCGCATGGAGAATGACCGTTTTGCCCTTGGGCCCACTCGCAGGTCTCTCTCATGTTACTTTTCACCATGCCAGCATCTCCTCTTTGACCGAGCCAGCACCCTCCTCCTTAATCTCCCCCACTAGCGGTTGAAGCGATGCTCTCGGCCACATCGTGGCGTGGAGTAGGCCACGCTGGCGAGCTAGGGTTCGACCGGGGCGAGCGAGTTCCTGACCGGCAGACGCCGGTTTCCAAAAGGTAAGATGCATTGCAACCCTAGCCTCCATAGAAACCCCTAGCTTCCAATTTGATTTTGATCTCTCCGTTCTCTTTGTTCTTCTGCATGTCACCGTATGTAGTAAGCTCACGACAAGGGTGTGAATGCATTTGAGTGGTATGATGAACCCTAACCAAGGACGGGTCGGTAAAGTCCTCATAACTCGGCATTTTCCTCTTGTTTTGATTAGAACCGAATAAAGGGTAGAAGAAGAGAACCCTAACCGCTTTTTTTTGTCCACCTATTTGAGGTGCTTTATAGGCTAGATGCTTGGACTTGGATAGTACAGATTGGTCGCTTTCGCACTCCGCCGCAAGATTATGTTAGTTCAGAAGTGGTTCAGATGGAAGCGTGATGCAGATGGCATTAGTGCTGAGATAGCATTGGTGTCTGGTGAAGGTGGTGCTTTAGTACGAGATCTTGCTTTATTAGTGTATAATGATGATGCATTGGGGAGTGGATGCAAATGGCCGAGACATTGAAGTGATGATGCAATGCTCGAGCCAGTTAAGCGATTGATTGGGATAACATAAGGATTGAAGAAACACAAGATGAAGATGGTAGAATAGCACAAATGATCGAGGATCGCTTGTATGTGCTGGCCGACTAAGAGATGAAGATATGGAAAAAACAATGAAATGCCAAGTGCGTATGGAAGAACAGAGGGTACAATCAAGCTGGTATGGGAGATAATGAGGATGCCGCCATTCTCTGATGATGCAAAACCTAGATGAGCCATGCATTGCTTATGACAAGGATCACCCCACAATGGAAGTAGGCACACTGCACTTCAATGAAAGAGTTTAGACTTGCTGTCGGCAATTTGTCAACAGAGAGTTTGATTTAGGCATTGAAAAAACGGATAAGACCAGATTTAGAGGATTCTGCAAGGCACAAGGTTGTCCTTGGAGGATTGTTGGGCACAGGAGAAGCGATTTGAAAACCATAATGGTACTAACTTAATTAAGTTTGCTTGCATTAGTAATCTTGTGAAATAACTTGATGTAATGTGTATGATGAAGTTTGTGCAGCTAATGAAAGCTTTTTTTTGTTCTAATAGGTCTCAGTTCGGAAAGGGGAGCACACATGCACCAAGCAAGAGAGTGAGTGGCACTACAACATCTCAAGCATGGGTGGCGAGACAAGGTTGTCCCTGTTCTTAGAAGGAATCCAAGTTTTGCGTCTTTGAGGACCTGCAGAAAGCTACAAGATGATCACAAGGTAACCATACCCTATGATACTTGTTTGAAGGGGATGCAGAGAGCTCTTAGAGAGATGTATGGTAGTTGGGAAGAGAGCTTCCAGTTGTTGTATAGATGGAGGGCAGAGGTCCTAAGAAGGTCAGCAGGTAGCATTGTAGAAATTGACACCAAAGTAGTAGATGATAGAGTGTATTTCCATAGGTTTTTTTGTGCACTAAAACCATGCATCGATGGATTTGTGAGTGGGTGTAGACCATACCTAAGTATTGATAGCACCGCTCTAAATGGTAGGTGGAATGGTCACTTAGTCGCCACAGCTTCTAGATGGCCATAATTGGATGTACTCGTGGCTTTTGGATTCTTTGATTCACGGAACACAAGATAATTGGGTATGGTTCATGACCCAACTTCATAAGGCATTAGGAGACCTCCCTTTGCTTGCAATATGTACAGATGCATGCAAAGGTTTAGAAAATGCAGTTAGCTTGGTATTCCCTCAGGCTGAAAAGAGGGAGTGCTTTAGGCATCTAATGCAAAATTTCATGAAAAAGTTCCATGGTGGAACTTTTGGGGAGATGTACCCTGCAGCAAGGGCATATAGGGTTGAAGTTTTTGAGAAACACATGGAGTCAATTGAGGCTCAATGCCCTCAGGTCATGGATTACTTGAGTAAGTGGCACCCTCTGAAGTGGCAGAGGTGTATATTCAACCCAGAGATTAAATGTGATTACATTAATAACAATTTAGCTGAATGTTTCAACAACTGGATCAGAGATATCAAGGACCTCCCTGTGGTTGACCTTGCTGACAAGCTAAGGAGATGATAATGATTCTCTGGGGGAGAAAAGAAGAAGGATTGGGGATAGGCTAGAAGGGAAGATACTACCAGCAGTGGTAGTGCAGCTCAAGGCTAGAACTAGAGGACTTGGGCACTTGAGAGTGGTAAAAGCAGACAAGGTTGCTGCAGAGGTATGGGATAATAGCTGCAGTGATGTGCATGTGGTTAAGGAGGATGCACATGAGTGTTCATGCCTTGAGTGGCAACACACAGTAAGCCTTGATCATGCACTAGCCGCCATCACCGCCCATAGGGTGTTTAACATGGAGGATTATGTGAATCAAGATTACATGCGTGCGAAATTCAAGCAGGCTTATGTAGGCCTCATAGAACCAATGCCCGATAAATCTCATTGGCCAAAAGTCGATTTGTTGTATCCATTGGGGCACCACTAGAAAAAGATCTGCAATGAGGCAAAGGAAGCTAAGAATAAAAGTTGCTTCAAGGTGGCAGGCTGCCGTGCCAAAGCAGATCGTACAAAGAAGAAGACAATGGTGAGAGGACCTATTATGTGTAAGAGATGGGGAGGTTGGTCACACAAGCAAGCTACAAATGTCCACTAAATGGAACCAAGAAAAGGCAAGATTCATCTTTTGTATCCAAAGATGAATCACACTTTCATCTTTGTTGAATTAACTATTAACCACTAAAATGTCCACTGCTGTAGGAAGAGAAAACCCAAAAGGAGTAGGTATGGAACCAATCAAAGTGATGAACATCCGTGATGTGCAACATGATAGCCCTCATGATGGGCTACAAGGAGGTATGTATATAGCATCATTCAAGTCACCGCCATACAAGCCCAGGTTTGCTCGCTCTAATATTTCTTTGTTTTGTTTGTGCAGTGCATAAGCATCCTTTTAGGGCATGCACAAGCCAACATCCGTGGTCCAAAGATCTCGGTGCACACCATCTCAGCGCTAAGTAGTGCCACCCCATCTCAGATCGAAGAAGAGTAGTCCTCAGAAGGCAACACAAGGAAAAAAGATTACTACCAAGAAGAAAAAGATGACTTTAAGAAGAAAAAGATGACCCCCAAGGAAAAAGAGTAGTCTTCAATGTTGTTTGTATTTTGTATGTAATGTCTGCTTCATGCTTTTGTAAGTAATGCTCATAGAGCATGCTTTTGTTTTGTAAGTAATCTTGCTCATGCCGCAGCCCAAACCATGCACCGCAGTTCGTGACAATGTCATCACTTTTGTCAATTTGTCATCACTTTTGTCAATTACATCATCTCATCGGTTCATCGGTTTGTCAATTACGTTCATCTGGGCTTCATCGCTGGTTTGCCAAGCAATTAGCTACTTCATCGACGAATTCGGGGCCACCATGTAAGTCACAAGAGAAATAGTGTACCTAATAACAAAGAAAAGATAGGAAGTGGTCATAAGACGCCAACAAGGAAATAACAAAACTCACATCTATACCATATTGAATTTACAATGGAGTATCTAACTATCACCAGTAATGTATAATCTGCAATGGGACTTTCACGCTTACCACAAGCACATTTCTATTTCAAAACTCACAACAAAGGAAATAACAAGTGTGTCATTTTTCAGTTGATAACAAATTCATATGTTGTGCATATAGACTTTCACGCTTTTGCCACAAGCACATTTCAAAGTTTCACACGCTTTGGTAACAAGCACGAGTTTTGTCACGTCATCTTTGTCACAATCACAAGCACATTTCACAGGAATTCACAAGCATATTTCAAACTGCAAGTTCACACATTGAATCATTTAATTGAAATTGCATTTCAAGCCAACAATGCATTACATCCTTCCATTACATCATCACTTAACTAACAAACATCACTACACCCAAAGAAAGCTAACAATGCAACACATAATATGATCCGCAAATCTTCGTGATTTTCGACATCCTTGTGTCCGGATCAATAATGATCTTCCAACTTGCGCTCATAGTTCATCCCGTCAGTTTCGAGATCTCCAAAGGTATCGGCACCTTGTTCAAACTTCTCGAGAGAAACTCCCAATGTTGACCACACCCGAATTTGCAAGAAACTCATGGTATTGCTCACGCCACATGTAGAACAAGCACCTCCCAGAACTGCGTGAACATCAAAAGCGTGTCTTTTGCCTAAGTAGCAACGAACTCACAAGAACATCCAAGAACACATCCAGCTAGCCCTAAAAAGAGTAAAATCGACTTTACATCTTGCTCATTCCTCCGACATTTGAAAAAACCCTACCAGATTCTTCTTTGATCGCGACACCAACTCTAAAATCCGGTCACCGCATCTAGGGCATGCCACAAGCGGTAACTCCACCGATGTACTCCATCCGTGATGACGCAAAGACGAACCGACCGACGACGTGACCTTGCGACATCTTTCCCCGAAAGAAGCGGCGACACTCGTCAGAACCCTCGCTGGGTACCTCACTGCTGTGATGTGGCCTACTCCATCGCCGCCAAGTTAGGTCCGAGATGGCGTGGGTGGAGTTCGCGAGCCATGTCGTAACCTCAACCCTAGTCACGGCTGGCCTACTCCGGGCCGCGATGGCCAGGTGAGCATCGCCTTCGCCAGTGGGGAGATTGGGGAGGAGGGTCTTTGCTCGGTCAAAGAGGAGATGTCGGCATGGTGAAAAGTAACATGAGAGAGACTCATGAGGGGCCCAAGGGCAAAACGGTCATTCTCCATGCGGAAAACACGAAAATGAGTTGGAAATGATTTTAAAGCTCCAAAATGGCATGTCAGCGAGTTAGTAACTCTTGAGAGTGGTATTTTATCGTGTACAATGTCCAGAGTGGCATTTGGGTGAAGCCAACTCTTGAGAGTGGCATATCGTCAATTTTCTCGTATTTTTTCTTCATATGCTTGTGGTCTCACTGGATCACCGGATGGATGTGGGTGATTTAAGATGCATCTGTTCTTTCCTAGATCTTGGTGAGCGAGTGCTACACTGGCACTCTCTGGAAGGGTCGAAGGAACACATCATCATCTGCCATTGACAAGAGTGATTACAATTGACACTGCATGCAGCAGGCAAACTGGCAATGGCGTGCATGGCGACCACAATCATAATCCATGCATGTGTGCTGCTCTTGATGGCCATTCAATTCAACTCAATTCATCTAGTGCTTCACCATGTCCTGTCTGGATCTTCTGTCTTTGTTTGCTTGCTAGTACTTAAATCCCATTTGAAGTTGCTATTGATGACAGGCCAGTTAATTCTTCGTGTGTTTTTTTTGGGGCAGGATAGGCCAGTTAATTCTAGTCTGATGAAGTAATCTGCTGGATGGTTGAAGCTTTCTTGTAACTTCAGAAGAACAGAGTTGAATTCAGGGCTCATTCATGAATTTCTTAGGTGCTAATTTTTCTGAAGGAAACACCGTTGTCCACCAATGACAAATAAAAAATGATTGGCATAGGTTACTTTGCAAGGCCTTACTTGATTAGCCACAAGGAATGTTCTTCTACAGGGAAAAGGGTATGCAAGTCTCATTTTCGCTCCTTAATTCGGGGGCTGCACACTTCCTTGTAGATCAAGATGAAACCTGAATCAATCTGAAGAACAAATTAAGTTGCCTTGTCACCTAATATTTGCTGATGGAAAGTCCTCCTTTTTAATTTAACACTTGACACCTCCATATCACATACAGTCGAGTCAGTCAGTAACACACACACACACACACAGCTTCTTGTCAATGCAACAAGGTTCAGCTTCTTGTCAAGGCATGCATACAGAAAATATGATTGCGCTTAACAAAAGACAATTGATCATTTCACTTGACAATGCTTTGTCCCACATCAGAAAATAATTTTACCTGCTGATCATCCCATTCTCAAAAATGTAAACCACATCAACTTTTTTTACAAATCTAGCTAATCAAATGGGCAAATCAAAGATCGAGTATTAGCTCTTCTGCTGTTTCTGACTTGAGAGATGTTACTGTCGTTCCATCAACAACACACAGACCTGTTACCTCCAGTGCTGGAAATTAGTTGAAGTGTACCGGACTTTTCGCTATCCTGCTGCTCCTGTACCCTTTCCTGCTGCCTCAGCTCAGCTCTACGGATGAGTCAATTTGATCAGTAGCTACTAACCTAGCTAATAGTATATATATACACTGTCATGTCCCTAATTACAGCCCATCAAGCAATGATGAGGTATTTGTTAATAGTAAGCGTGGCCCTCGGTATACGCACCCGCATATGCGTATTAATCCTTAACCACAGGTTTCAATCATGCCAATCCGTGTTTGTCTGGCTGTCTGTGTACTGCTGAATTCATATACAGATCAGGCATCTGCACCATCTACCATGGTTAACTGCACTTCCCGGAACTGATCAACCGGTAACCATTCATCTTAAGGCTCCCAAAGCAATTAGTAATTCTTGACCAAAAAAATGTGCAGGTTAATAAGGCCACGTAGCCTTCATTAATAATCCAAAGTAAGCACCAGTTTCCTACCAAACCAGGAAGAACTAATACCCCCCTGCATTGAGATTATCCAAACTAAGCACCAAAAATGAATGGAAGATACACCGATCAGGCAGACAGCTAGCTATATACCTTATTTGGTCCATTTCAGAGTTAACTATGGCATTGTTTTACTGATAACTGCAGAGGCTGAGAGTGCTTGCAGAAGGTCACACAATTTTGTTGGACCAGGTCACGCCTAGAAATCTTTAGGGGCAAGAGTCTCTTCTTGCTTTCTCGCATGTTGGTTTCTTCTTGCTTCTTGCTTACAAAACTCATGACTACCCTTATATTTAACCCAAACTACAGCCCTAAAAAACGGAATAGGATTCAACAATCCTTATAGGAAAAAGGACACTTTCCTTGTAGGATTCAGACTCCTCTCTTGTTTACTACCTGGACTCCAAAACAAAACTTCTAAATTGGACTCTATTTTGGTTACAAGATTAGTTCCAACATTCACCCCCTTAATCTTGTAACATCTAATTACTCTAACTTATTGAGGCAATCGATCTCATCTACGATTTGCCCAACTTTTATTCGACACTGGATGGAGAACGCATCTCTTCGACACCCCCGTACTCAACTTACTTAATTCAAGACGGCGAACACATCTCTTCTACATCTTGGACTCATCTTTGACGGATATGAGTTTGGACGGCGAACACACCTCTTCAACGCCCCGGACTCGACTCTGACGGACATGAGTTTGGACAGCGAACGCATCTCTTCAACGCTCCGGACTCAACTTTGATGGTCTCAACTTTGGAACGGCGAACACATTTTCTCAACGTCCCGGAGTCAACATCATTTTGCAAGCGAACTCAACTTCGATTTGCCCTGCACACACAGATGATCGCCATTGCCATCTTGTCACATCGGTTATCGACGACGCTCGTCAATAGCGCGTATCAGGGAGACACATCTCCTCCACCTTTTCGCCGCTACATCTTCTTGTCGCCTCTTCCCGTTTGCAACGCAACTTTGATAGCACGAAGACTCGGATTAGCCGCCGGTTGACCGCCTAATTCCTTGGGTGCCACCCCTCGGGAGACTCCTCCTCTCGGAGGGGCAACAGGTTAATCCAAAACCTTAAGCTATGATACCAATTGTTGGAATAGGTCACGCCCATAAATCTTTAGGAGCAAGAGTCTCTTATTGCTTTCTCGTCTGTTGGCTTGCTTCTTGTTTCTTACTTACAAAACTCATGATTATCCCTATATTTATACCTAAACTACAGCCCTAAGAAACGGAATAGGATTCAACAATCCTAATAGGAAAATGACACTTTCCTTATAGGATTCAGACTCCTCTCTTGTTTACTACCTGGACTCAAAAACAAAACTTCTAAATTGGACTCTATTTTGGTTACAAGATTAGTTCCAACAAATTTGACCTTGAAGACCGACAAGCGGCTGCGCTAGCTAGGCCATGAGCAGCTAGCTAGCACTCATTGCATGGGATGCAGCGTTGATCATGGTGCCGCACATCATAATTCCCACAGCCAAAAAAATGCTACACCTTTCCTTGCAACCAAAGTCTAGTACTTGCAGTATTCGGTCTTCTCCCTTCATAGTTTGTCCCAGCTCTCGCAGGCAGCTAATCACATACACGCACGCATGTCCTTCTCTTTCTTATATACGGCTACCACTACACCACTGCTAGTGAGCAAGCAAGATAGAAAATTCTATTGAGCTTAAGGCGAACTAAGTAGCTAGGTGGCCATCAATGGCAGCTGGGTGCAAGGCGGCCATCGGCTGCCTGGACACGCGCGTGCCTGTGCGGGCCAGCTACGTCAGCCTCTACAAGTGGCCCGAGTCCGATGCCGAGTTCGTCAGGTCGGTGGCCATGGCGCGGCGCCAGGTCGGCCCGGAGAGCCCCGGCACCGCGTGCTACAACGGCAGCGCCAGCATACGCCTCGCAGGCGCCGACCCCTACTACGCGCCACCGGGGTACTGCAGCCCGCGGGTGGTGGACAGCTACTCGTGTCGTCAGATATACCTGCGCAGCTACACCTTCTCCAAGAGGAAGGAGACCGTGCCCGAGCGCACCATGGCCTGCCTCGGCCGCGTCAGGGAGCGCGCCGCCGTATTCCCCTTCCTTCCGCAGCGCGTCGGCGGCAGCGGCTCTGACGCCGGCTCGGCCGGCAGCGCGAGCGGCATTGCCAGCGCCGGTGGTCATTGTGCAAGGGAAGACGGACGCCGCGGGGGCAAGGGAAGGAGGAGGAGGAGGAACAAGACGAAGGGGTGCGCCATGGTGAGGAGGCTGCAGGAGACGTCGTGCGCCGCAGCCCGGGCCATCTTCCACCGCCTCCTCGCCTGCACCACCAGCGTCGAGGTCGCCGACGGCGGCGGCGCCCGGTGAGGCCGCGCGCGTGCCCAAAGAGAACTGAGTCCGATCCGCATGCAGGTGCTTGCAATGGCTACGCGTGCTGTGATGCTCTCGTCTACGTGCATGCTGCTCTGGTAGCTTGTGTTAATTTGCTAGTAATTATGATTCTTCTCGAGTTACAGTACAGTAGCAAGCGGTAAGTAGCAACTGCCACCTGGCAGCTACGCATGGACGAACGTATCATCAGATGACCGTACGTCTTGTAAGTTATTTGTGTTTGTGTTAATTTATTTCTTGTTATTTGTTATATGTGCTGGCCAAGTGCCCGTTGCAAAGAAAATATATTGAGAGGTGTGTCTCTTTTTTTTTTTTGAAAGTTGCTCTATCTACCCTTCATTTATGCTTTAATATTTGTGCAATTTGTATTGAGAGAAAAAGCATACAAGCACTGTTCAAACATATTTTTAACTAAGTATTCAAATCATGCCACGTTTTAAAAAAATAAAATTGTATTCATGAGTTATCATTTGAAGAGAGAAGTGGAGAATGGTCTGGCCGGAGGGAGTGGGTGTGGGCTGGAAGAGTAAGATGTTGTTGGTTTCGGAAAAAAATTTCTATGCAACGGTGCTGCATACCGCGACTTGTACAGCACCGTGCGGATTGACGCAACGTGTCCCGTTGCGTCAATCTTCATGCAAAAAACAATTAAGTGATAACGATTAAAGTGCATTAAAGTGCTTAGAGATTGATGAATTTGCATGAAGATTAACGCAGCGGAGACGTGGCGCTAATTCGCACGGTGCTGCACAGGCGACGGTATGCAGCACCGTTGCATAGAATTTGTTTCCTTGGTTTTCTCTTTTATTCACGAGAGGTGAGGAAACATGTCACGACTCGTGACCTATATATTAGCGTGTTTTTTTTCTTAAAGAGGAGGGGGAGAATGGACAATACCATCAACTTTTATTTATACTAGCTAGAGCTGCGCGCTCCGTCGCGCCGTGCAAAATTTGATCCAAGTTTTTATCTCTAAAAAAGGCAGGAATATCCGAGTTTTTTTTCGCTTTGGTATTTTTTGGAAAAAAGACGCTAGGTAAGAACCGTCGACGAACCAGCGAAACAGCGGCCCTTTTTTGGGGAAAAAAAGAATAATACATATTTCGAGAAATATTAGATCCCAAACCACTAAAAAAAGCTATAGACGTCGAGTTTAACACCCTATGCGGTCAACGGGCAATAATACATGTCTTAAAAAAATATTAGAGATCGAGCCGCAAAAGGAATTTTAGATGCCGAGTTTAACACCATATGCGCTTATTTTCTCGTGAAAAATGAGCAAAAAGCGGGTAAAAAACGGAGAAACGACGGACGAAAAATGAATTTTCATTTATTTATTTTTTGGGGAAACGGCCAACGAAAACATTTTTTTCATGCTCTGGAGAAAAAACGGATCATGAAAATATTTTTTTCAGGCAAAATGGAGAAAGAAAACGGTCTCCCATATCTTTTTTTGGGGAAATAGCCATTGAAAACATTTTCCCTATGCTCCGGAGGAAAAACGGATCACGAAAACATTTTTCGCATGCTCCGGAGGAAAAACGGATCACAAAAAAAAAATTTCCGGGCAAAACGGACAAAAGAAACGGTCTTCCATTTTTTTTGGGGGGGGGAATAGCCACCGAAAACATTTCCCCCATGCTCCGGAGCGAAAACGGATCACGAAAACATTTTTTTTGGGCAAAACGGAAAAAGGAAACAGTTTTCCATTTATTTTTTTTGCAAAAACAGCTACCGAAAATATTTTTCGCATGCTCTGGAGAAAAAATGGACCCCGAAAACATTTTTTTCGGACAAAATGGAGAAAGGACCCGAACGTAAAGCGCGAGGACCTATTTGTTATAATTTTGGACATGTTCGCTATTTTAAAAAATTAAGAAAGGGCTCGCTCGCGATTCGTACCTAACGGGAGGTCCTCCATGCAAAACGGCAAACCAGGGACCTAAACGCGAACTGGGAAAAATATTTTCCTCTCACATAAAATCGCGCAAGGACTTATTTGTAATTTGGAGAAAGCCGATGGTTTTTTTTTGAAAAAACAGCAGAGGTGACGTGGGCTCTCGGTTGAGCTCCATTCCAAGGCCTTATAAGGGGGGTTTATACTAGGAAGATTTGCGCGCTACGCCGCGCCGTGCGAAATTTGATTTAACTTTTTATTTGTGAAAAAAGGCAGGAATATTCAAGATAATACACATTTTGAAAAATATTAGAGATCGCTCTGGACAATATTAGATTTTGAGTTGCAAAAAAAATTATAGATGCCGAGTTTAACACCCTATGCGTTCACCGGGTAACATAAGAGCTGGGAAAAAAATTATCTCCCTTGATTTTTCACCGGGAAAAGCCAGAAAAAACGGACAAAAACGAAGAAGCGACGAACGAAAAACGATTTCCCCTTTTTTTTGGAAAAACGGTCAACTAAAACAACATTTTTTCGGGTAAAACGAGCAACAAAAACAATTTTCACGGGGAAAATGAGGAAAAACGTACAAAAACGGAGAAACGACGAACGAAAAAAGAATTTCCATTTTTTTTGGGGGGAAACCGGCCAACGAAAATATTTTTTTCATGCTCCGGAGGAAAAACGGATCTCGAAAATATTTTTTTCGAGCAAAACGGAGAAAGAAAACAGTCTCCCTTTTTTGGGGGAAAACGGCCAGCGAAAACATTTTTTCCATGCTCTGGAGAAAAAACGGATCACGAAAGCATTTTTTCCGGGCAAAATGGAGAAAGGAAACGGTCCAACATTTTTTTTTGGGGGGAAACGGTTAACGAAAATATTTTTCGCATGCTCTGAAGAAAAAACGGACCACGAAAACTTTTTTTTCGGGCAAAACGGAGAAAGGACCTGAACGTAAAACGCGAGGACCTATTTGTTATAATTTTGGACCTCTTCGCTATTTTGAAAAATTAGGAAAGGGCTCGTCCGCGATTCGTATTTAACGGGAGGTTCTTCCTGTAAAATGGCCACCGAGGGACCTAAACGCGAACCGGAAAAAATATTTTCCTCTCACATAAGAGCTTTTTCGCAAAAAAAAAATAGCTTACACGTGGGCACGCTGAGCTCTCTCCAATGCTAGGCTTTATAAGGGAGTTAATATTAGCAAAGATACATCTGCTACTGTGCATGGTTATATAATCCAGAGACTTCAGTTTTGTCTTAGAGATTCTGACGATGCAGTAGTTGCTAATGTAGATGTCCGTTTACTGTGGAGTGGCAGTAGTGAATATATTCAGCAGGACCAAGGTTAACCGCAACACAAGAACATTATTAATTAGTCGCTGCATCTATATTGCATTTGACCTTGTATACATCTTGATATACAAGGATTGCTCTGTATGCTTGGGACTGAGATGGCACTCACCGAATCTCACCTTATCTTTTTTCATGTGCCTGACGGTGACAAAAGTGGAGGATGCATGGCAATTAATAAACCTGCATCCTTTTCTATTGCTGAGGCAGGGGACACACGTTGTAACAATATTGCTAGTCCCAGCAACTCATAGAAATGAAATGACAAGTCACACTTGTCGTACGTTGGAGATAGAAATAGCATGCCCGTTGCAGAACAAAAGATCACCCCCCTTGATTTACCAGAGGCAGAGGAAGAATTGGTAGCAGGTTATCAAATGTGAATGAGATGAGATCATCCAGATCGTCCCTTTCTAGGGTGTCTTCTTTGATCCGGCAGAGGACTTGCTGAACATTGAGATATTTGCTTTAAGAAAAATTCCTTTATTACATTATTTTCCAAAACGTTCCAGCAGGTATAAATTAACGATGATCCCGTCTAGCTCCATCCTTTCGTTCTTTCTTTGGGGGCCTGTCAAGTTTAGCGTCGAGTGAGGAAATCTGCAAACAAAACGCCAACCAACTGCTCGAAGCAGATGCGATGGCTCTGTCGAATTTTTCAGGTGAGGCTTTGCCTTACCGTAGAGTTCCTCAAAATATATATATATGATGGCTCTCTTAACTGCAGAATTAATTATTTCCAACCCAACTCTATATATACCCCCAGGATCTGAACCTTTTTTTTAGGACTATAATCTGTACCTGATATGAATCTGATACTACTATTTACCCCCAACAGAACGATCAGTCTCTTGCTACAGGACACAAAGTCACCGAGAAACTAAAGCCAAGATCCCAGATGAGTCCATGCAGTACAATAGCTGGAACCCAGGAGCTAGCTACAGAGATACTTAATTCTGAGTTCCTGACAGTCGTAGTGTATTGTACGCAAGTAAAATTAATCCAACATCTAATCCATCTCCGCGCAACACGCTATCTCGCTAATTTCAGGCATGTACAGTAAATTAATAACGAAATGGCAACTCATGGCAATGCAATGACACCTCACGCTTGTTGCATGTTGGAAATGGAAAAGGTATGCCCATTACAGAGCTAGCACAACAGCAATATATACGCATTAAATAATGCTTCTCTTCTTACGCGTTCTCTTTGCTTAAATATCTTCATTTCGGAATGATGTTTTCTACATTGGTTATAGTTATTTTGAGACATTGGAGTCCACCAAATGAAATCAAGTTGAAACCAAGAACTACACACGATTCTCCGGCGTGTGGTAGTGAAGAGTCGCCGGCGCGTGGTGGAAGACGATGAACCTGTAGTTCCAGTCAGTGAAAAGTGAAGACGAGAAGAATGCATGCTGTTTCCTTCGTTCCGACTATGGCGTCCGGCGAGCACTCGTCACGGCCACTACACACCGTCGCGTTGGCAGTGAAGCCGAGCTGATTATATTTTCGTGCAGCGTCGTCTCTTCATCTCTATGATTAATTATCTGCTACGAGTAAATTTTCCATTGAGCAACGTGTAGTCTTCACTAACTAAATTGTAGTTGAAATACCAACGCTCAACTGTTCATTGCCGAAACATGCTGTGGAAAAGGGAGAAATATCTCGTACCATAATAATTTTTCAATCTAGATGGAATTTCAGTGGCTACTGTTATGAATAGCACTTATATTTACTAAAAGATTAATAGGTCAAAATATAAGGCAATACAAGGCAATACATACAAGGCAATATAAGGCAATAAAGGATACTAGCAATCTCTATACAAGCTAAGTACAGGATACTGTCTAACACCCTCTTCAATCTCAGGGTGGATCAACAACACTAAGTTTGGAGAGATAAAAACCATAATAAGCTCTAGTATATGTATTTGTGAAGAAATCTACCAATTGAAGCTCTGAAGGCACATACTAAAGAGCCACGACTTGATCATGTACATATGACCGCATGTTGGAAGCATCAAACCGATATGCTTGGTGAGCTCACGCTTCATTGGATCTCAAGCTAGCAATGCTAATAGCACATTTACTATCAGATAAAAGAGAAATCGATCTAAAAACAGAAACATTAAAATCCTCAAGTAACCACCATAGCCAAGTAATCTCTGCTGTCAAAAGAGCCATAGCCCGCAACTCAGCCTCAGCACTCGAATGATAAACTACTGTCTGTTTCTTAGTCTTCCAAGCAATAAGAGAACTGCCAAGAAAAACATAATAAGCCAAAAGGGACCGACAATCAGAGTGATCATTAGCCTAGGTAGCATCAGAATACGCCTGGAGCTATAAAGAGCTGGAGCATGGAAAAAAATGCGATGAGAGAGTTCCACGAAGATATCGCAGAATACGAAAAAGATGACTATAGTGGAGCTGAGTGGGAGCCGAAACAAATTGACTCAAGATATGAATTGGATACAAAATGCCAGGACGAGTGACACTAAGGTAAAAAAGAGTTCCAACAAGATGGCGATGGCGAATAGGATCCTCAAGAAGTTCACCATCAGTAAATCAAATGTGAACATTGAGCTCCATGGGAGTCTCGGTTGTACGCTGATCAGTAAGGGAAGCACGATCAAGAAGATCCTGAATATACTTCTCTTGGGATAGAAAGAAGCCCTTAGATGTAAAAGAAACTTCAATTCCAAGGAAGTAGCAGAGGGGACCCATATCATACATGAGAAATTGTTACTGAGACGTGCCATCACAAAGGCAATCTATTGAGAATCATCTCCAGTAATGATCGTGTTATCAACATATAGAAGAAGAATAGTCCGACGATGAGGCGAAGTGTGAACAAAGAGTGCAAGATCATGAGCACTAGCATAAAAACTAGCTGCAGTGACCACAAAAGAAAAATACTCAAACTAAGCACGAGGGGCTTGCTTAAGCCCATAAAGAGAGCGGCGAAGTCGACAAACCATACCCTTAGGAACAGAATACTCCGGTGGTGGCTGCATATAGAACTCATCACTCAGCTCACTATTAAGAAAGGCTTTCTTGACATCAAGTTGAGAGATGGACCACTCACGAGCAGAGACCACAGTAAGAAGAGTGCGAATAGTGGTCACGTGAGCCACAGGAGCAAAAGTCTCATCATAATCACCACTATACTCCTACTGAAAATCATGAGCCACAAGATGAGCCTTGTAGCTCTCAAGGGAACCATCAGATCAAGTCTTAAATTTATAGACTTACTTGCATGTAATGGGAGAGACACATGGAGGAAGGGGTACAAGATCCCATGTGCCAGTGTGCTCAAGGGCAGCAAACTCCTCTGCCATCGCATGTTGCCTGTTGGGGAATGGGTAGGTTACTTTAGCTCAAATAAAAAAATTTCTATCGCATAACCCAGGAACCACTGCAAGTAATAGTTCACAGAATTACCACTAGACACGTAGACCTGTAACGAAAGTAGAGTCGATGCATCACATCCCTCACCGACCAGTCTTGACCAATCTTGACCAGTGCCGATCAACTCACCGACCAGATCTGATCAGTGCCAACCAACTCGCCGACCAGATTCGGTTAGCCCCGACCAGTCTGCTGACCAGACGTAGTAACCTTGCGCTTCCTCCAAGAAACCCTCATGTCTGTCTCAGGTTGTGGATCGTCCTAGCATTAAAGCCTCACAACAACACATTCAAGGTATCCACACGTATATGGCAGACATCTCACACGCCGGAGTACTAGCGCCGACAGCGCAGTTTAGGGAAAAGGAGATGTGGCGGCTAGGGTTTTAGGAATTCCAAATTCCTAATGTATCTCTTAACCCTAAGCCACTACCCCCACCCTTTAAATAGACGCCCCACAATAGGCTCTACATTAGAGGCCCATTAGGAACTCTAAACTCAAGGGAACTCTGATCACTATCCGAATTCTGTTCCAACCTTTTAAGCGTGCCACCCCATAAGTTCAAGTATACTTGGACATGACCCGAGTACTCTTACTCTACCAATAATAGGTAGTGGTCCCTAGCAGAACGTGTTGACTCCCGAATATACGTAAAGATCACATCGGACGAACCTTAACAATGTTTAGTTATATGCATTCCCCTTTGCCTCACGATATCAATCAAACTCAAGGCGAGTACATGCCATCCTTGTTTAGTTAGCTCGACAATTCTTTCTCGATCACGTGACTCGGAATACTTAACTATAGTTAACTCTTTAACCGCAGGTAGCATGGCCAAGCATTTTCGGAATTCGATCACTCGAGAGGCCTAGAAATATCTCTACCATTGTATAGAGGGGCAAATCCCATCTTGATTGACCACGTCTTGCAGCATACTTCATGACAAACCCGAAAGCCACCTTTATAACTACCCAGTTACGAAGTAGCGTTTGGCAATCCCTAAGTAAGTCATTACACATCTCAAGCACATGCGTCAATCTCAGGTCTAAGGGTACATCATACACATTGTATATGAGATCAACTGATGACAAGAAGAATACAACGTCCTCGCAATTTCTTAAGGTGGGTCGATCTAACTCCATGTTCTCTAACATGAGTCCATATTATTAGTTTAATATCTCTATATCCATGACCCATGAAGTATGGTCATCCACCAACACATATACTAGCTTATACATATGTGTCCTTATATGATTATCAACTAGGGGTCACTTTAGAATAATCATCACAAATTCATTATAGAGTTTCACTAACAAGTTACATACTTGCTAATAAGTAATGATGAGATTATTCAAGAAATAAGATGATAAATCATGAACATAAGAAAATATAATCATCTTTATAATTGTCTCTAGTGCATATCTCCAACACTTTCATTCCTGATGAATAACAGCATCATGATAATAAGTCGGGTCGACAAGAACTGCACCAGCAAAGCTAAGGCGCTCAGGAGGCTAAATAGACTAGTGGTCATGAAGAGCATAGCAAGGAGACACAAAGAAAGGTGGCTCAGTAAAAGAATCCTCAACTCACGGACGGCGAGTGTAGAATAGAGGATAAAAGGGAACTACATCAGGAGAAACCTCGGGAGGAGGTGGTGAAAAAGGCACCAAAGTAGAGACCGGTGATGAAGAAGACACCAACCGTGGAAAGGAAAAAGTGGCAATTGGAGTATCTAGAAAAGTCAGGAAAGAAAGCAGCTCGATAAGAGAAGTTGGAGTGGAAGAAGAACGAGGGTAAAAAGGACGAGATTCGTTAAAAGTAACATCCCGAGAGATCCGCATCTGTCGACCAGCAGGATCCCAACAACGATATCCTTTATGCTCAGCACTATATCCCAAAACAACGCACTCAATAGACTCCATGTTTGTTTGGGTTTTTTAGGCCCTAAATAAATGAAGATACTTATAAAAATCTTAGGCCATGTTTGTTTGGGTTTTTCTCTTCAATTTAAAAGCCAAACCCTGAACAAACAGGTAGATTTTTAATTGGCTCTTTTTAAAGCAATAAGACTCCAAAGAACTATAAGCCAAAAGCCACCAGAGTGGTGCTTTTTGATTTATTGAGGATTGGTTTTAGACCAATGTCATTGACGTTTGGTTAAAATTAACCACCACCATCACATATAAAAGTGAACTACTTTAAGCTGATTAAGCCAAAAGACTAACTTTAATCTATACGCCAACAAAACTAAGCAAAGTTTGATATATTGTGACATCATCTTTGCTATATATATTAGTGTTTTTTTTTGTATTAGTACAAAATACACGGAGAACCAGCTGCGGGCAAGCTATGCCACGGCGACGTCACCCTCGTCTCTCCCTCTAACTCGTTATCTCTACTATTCTAAAGCAGCACTTGGTGGCAGTGGTCCGTTCTTCCCACGTCATTAATTGCCGCTTAATTGCCCTGCTTAATTGCCCTACGCAAGAAACGAAGCGTTGCTTTAATTAGCGAGCTTTCGCAAGAAACGAAGCGTTAAAGATAGATGTTTGAACTTGTGAAATAATTTTTTTTATTTTTTAATCTTTATTTTTCGTTATCAATTTTGTTTTTCGTAGCAACGCACGGGCATGTAACTAGTCTAGACTAAAGCACCAGGAAACAGTGATTTAGCCTCAGCTCGACTGGGCCACCTTTGCCGGCCCAGTAACCCATATTTCATACAACAAGAATCCCTTGCCGATCACGTCCATCTATGGTCCGTTGTTACTCACCGAATTAACTAATCAATCAATCTGGCAGTCTCTTTTGAGTTTCGATAGGTAGAGTAGAATACTTACCCTGAATTACTCACCAACCTTTCAGATACATCGACTAAGTTAAAGTTGGAGTTACCAAAGTTTGTGGAGTCGGTTTCGATTGACGTATGAATACTCTACGGATAGTTTTTTGAACCGCATGTTGTAAACGATTAAGAGCCAGTCTGAATTGATCTTGTAACAGATCCGCAACCGAACGAATACGTTTATTTTTTTTCAAGTGATTCATATCGCATCGACTCTAGTTGTTTGCATTGCATCGCAATGCCTTCAATTAATACTAATTGTATACATAATTGATCGAGATCGATCTTACTTACGCCACCTTGGCTTTCACCTCTCTCTCAGTTGTGTGTTGCTGGACCATACTGAATGGAGCCAAATCACGCTGGCTTTTGGAACAAATCTTTCACTTTTTTTTTATCTCTTTCTTACATTTGCTCCGGACAATTGATGCTGACGGAGATCGAGAGATACGATATGTTGGACGGTTGGGATTGAGGCGTGGGACAAACGCAGCCGTTCGATCGAGCTTGGAGTAATCCAGAAGCCTCGTCGTGGCCGTCCGATCGCTGTCAGAGCTCACCAACTCTTGCTCCTTCGATCCCCATGTCCTCCGAACTCAGCCAAGAAACTAAGAAAAAAACAAAGCTAAAAATAAGCCCTTCGGTTCATGTTTCACCGTCCGTACGGTCCGTGCGGCTCTGCCGTACAGAGGAAAAAGGGTGTTAGCCGCCTTTGATGGTTTAGGCCATGTTTGGATCCCTGGACTAATTGTTAGCTGGCTAAAAATTAGTCCTAGTCTATCCAAACAGGAAGACTAATAGGTGGGCTAATTTTTAGCCAACCCCTTAGCTAACAATTAGTCCATTAGTTAGTGGGGAGGAGCTAATTTGGGCTAATAGCATGTAACAATGGAAAAGCTCAAAATACTGCTACCGGCCTTTATCCTCATTTCCTCACCCATTATGAGGGGCAGACATGACTTTTCTAATAAATTAGTCCAACCATTAGTCATGTATCCAAACAGCCCTGAACTAATTTTAGATGGACTAATTATTAGCTGGCTAACAATTAGCTCTAGCCATTAGCCAGCTAACAATTAGTTTTAGTCCATCCAAACATGGCCTTAATTAGTTTTGGATTAATCCACAAGATCAATCCCCAAATCACAGAAATGTTTCTGGCTGCTGCAAGCAACTCGACAGGACAGGCCAGTCGGCAATAGAGAGGCCGTCACGCCAAGAACTTTTGTGTGCAATGCAGTGCATGTGTCCAACATTGTACCATCTTCGTCGCACTAATCTTCCAAATGCCTGCACTTTTAGGCAAAGAATTAAACCGCATATGCACTGCTGAGATTGACTTGCGAATTTCTGTGAAACTTCAGGTGAAAGCAACATGTTCTTGGCACAACTTTTTGCTCACGTCAATGAACCTTCTCTTCTCTACTTTGACGATGACTGCCGACATCCAAATCCAATCATCCAAAACTAGGTTCTAAATTTCTAATGGCCGGCCGGCTTCACACATTTGAGCTGGTCTTCTTTTACTTGTTTTTTTTTAAAAAAAAAATTGAACAGAAGCTCGATCTAACATGTATGGTAGAAAAATAACAATAGCCAGATTACAAACGCACACACCCCACGTACGCATAGACGCCGCACCCGGCACCGTGTGCACCTAGGCGAGTCCGAGGCTCGATCTCAGACGGGCTGCTCACACACATGCGCAGTTAGTTACCCGAGCATTTGCTCGTTCGCGTCTTCTTGTACCTTTGGGTGGTAGATTGACTTGATGTATCATACCATGTGAATTTCAGCCGAAATAACCGAGCAACCTTCCAATGGTAAAATGTCTAGTAAATTGCCCCCTTTCTCCACTTGTATGTTATCTGCACAATTTTAGTAGATCCAAAACTGTACTAACAGTTCGAAACAAAACAGCAATGTTACCGTTTCTCCTTATCCCACAAGCTGTATACAAGATAACAAGAACAAAGGATGGTAGTCTATAAAAAGGATCAAACTAAATAAAGCTAGTCTCATCTCCCATTTGGACTAATAAACTACTCCCACTAGTTCATTATGTAAAAAAAAAAAAAAAAAAATCTAGCAGACTTGCTAGAATCAGAGTAGTCCTCAGTGCCTCGGAACTTTCCAGGCAGCAGCACCTTGGAAGCATATTCTAATTTCTAAAGCCACACGGGCGTGTAAACCCTAGCAAATTGGGCGTATCGGCACAATTAAAATTAGTGTAATGTTTATATTTATACCTCTAATTAATATCTAGATTTGCTTAATAACCTCTAAGGTATGTATTAAATATAGTGCTTAGAGATAATAACCAAAGATAGTTTAGCTATTTTTAATATCTCTCTAATCTATATGCCAAGAGAAACTATGCCGTATGAACTTTGGCTGGAAGAGTTGTGGATAGCTCTTCACGCAGGTACGTTGCGTGATCTACGGTTTAAATCTATACTTTAATAGGGTACGTCGGTGATAATATTTAACATGGAAGGATTAGCAGCCACAAAGATGGAAGCATACGGCGGCACGTCTGCATTTACATTGAGGACGTCGTTGAGTAGACTCGAAGCAAAGTACAAAATGTCTTTATTGGTGCGTGCTTGCTAGAACTGTACGTATGGTATAATTAATAAATACGATTTAATAGATATGATTTATTTTAAATACTGTAATTAAAATATGATACTGAATATACCAAATAGGATTTCGATTCGGTGCAATAAATATCATAATACTTTGGTTCGGGATCAGTAAATAACATATTTGCTAAACTAGCGTGAATTGTTCTTTTTTTACTTGTCGTTTTGGACATTGATACAGTTTCTAATATACACATGTGACCGCTACTCTACTAATTACACGTTAGTAAAAATTATTAAACATATTTGATTATTACTTTGATAAATCTATTTATATTATTTCCATATGAAATCGTATTGTATAAACATTTGATCTTTACTTTATCTAATTATATACGTATTCTTTTGTTTCGGTTTACTCACGTTTTTTTACAAAAACCGTATCCCAAAATTATTATTTTTTATACCATATTAAATACCATATACCGATCAAATAGAGTTAACCAGTTTAGTACGATTTTTTGGTATGCTTTTTTTTCGATTCGGTGAAACCGTGCATAGCCGTATTGCTTGCAAGCAATCACCAAACGGCGCAAAGAACCCGTACAAGTTTATGTACTCATTTGTCACTACTATTTTACAATATTATAATAGTATATCTTCAAGGCTAGCTTAAACGGATGGAACTATCGAGACGAGTATTCACTATTCACTCGACAAAGATAAAACCAAAAATATATGTAACAACCTAGTAGCGTATGACCTTGTTCCTGAGAGAATCAGAGTGTTGAACTACTTGAGGAAAGGAGACCCTTTCAGTTATTTTCACATTCGGGAAATCCAAAAAAAAAGCTTTGTTTTTGTAATGTTCGAAATTCAAGCCATTCCATTGTCGACAAGTAGGTGAGGTAAAAGGCAATGTATCAACAGTATAGTACCCTTTAATAGTAATAGTAGCAATAACAATAAAAGGTAAATGAGAACTTGGTCGGTAACAACTAACAAGAGAATGCACGCGAGCTCAAGGGCTCAGTCATTCCTATTCTGATGAAGCGAGTATTTTTTTGTGTGCAAGCAAATTGTAAATATGATCACTTTTCGACCGCGACAAACACCTACCACTCTTCAATACCGTGGTAGGCACCTACGCGTGCTCCCCAAACATGGTTGGTGGATCTGTCTTAGTTCCACGTTGCAGCAGGTAGTAACTATCATCTTTCGATCATTATGCGATTAAAAAAAGGTTAGATTTATAGATTCGTTCGGATAAAAGCTAAAGTTACAAAAATTAGACCAAGTACATAAAAAAAAACAAAAACTCATTATGTGTTGATGATATGGACACTTGATCGGTGGAAAAGAATGAAACCTCTATGTATTCGCCCCCTACATATTTTTCATCTTTGGTTTTCTCTCGAACGAAATTGCAAATCCAGTCTCTTCCTCGATCGTAGAAACATTAGCAAGTGACAAATGTCACCTACCGTGGGTAGATCACTGGCACCGTAGTAGCTCCGTCCATCACGATAGCTCCCCGATAAGCTACAGTACTTACTACAGGATGAAATCACTACATCATCATTGCTACTGTATTTCAGATTGATCTGAATCATCGCTTCCTATCTAACGGTGCCTTCATAAGAGCATCTCCAGCAGAGCCCCTAAACTTTAAAATAGGGGGTGTAGTAAAAAAAAAACAGATCCAGCAGGGCCCCAACTCAAACCCCTAAAATCAGGAGGCCCCTAAATTTGTCTCCTCAGCCCCAATTCCCAGGGGGCCCCAACTCCAGCCCTTAAAATTATGAGGCCCTTAAATTTGCCATCTCAGCCCCAATTCCCAGGGACACAAGTACAACCCCTATTATTGAAGATAGGAAAATACATGAGAAGCTTCGAAAATTTTATCATGTTTTGAAAATTTTAAATTTAAATTTGAAATATCATGTTTTTAAATTGTAAATGTTAATATGTTTATGTTTTATGTATTACAAATATTTTTGATTGAATTTTAGTGGTGTCAAATGAAGATTATACATAGCGGATATGTTAAAATAGGAGAAAAAGTAAAATAGGGGCTGAGATTTAGGGGTTATTGCTGGACTTGTGCTATGAAAACAGGGCCCAAAAAAATAGAGGGAATCCTTAAATCCAAAATAGGAACCCTATTTTAGGGGCTCTTGCTGGAGATGTTCTAACTATTAAAATTATAGTCTCTAAAGAACTATACAAGAATCGTGTCCGGACAAGAGGCATGCCAGGCCAGCATTGACTCTGGCCATCCCATCCAGTACAAGTCTTGGGAATTGGAACACACTATCTTTCTATAGCCAAAGCCAAAGGAAGGAACTAGCCTGCATCGATAATTTGGATTTTGGATGGACATGGGTCTTGAACTCTTGATTCCCTTGAGACTCTGTAGTCTGAACGGTGCGTGAGTGACGTATGTATGGACTCCCTGCCTTTTGTCTGCACGCATAGTAGGCTTTGGAAGACTTGTGCAAGAAACAAACAGATTGGATCGATGGAGAAGAAAGAAAGGTGGTTTCACACAGGGGTGGGTAATTTTTAACCAAAACAAAAAAACCAAATCGAATTGAATTGAATTAATAAAAAAAAATTTGTTTTTTAGTTTTCGGTTTTCTGTTCGGTTTGTATTTCAACTCTATTCGGTTTTTAATACTTGGTTCGGTTTTTGAATGTCAGAAACCGAACTAACCGATTCACCGAACTACTCTCACTCGGCCTAGCCCTATTTCCATCCGATTCACCGAACTACTCCCACTCGATCTAGCCCTATCTTCATTCGGTCTTATTCCCCATTTCCCCGCACCGTCTGGCCTTGTCTCCTTCCCTCTCCTCGCGTTGACACGCCCCCTCGCCTCCCTCTCGTGCGGTCGCGCCCCCTTGCCCATGCCGCCTTCCTCCCTCTCCCCACGTGACTGGCGTGAGGCTCCCTCCCACCCCTCGCCTCCCTCTGCTGGTTTCCACAGTGGACGTCCTGGGAGGTGGACGACTGGAAATTCGTGGACTGGAGGTCTGGAGGGGCGTGACAGTCAGGAAGCCAAGGCTGGTCTTTGTGCCACCGTCGCAGGAGGAGCCCGAGGAGGCCACCACAGAGCTCAGGGGCGCTATAGAGAGGTAAAAGATTTCAGCTTGGATGCATTTCTTTTATGAATTTTTCGAATTGGAGGTCGAATCTTGTTGGTTTGCAAGAGATTAGGATTTGGATTTCAATGTTCAGGCTACTTAATTTGGGATTTTCAGTGGAATTGGTTAGAGTGTCAAATGGTGGAATTTATGGTGTTGTGATGTGTGATGGTGGGCACGGCCGCACGGGCAGGGCCACGGCAACGATGGGTGCGGGCGGAGCAATGGCGACGGTGGGCAGCTAGGCACGACGCAGGAGACTGCGCCCTAGGCAGGGTCTGCGTGGCGGCATGGGCGAGCTAGCAGTCGGGACGGTGAGGGCGAGCTAGCAGATGGGCGGCAAGGGATGGAGCAAGGTTCGCTTGGCGGCGTGGATGATGGTCGGGAAACTAAAAACCGAAAAAAACCAAATTTATTTTGGTTAATTCGGTTCGGTTTTTGAATCTATTTGGTTCGGTTTACAGCTTTAAAAAAACTATTTTTTTAAATCGAATAAACCAAACCGATATAACTGAATGCCCACCCCTAGTTTAAGAGTCAAAGTGGGCTTCCCTTAATCCATCGATACATCAATTTTCCATGATGAAATTTGGGGAAATTTTTGTATTTGATACAAGTTTTGACCTGTATTGACAAAACGATACAACACTTTCGCGTATTTACAGAAAAACCAATCATACCAGAAATTTGAAATTCCAGTTTTGAATATCAGGAATTTCTCCCAAAAAAAATTCCAAAATCTATTTTATCATCCGATTATATTTAAGTATGTTTTTGCGCCTGATTGTTTGAAGAAAAAGACCCCAAAAAAAATCAAAAAATGTTTTTTTATCGAAAAACAATAAAAACCCAAAATTCGTTCTCACTCGATTTTTGCTAAAAAAAAGAAAAAAGAATTTCTTTTTCACACATAGGCTCTCTAAAAAATCCAAAATTACCTCCATATCCACATTTTACGAAGAATTCCTTTTTCACATATAAGACCTTCTAAAAATCCAAAATTACATTCAGATCCACTTTTCCCGAAAAAATCTTGAAGATTTCTTCAGTTACACTAAGGTCCGTTTTGTCGGATGACTTTTCCAAAAAAACCACCAAAAAATCATGAAATTACATCTAAATCTTTTTTACAAAAGACCCCTAAACACAAAATCACACGAGTTTTTTTTTTTCTGTCGACCATTTGGCAACTGGTGCAGTGCCCGCTGCGTCTACGCTTTCTTAGGTTGTTTGAAAGCGTGACGGGCGTGACATGATAATGAGTGCTGCCGATTGTCGTGTGGAAAAGGATGGAGATGGAGGGGAGGATTGTTATTTGATGACATGCTGCGTGGTCGGAGACAGGTCAAATATGAAGGAAAAAAAAAGGCGTAGATAAGGACTTTCGTTCCTTATCTTGGTTTAAAACGGAAACTTGCCACTTTTACCATGCCAGCATTGTATTTGCTGCTGATCCGAATATTGTGGAACAAAAATCTGACAAAAGCAACAATTTGGTTTTGACATTTCACACAACACACTCGGCTGTAGCGAGTATGGTTAGAGCATCTCCAATAGAGCCTTAAAAATGAGCTTTTAAACTTTAATTTAAGATCCCAACTAATTAGATTTAGGGTTCCAACGAAATATTCACTCCAGCAATTAGGCCCTAAAACCCAATGAAGATAGGGCTCAATCACAGAGTTACTAAATATAGCTACTCTCCCAGGGACCCTAAAACAATTTGCTAAATTTTAACAATTTAGGATCATTGCTGGAGTTAATCATTTTCTCTAAAAACCCTATAATTCAAGCTTGCCCCTCTTGGAGATGCTCTTAGTACCGACTACATTCAAATGCATGAACTATAAAAGTTCCTTTTTCCAGTTAGATTACTTTCGGTTTGGCGTTTATTATTAATTTTCCAAGATGTAACAAAGCCGCATGATACTGCTACTATAATATCTTAAGAAAGATAGACAGATAGACATATGACGCATTTTTTTTAATAATTTTATCCATAGATAAATACATGACGTAATTCATGTTTCAATGTAAATTAGTGCGATACTCCCTTTATATCTTAGATAAATATTCAGATTTACTTAATATTCTCTAAATCCATGCACTGAATATAGTGCTTAAAGGTAATAATTAAGGATAGTCTAGTCATTCTTAATATCTCATGGTTCTATATAGTAAGATAAATGTGTCCTATAAATTTGAACGGAGAGAATGCCACGTACCGGCAAATTTAAGCTCTCTTGCGTCAAGAAATATATATTTTTTCTGTAGTTTGAAGCAGGTAACATTCCTCATTGAAAAATGTTGCTACTAGTTAAGTACAAGCTGCTCTGACTTTGCTAAATACGCCTAATGAATATGTTCAAAATATGCAACAACTGGATGTTTCACTTTCCCAAATCCACCCCTCACCGTCAAACACGAAAACGACCGGCATCTCAAAAAGCAATGGGAAAAAAAAAGTTAGGACTAAAACATATGCTAATGGTCCTACAAAGACCAAGATACGGACGCCTAATTATCCTTTTACCCATATTCCACGTGTCGCGCATCCATTGGCAAAAGGGACAGAAAGGGCGAGGGAGGAATAGAAAAAAAAATGCAATTCTTTTTTTTTATTTAAATGAGAAGAGAAGAATGGAGTGCACATAGGAGCTTCCTTACCGCACTGTACGTCATCCAACAACATGGTCCTTCCCCCTGGCCCTACACACATTTTGTGTGCCTTTTATCTGTGGGCCCCCCTGGTGATCCTGAAGGTGGGACCACATGACAGTCGAAGGGGATTCTCTGATCGATTCCAGAGTGATTACAATAATAATGTGATTAATTAAGGTGGCTGCGCTTGTTTAATGATGTGGGCCGTCGAGGCGCGGATGGGTGGAGGAAGCCTCCACGAAATTTCTTGGTTTATTTTAACGAATCAAAAGAAGAGGAAGGAAGAGAAGAAGAAGAAAAAAAAAAGGCTTCGCGCCCCCCTCCTGGGCATATTCCCTGGGCCCACGCCGGTTCGTTACCGCCTAATTGATGGACCTCTAGGTTACTGATTTAAAGAAATAATGTGATCATTATGGTGAAAAGGATCCGGCGATATCACCGTAAAGAAACAATGTTAGATACCGTACTATCCCAGTGAAAAGAAATGCAAACATTATGGTGAAAAGGAAATACTAACATAGTGAGAATATACTCATGTGATCATTGCATGTTTCACATGCTGTGTTGGTCCCATAAATACAGCACTTTCTAATTTTTGAATAGAGGGAATGGCACATACTTGAACATTGCTCACTTCATTGAAGTTCATAAGAGTAAGTACAATAGTAAAACCCATTACATGCTAGTAGTAAACTAAAAGCTAATTTGTATAATAATTATCTCTAAAAGCTGTCTCTAGATGTTGTACAATAACCATCTCTTCTCTCTTGTACATAAAAAGTTTATCTGTACTCCCGTGCAAAACTGAGTATCAAATAAGAGCCAGCTCTCTTCTCTCACCTCTTTTCTCACTCTTCCGCAAAGATCAAAACTGTTGTGTACAAGCTAAGAGATAGCTGAAGTAGCATTATTGTACATGTCCTAAGAAATATTTCTTCTTGACACATATACCAAGAAGATATTAAAAATGACTAGAGTATCCCTAATTATTATCACTAAGTACTATATTTAATACATTCTTGTAGAGAATGTGAAATAAAGATGAATATTTATTAAGGGTATATCGGAAGTATCACACTAATTTTATATTAAAATATAAAATAAATCATATATTTATAGATAAAAGTATTTAAAAAAATCTTAGAAATTTGGACAGAAAAAATAATTCTTATGCCCTACGTATGTATTATGATAATACTTTTCCCTTTTGGTTGGTATGTGTAATGTACGTTACGTTTACGTTAGGGGCCAAAAACCGAGAAACATTCCTTGTCTAAATGAAAATGTAAAGAATTCGGCTCAATGGTCGGTGTGGAGACTAAATTTTTAGGGGGTGGCAGAGTATGAGACTAGTGCCATGTCGTACCTCCGCAGTAAAATCTGATACGTTACGTAGTATTCAAAACACATACAGTACGTAATCAAAACACATAGACGGCATCAAGTCATTTCGTAAGAAGACAGCAACCTGCCATTCATCTGATACGTAGTATTCACGAGACATAGGCCCGTCATCGAGTCATTTCGTAAGAAGACAGCAACCGGCGTTGAATGGCACCATGGGCGGACCCGGCAAACCAAAATTTTAAAAAGTAGTATAAAACTATCTTTTCGATAGACTAAATTTATTGATTAAATTGGTTCGATTTTGATTATTTATGATTTTTAAGACATTAGAACTATTTATATTTTGTTTTTAGCAAACTTTAAATATATGTGTTGGATCTATGATGTTGTTAAATAACTGTAAAAGGCTACAAAGTTATACATGTGAAGTGTGTATCCCAATAAAAAATTTCTAGTTCCACCGCTGAATGGCACCACCGCTGGAGATGAAAGCAGAGAGAGATTTTTGGCCGCAGTTGGGGAAATCAGCAACAGCAGCGAGGCTTGGGCTCATCTCGCCCTAATGTAATTTTTTTTTATTTTTTTTTTTGTTTTTCTCCTAATGTAGTGGTAGCGGGAGCAGCGAAGGCTCCATGGCAGTGTCTTGCATCAACAATATGTGGCCAGGGTCACCACGGTAGGAGAGGTCACAGTCCTATAGCACAACAGGCTCTTGCTATGGTGCCATACACGGTAGGATCGTCGGGTAGTAGCAATACAACTTGATATATTACAATCTAGTAGCACGATAAGACTTGTTGTGCTCCTACACCGTGGTAAGCTTGTGGGGTCTGCATCTACCACGCTAGTCGGAGCACGTGCTATGGTCGTGTTTGTTGCCAATCTACTGACGAGGTGCCGCAGTAGAGGAATATAACATGCGACACGTATCGCTTGCGCTCTTTTCGTGGTCAAAAAGAAGGTTAGATTTACAATTTCAAAGTTAAATTGTTTTTAAAAAAGATATGCGAAGACTAAATAAGCCAAAAACAACTCATTTCCTTTTTATTCTCTTTAGTACTCCTTTCAATTACAAATAATTATCGTTTTGAACATACGTAGATTAAACTTTTGAAACTTTAATTATTAATATATTTTTAAATATTAAAAATTAAATACATGAAAATCATATACGTAGATTTATCTTAAAAAATACCATCATAATATTATAATTATATTATATTTTATAAATATATTATAATAAAAATTAGCAATTAAAACTGTGTTTTAGAAACGTCCAAAACATAACTATTTAGGACAGGGAGAGCATATTTTTTCGCAGGGTTGGACAAGTATACCCCTGTGCCTGTGCGTGCCACTTTGCAGCGCCCTCCCTCGAGGCCTCGACGCGGCGACAGCAGCGGCAGCGGTTGAGTGGCCGCACCGCACGCACACACGTACGTACCGCCGTGGAGGAAGCTTCCTGCCACGTTCCTCCTCCCATTTGAGGAGACGAGACGGACTCCCAGGCTTTCTTGTGTTGCATTGCAGTGTTTCAGTACAAGTACTCGTCCTTCCTCCCGGAAGCACGCGCATGCCGTTCCCACCTTCCCGGCGTCCGTAGCCCCCCGGGCCCCATCCCCAACCACCTCCTCCACTCTCCTCTCCCCGCCGCACACCGGGAAGCCAAGTCTGAAGAAGAGCCCTGTCCTCTCGACGCCGGCGAGCCCCGGCTCGACAATTCCGTCGCATTTCAAGTTCATTGGTTGGTTGCGGATTCTCCCTCGTGTCCCGGCTCCGCACGCCAGCAACAACCTCAAGAAAGATCTCGTCTTGGGCGCGAGCTTTGTGGCGCAATTATAAAAAGTTGGCCTCTTGACGCGATCCCCGACGCCAAAATCGCGTCTTTGAGGCGAATTCCGCGAGGAGATTTGGCTGCATTGCGCCGCGCCTTACCTGTGTGGTGAAGATCGCGGCTTGAGAGGGAGGATATGGGTGAAGCCGGCCAGGACGTGGGGGGCGCGCCGCCGGAGGAGGAGTTCCCGGCATGGGCGCGAACCGTCCAGGAGTGCGAGGCGCGCCTCGCCGTCTCCGCCGCGCGGGGGCTTTCGTCGGCGGAGGCGGCGGCGCGGCTCCGCGCGCACGGCCCCAACGAGCTCGCCGAGCACCCGGGCCCGTCGATGCTCCAGCTCGTCGCGCAGCAGTTCGACGACACGCTCGTCCGCATCCTCCTCGCCGCCGCCGCCGTCTCCTTCGCGCTCGCGCTCTCCTCCTCCGCGGGGGCCCTCACGCTCTCCGCCTTTGTCGAGCCGCTCGTCATCTTCCTCATCCTCGTCGTCAACGCCGCCGTCGGCGTCTGGCAGGAGACCAACGCCGAGAAGGCACTCGAGGCGCTCCGCGAGATCCAGTCCGACCACGCCGCCGTCCTCCGCGACGGCGAGTGGGTCCCCATCCTCCCCGCGCGTGACCTCGTCCCCGGGGACGTCGTCCAGCTGCGCGTCGGGGACAAGGTCCCCGCCGACATGCGCGTCCTCCGCCTCGTCACCTCCACGCTCCGCGTCGAGCAGGGCTCACTCACCGGCGAGACCGCCTCCGTCAACAAGACGGCGCGCACGGTGCCCACCGAGGACGCGGACATCCAGGCCAAGGAGTGCATGGTGTTCGCCGGGACCACAGTCGTTAACGGCAGCGCCGTCTGCCTCGTCGTGCACACCGGGATGGCCACGGAGATCGGCAAGATCCACGCGCAGATCCACGAGGCGTCGCAGGAGGACGACGACACCCCGCTCAAGAAGAAGCTCAACGAGTTCGGCGACGCGCTCACCAAGATCATCGGGCTCATATGCGCCCTGGTGTGGCTTATCAATGTGAAGTACTTCTTGACGCTTGAGCTCGATGGCTGGGTGCCGAGGAACGTACGGTTCTCGTTCGAGAAGTGCACATACTACTTTGAGATCGCGGTGGCACTGGCCGTCGCCGCCATACCTGAAGGCCTGCCTGCCGTAATCACCACGTGCCTTGCTCTTGGAACGAGGAAGATGGCTGCCAAGAACGCACTTGTGAGGAAGCTGCCGAGTGTGGAGACCCTGGGCTGCACCACGGTGATTTGCTCCGACAAGACTGGGACGCTGACCACGAACCAGATGTCAGTGGCAAAACTCGTGGCGATCGGTGATGCTGCAGGGAAAGTTAGGAGCTTCAATGTGGATGGGACGACGTATGATCCCCGGGACGGGAAAATTCACGATTGGCCTGCACGGAGGATGGACACGAACCTTGAGACGATCGCAAAGGTTGCCGCTGTGTGCAATGATGCCAGTGTGGCACATTCTTCTCATCAGTATGTTGCTACTGGAATGCCGACTGAGGCGGCTTTGAAGGTGAGGATTGGTGAAGTCGCATGCTATTGTCATTTTGTTAAATACTGCAGTATCTTAATCCAATAGTATGGTGCTCAGTTAATCCACCGGTTAAGCATACCTCAAATTCAATTATCTGCGAACAGTTTTGGGAACAGTGAACACTCAAATAGTGTTCTGGCGTGTGCCGGTCCAAATTCAGACGATACTGACGTTGGGAAACATTTTGCTGTTAAGCTCTCATGATAACCTTTTTGTTGGTTTCTTCCAGGTCCTTGTTGAGAAAATGGGAATACCTGAAGGAAAGAATGGATTATCCTTGGATCCATCTGAGACATTAGGTAAGCAAGCCATGCTTTTGAGCTTAGCTTAGTATAGCTTCCCATTTCCTAATACGTGATCCTTAATTAAGACATGCTTGCAATCATATACTAAGTGGATTATGATACGGTCTGCTGTCAGGCTGCTGCCGATGGTGGAGCAATGTTGCCAAAAGGATAGCTACCCTTGAGTTTGACCGTACAAGGAAATCAATGGGAGTCATTGTTATGTCCAAATCAGGATGCAATGCTCTACTTGTGAAGGTGCTAATGCCGCATTTGTTGCTATATTGTCATTTCCCAATGATTTGTTGGATTAAAGATTTCCCTGTAATTTTAATTTTAATTTTTTAATATGTACCCTGGAGTGGCATTCAGACTGCCTGATGTTGTGTCCTTTATGGCAGGGAGCTGTTGAAACCTTACTGGAGAGGAGTAGCCACATTCAACTGCAGGATGGCTCAGTCATGCCACTAGATGAGAAATCAAGGAAAATTATTTTGGCAAGCCTCCATGAAATGTCAACTAAAGCTCTGCGCTGCCTCGGTTTTGCGTACAAGGAAGATCTAGGAGAATTTGCAACATATGATGGCGAAAACCATCCTGCTCACAAGCTTTTGCTGGATCCAACCAATTATGCTGCAATTGAGACCGACCTAATATTCACTGGATTTGTTGGCCTAAGGGTAAGATGGTGCTCTTAATTGCGAACATGTTTTGAATCAATCTTGTTTCTACACTTTACAATATTGCATCTACAGAAAGCTATTCCCTGGGGACCAGGATTTGCATTTATCAGCACTTCTTACACTGTTAACAAGTCTTTCTTGTTGATGTTTTAACTATGATAGGACCCTCCGAGGGAAGAGGTCTTTGATGCTATTGAAGATTGCAGAGCTGCTGGCATCCGTGTTATGGTGATAACAGGAGACAACAAAGAAACTGCCGAGGCAATATGCCGTGAAATCGGTGTATTTTCACCCGACGAGGACATTAGCTTAAAGAGCCTTACAGGGAAAGAATTCATGGCACTTGAGGACAAGAAGACACTCCTGCGAAGGACAGGTGGCCTTCTGTTCTCTAGGGCAGAGCCCAGGCACAAGCAAGAGATCGTGAGACTGTTGAAAGAAGATGGTGAAGTTGTTGCTATGACTGGAGATGGAGTCAATGATGCCCCTGCTCTTAAACTGGCTGACATTGGTGTAGCAATGGGTATTACAGGCACTGAGGTATGTGCTAAATTCTGCCTTTCAAACTGCTTCTTTAGTTTCCAGGACACCAAGCTACTGTACTGACCTTTGAATTGTTTTGTCGTCTCCCTTTCAGCCTTTCTACTTCAGAAAACCTATAAAATGTTTTTAGTGGCTAGCCCTTGCCCTTGTATGTTGCTACTTTTCAGCTAATCAAATAATACTGTTTAAATTAAAGTCCATTAGAACAACTTCCATTTTGTTGTCTAGAACATGAATTTAGAGGTTCTAGTGTCCACAGGAAAAGACTGATATCTGCAAAACCATGTCTTCTTCAGTTTATAGTTTGGGGTGGTATCTGACAAATCTTATTTGTTTCAGGTTGCCAAGGAGGCCTCTGACATGGTACTAGCTGATGACAATTTTAGTACCATAGTTGCTGCAGTTGGTGAAGGGAGATCTATTTACAACAACATGAAAGCTTTCATCAGGTTTGTAATCTCAGAGCCTCTTTTGATTGTTGTTCTCACGGCTCACTTGTAGATGGTAGTTGCTGTAGTTGTGTTGTTTCTTGCATATATTGTAGTTCTTGTCGGTTGTCACCACTTGGTTTTATCAGTTCTAGTTTGGCAGAAACAAACAAACAGCCTAATGTTGTAGATCACTTGATAATGCTGATCTTCCTGGATGAAGCATGATGACATGACCGCAATTGCATACATGTTTTATCGGTTCTAGTCTGACTGTCTTGCTTCACTGCTGCAGATACATGATTTCCTCAAACATTGGTGAAGTTGCCTCAATTTTCCTAACTTCTGCCCTGGGTATTCCCGAGGGGTTGATACCTGTTCAACTTCTATGGGTAAACCTCGTCACCGATGGGCCCCCTGCAACTGCGTTAGGATTCAATCCACCTGACAAGGACATAATGAAGAAACCGCCGAGGAGGAGCGATGATTCACTGATCTCTCCATGGATCTTGTTTCGTTACCTGGTAAATTGATCTTCCTGATTTTCTGTTAGCTAGGAGCTATGATTTATCTTTTGGGTCTTCTTTTGGAAAACCCTTAACCCTTTGAGATTAGTTTCTCATGAGATATACCGTACTTGCAGATCATTGGCCTTTATGTGGGGATTGCCACTGTGGGCATCTTTGTCATATGGTACACACATGGATCTTTCATGGGCATTGACCTCACTGGAGATGGTCACAGCCTTGTCAGCTACTCACAGCTCTCAAACTGGGGTCAGTGCTCTACTTGGAGCAACTTCACAGCTGCGCCTTTCACCGCTGGAGCCAGAACTTTCGCCTTCGACAACCCCTGCGAGTACTTCCATGCCGGCAAAGTGAAGGCGACGACGCTGTCTTTGTCTGTCCTCGTTGCAATCGAGATGTTCAACTCGCTCAACGCTCTCTCTGAAGACACTAGCCTGCTCAGGATGCCCCCTTGGGTCAACCCGTGGCTCCTCCTCGCGATGTCGGTGTCGTTCGGGCTCCATTTCTTGATCCTCTACGTGCCGTTCCTCGCGCAAGTTTTTGGCATCGTGCCGCTCAGCTTGAACGAGTGGCTGCTGGTGTTGCTGGTTGCGTTCCCGGTGGTGCTCATCGACGAGGTTCTCAAGTTTGTGGGCAGGTGTACAAGCCCTTCAGGTCCCAGGAGGCGATCAGAGAAGCAGAAGGGCGAGTGAAGGCTAACATCAGGTTCAGACACCTCAGTAACTGAATCAATTTGTTCAGATCATGTAGCAGTGATCGCCAAAGGACGCTTATTCAACAGAAACATGTTCAATACAAGGAAGTGCAGGGAAGAGTTCACAAGCAGTGATCATCATCTGTTTTTTTATTCCTTCTCCTAATGCTAAATTCAGCTCAAAAAAACTAGCATCCCTATTATCATTTTTTTTAGTGGTTAGTTGCTAACCTTTTATCCTGTGAATTACATAGATACTATATTTACTTTAAATGCTAATTCTTACTAGTTCTTAGCTGCAATCAAGGGCGGTGCCACCTCCCAGCTAGTGTGGGCTCGAGCTCGCCGGCGACGAGTAGTGCAGTTCCAATGCAGTTTGATCGCTATCAGTTAGTCATGAAAGCCGCATCTCTTTGGATAAGCTCTTGGCCATAGTTAGATTTGTCCAGGTTTATAAAACTTTCTGGCTCCGCCACAGGCTGTGATGCAGCTGCCAAACAGGAACGAAAATAATCATACATTGTTATGGCTTACAGGGGTTAACCTAACTATATCTGCTTACTGTTCATGTACTTGTGCTGATATGTTATCCTTGAAAAAGGAACTATTTGCCGCACGAAGCACAGCGGGCTTAGATTGTATTTATACTCATTTACATACAGGTTGGATTGTACAAGTTGTTCCGATCTCAACACAATCTAAACAACCAGTCGTATCCTGAAAGGAGACGTTCTATTTTCGGTTAAGCAACAGTAGGTAAAACTAACTGGACTCTGAACTTTATCTATAGCACAGGATAACTGAAGCTTATCCCGACTGCTTCTTTCAACATGCTCCCTCAATCTCAACCATTATTTAACAAATTGAGATTGGTTCGTAGACGAAGGAATGAAGGTTTCAAAAGCGGTTTAGTGAATATATCTGCAACTTGATTCTTAGATGGAACAAATCTCACTTCCAACATTTTCTTTGCTACTCGTTCACGCACAAAATGGAAATCCACCTCAATATGTTTCGTTCTTGCGTGAAACACTGGATTGGCTGTCAAATATGTTGCTCCAAGATTATCACACCATAACACCGGTGCTCTAGATTGATACACACCAAGTTCTTGCAATAAAGACTGCAACCAAATTAACTCAGCAGTTGTATTTGCAATTGCTTTATACTCTGCTTCTGTACTGGAACGAGAAACGGTAGGTTGTTTCCTGCAGCTCCAAGATATTAAGTTTGGTCCAAAGAACACAGCGTATCCATTTGTGGATCTTCTATCATCCGAGCAACTCGCCTAATCAAGATCTCAAAAGCATTCAACGACTGGGAAGATGATCTTCGAAGAAGCATTCCCATGTCCATTGTTCCTTTAAGATACCTTAATATTCTCTTGACTGCACCCCAATGTTGATCGGTAGGATCCTGAAGGAACTGACAAGATTTGTTAACCGCATACGACAAATCAGGTCGAGTGAGTAACAAATATTGCAGAGCTCCTACAGTACTGCGATACCGGGAAGCCTCATACTCTGATAGCCGAACGCCCCCATCCTTTGACAGTTTCTCAGTGGGTGTCATAGGAGTAGAGATTGCCTTGCAATTGCTCATGTTGGTCTTGAGTAATAAATCTGAGATATACTTCCTTTGCGTTAACAACAGTCCTTTATCATTCAATGAGGCTTCTATTCCAAGAAAGTACCGGAGATTTCCCAGATCCTTGATGGCAAAATCGATAGCCAATTTCTTAAGAAGTCTGTTCACCACTTCTTCTGAAGAGCTAACAATGACAATATCATCGACATAAATCAACATATATACTGTAATTCCCGAGTGCTTAAACACACAGAGGGATGTGTCAGCTCTTGAAGGAGAAAAACCGAGTTCTTGTAATCGGTTACTTAACCTTGAATGCCAAGCCCTTGGTGCCTGTTTAAGCCCATACAACGCTTTATCCAGTCTACAAACATGATTAGGGTGCTGAGGGTCTTCGTACCCTGGTGGTTGATGCATGTAAACTTCTTCCTCAAGTATACCATGTAAGAATGCATTTTGTACGTCAATTTGACGCAAATGCCAACCCTGTGAAACACCAAGTGACAGAACCAGTTAAATGGTGGTCGGTTTGACAACCGGGCTGAAGGTATCACCATAATCAATTCCGGCACGCTGTTTGAAGCCTTTTGCTACAAGTCTAGCTTTGAACCGCTCAATGCTACCATCCGGATGTTGTTTGAGTTTGAAGACCCATTTACATCCTATAACATTCTCGCTTTGCTTTGGCCGACAAGTCGCCATGTGTTGTTCTTCATTAATGCAGAGATTTCAGCATCCATGGCCTCCTTCCACCTCGGGTTACCAAGAGCTTCAATGTGTGAGCTTGGTTCAACCAAGAAGGCCCTCCTACCAGTGAGAGGATAACGAATAGTGCCATCAGTGTATTGCTTGGGCTGTCTAATATTGTTCTGTGCTCTAGTTCGAACACCCCTTGGGCTCATACTTCGCTGAGACTGTACCATTGTATCATTGCTAGTGTTCTGTTCTTGATCTGTCGTATTCTGAGTTTTAGCTCCTGTACTATCAGATGAACTCAAATTGTTAGTTGCAGGAGTATCTGAAATCTCATATGGTGTATTCTCTATTACCGGCTCAATCAACAAATTTGACTCAGTTTGAGGAACAAGCAGAGAAGGAAGAACTGCAGCAAGGGGTGCTTTCGTGGACAAGGATGGTTCACAGGGAGTTGTGGCAAAGGGAAAAATGTTTTCATCAAATATCACATCTCGGCTTATATAAACTCTTCCTGTTGTGCGATCAAGGCATTTATACCCTTTTGCATACTATTATATCCTATGAACACACATTGCCGAGATCGAAATTCAAGCTTATGATTGTTGTAGGGACGCAGGTTTGGCCAACAAGCACATCCAAACACTCTCAAGAATGAATAGTCAGGAGGACATCCAAAAAGGCGTTCAAGGGGTGTTGAGTTCATTAGAGTTCGACTTGGAAGTCTATTAATGAGGAAAGCAGCAGCTAAGAAAGCATCTCCTCAGAATTTCATTGGCATGGATGACTGAGCTAAAAGAGCCAGCCCTGTTTCAACGATATGTCGATGTTTCCGTTCAACAACCCCATTTTGTTGATGTGTATGAGGGCATGATACTCTGTGTAAGATTCCTAGTGTATTGAAGAATTTGTGTAGTTTCTGGTATTCCCCTCCCCAATCTGTTTATATGGCAATTATCTTTCGATTAAGCATCAACTCAACATGACGTTGGAACTGAATGAATGTTTTTTCAACATCAGATTTACATTTAAGGAGATAAACCCATGTAAATCTGCTGTAGTCATCAAGAAAGCTAACATAGTATTTGAAGCCACCAACAGATGGAAGAGCTGGTCCCCATACATCTGAATGGACAAGTTCGAGTGGAAAAGATGACACACGGGAAGAAGAATTGTAGGGTAGCTGATGTATTTTTGCTTGTTGACAAGCATTACACACAGAGCTATCTTTATTTGACACACTAGGAATCTTATTTTGGTGGAGAACATGTTGAACTACTTGAGACGCAGGATGTCCAAGTCTTCTGTGCCACAACGCAGGGTTGAGTTTGCTCACAGCCAAGGACTGACGAGACAAGGGTATAACTTCAGACTTGTGAGGAAAGCAGTTTGGAGAAATAGGGTACAGGCCATCCTTGCATCTACCGTCCAGGAGAACCTTCTTCGTGTTTTTGTCCTTGACATAAAAAGAATCAGGATGAAATTCGAAGAAGATATTATTATCACGGGCTAGTTTGTGGACAGAGAGAAGGTTTTTACTGACTTTTGGAACATGTAGGACATTATTTAAATGTAGCAGACGAGACGAGCCGAAAATAGTAGAATGACCAATATGAGATATAGACATACCTCCTCCATTTGCTGCTTGGACTTGATCATTGCCATTGTAACTCTCTCTGAATGTCAATCGATCAAGATCACTTGTAAGGTGATCGGTTGCTCCAGTGTCAGCATACCACTGTTGATCAGTGTTATAAGTTCTCCCAGTTGCTGCAGCGATCTTTTCTTCAGCTTGGTAAGAATGATCAAACCGATGATAGCACCGAAGAGCATCATGACCTTGCTTCCCGCAGACTTGACAAGTTGGCCGCTGATTGTTCTTTGAAGAGCCCCGGCCAAAAGCTTGTCCACGACCACGTCCTCTCCATGAAGAACGGCCACCACCACGAGTATTGGAGAAACTCTGATTGTTGGAGCCTTGATTGTTGTAGCTCTTCTTTACTACATTGTTGGCCGACGCTCCGATCTGCATATCTGAGCTATTGAGTTCTTGACGTAACTCATAGCTTATCAGATGTGCATACAGATCGTTAAGAGAGATTGTCTCCTGCCTTGTAGTAACAGAGGTAACGAGTGAATCATATTCACTGCCGAGCCCAGCTAGAATATAAATCACTATTTCCTCTTCCTTCATCGGGTATCCAATAGATGCCATTGTGTCGGCTAAGCCTTTCATCTTGTGAAAGTACTCAGATACTGAAGAATCCTTCTTCTTCAGATTTGCTAGCTGGAGCCTGATCTGCATAATTCGAGCCTTTGATTGAGACGCGAACATCTGTTCCAGGGCAGCCCAGACTTGGGCTGAGGAAGTGAGGAACAACACTTGAGCAAGGATTTCTTCACTCAAGGATGACAACAATGCAGATAGGACGAGTTGATCTTGTTGATACCAAGCCAGGTACGCAGGATTTGCAATTTGCTGGTTGCCACCTTCTCCTCCAGCAATTGTTGCATCTGGGCAACGAATCGACCCATCTACATATCCCCAAAGCTGCTGACCTCGGAGATATGGAATCAGCTGTGACTTCCATAACAGGTGATTTGTACTGGTAAGCTTTACCGTAACAAAGCTGTTGAATGAAGGCGTCGGCAGGATATTGGTTGAGAACGTAGTGGAAGATCTCATGGCGCTGGAGGAATCAGACGAGAACTGGGAGGACGTCATGATTGATCTTTGTGGCTCTGATACCATGAAAAAGGAACTATTTGCCGCACGAAGCACAGCGGGCTTAGATTGTATTTATACTCATTTACATACAGGTTGGATTGTACAAGTTGTTCCGATCTCAACACAATCTAAACAACCAGTCGTATCCTGAAAGGAGATGTTCTATTTTCGGTTAAGCAACAGTAGGTAAAACTAACTGGACTCTGAACTTTATCTATAGCACAGATAACTGAAGCTTGTTATGAATATGACTTGTCTATAACTATAAGAGATAATATATCCTTAACACCCCCCCCACAAATGCAAGGCGTATGCAATAGCATTGCATTTGGAAGAGATAAACTAAAAAGGGAAAATCCAAAATCATAGTCTTGAAGTAGCCGTCGTAGCATGTAACTCCTGAAGAATCGAGCTGACGAAGATAGCCAACAAAGAACCGAGTCGGTGAAGAAAAGTCGACGAAGAAGCCAAATCGACAAAGAAAAGTCGAATGTATGGCAGAGTCGACGAAGAAGAGCCGACGGGATGAGTCGACGAAGAAGAACCGGGTCGATGGAGAAAAATCGACGAAGAAGCCAAATCGACAAAGAAAAGTCGAATGTATGGCAGAGTCAACGAAGAAGAGCCGACGGGACGAGTCGACGAAGAAGAACCGACGAGGCCGACAAAACGAAGCCGAGCCGAGGTAATAAGAGTTGACAGAATAAGCCGAGCCGATGAAAGAGCTGAGCGACGACAGAATCCAAATGCTAAAGACTTGGATGGACGCAATGGAAGCAATGACGTTGAGAATGAAAGACGCAAAAATAACTAGGACTACTAGCAAAAATTGAAGCCAAAGAGCCGACCGAACCGAATCCAAGCCAACTTGTATAGCTGGAAGCCGCGGCGACGTCGGATGGAGGCCAGACACCAGCGACGTCGGATGGAGGCCAGCGCGGCTTCCAGCTATACAAGTTGACTTGTCTATAACTATAAGAGATAATATATCCTTAACAAAGCTTATCCCGACTGCTTCTTTCAACAATCCTTGTCAGTGCTTTGGTGCACCCGAGAAGAAGCAAGATTTGCCCTGATAGCTTTTGACTGCCCAACAATACTGCGTTCATGTATTTTGTTTCGTGTTGCGATGCTCCTGTAGGAACTGCCTTCAGCGTGGACCATGCGTCACTTCCTGCAAACAAACTAGTAATAATTATTAAAAACATGATAATATGAAAGTATTTTGGATGAATATAGTGATATGACAAATACAAATACTTTTGCATATTAACAATCAAAATTTTAAATAGTTAATTGCTCATATTCTAAAACGATATCTAAAGAAGAACGGAGAGAGTAATAAGGGCCTGTTTGTTTCGGCTTTTGATTCTCTAAAAGTTGATTCTGGATTGTGGATATAGTGAACCTGATTCTCCAAGAGCTGAAATCTAAAAGCACATATGAAGTGGATTGTGGATTCTAGTGTATAAGGGTGGATTGGATTGTGAGAATCGGATTCTAGAATCAGACTGTTTGTTAATCAGAAGCTGAAACAAACAAGCCCTAAGTCATTTTGCTAGATACATTACATATTGCCACGGCAGAAGATATTCAATGCAGGAAAAGAGCTAGTATGTGCTTTAGTGCTGGCTCACAATGGCTATAGCTAGGGGTGAAAACGGTACGGAAAATTTCCGACCGTTCCGAAGAAAAACGGAAACGGAAGTTCATTTTCGGAAACGGAATCGGTAAGTGTCGGTACGGAAACGGAAACGGAAATTTTTTTTCGGAAACGGAATCGAAAACGGGAGAGCTAGTTTCGACGGAAACGGAAATTCCGTGTACAGTAAACCGGAAATTTCCGAACGTGGCCCGGCCCAATACAACAAGAAGTAGGGCATAAGGGCAAGATGCTCATGAGCCCATCCTGAAGACCTCAATCGGTCAACCCTAGCAAGGCTAGCAGGCAGTAGACCTCCCGACTCCTCCAGGCGGCGCCCAGATCTCCATGGCTCCCCCAACCATCCGGCGGCCGCCCCTGACGTCCTCGCTAGCCCGCCGCGGCGCCCCCGACCGTGTCGCCCTCGACCTCCTGGAGGTGCTGTGGCGCGGCCAGATCGCCTGCAGCGATCGCGAGCCGGTGGCTCGGGGAAGCGACGGCAGTAACAACCCGAGGTGCTCCTTGGGGTCATGGGCACGCCGCTTGCGCCCGTGCATGTCTGCGCTGCCGAACCTCAACCGCACCTCAGCATCAGCATCAAGGACACCCCCATTGTAAGATCTCGCTGCCTGCTACTTGTTTGATTGCTTGTTCTTGCTCTAGATTGAGTTCAATCCAGTGTTTTGGTGAATTTTGCGAGTGAAAAATTCGTGCATTATACAGTCATGGTGTCTAGATTTGAGTTATTGATTGCTAAATATCCCTCCAATTTGACGGAATTATTGTTTTTTTATTAGCTAATGTCTTCATTTGCTCCTACTGTCTGCTGTGGGAACTATTCTTTGGTTTTTTTCTCTGAAAGGTGCTCCGACAACTTGTTTGTTGGTTAGGGGCCGGAATGAAACACCATAAAAATGGGTTCTTGATGTGCTGTGTTCAGGAGAGTTCATGCATTTGCTACAAAATTTGCCAGAAAAGCCTATTGACCAAATGTTGGCTGCTAGCTTGCACTGTGTATGTTCCGTAAATATGCTTTCATGACCAAATTTGATGTTGTATACTTGTATGTTGTTCTGTAAATATGCTTGCACTGTTGTAGTTGTAGCCTTTTTTTTGTAGTTGGTCATGAAAGCGATACTTGGTCATGAAAGATTGAAAGGGATGCTAGTCTGTTTTTCTTTTGGGTTAGTAGCTAGCTGATAGTAGCCCTTTTTTTCTGTAGTTGAAATAATTGTCCATTATAGTGAGTAGTGACATTGAGAAGCTCAATGCAGAAAAAATACCACAAGCCAAAAGAGAACCAAACAAAATGATGTTTTAGTTTGTCAACTTATAAAGTAGCAAATTTCATGTTACAATATAATCTTTGTCAACTTCTTGCTATCCACTTATGTGCAATGTAACAGATAGCCATGGATAGATAGTATTACTAGTGTACTACGTCCTTATGGAATTTTCTGCTTTCGTTTTCGTTTCCGTTCCGTTCCGTTCCGCTTCCGTTTCCGACACTATCCGGTTCCGTATCCGTTTCCGAGGTTTCCGATTTCGTTTCCGTTACCGATAAAAAATATGGAAACGGAAACGGAACAGCTATTTACCGACCGTTTTCGTACCGTTTTCACCCCTAGCTATAGCCCACATAACAATGGCTAGTACGTCGGTCGGAGAGGTCATGATCAGGCTCATTTGACGCTCCAGCTTCCTCTCTCATTAATTGATTGTCAGGCTGATGCTCTCAAGGGTGTAATGTAATCCCGCAACACTCATTTATACTTTTCTTGGAGTAGCTTCCATTCAGCTTCCTGCATGTAGTGAGAGAGGTGAGCCCTGAAGTGAGTAGTACCATACTGGAGAGTACAATTCGGTATCGGCCCATATGGACTTATCGTTTTGGGTTTAATATAATAATATAAATTTATAAGTATACCTATATTTAATTATATGTATATCAAATTTCACTTATAATATTACTCTGAATACATAGTAGCACTATCAAACAGTATAGCATATAATTCAAAAGATCATATTATCAATTACACCGGTATGACTTCTACTGAACGGCATCGAAGCCGGTATGGCCGGTATTGATCGGTATCGAAACCGATATGGTTGGTATTGACTGGTATCGGATCGGTATGACCGGTATATAGACATGTACGGTATATAGGGCTACTTTGTACAGGTTTAGATGCCGAAAAGGTATATACCGATTATACCGGTCGGTAATGGTAGGGTATTGATAACTATGTCTACTACCATGAGTAGCAGCTGCCCTGAGAGAGGCGAGCCCATCGATGAGGAAAGGCATCGAAGCCCCTGAATTAGTGCTGCTTCTCCAATCTCCAGAGCTTTCTTCCTTGCGGGAAAGCGAGCGGTACAAGAAAGAACAAAGGACAATAGTCACAAGTCCAGCTGCTCCAAAGACGCCCGATTTTGTTGTTTGATTATAAACTTCCATGCCATGTTGAGAAGCAGAGTGTGGACAGAGAGTACCGGGGGGCAGCCAGCAGAGGTGCTCCAACATTTGGGCGAAATTGGCTATGACATTACCTGGGACAGTACAGAGAAAGAAACCACATCTATGCTTGGGAAGCAGTTGACTTGCCCCATGCTTGTTTTGCTTTATATGACAGCACGCATTATCTGACAGCGGCAACTGCGAAGTTGTAAACAAGAAAACATGATTGATACCTGCAACGTAAATGGGGGGAAAGTGTAAATATAAGACAAACAAGAAGCGCGGATCAAAGTCTCCGAGCGTTAGATTTTGAGCAAAAAATCAAAATATGCAGGAATCCTTTGAGGATTGAGATAGAATTGAGAGAGAGTAGCTACCAATTCAGTTTTTTTTTTCCTCTAACCACCAGAGGAGGAGTCCCAGTCACCATTAGAAAGCCCACTAAGAAAACAAGGCCCAAACTCCTGCCTCTTTTGGAATCTGCTTGGCCCTTTTGTATATGCGGCCCTAACCCACGAAAAGCTTGGAAAAAACCATCCTTCTTCTCACGTGAATATGTGGGGCCCGAAAGGTAAGCACGGTCGCACGCGCACAACAAGAGACACGTGCTGACACGTACTCACGTGCATAGAAAACAGTCTTACTCGTCGCTCCATCCCACTGTGCTGCTCCGTTTTGTTACATCTGCAGTCAAATTTTGAAAACTTCGTCTATCAATATCTTTTTAAATATTTAAATTAAACATATAAAAAATATATGTGTAAATTTGTCTGGAAAAGTTCTTTTATAATTTTATAGGATTTTATAAATATATTATAATATAAATTATTGTAGTAGTATTTGCTCAATAACGTAGCCTTTATTTAGCTTTAGGGCTGTTTGAATAATGGGATATACTCCTTTCGGTTATAAATAGTTATCGTTTTGAATATTGATTTGGTCTTCAAAACACAATTTTAACCACTAATTTTTATTACAACATATTTATAAACCTCAATAAAACTATAATATTATGAAAGTACTTCTAGTCTACATATAGTTTTCATGTATCCAATTTAAATATTTAAAAATGTATCGATAGTTAAAGTTTAGTAAATTTGGCTATCACTATATCCAAAACGATAACTATTTGTGACCGCATGAAGTAAAGGATAGGAACGAGATAAAGATATAAGGTGAGTGAATCTATCCTTTAATATCTCCATTTATCGACCGGATTTATCTCACCTGGTATTCTAATTCTATTTCCACCTCTTATTACCTATTGTCCAAATGGTCCCTTAGGTTTTAGTCCGATTCGAACATACTGACCGAGCTTCCATAGACCATATGACACTGATGATATTAGGCACAGTACAACAACACTCTATATGAGCCAGGGGCGGAACTAGAGAAAAAATCATCTGGATTCACCACTTTACCATATATGTGATAATAATTTATTATTCTTACTATTTGCTTGTTATTTGCCTCCCGGTGTCACAAGATTTAGATCAAAGGGGTTCACATATACTATATATATAGACTAACATACAATAATTTTTTTTATATATAGACTAATATACACTAATTTTTTTTTACCCGGTGTCCTGTGACACCGGGTAATCATATTTAGTTCCGCCCCTGATATGAGCACAGCACACAATAGCTTCTATAGCTACATATGATCACTGGTGCTGCAGAGTGATGATGGATCTTTCTTTTTTTTTTTATTTTTTGCTTTAGGCTTTCTTCCTGACTTCCTGTCCTTGTAATTCTCTATTACTACCACTAAGAGACTAGGGGTTTACTATTTAGGATAGTCTTGTGAATAAGTACGTCTATGACTATGATGCACACCATATCAAATCAGCAAATCATCTAGGTTCTACTTCTGAAAGAAAAAATGTTCTACTCTACTCTATTTGGAGTAGGTTGGATCACGTGGGGCTTCAATATTTCATTTTGCGCTTGTCTTGTTTGCAATGGAATAATTAATGATTTACCTTTATTTATTTGTAATCATTGATCATTTGTCTCGTGATGTCTCACTAACATACATGTCCTGGGGCTACATGTCAATAAATCATACGGAACAAATGTTCAATTCCACCAACTAAAACAGGACAAATCATCAATTCTTCCTCTATAATAGGGGTATTACCCAATTTACTTATATTACTAGGAGTGTTCTTATACCACTAGAGCGTTCTACACTAGGGTTTCAATTTTTATTTTCGGATTTCATCTCGGCACCCTCCGAAAGACGAAATTTTGATGAAATCTCGGTATTTCGGACGAACTCAGAACGGAAATAAAAAAATAAAATTTGAATCCGATAATTTTTGAAACGAAATTTCTGAGATTTCGGCTCATATAGATGAAATTTTGGTCCAAAATGCCGAGATCTCGGCGAGATTTTACGGACCGTCACACTTTAAATTTTTTAGCGTTTTTTCAATTTCTCAGGAATTATGATCTACCGACTGTTCGAGATGGGAAACGACGCGAAGAATCCAATCCGGTCAAACTCGATCAAATCCAGTCAACTTTTATTCAAATCTCGGTCAAATTTACCGAGATCTCGGCGAGATTATAGGATACTGTGGCGCATTGAATTTTTTTTAGAGTATTTTTAATTTCACCGGGATTATAAAACTCGGAGGGGGGTCCGATATCCAAAATTTCACCGAGATTTGGAAAACCTTCTACACACAAACTCATACGAAAGAAAGCAAACAAGACTTGTTAATTTCCATCTCAAAACTAGCACTGCAGTCGATATCGAATCGACATCGAATCTAGGCCAAGTGGGCAAATCATTATGTTACTTAGGCGCTACAAATATCTCTCTTTTGCTTGAAATGAAAGGAGGGGGAGGAAAAGGTATTCCCAGATAGTATATCTTGTTTAGTTCCTAAGTCGCAGGTTCAGGCTGCTAAACCATATAAGAATTGCATTCCTTGCGTTGTCCTCGATCTCGAATCCTATTGGAATCTCAATCTTATGGGCTCAATTATTATCAAACTAAGCTACGCCTGTCGATCTTTCTACACAAGGGGGGAGAAAAGGCAGTCGTTGCTGTTGGAGTCTTGGAGATGCCTACAAACATTTGTCCTGTAAGACAACAAAACGCCCTCGTGCACTTCAAAGTACGACTTTTTAGCTTCAAGTTTACGTAACAATAAAGGAACTTAGCGCCTTGTGTTTTTAGCTATGATGTTCCTATTGATTTCATATTTATCTGACTTGAACTTTCTTTTTTCTTTTTGAACGAATGCAAATGTTGGATATTGGGCTAGGTTTCATTTAACTAAAAAGAATAGACATACAAATTCAAATGGAACCCACATCTCCCACTAGCTACTACTCCGTCTTGAACTTGAAGGTTGAGCAAGATTAGCCTCTCTTTAGGTTGAGGCTCACTTTATCGTAAATAACTTTAGACAAGCGTTTTTGGCCGTACTTTTTATGGCAACAAAATTCAACGTCACAAGTGTGATATAGTTTAGCAAAAAATGAGTCTATCACACGTAGACATGTGGTAAATTAAAGTTATGAACCAAACACACGTCTAAAAATCTATAATACATCTAAATTTAGACGTGATAAAATTATCTTCAAACTAACAAACCCCTATCTAAATCGGACAGTAGGCAGTAGTATCAATTAATTAAGCCTAGAAAATGATACTAGACTTGAAGAAAATAAAAGTGGTTTTTGCACAGCATGTGGGAGTAAGGCACGCAACTAAAAAAGCACTGCACCCAGTGCACACATATCTAGGGGCCCTTTGGGCTGCGAGCAGAGCTCCTCAGTCCTCACTGTTAAAGTTAGAACCTCTTTCTGGACCAAAGCCAAAGGCTGGTCAAACAAGTTACAATTGCCCCCTTGTGACCGAATGAATGCCTGCAACTTTTTACCAGTATAATAAGCCCACGGTACAATAAGCTACCCTCTCCTTCATTTTTATAAGATTAACTTTTTAAGTAATCTTATTTACAGTATAAGATTTACTTTTTAAATAATCTTATTTACAGTATAAGATTTGTATGTAAATTTAATGCGATCTTTTTTTTCTAACCCCTATTTATTCTCTCTCAACCATATGTATTTATTCATTACCATCCATACAAAGCAGGGTTCACCTTATCGATAGGGCGATTTTCGGATGAACAGTAAAATTCGGTAATCGCAAAAATCGAGCCGAAAATCGCATAAATTCAAAAATCAGATTTTTTTGAAAAAAAAATCAAAAAACGTGGAAAATCGACGATTATCGGTGGAAAATCGACATCCATGTTGAGTTTTTTTGTGCGGTCGACTTTTGTAGCGATAATCGCTCGATATATGGCGATAATCGCTTGATATGTGGCGATAATCGCGATATTTGCGTCATATAATTTTTTTGAATTTTTGAATTTTTTGAATTTTTTTTTGAATTTTCTCGGTTTACCGATCGGTAAACCATTTCGTCCCGCGTCGATACGTGCGATTATCGTGATTTTCGTGCGATTTTTGTCAATAATGTGAACCCTGATACAAAGTATAACTTTCATCTAAGATAATTAAGTAGGGGTATTGAAGTTATTTTCTCTCATATATTTCTTAACTTTAATGTAACATTATTTTTTGAATAAAATTAAAATACGTCTTATAAAAGTGAGTCTTATAAAAGTGAACGAAGGGTGTAAGAGCCAATCAAAATGAACAAACTCACCTCCGGTTGGTGCCTTGGTGGTCAGCATTTTTGAGACATAGCAAGAGAGAGAGAGACGTACACTCGCTCAAAAGATAATGCTGTGCGTGTGATGTGGTTTGGTTGGTAGGCATTTTTTAACCTATTAGGTTGAGCTGGTGTCATACTGCTATGTGAAATTTGTTTCGAGATTTTTGTTATAAAAAAATATTTTCAATTTTTTTGGTGATATTTTTTTAAAAATTGATTGGAAGTTGTCGGTGTTTTTTTCAAAACTACGAGGAAGAACCTATTCACGATTGGAAAAAAACGGTAAAGAACTTGTTCGTGAATATATGAAAATACGGTGTTATTTTTTCAAAATAACCGGTGAAGGACCTAATTATAATTTTAGAATTTAGTGGAAGGACCTAACCGTAATTTATAATTTGCGAAAGAGCCTTTTCGCATAAATTGCCACGTGGGCATGCTGGTTGTCCTCCAAACCTAGGTGGCATATGAATAAGTGTGTGTGTGTATATGCCTAGTATTTTTATATAAATTTGGTTTCTATTCGAACGGAACACATTTCTACACTGCGGTTGACACCTACTATGCTCTCATGCCGCAGCGGATGACACGTGTCGTCTTCCAATCCTTCCACGGTTGAGTTCATCTCTTTTCTAGCTACCTCCTCTCTCTTTTTTTTTGGCAAATCTAGCTTTCTCCCCTGTTTTTTTTTCTAGATTTGGTCTCCTCACCGCGGTATCCATGCTCCCACACCCAGTGCGGTAGCCGGACCCCCCCGGTGGGGAGAGCAGGAGGCGGGAGGGGGAGTGCGGCAGGCGACCGGGTAGCGCAAAGACAGTCGAGAAGTGCGGAAGGCTGCTGCCGCAGATAGCAGCGCAGGAGGCGGATACCGCGGTGAGTAGGGATGAAAACGGGTCGAATAATTCCCGCCCGATCCGGGACCGGATCCGGTCATGACTGGATACGGGATCGGATTTTACTATCCGGTCGGATCCAGGATCGGATCCGGATACTTGAATTCAGATATGGGATCAGATACGGGACAACCAATATCCGGTAAATACGGGACGGGATCCGAATATCCGGATATTTCCTATTTGGATATCCGGATTTTTCCTATTCGAGTATTCGGATCGAATATCCGGATTTCCTATTCGGATATCAGCAAGACCTAACCCATTTCATCTCATTTTTTTCCTTATAGAGCCCATTTATATTGACATTGAGTTGGTTATATTAATTCTAAAGTATCATATTCTTTCTATGACGTATATTGGGTTTGATTGATATATATAACTTGCTACTATGGTTATGTACCCGTACGGTTTAATTCAAAATATATTACTCTATATATGCATGCATTATCCGTATATATTTATCTGTTTCCGATCCGAATCCATCACATATCTGTCCTGTATCCGTATCCCGATTAACCCGAATTTGTATCTGTATCCGGTTAGCTCGTATCCGATTCCGAATCTGGAAAAAAAAATATAGGTTAGGATACGAGAAGAGCAACATCCGCTTGTATCCGACCCGTTTTCACCCCTAGCCGTGAGGAGAGGACTAGAACTACAAAACAATGAGGGAAGGGAGCTAGATTGGGGGGGGGCTATAAAAAGAGACATATTTACAATCTTGTTCGGATAGAGCTAAGGCCATGTTTGAATGGGCTAAATCTATTTGTTAGCTGGCTAATGGCTAGAGCTAATTGTTAGCCAGTTAATAATTAGCCCATCTAAAATTAGCCCAGGGCTGTTTTGATACATGGATAATGGTTGGGCTAATTTCTTAGAAAAGGCATGTCTGCCTCTCATAACGCTGGTGAGCGGATGCACGGATGAGAAAGTGAGGATAAGGCCAGCGCGAGGGTATTTCAGACTTTTTCCAGCGTGTTACCTACTATTAGCCCAAATTAGTTCCTACTCATCAGCTAATGGGCTAATTGTTAGCTAAGGGGTTAGCTAAAAATTAGCCCACCTATTAGTCTTCTTACTCCCTCCAGGTGCAAAAAAGATGTCGTTTTGGACATCGACACGGTCTTCAAAACACAACTTTGACCGCTAATTTTTATTATAATATATTTATAAAACTCAATAAAATTATAATATTATGAAAGTACCTTTCGAGACAAGTCTACACATATAATTTTCATGTATCTAATTTAAATATTTTAAAATATATTGATAGTCAAAGTTTTAGAAGTTTGACCATCACTATGTCCAAAACGACATCTTTTTTGCACCTGGAGGGAGTATTTGGATAAACTAGCTAACAATTAACCTAGCGATTCAATCATGGCCTAAATTTGAAGAAGAAGAAAACATAAGATCAAGGACAAAATAGAGAGAGCAAAAACTCGGCTTTGGAACATCTACTGCCGTCTTAACTGCCGCATCTTTAATCCTTGACGTCTTTTGACCACTCCTTTATCAAACGCGGAGCCAATACACGCCTCCGTTCTTCGCTTTGCTTCTCCTGGCCTCCATCCTTCGCTTGGGCAGAACACAAACCCGCATTGAATTGAGTGGCGTTATTGCGACGTTGCAAGGCCGTTAGGCGTCGCGCTTCTGTCCGCCTGCACCGTGGATATGACTTCTCACCCGGAACATTTTACTACTACTCCTCTGTTGTCCGGGGCATGAGCAAAAGATTCTGAGCAAGCATGTTGGTTCAGATCAGAGGGTTTATATTCTACTCCTATAAGCTCAAAATTCTTAATGAAAGGAACACCACCCTTCTTACCCTATAAGAGCAAGGCTATTATTTAGTACTCTATTACAGAGTGAATGGATGCATAGCTAGTGGTTGGTGATGAATCAACAAGATTTAGATCACAAAAATTGTCAGTATCACGCTTGCCTCCTCACCGCCAAACAGGAAAAAGGAGAAGAATATGTAAAGATGAGAAACCAAAGAAAACCCAGAACCAAAAAGGGCCAAACCGAGCCAAACAAAGCAAGATGATTCCAGCATAGCCATTTCTATTGGAAGAGAGACACAACCTGCAATGCCACCTACGCACAAACCCCATGCCTCCCCCCCCTCTCTCTCTCTCTGATGCCAGCTTACAATAACTTCCCCATTACTGTCTGCATTTGCGTTTGTCGTGCTTGTGCCTAGAGGTGGGCGTCGTGCCGTGCCGTGCCGGCCCGGCCCGGGCCCATCGTGCCGAAACTGCGCCGCCACGACGGCCCATCGCGTCTGGGCCGGGCCGGCCCGACTCACTTTGAGCCCAAGCCCGGCCCATTTGCGCTTCTGCTGCCGCAGCGCCAAGCCCGACCCATTTTTACTATTGTGACGAACAAAGAAATAAAACAAATCACTACTACTAAACTACCTATTTTAATTACATAAGAGACTAATCACATCAACAAAATGTCAAACATAAATGCAATGCTTGAAGATGCCTGAATCAACAATATCCGCCAACTTTTAAGCCTTAATCCGTGATTTCGTGCTCGTTCGTGTGTCTCGACGGTCCGCCTAAATCGCCGCGTCTGCGTCGCCGTCGCCTGGTTCTCGGCACCAGACGTCTGCAGCAGCGTCGGCCCGGCCCGAACCGCAGCCGCGGCTTTGCACCGTGCCATACCATCGTGCTTCGGGCCGGCCCAAAAAAGCCCGGCCCAATGCCCACCTCTACTTGTGCCCGTTGCATTCTCTTCCTCCCCAACCAAACACAACGCACTCTCTCACACATATCACATACATACAGATACTCCAACTCCAACCCCAAAACCCTATAAACCATCTCACACACCGCCACCTCACTCTTCTCATTTCTCATCCGATCTTCTCCCCTCCATCCAAAGATTGCAACTTGCAACAATGGCGAGGGCCCCCACAATGGTGATCCAAGAAGACTACATCGACATGGACCTCACCCCCACCGGCGGCGCCAGCAAGCACCGGGAGTTCGAGTTCCAGAGCGCGGCCACCGGCGGCGCCAGCAAGCACCGGGAGGCCTCCTTCGCGTCACCGGCCGACGAGCTGTTCTACAAGGGCAACCTCCTACCCCTGCACCTGCCGCCCCGGCTCCAGCTCGTGCAGAAGCTGCTGCAGGAGCAGCAGGTGCAGGTGCAGGAGATCAAGAAGCCGACCAACGCGGGCGCTCTTGCTTGTGCGGATGCAGAGGTAGAAGAAGACATGACCAAGGTGTGTGCCAAGAAGTATTCTTGGTCCAAGAGATTGAAGCTGATGAGGAGGTGGACGTCGAGGGAGTACATCAAATCCCTCTTCTTGGCCAAGCCAAGCGACATTGGCATTGGCAATGGCATCAGCAATGGCGGCGGCGGCGGCGGGAGGGGGAGTGTGCTGGATCAAGAAGAGCTCTGCAGCCACCGCAAGTCCTTCTCCGGCATCATCCGACGGGTGCGCCTGGTGGCGACGAAGGCAGCGGCGCCGGTGGCCTCGCCGCTGTGCTCATCCTCGTCTTTGTCGTCCTCATCGTCGTCGACGCCGTCCTGCGGCAACGCGAACGGGTTCTTCCTCCGGACAAGAACGCCGGCGCTGAAGCGGAGCAGCAGCGCCGGGTCAGAGGAGGGGGCCATCCAGGGCGCCATTGCCCACTGCAAGAGGTCTCAGCAGCAGCAGCAGCAGCAGGGGATGATCTCCGCGAGGAGGAGCGTGAGCGATGTGGTGTTCTACTCGGTGGCCAACACTCCGAGGGTCTCCTCTGTCGCCGCTGCAAACGATGCAGCGCAAGAGAGGCAGGAGATGTGCAGGGGTTGATGCCATGAGATTATTATTGATCAAAGGAAGCTTTTTTTTTCCCTTGTTCTCTTTTTGGTTTTGGGGAGATGTCTGTGAAGATGAGCATTGTGCTGTGAATTGTACGTTGTGAGGAAAAACTCAATTTGATTTGCCTTGGTTCCTGTCCTTTTTGATGTGCTTGGATCAAAGGATTTACTCTAGTTGTATGATGCCTGTTCAGTTGTTTTCTGCTTGATCTCCTTCTGATTCATTCTCCTCCTCCATCTCCATCCCCAATTTTTTCCCCCTGCTTCTGCTCTGTTTGCTGTGGGTTATTGTTGGGAAGCATTGCATTGCAGCCTATAGCCATAGGCTAGTGGTACTATTGTGGGGGTACTGTACTGTACTGATAAATGGTGCTAGGGTGGCACTGACTTGGTGGCAGATTTGATTCCACTCAAAGTACACTACTTGACCATACCTCCTGTACAAAAACAATCTGGTTATAAATTGGATGATGCATACATTCACCTACCTCGCATCATGCTCCATGCCTCCATGGCTCCATCCATGCCTCCATGGCTGCACTGTAATAGAGTCCATTGAATACTCCTACCGGCTACCACGGCACGCCAAAGTCCACGCCTCCAAAGTAGACGCCTCTGCCAGCTTCCACGCCACGCTCCTGTACTGCATGTCTGCATCTCGCCGTCTCTTCGCTTCAAAACAAAGGTTGTGTGTGATGTACATGTACTCCTTGAGAAGTGCTAGCTTTTGGTTGAGCTTACACATGGCCGGCGAATGCTTAGGCTTTTCCAAACAGCATGCTCTCAAGGAATCTTACCGGAGAATGCACATCCAAATGGAGTATCCACAGGTAACTTGGCAGAGGAAAAGGCAGCGGTGAGCACACAAGACCTACCTGTAGTCCGCTATATAGATTAGGAATGACATTGTCCAGAAAGAATCAAACTACTTAAGACACCATTATTTGAACATTTCTGTTGTATCCTGGAGAGCCACTGACTGACGCTCACACAGCACAATAGGGTTTTTGCCAAAAGGCAAACAGCTTTGGGGTGATGATTGCCAGTTACCAGTTCTTCCCCCACCATTTCTTGTCTATCTTCTGATTGGGATGGGTCATGTAAGCACGAACAGGTGCAGATGAGCACGAGCTGTGAGCCTGTGAGGCAGAGAGAAAGAAAGAGAGCGTAGACATGAGAGATTCCTTCCTTTCACCATCTCTGTGTCTGCGAGTGACTGTTAAAGTTACAGGCTTAGCAGCAGCACCTTGGACGGAGCAAACCATTTGCCTGTTACAAACCCTGGCCTAATGCAACCAAAGAATCTTCTCAGAGGAGAGGCGAGAAGAAAAGGGTGGCTAGTAAAGTGGCCACGAAAAAAGTTTTCACCTTTCTGTTGCTCAAGAGGGGAGGAAAGTTGGAGGGGATTTCCAATAGCAACAAACAACTGGGAAAAAGCGAAAGGAGTCGTATGCTGACAGCACTGCTTTGGCTCGGGTGCGTCCTAAGCGAACAACTAGGTCGTGATCATTTAGAATGGTTGTCGTGTCCTAAACATGAGTGAGTTCATAGATCAAACGGCAAATCAGAAATAGACCCAAGTGCTTACTCGGTCCTTACTATTTGCAAACCTGAACCACCATGAGGTGTGGGTGTGGCACAGATGAAGCAGAAGAACGATGGAATTACTGTGAGGCTGTTAGCATCCGGTAGCTTTGTAGCAGCAGCGCCAGAAGGAGCAGCAGGTAGTTTGACTGACAGGTCAAAGCTATGGAAAGAGTACACAAACGCTTCACTGAACAAAATCGACCAAGATACGATACTTTATGTTGATGGTAGTAAAATGCAGCTGCAAGGCCGGATAGGCTTCAATGCTTCATGTCATGCAGCTTACTTGGCTCATGTGATAGGGGCAGTAAAAGACAAGAAATCTGACAAACACGATTTATACCTACCTGTAGACAGAGGGCACCAACTTCATCGCTTGTTTGATTCCATGATCCAAACTGCATGCAAAACGTAAGGATATATAAATTTTTTGCTGATAGGACATGTAAATCTTTAGTGAGACATGCCAAAACCACACCTTGGCCAGTTCGTCAATAGTGTTGGTTCCCACGGGAAACATATGCTGATTCCTGACTCCTGAATGATGGTTGTGCTACGCAAGCGCCAAGAAGTGCGTTCAGCCACCGACCATAAGTCACGTGTCGGATTTCACAATTGGACGCTCGATGATTGCAGGAATTCAAATGCTTTATTTTCTCAAGCTACAGCAGATAAAATCACGACCGTAGAAAGACCTTTGTCTCGGTATCACTGTGCTTGTCAAGTGTTGGAGATAGCAAAGAATCAAACACATCTGTTTATGATGTCTGCTGCCTTCCTGCAACGTGGTACATAGTCTACTGACAAGAAACCTAGATATCCAAATAAATGTTACACTTTTTGCTCCTCAGTATGTGCTTGTTCATAGGAACTTAAGAGACATGCATATGAAGACAAATGAGCCCAAGCCTGAAGCTAAATACAACAGCCAAAGTTGAGCCAGATCGAAGACAAGGGGTGCCGAGCATGTTAGGGCCCCCTCGTGTAGGCTGCAATGCTAGACACGTTGGAGTACTTTTCTGATCACACGCTGTAGTTCTAGGGTGTGTTTGGTTACTTGTACCAAGTGGTACATATATGGTTTAAGAAAAAAATTATCTATATGTTTGATTGCTTGAATAAAACCATTCCATCATAAATGATGGGATACAGATTTAAAGAATATTTCCTATAGATGCTAAACCATACCATTCACCCAAAACAATAGAACCAAATAGTACAGGACCATCCACTCCCATTCAACCTCATACCACCAATTAAACACACCCTAACAGGAAAAACAAACGCTATTGCAGAATAAGTTTGGCTATCATCTGATTTCATGGTCCTCAGCTTCAAAAGCTACTAGATAGGCGATCATTTAGCAAGAAGGACAAAATCTTCTTAGCTAATCTTATTGGACATAAGAAGTTGAATGATGTTCAAGTGTATCCGTCACAAATATATACATACCCACATACCTTGAAGCATGAAGAAGCTGTCAATGATTAACATACTATCGTGTTCAAATTTCCACACAGATACTAAACTCCCAAGCTAAGCTAACACTGACCCCAATCGCTACTATGAATCTGACATGGACATTGGTTAAACCTTTAGTTCTTATGATTTATTTTCTTCAAGTTAGTTTCGGGACAACTCCTTGACTAACCTTATCCCCTGGAGACAAATGGATTTTTACTTCTTTAGTTTATAAGGAAAAGGAAAAAAAAATTGTAAATTCAATTTTCAAACCCTTTTTCAAGGTTGATAATTTGAATCCTTTAAATTCTCCAAGATGAAAATCCAGGATATGCTGTGATACCATATGAGGCTAGATCACTAGAGTAGTTTGAGCTCTCAAACACAACATTCCTGCTTTCGTGTTAAACATCTCCTCAAAAGAAAACCGCTTCGATTGCATATAGCCATTGGTTTTCACTAGATATGCCCCATTCTAAGTTTGTGCAAGGAGGCTATACCAAGAGGGTAATTTGAGCTCAAATATAGGATTCCCGCCATCAAATAAACATCACGTATCACAAAGTAAATTGCTTCAAAGAAGAGCACATGCAACATATTTCTACTTTGTATTTTTCATATAGTTGTATTACAAGATATCTGTAAGTTTCTGCAACTGAAGTTCTCAAAAGCAACTACCATAGTTTTAAGGTGTTAATACAGGTCATCAGTTGGTACTTGGTAGTGTTACAGCTGAAGAATGTGCTTGCTCGTGAAAATGAAAAACCTCTGCTACATCAATGAAGGGTAGAAACACACTCAACGCTCATCGGGAGCTTGTCTTAGCCTGATGACAATCTGCATAAATTAATACAAAAATGTTTTAAAAAGCAATCATAAATTGAAGCAATGGCCTTACACTACAGCAAATGAATTGAAGCAATTGTCTTGCACTACACCTTTGTTTTGTCATTAACACCAATATAGTCACATAACTTCTGGCCCATGGCTAGCTCTTTTCCAGCCCACCAAAGTTGTATGCTCTTATGCTTGTCTGGATATTGCTTACAAGAAAGAGTTGACGGTAAGCAAGTATCACATGGTTAAATGAAATAGGGAAGAAATAAATGTAAACTCAAAAGGAAAATGTTGCCAACTTGAGAGTTGGAACTAGTCATCATCAAAGTTGATACACTTAAGATAGTTCGTCTACACTGTAAAAGATGGGAATAGCCCATCAAGAGGGCATTCAATTATTCTCCAGGGCTACCACATGTACATTATCTTATTTTGAAAATCGCATGTACGATGTGTAAATGCATGTATTACCTAATGTTGCTTGTTGCAGGCACAATGATTCCGGGGACTCTTGTAGAGCCGTAGCAGCTGTCTTTTCAATGTTCTTGATATGTTCCCTTAGAGCACGAGGGGACAAGAATTTGTTATGCCGCACTTGCTCCTGGAATAAGATTCAGACACATCTCAAAATCCCAGAAAAAAAACACCCCGGGAAGGAACTGTCAAGTTGTAGGCTCTAAAAATTGATTACAACTGGCGTATATATGCTAAATTAGCTTGACATCCTACAGTACAACAACCCTCGCCATGTTTTGTTTAATTGACGACGGCGAGAAAGAGATTGCTAATTTTAGCTTTCCTTTCCCAATCTAACACACTAACATTCAGAAATGCAGAGCAAGAATCATGCAAAAATCTGAATCAAATTCCAACCAGGCAATGATTGTTTGATACTCTGATGGGTTTGTTCAAAAACAGTAATTGCATAATGGAAGTCCTCCAAACCGTGAAATTTGCATCGTAGCACACTGCACACCCATATGACCGTATCCTTTTCCATTTATTCTATGGAGTTCAATTCTAAGGCTAGTAGCATACTGAACTCCCAAAGCGACAGACCACAATGCTATGATCCAATTCCCACAAACAAATCGACAAACAGGTGCAATCACATCTGATTCCACGAGAAACCCCTGAATCAAAGCGAGAAGCTTACCTTGGAGGCGTAGGCCTCGGCCTCCGACAGAGCCCTCTCGAGCTCCCCCGCCGCACGCGCATCCGCATACCTCTCTGCAACAAGGCAACCACAGCGCGTCAGTTCGATTCGATCTGCTCGTCGCAGAAGCTAAGGCAGCGCAGTCTCGCGAAATCCCTTACCTCGGAGGCGGCGGCAGAGGGAGAGGAGGCGGGCCTGCAGGCCGGCGATGCCCGCGAGGGCGGTCGCCACGTCCGCGACGGCGGCGGAAGCAGCGCACTCGTAGAGGAACTCCATCTCCTCCCCCTCCCCCTCCGGCGACGAGGAGGCCGCCGACTTCACGTGCAGCACCACCATCTCTTGCGCTTGCTCGCCTCGAAGCTTCTAGAACCTTACCGCTAAGAACACATATTAGGATCCGGTTCTAGATCTCAATAGATTAATTCGGATTTAGGATTAAATTTGGAGGATGTGGTATCTATCGGATCGATTCTATCTGAATATTCGTTCTGAGTTGGACTGAGAAAGGTTATTTTGGACTGAGCTGCTATCGAAACGTAGTACGTAGTATATGTATTGTGTACGAAACTACGATGGTTCAGAACATATGGCCGTTTACATTTTTCTAATATTATAGAAATGATTATTATTTACAAATAATTAGGAAAATTATAGCCATTCCTTCACACAAATATACATCGTTTTTGTCTCAGCTGATTAAAATTTAATTCGTATAGAACTTATATCATGTACTCCGTTGAAGTGGTCATGATACGTGTTTAACATATATATTTTTATATGCGCACTATTCGCATATTTTGTATCTGTTCCGTCCTGAATACTTCAACAGAGTACATGATGGCCCCGTTCGTTTCAGCTTCTGGACAGCTTCTGCTTTAGAAAAAAGCGGATTATTTGCCGAACGGGAAGATTCTGGACAGCTTCTCTGAGAATCAGAAGCTGATTTCTGTATAGAATCGGTCACGAAACACGATTCTCACTGATTCTTGCTGATTCTCGCCGACTCGGTTCGAAACCTAGAAGTTGTAGCCGGCTCGACCCGATTCTCCCATAATCAGAAGCAGCTTCTCCCATAATCCAGAATCCATAATCCAGAAGCTGTCCCGAAGGGGGCCGATATAAGTTTGGATCGCAGATAAAAATCGCGATCTATTTTAGATCGCGGGTAAAAAGTACGACCCATTTTTGGGCGGACGCGAGCCGTTGGATTGGGCCGTTTGGCCCCATCCACCCACGCTGATTCGCTCGAACGATGGATACAAAGATGTTTCTTCTCTCGCGGCTGAGGATATCACACTTGGGTCGAATTTAGAAACCTATTTAGGCCATGTTTGGATCCCTGGACTAATTGTTAGCTGGCTAAAAATTAGTCCTAGTCTATCCAAACAGGAAGACTAATAGGTGGGCTAATTTTTAGTCAACCCCTTGGCTAACAGTTAGTCCATTAGTTGGTGGGGAGGAGCTAATTTGGGCTAATAGTATGTAACACGCTGGGAAAAGTCTGAAATACCCTCGCGCTGACCTTATCCTCATTTTCTCACCCATTATGAGGGGCAGAAATGACTTTTCTAAGAAATTAGTCCAACCATTAGTCATGTATCCAAACAGCTCTGGACTAATTTTAGATGGACTAATTATTAGTTGGCTAACAATTAGCTCTAGCCATTAGCCAGCTAACAATTAGTTTTAGTCCATCCAAACATAGCCTTAGAAAACCGAGCCCCCTCTTTTCAAGCTTGTGCCCGATTTGTTCGTTTATTCATTTTTACTGCGAAGAACCTAATACATCTGAATTCGGTTGTAAATTCACCGATACCTTTTGCCATTAAAATTAACATGAACAACTGCTAACATATACATAATACAGTACATGAGAACGTAATTAACACCGAGATTTAATACCTTGATCTGAACAAGGGAAATAAGTCAACACAACATAGACGGGTCAAAACGTCCCAATTCTCTAATATTAAAAAGATTAATGAACTCTAACAATAAAAACCTAGGATCATGCCACAACCAGAATGCACAGAACTACCGATTTAGGGTTCCAGAAACCGGTCGGAACCAGCCAGTTACCTCTGGCTTCTGAAAATCCTGGTGGGGCCATGGGGCAACTAATACAGGCAGGAATTAGCGTATTTGCTATGCTGTTTCAATAGATTATGCATAATAGTAGATGGTTCCATATGACGGAAACATAAAAATTTCAAAAATTTCAAACATGAATCAAATTAAATAAGGCCGGTCAGAAGAATTTCTGAAACCAACCATTTCCCGGCGAACAGAGGGAGAGCAGAGGTTCCCTGATTCTGATATTTGAAACTCTTGTTACCAATTCATATGTGCACCATGGGCAGAAATATGTGAAACGGCAGTCTTATGAAAGTGAAGCTCATCTACAGTGAGGACTGACTCTGCCACTCTGTGCTCTCATGCCATGTAAGGAAGCAACCAGTGTATATTCTAGAGTAATTCCCAGTCTCATTTGTCTATAAGTAAAACAAAACTAAGCTGAGTACATAAGACACAAACAAATCACACTAGCTGTTGTTCCCAGAGAAAACAAAGCAAAATCAAGATGGAGTTTGTCGTTATAAAAGGACAGGATAAGAAAAACGAGGAGAGACAGATTCTTCGGGAAGCTAAATGACACATACACAAACAAGCTTATGAGGCAAATAACAGCAAGATACTATGCTCGGAATTACTGTTGCTTAAAAACAACAGATTATGCCAAAACTTCATTAACTGCCCCGATAGGATTACACATGTGAGTACTGCTACCCAACACTATATCGTTGAAAGTTCTATCAATGGTATATCAAAGTTTCGTACAATTTCAAAAAAAATATTTAAAAATTTTCATGTCACAGTGAGTTTCACACGTATCTATAAGATTCTAAGCCAAATTTTCAACGAGTTTCATATTTGGAACTCAAGTTTCACAGAAGTTTCTAGAATATTATAATCCAAAGTGTCAACAAGTTTTAGATTTGGAACTCGAGTATCACCAAGTTTCATCCAATGAGTTTCAACAAGTTTTAACCAAAAGTTTCACCAAGTTTCAAACAAAAGTTTCAATAAATTTCTAAAAAGTTTTCAAGTAGTTTCAGTGAGCTCACCTGGCTACGATGGACGATCTTGCACATCTCTGAGGGCTACCCGACAACGTCTATTGCCGCCTCACCATCTTCTCTAGCTCTAGCCCCAACTATCAATATCGCAATGGAGCCGAATGACATCACCCGCCACCGAATCCATGCTCGAGCTCCACACCGAGCCTCCATCTCTCTCTCTCTCTCTCTTCACTGGCTCAAGACTGAAGGATCGAGTCTCGCCACCATCTCCACTGAAGTGCCATACCACACAAAAACCATATGTTTCCACCTCCAAATCTCTCCACATGTGAGAGAAAATGAGCCGAGCCGGGGCAGATACAGCCACGCATGGCCTCCACCTGCAAGAAGTTGCACGCCTCCTCTGTCACATCCTAAATTGAGTCCCTGACCTCGCAGCTCCACCTTGACGCCTCCATCCTCACCTTCCTTCGCTCCCTCACCTCTGTCTCCAAATCCAAGCCCACGAACTCATCATCCGTGAAGCCCATAGCTGAAGACAACCTGGCCGCATCATACATTGTGGTGGACGACTATGACTCCCCCTTTGTCACCTCCACTATCAACCACCTCATCCTTATCCTCACCATTGTAGTATAGCTCCTGCTCTAAAAACAACAAAATAAGTAGGGTGAGTACTAGAAGTACTACACAAATTACACGAAAAAATCATTTTTTAATGTAGAGGTGATAAAGGGAGGCTATATGGTTAAATTTTGAATAAAGTAGCAAGTTTTCAATTATTATAAGTAATTTTCAACTACATGATTTTACTTTTAAGAAAATTTTACATTTAACATCTTTCATCTCAAGATCCAACTTAGAGCTAAACCAACTTACCCATAATGGAACAATTCCATCTGAAACTCATCTTTCTAAAATCATTTTTTAAATATCGAAGACTAATCTATGAAAGGCTTGCTTGGCATGCCCATGACCAAGGGATTGGTTAATCGATTAGTTTTACACTATGTAGATGTTTGACACTTTACTCACAAGATATGAATGTCTCCTTTTGCTAGAATACACTCTTCCTTTGGTGTGTGACAGAGAAAATCACGACGAGGCCCTTATAGTGCTCCATCCCATCTAGTCATGCTCGCTAAGATTCCACCGTTGATAGGGGTAAAACCGCCCCAATCAGAAGCCCCTCTTACGCCATGTGACAGTCTAACGAACCTCATATTCAACCAAATAGCACAACTAACTATTGGGACCCGAATGTGCAAATTCGGACACTCTGTGTACTCTGCACTGCTGAATTTTGGTTTTCAACCCGCATCAAGTTCAAACTCAATTCTTTTTGCGAGAATCGAACTTTAGCGGCATCAAGAATATTTGAAAGCCATTTTCTTTACTTTAGGAGCTAGAGTTGCAAAGGAAATTCCAAAAAGTACCAACAAAAGGACTTCTAACGAATTAATCCGACAACTAGAACTATTAGGGCTTTCGGATCAATTCTTTCATGACAACTAAACCTTTTTAGCTTAATCTAACCCTAGGAGCTCAATTAAGCAGTGAACAACCCTTCGAACCACGGTTTCTAGGGCTAAACAAAAGGGATAAAAGGAGGGAAAAGAGGAACTAGGGTTTTGATCTCAAAACCTGATGGATCGAACCCGTGGTTGAATCCACTGGCCTTGAGGCTTTCCTAGGGCTTGAGGAAGCTTTCCACACCTTACTTTGCCTTCTCCTAGCTCCACTTGAGCTCGAATCGGCCGGAGAGGGAGAGGGAGAAGAGGAGCTCAGGAGAGAGTGAGGGAGATCGAGAGGGAGAGGGAGCCAGATAGTGAGAGCGAGTGAGGGAAAGAGAGGAGGCTAGGGGGCTTAAGAGGCAAGGGATAAGGCTTTGGAACTGGGGACTCGGTCAACGGGCAACCTGGGCGGTGGTATGGGCGCCATTGCCCTGCCCCAACCTTTCAGTCGATAGTACCGGTAGGTATTGCCGCTGCCCGGTAGTATCGCCCCCAACACAGCGGTAGCTTCGGCCTTGGCTAGAAAACTCTGATTTCGTCGCAAATTGCATCGAAGTTCAAAATCTCTTTTGGAGGGTTCTTGGGATAGGTTTAGGAACTCCAAATGAAGGCTCTAGTGTTTAGGTTGCTAAAGATTTCTAGCGAATTCAAAACTCAGGGTTCGGGCTAAAATCAATCAAAACGGTTTGAACGGTTAAATCCTAACACAAACAATTCCAAATTAAGAACCAAATGCAATGCAAAGCACGATTAATCACTTATTTACCTTAATTACAAACTCAGGACGTTACAGGGGAGGTGAGAGGTGAGGGTGTGATGGCATGAGGCTGGCAATGGGGTCCTAGCTCACGTGCGGCCCATTGTCTAGGATGACGAGCCAATTCGCCGAAAACCTCGTCGGCGTACTGGAGCTATGCCACTTTTCTAATAATTTCAGCTTGATAGTTGAGGCTATCCAAAAGCGGCTTTAGGTGACTTGAAAACTTTTGGAAAAATTTGGGTAGATTGAAAGTGCGTCTAGGTACTTATGTTGTTTTGGTGATTAATGACAAACGATTAATGACAAACGCATGTAATATCAATCAATGTAATTGTATAAATATTAACTTAGTGCTTAACAAATGACAAACCTCTAATATATTTATATTGTTATGAGACTAACATGTTTATTGCCTAGTTGAATATTAGTCTCATCTATTTTAGAGGAAAATCAATTGGGATGGTTAAGCAAAAATGAGGTATGCAATCTCGGTATTCCTTCCATATTTGTCATTGCATTCCTCTTTAGCAAAAGCAAATGCATATTGAACTCTAAGTAACCTGTTGATTTCATATGTGCACATTGATTCTTGTCATAATTGCTTGTGCATATATATATATATATATATATATATATTCATTTGAGTTCATTATGTACTTTGTTTTTAATATGCTTGTGTTAACTAGAGTTAAACTTCATTGCTTCATATTGACTTGGTGCATACATGTCTTAGTTGTATATCTTCTAATGCACCTCTCTTAGTGAAGTTTAATCTAGAATTGGATCACATTATTTACTCTCATTCCAAATATTGTTTGCACATGTGTAATTCGTGTATATTCTATCATGTGCTTCATTTAAGCAAAGTCTGTGGTCCTTGCCATGATTTAATTGATTCTTCATATTGGCAATTATCTCTCTAGTGCAGTTAGATCAATCACATATTCATCATGCTGCACTTAGTAGAGAACAATTCTTATGTCAAGTGTTTTCGTTGATATCATGCCTATTTATATGAAACACTTGTTGTATTTCATCTCATTCATTTAATTCTAATTCATATATTTTGAGCTTGTGGGACTAATGTGTTTGCTGAGTGCTTTGATAAGAATTAGGTCCCAAAGCTGTGTGTATGATGACCAAGTGGTTTGAAGGATGATAAGCGAGTCAAAGTCAACAAGATAGCGGTGTCACCAACAGCTGAGGACTAAGTCAGATTCGACTTGATGGAGGATCGTCTTGGTGATGATCGAGGTCAAGGTCGAGAGGACGAGAGTCTCATGAGGTGAAGCGCGTTGAGGTTGACAAGACGAAGGTCATCATCAATCTTTGTGGAAGCGTCATCATGCACCGTGCATCCGGAAGAAGTCGGCATGTAAGCTTAGTGTAAGACTTAGATTTTGTGTTAAATTTGAGTCTAAGGATTGCCGTACTATTAAGAGGGATGCAATCGTTGAAATCACTTAGATAAGTCTCAAGTGCTCAAAAGTGGTCTATCCTTGTCTAAGGTTGAGAAACCCAAGTCACACTTTGTTCACCTAGGTGTAGGTGGGTTGGTGTGAGGGTTAGAAGTGTTGGTGGTATCGGAAAGTGAGAATTTGAGGTCACCTTGTGGATTCTTTGTGCAATCAAATTTTATCCTTTGGGATTTGGGTAGTGAGACCTTGTTAGTTGGATAGCCATCGTTCATAGCTTTCCGAAAAGTCCGAATTTGCCGAAATCGGAGTCCGGGATCAAAAGTTATGCCCGTTTTCGTCGGGTTGCCGTGTGCTGCCTGGGAGATCCGGAGTATCCGGGTTTTAACCCAGAGTATCCGGGTTATCCGGAGTATCCGGATGATTCCGGAGTATCCGGATGATCCAGAGTCTCCGGGGTTTTTTCCAGAGTCTCCGGGTTGCCCAGTTCGGTCCCAAACGGCTAGTTTTTTGGGTTCCTCTATTTAAGGCCCCTTTCTTGCCCTCTTCAAAGTAGCCGTTGGGGGGATGTTTTTGCTGGGTTTAGAGGTGTTCTAAGTGAGTTCTTGAGCCCCCAATACTCCTCCCTACTTCTTAGATCTTAGTGATCCCCTATTGTGAAGGGTTGGGTAGTGGAGAGAGGTGTTTGGATTGAGGATTGATTTGAGGAGTGGAGCTGGTTCCTTGGTGCTTTGAGGTGTTATTCTTAGTGATCTTGAGCTCCCAAAATCCCCTCTAACCCTATATCTTAGTGATCCCTTTTGAGTGAAGGTTTGGGTGTGAGAGTGGGTAGTGATTGGATTGAGTGTGATTAGTGTGTTGAGCACTTGAGGTGGACTCTAAGTGAGTTCTTCGTGAGCATTTGTTGCTCTTGGAGGTTGAGGTCTCCTAGACGGCTAGGAGTTGCCGGTGAGCTTCCAAGCTTTGTGTGGAAGGCCACCGAAGGTTTGTGAAGGTCCGATTCCGCCTCCGCAAGGAAAGGAATCAAAGAAGTGAAGACCGGCGAGTGCATTGTGCAACACCGGGAGGAAGAGGGTTGAAAGAGACCCCGGCTCAAGTGTGACCGAGCCGCCTCAACTGAGACGTAGGATCCCCTCAAGGATCCGAACTTCGGGATAAAATCTTCGTGTCTCCATCTTCATTTCGGTTTCATCTCTTTCATTACTTGCTTGAATTCATTCCTATATGTGTGATTGAGTTGATTGTATAGGGTTGATTTATTTAGGAGCCCCGATCTATCTTGTTTTTGTGCTTGGCTCCCGTTCTCCACTTGATATAGGTTCTTGGTAGTATTTACTTACTTCTTGTTCAAGTGGATTGCTTCTAGATTGCTCAGATCTTGAATTCTTGACCGAGACACTCAACCCGGAGTATCCGGTATTTTATCCGAACTATCCGGATCATCCGAAGTATCCGGTACATTGATCCGGAGTATCCGGATAACCCGGAGTATCCGGACTAAATATCCGGAGTCTCCGAGTTAATTGTCTCGGCTAAATTGTTTAAGTTGCAAAACTTAATTATACCCTTCGCTTCCGCATTATCTCTGTTTGTTTAATTTTAATTGGGTATAATTTTGTAATTGCCTATTCACCCCCCCCTCTAGGCCGACATCCCAGTCCTTTCATAGATAGACCAATGAGCAAGGTTTCCAATTTCCTTAGTTTCATTCACTTTGCTACTGTAGTTTTCAAATTAAAATTCTTGCAAGATTGCTGTTTCTGAGTGTTATTTGGATATTTTAGGCACATTTATGCTTAAAAAATTATGAAAAAAATTATATTTATTCATATCAGATATTTTGGTATTTTATAAAATTATTTCTTAGGTTATGTTATCTGAAGTTTTATAAGTTTCTTAGAATGCTCAAAATTGTAGAAAAAGGAATTAATTGTTACAAATAAATCTAGTAGAAAATTCAAAAATGCATTGGCATTCTTAATCACTTTGATACGATTCTTAAAACACAATTTTGATCAGTAATTTCTATTGTAACAGATTTATAAAATATAATAAAATTATATTTTTGTGAAAGTTCATTTCAAAATAAATCTATATATATAATTTTTTTTTTGTTTAATCGAAATATTAAAAATGATACCGATAGCCAAAGTTTTGTATCACAATGAACCTCTTTCACGACTTGCTTAAGACTTTCCGCCCTCTTTCAGCGATATTATTATATTTATGCCACTGAGTTAATTACACACTGATCATAATGCAAAAGAAGCTCTCTCCATCTGATACTAGCTAGCTAGTACTTCATATAGCTCGACCAGAGTGGCCTCTCGCCTTAACCGCTGCGGCTGGCTGTGGTGGCGGCGGGGAAATGTGCGGGTCAAGATTTGGTCTGGTCGGAACCTTCCTCAGCACCGAGAAGTCTAAGCCTGTGCTGGCGGAGGACGGCGGCGGCGGCGGTGGGTCATTGGGGCTTGGGTTGGGTCCCCTGGGAACCTTCCTCAGCACCGGGAAGTCGTCCGTGCTCGTCGCCGGCGGCGGGGGCGGTGGGTCATTGGGGCTTGGGTTGGGTCCCCTGGGAACCTTCCTCAGCACCGGGAAGTCGTCTGTGCTCGTCGCCGGCGGCGGGGGCGGTGGGTCATTGGGGCTTGGGTTGGGTCCCCTGGGAACCTTCCTTAGCACCAAGAAGTCGTCCGTGCTCGTCGCCGGCGGCGGGGGCCTGATGATCGGCAGTGGGTCACCGGGTTTATGAAAGAGCGACGGGTGAGGCGGGTGGCGCGCTGATGCAGTGGAAGATAGCAGTAGCGGCAGGAGCAGCAGCAGCAACACCGCCGCGACGTTCTTGTGGACGGCCATAGCGACTGGCTACTGCTAGTCTTAGTGCCTGTGGCTGCTTTGTCATGAGCCTTGTTGCAACGTCGTAGGGGGCAATAAATAGAGTCTTGTTTGCATGCAATGCGATCAAATGGAAGGGAAGGTTTGATTTGGTGATAGATTAATGACATGCTTAATTGTAAGATATAGTGCACCACAGTCGCTTCCAATGTAAACAGGTGAATTTCATGAGATGGATATGTGAGATCGTCCAGGTTAGTTCTGTGCTAATTAAGCACATGGGCATTTATTGAGAAGATTATTTTGGGTGGTATTTCTTGCTAAATATAGGGCATAATTATCCAATTGATTAATTCACAGCCATATGGATCTTTTGGTTTCTGAATTCGAGCCCATGCACAGTTTAGAATGCTTTAAATATGGATCCTTTGGGCTCCGAGTTGGAGCCCATGCACACTTTAGGATGCTTTAAAAAGTTGGAAACTTGATATAATTAATTTAAAAACTAATTGTGGGTATTATTCTAATACCTTATTCACAGATCCATGGAGACAAACAACTAGCAAATTGCTTCATTCACCGTCTCTCGAATTGACGGCTTAAGGATTACTTCTTTCTTTTACTTTTTATTGTTAGGAAACTCGGCTCATGTGGAATCTCCCGAAACCCTAGCAGTAGGTTATAAATAGGAGGCAGGGGGTCACCCCATTGTACACATGCAATCAGAATAATAAAGCAGAGCAGTTCCTCCTCATATTGTGTCTCTCTTCCTCTCTCTCTCTCTCTCTGTTCTCCAGTTTAGATCTATTAGGCAACCTCGGACTATTCGATAGCGATGTTATCTAATACGTTATCAGCACGAAGCTCTACCGGAGATTAGATTGAAAGGTGAGAAAGGTGAGAATTGAGGGATTGAATCTAATCGTTCGTTTGAATCTTTGCATGCATCTAATCTACGCTACGTGGCACAAAACTACACAGCGATTATGAAGCTACAGTACATAGTGTTTTGCAGATCAAGGCAAGAAGCCACTGTACAAAGAAATTGCTACCGTACACCCATCAGCACCCGGCTTGGCACGAAGCCATTGCCGAACACGGCTGTCCTTGCCGGCAGACCGCATCCCGACTGTCAGCACAGGCGGACGTTTGCGCCTAGCCAGCCACGAAGCGCCAGGCATGGCCAATGCGCTGCCGATTTGAAGACGCCGCAGCCTGGCCTTGAAGGCCACTGCCGCCGCATCAGCCCTGTGCACGCAACACCAAAGCCGCCCCGCCACTAATGTTCGGCTCGCCATCAGCCGTCGTACGCCTGGCCTTGAAGGCCACTACCGCCGCATCGGCCCCGTGCACGCAGCACCAAAGCCGCCCGGCCGCTACTGTTTGGCTCGCCATCCAGGCTGCAGCCGCACCGATCTAGCCCTCTGCGTTGCCGTGGTGCTCTGCCAGGCTTCGCCAGCGCGGCGCTCAAAGCGGCTGCGTCCTCACCGTCGCGCCTCGCTGGCCGGCCGTGCGCCCAGCCAGCTCGTCAGGCCTCGGCCGCCGTAGCAGATTACCGCAGCTTGGCGCGTTGGCGCCCCAAAGCTGGTCGGCCGCCCTTCCTCCAAATCGGCACAGGAGAGCTAAACCCTCTGGACCTGAAGTCCAACGAAAGACCAGATTAAATCCGGTTGGAATCCGGATTGTGGGTGGAGAAATTCCTTTTTTGCCCCTCCTAGATTTCCCTTTTCCCCTTATTTCTATTGTCTTTTCCGAATTGATTAGTAATTCAAAAAAGATTAAAAATTCCAAAAAATCTGAAAAGTGCCAAAAAAATATGAAAAATACCCAGAAAATTGTATGACTCTGTTTTAATTCTTCTTGGCCTTATTTTCTGTATTTATGAATATTTGCATGTATTTTTGCAATATTTACCCTGTTTAGAATACCAAAAATTCATGAGAATTTATTTTCCGCATTTAAGAATTTAAGAATTGTGCAATTATTGTTTGTTCCATAAATTACAACGCGCGCATGAATCCGATCGCACGAAGACGATGGCACGCATGAATCCGATCGCACGAAGCCGATCGCGCGCATGAATCTGATAGCATGCACGAAGCCGATCACATACATGCACGAAGCTGATTTACGAATCTTTACGAATCTTGCATTTATGAATCTTGTATTTATGAATCTTGTATTTATGAATCTTGTACTTATGGATCTTGCATTTATCTTGTATTTATGAATCTTGTACTTATGAATCTTGCATTTATGAATCTTGTATTTATGAATCTTGTACTTATGAATCTTCCATTTATGAATCTTGTACTTATGAATCTTGCATTTATCTTGTATTTATGAATCTTGTACTTATGAATCTTACATTTATCTTGTATTTATGAATCCCGTACTTATGAATCTTGTATTTATGAATTTTGCAATTATTAATTTCTTTTAGTTTGTTGAAAATTCATGAGAATTTAATTATGCATTTTATTGAATCTAGCAGCAACTTTCTATTAGATTGCACGCAATAATCTAATGAAAAAACCTTGTGAATATGCAAAGATCTGGCATTGTCAAACGTGAGTTTTGAAGAACTGGTCCGAATGGTTGCATAATGAATTGCAAGCTATAGAAGAGCATTTTTTTTCTCATGAATGAATATGCAGCTTATTCTTTATTTCAGTATTCTTTATTTGCAAGCAATGTTTGAATTACTTTGCCACTATCTGATTAGAATTATATTTCTTTTCATCTAGAAATCGTGTAGCGCCCAATGGAGGAAATATGCATTGTTGATAGTGGCGCAACAAATACCATCTTAAGAGAGTCGAAATATTTCCAGACGATTACGAAGAACGCTGAAAAGATTATGACAATCGCAGGAAGCGATACGCATATAATAGGCTCTGGAAGAGCAACAATTATACTGCCAATGGGTACAACTTTGGTAATTGAAGAAGCCCTCTTGTACCCTGAATCAACACGCACTCTTTTAAGTTTTAAAGATATCCGCACCAATGGGTTTCACGTAGAAACCAATGAAGAAAATGGCAAAGAGCATTTGTACATTGTAAAGCACGCGAAATATGAAAAAATGGTATTAGAAAAATATCCTCATATGAATCTGGGTTGTACTACACGAGAATCAATACACACGCAGTGTACACTTCTTTAGAAGCTCTGAATTATTTTCTTTATGGTATTGTATATTCAGGTCATCCTAGTCTTAGAATGATGAGAAATATAGTTAACAACTCACAAGGTCATGGCATTAATGTTGAAAATTTCCCGAATCATGAAGATTTTGTGTGCCATGCATATGCCACTGAAAAATTAATAACTAGACCCTCTGTTATGAAAGTGCAACATGAAATCCCTGCATTCCTGGAACGCATTCAGGGGGGTATTTGCGGCCCAATTCAGCACTTGTCATGGCCGTTTCGGTACTTCATGGTGCTCATTGATGCTTCCTCGAAATGGTCGCATGTATGTTTGCTGTCAACAAGGAATCATGCATTCGCAAAGCTGGTCTCGCAGATCATCAGAATTAAGAATGTTTATCCTGATCATCGCATGAAGTCCATTCGAATGGACAATACCGGCGAGTTTACTTCCAAGGCATTTGATGATTATTGCACAGCAACTGGAATAACTTTTGAGCACTCTGTACCGCATGTCCATACGCAAAATGGACTAGCTGAAGCACTAATAAAGAGGATTAAGTTCATAGCCCGACCGCTCTTGCAGAGTTGTAACTTGCCCAACACTTGTTGGGGACACGCAACAACTATCATCAATTATAGACAATCGACCTACAACATCCATTTATCTATGCAGCTAGTGCAAGGGGTCATCCAGAAGATTTCCCATCTTAGAAAATTTGGTTGTTTGGTATATGTACCTATACCACCCCCACAGCAGACTGCAATGGGCCCTCTCCGCAAGTCTGGAATATACGTTGGTTATGAGAGTGCATCTATAATCAGGTATTTGGAACCCATGACTGGAGACTTGCATACAACTCGATTCGCTGATTGCATCTTTGACGATGACCGTTTTTCGTCATTAGGGGGAGAGAATTAATCATTAGATGAAAAATACTGGGAAATAATATGGCATTCCACTGGGATCCCCGCGCATGACCCTCGCACTAATGAAGCAAATCAAGAAGTCCAGAAGATACTTGATTTGCAGAATTTAGCAAATGAACTACATGATAATTTTTGTGATCTGAAGAGCGTGGTTAAGTCGCATGTACCAGCAAAAAATGCACCAGAGAGGGTTGAAATAACAAAGAAAGCAGAAGGTATCCATCATCCAGTTCAGAGGCCTCAAAGAAAAAGAACAGAAAATCTGGTTTCACAAACCCAAAGTACCCAGAGACGTCTGGGTAAAACTGGGCAAGAGGACTTACCACAACCAATCACAAAAGTGCCCCAAAGCAAGAAGGGGAGCTAGTTGAGACCTGGCACTAGAAAGAAGCCTGTGAAAAAGGCAATACCAGATCTGAACCTTCCATTGGAAGAAGTCATCGAAAATAATGTGTGCGCACAAATTGGCGGAGAAAAACTAAAGGAACTTGCTCTTGGAATGGGAAATAGCAACGAAGAGCAAGTAGAAGTGCATGAAGCACACCATGACGAAATGGCCATAAATTTTGTAATAACAAGAGAATCTATGAATAGAGCAACAGCCGGTGTTGATGCATACTTTGCAAAGAAGATTGCCACGATCATTAATCATGATCCCGAGCCCATATCTCTTGCAAAGTGCAAGAAAAGGTTCGATTGGGAAGAATGGAAGAAGGCAATCACTGCAGAGTAAGTCTCTCTGAACACACCTCCCCATATAAACCCCATAGGTCACAAATGGATTTTTGTTCGGAAGAGGAATGAAAACAATGAAGTTGTAAGGTACAAGGCAAGGCTTCTCACTCAAGGTTTCACTCAACGTCCTGTGGTTGATTATGAAGAAGCCTATTCTCCGGTCATGGGTGGAATTACCTTTAGATACTTGATCTCAATGGAAGTCAACTTGAAGTTGAGAATGAAGCTAATGTATGTTGTCACAGCATATTTGTATGGAAATTTGGATTCGGAGATATACATGAAAGTATCGGAAGGTATCTCTATCCCGAACCAAGACAGAGCAAATAGAAACCTATACAGTGTGAAATTGAAGAAATCACTGTATGGACTAAAGCAGTCAGGAAGAATGTGGTACAATCGCTTGAGTGACTTTCTCTGCAAGAAAGGCTACACGAACAGCGAAGATTGTCCATGTGTATTTATACAACGATCCCCGAATGAATTTTGTATAATCTCCGTCTATGTAGATGACTTGAACATCATTGGAACGGATGAAGAAATTGAAGAAGCATGCTCATACTTGAAATCTAAGTTTGAAATGAAAAGACTTGGGTAAAACCAAGTCCTGGGAGCGAAATTCCCATTTTTGAGTGCAATTGGAGCGCTCATGTACCTTACGAATAGCACTAGGCCGGACATTGCGTTCGCCGTGAATTTGCTAGCACAGTACCGTGCAGAACCCACCAAAAGGCATTGGAAAGGGGTGAAGGACATCTTCCGTTACCTCCAATGAAGCAAAGATCTCGGCTTATTTTATAAAAGGAACAATGAATTGAATTTGGTTGGCTATGCTGATACTGGGTACCTATTGGACCCGCATACTGGCAAGTCACAAACCGGGTATATTTTCCTTTGCGGAGGAACATCAATCTCTTGGAAGTCGTCTAAGCAGACACTTGTCTCGACGTCGACAAATCACTCAGAAATCATTGCATTGTATGAAGCCTCCCGAGAATGTGCATGGCTTAGAAGAATGGTTCACCACATCCAGAAGTCATGTGGTTTGAACATGAAACAAACCCTCACTATTATCTATGAAGATAATGTAGCTTGTGTTGCTCAAGTGCAAATGAGATATGTGAAAATTAACCTCACAAAGCATATGAACCCCAAGTTCTTTTATGCTCATGAAATGCATAAGATGAACGATGTCAAGATACTACATACTAAGTCGTGTGAAAATCTCGCAGATTTATTCACTAAGTCACTCCCGGCATCTTCCTTTGAAAGATGCGTTAGAGGAATCGGAATGATGAGGCTTAGAGAAGTGCAGACTTCAGGGGGTGAACTTTCACACACTCCTACATAAATGTCGAACATGAAGTTTGAGTACCCAACGTGAATGTAGAAGATTAACATTGAAGTTTGGGTGGATTATACTCTTTTCCTTAAGTAAGTTTTTCATTGAAGTTTTCTTACATAAGGTTTTTGATGAGGCAATCCGTGCAACACAGCAAGTGTATGCTATGTACTATTTCTCCAAGTATTTTTTCCATTGGGTTTTTCTGGAGTTTTGATGAGGCATATGCATCTCGCGGTGAAGAATCCAACGGGGAGTGTTAGGAAACTCGGCCCATGTGGCCCATATGAACTCTCCCGAAACCCTAACAGTAGGTTATAAATAGGAGGCAGGGGGTCACCCCATTGTACACATGCAATCAGAATAATAAAGCAAAGCAGTTCCTCCTCATATTGTCTCTCTCTCTCTCTGTTCTCCAGTTTATATCTATTAGGCAACCCCGGACTATTCGATAGCGAGGTTGTCTAATATTTATAAGGATATATTTTGGGAGATGCACACGTTAAGGAATTGACTGTTAGAATTGTTTTCAACGGTATAAACACGTTTCATCAAGTTTCCTCAACATTTTACAGGTTTCAAAAAAATTCCAAACGGGTTTCGAAAGGTTTAGAGTGGTTCAACAATCTCAATATGTTTCAAATCTAAAACTACAAGTTTTGCCCAGTTTCCAAACTAAAAATTGATTAAAAATGAGTTTTGAGAGAGAATGTCAAAGTTTCATAGCATGCTTCGCAAGTTACAAAAAAGTTTCACAAGGTTTTAGTGTGTTTCGATAAATTTTGATGGGTTTTACATCTAGAAATATAAATTTTATCCATTTTTGAAATTGAAACTTGATTAAAAACATGTTTAACAAGAATTTCAACTAAGTTTCAAAAGACAAACTACGGAGTTCCACACATTGCTTCACAAATTTCATCATGTTTCAAGACGGGTTTCAAAACAGGTTTTTATAAGGTTTTAGCATTTCAAAAAAAAAAAGGTTTCAAATATCAAATTATAAGTTTGGTCTGATCCAAATCTAAAACTTGACTTAAAACAAGTTTCAAAAGAACCTCAACTGAGTTTTTATAGACAAACTTCAAAGTTTCAAAACATGTTTCATAGGTTTCATAAAAGTGTCAAATGGTGTTTACAAGGTTTCATCGCGCTTCAACAAATTTTGAGAAGTTTCAAATATGAAACTATAAGTTTCGTCCCGTATTCAAAACTGAAACTTTATTAGGGGGGCGGTGTTAGAAGAATTTCAACTTAGTTTCGAAACTCAACTTCAAAATTTCAGAGCACGTTTGACAAGTTTCATTATGTAGTTTTAAAAGTGTTTCAAAATAGGTTTCATAAGGTTTTAGCGTGTTTAAAAACAATTAAATGGGTTTCAAATAGATGTGTTCTTTAATTTCATTGCTAGAGACTGATCTTGCAATTGTGTCATGATTGCCGCCGGTAACTGCATCGGAAAGTAGATTGTCGGTAATCTCCATTGATATGTATGACATACACCTCGACATTGGTGTTATTCATCGGAAGAAATTTGTAGGATATTTATATCTCCTAGCTCGATAAACCACTAGCTAGCTAATTCTTCAGATAGCTCGACCACCATGGCTTCACGCCTTCACCACTGTGGCGGATGCGGCGGCGAGTTGCTGCCCCCGTGTCTAGGGGTGGAAGGTCTCATAGGCCGAACGTGCATGTGGTGGTTGGGATTGGATTGGATCTGATCTGAACCGTCCTCAGTAGTAGATAAAGATATAAATATTGATGAAAATAATTTAGTATGGCTTAGTTAATATCAGGGTTTTTTTTCCGACGAAATTTCGGCGGAATTTCGCGAATTTCGGTTGTTTCGGCCCAGCCCGGAAGATGGGACTCTCGCTTAAATACTTCGGCCCAGTTTGAATTTTTCCCTACTACAAATTGTCTCATATGGGCCTAACCTTCTTGTTTTAGGGTTACAGCAGTTTCTAGTGCCCCACTCCCTCCCCACGCGTGACCCGTTTCGGCAGCGGGGTTCTCTGAGGCGACGACGGCGGCGGGGCTCTCTGAGGCGATTGGATCTCTGCGACGAGCCAGCAGCCAGCTCCCCGACCGCACTTCCCCATGCGCTGGACTTCCCTGTGCGTCGGTGCCATATCCCCTACTACCGTGCTGTTTCTCCGACTCCTCGTGTCAGTGTATTGCTGCCGCTCTGCCACAACGCTGCAAACCGAAGGTCAGTTCCCGTCCCGGAGCAGGAGTTTTGCCGCACGCCGCCAGGAGCCGGAGATTTGTTGCCGCGCCGCGCCGCGCCAGGCTCCTCTTCCTCACATCAGCTAGGTACTGCTCTGCTGATGCTCCAGTACTGTCTTTGTACACTTGGTGTTAATTGACTTGGTAATTATATTTGTAATGATATTTGGTAATGATATCCCTCACATCAGCCGGAGTAATGATATTTGTACACTTGGTGTTAATTGTTTACATCCATGCATTCCTTTTGTAATCCTTCGTTCTGATACCTTATACCTACCAAAATGAAATCCCAGCCTGCTGTCCTTCCAGGTCTTGGCAATTACATGCAAATTGAACAGGAATGGATGTATCTCTGTGATAATGGAGCATCAAGAAACTATTCAGCTATCATTCATTACAAAGCAAAAATTGTTTCTTGTCATAGTTTTTGATCCAGTACCCTGATCAAATATCCATTCGGTCAACCAGTCTTTGTGCACCTAACTAAATCTAGATTCTTAATCTTCTCTGGAATTCTACATGTCCAAACTTTGTAGCATTTGAAGTCCTTGCGTGATCTATTTGCCTTCACCCTAGTAAAATGCTCATTTTAGTAACACAAGGAACTGCAAAAGCTAAGCATTTGATGTTACAAGGGGCCATATCAGTATCACTTCAACATTTTAGTCCTTGGGTGGTTGAATGTAGGCAGTTGATATGTTGCACAATATTCCTGATCTGATTAGTGTCTACTTTACGATGACAGCTGAGTTGCAGAATCATTAAACTTTGACATATGATTTGTATATATGTCCCAATTTGCAGTTATCAAATGCATATAAGTGTTTGACAAGTTACTGATTAGAATGGGTTTTTTTCATTTTATCAACCACTAACCATTGAAAATTGTTAGATAAGCATCAATGCTTTTGTTTGATGAATTAGTTTTGTTATCATTAGTTTTGTGCCAATTAAATATGTAATTGCCTAGTAGCTTGTATTTGAAGGTGTTGTACAGTTTTACTTTCAAGCCTCCCTCTAAGACCATGGTTAGAGGTGAAGGCAATGGTTGTGGGCCTTGTGGCGGAGCTGGCGATGGTAGTGGGGCTAATGTTAGTCACGGGGGAACAGGTGATGGCAGTCAAGCGGCTCAAGCCACGCCCATTCACGTAGATGGTACTCGAGACGTTGGTGTCGGCATATTTGGTAATATGTTCATATGTTCTTGACTGAAATGTGTAGTCTTTACTTGAAAGGCCATGGATAATTATATTTTTTACTTGCATTGCAGGAGGACGTGGTCAAGAAAATGATGGAAACATAAATAATGTGTGGAATCATGGCTTCAAAGTAAACCAAGGCTTCAAGTGTGGGTTTTGTGGGCGCATTGGAAAATCTGGAGGTGCAACCCAACTTAGGGAGCATTTAGGTGGTATAGCAGGCGATGTGGCCTTTTGTAAGAAGGTGTCAAATCAGGACAGAACTACTATGAGGGAAAGCCACACGTTGGGGAAGAGGAAGAGAACTGAAACTAGGAAGGCAAAACAGAGATTGGAAAATAATATTTTTTGTGAGATGGGTGGAGATTCATCTTATGAGTTTGTGCCTAGTGATGAGGAGGAGCAAGTACGATTGGCCATGGATCGATCAGTACGAGATTATGAGTGCCAGCAGTATGTGCAAAGAAGGGGTTCCACTTATGAGCATGGATCTGGGAGTTCTATTGGCAACAATAGTGGGTTGTATCGGAATTCAACCTCAAGGGCTAGCAGCACTAGTAGAGGACCTGTCCAGCCTATAATTGACACGATGCTGAACAAGGGCACCATGGAAATGCTTGGTCAAGCTTGGGCAAAATGGTTCCATGCAAATGACATTGCAGGAACAAAAGCCAATTGTCCATACTTTCGAGCAGCAATGAGGTTGACTCAGCAGCTAGGTACGACGGGGCAGTTGTTCAAGGGGAGCGACATTGACGGCCCATACTTAGAAACAAATTATAAAGATGTGCAGTTGATGGTGGAGCGGTTCAAGAAAGAATGGAATCAGTATGGTGTTACACTTATGTGTGACTCATGGACAGGACCCACCTCGATGAGCATTATCAATTTTATGGTGTATTGCAATGGGCGCATGTTCTTCCATAAGGCTATAAATGCAACTGGTCAAATCCAGAATGCAGGTAGTGAGAAGATACTAAAATTTGCATTGCATGTCCTCTTTAAAACCATGTTATATGCACTTTCAAATTTATGTTGTCTTGGTTGTTTTTATGTCATGCAGACTTTCTGTTCAAAGAGATCAAGGAGGTGGTTGATGACATTGGATACAAGTCTATTGTGCAAATTGTGACAGACAATGGTTCGAACTACAAAAAAGCATGTGCCGATGTTATTACCGAGTACAACCAAATTGTATGGCAACCATGTGCTTCTCACACCATCAACCTCATGTTGAAGGACATAGCAAAATTCCCAGAGATTGATGATGTTGTGGAAGGTGTCAGAAGGATTGCCAAGTTCTTCTATGGTCATAATAAGTTGCATAATGAGATGAAAAAGAATATTGGTGGAGAATTGGCTCGACCAAATTCCACTCGATTTGGAAGTGTCTTCATATTCCTTCAAAGTTTTTGGGAAAGAAAAGACAAGTTTCGAAAATGGATGCTGTCTGACGAGCGGAAGGACAATGATTGGAGAAATGATCCTGAGTATGCATTTGTTGATGATTGCTTGACAAGTAGCTATTGGTGGGATTTCGGGATGGCAGAAATACCCATGGGTCCGGGTACCCGCGGGTACCCGACCCGATGGGTCCGGGTCTGGGTCCGAATCTGGACCCATGGGTATTTATGATCGGGTCCGGGTCCAGATGTAGACCCGTGGGTACTGTAGACCCGGACCCGAAATAACTGAAATAGACCCAACCCAATTGGGGAATCGGGACGCCTGCTCGGGCCTCGGCAGCCGGCCTGCCATCCCACCGGCCCAAGTCACAAACCAGTATTGGCTTATAAGCTTATTGCCTCAGCAGCTCAGCTTGAGTCACAAAACCAGAAACCCTAGCCGTCCCCCGATCTGGCGATCTCCCGTGTGGCCACTGTCTGCCCCGACCCCGATCCGGCGATCCCCGACCCCGGTCCGGCATCCGGCGATCCCTGACCCCGTGTGGCCACCGTCTGCCCCGACGCGGGCGCACGGGGAGGATCCATCCGGCCGCCCAGTCCATGACGAGCGCCTCCGAGCTGTTCGCCGCCCGCGCGCCCCGCCTCTCCGACCCCGACCCGGATCCGCACGTCGGCGCCGCCCTCCGTGACTCCACGGCCTCGGCCGGGCGCCGCCGCCGGGACGCTGCTTTGCGCCGCTTAGCTCGATGCCATCGGGACGTGCGGGCAGCACTCTCCACATCGGGCCCCGCCTCGCCCGCGGCTCCTACACGGTGAGAGCCCCACAACTCCTTCCCCGCCTACTGGATCGTTGTGATTTTTTTCATGCTGTGGTTAGATCGGAGAATTTCGGGTGTTAGCTTGTAAAATTTGTGGGAGGATTAGGGTTCGTAATTCGTCTCGTGCGCTATCCTGTGGATTAACCGGCTGTGGATTAACCTCTGCTCTTCCAATTTTGACGAATACGTCAAAAAATATGCCCTGCCCCTGCTACTCATTAATGGTGCTTCATGATGCATTGATGCTTGAAAATTGGTTGTAAGATGCTTCATGCGTCATGCATCATTCTGTCATTCTTCATGCTGCTTGCAAACTAGTTGTAAGATGCTTCATTCTTCATGCATCATTCTGTCATTCTTCATGCTGCAATGCTGTCCAGACCAATAGGCAAAAGCTTTGATTCTCTCTCTGTTTCGGGTCCTAGGTACCCGGTCGGGTCCGGGTACCCGTCGGGTTCGGGTCCGGGTTCGAGATTGGACCCGTGACTGGCTTCGGGTACGGGTCCGGGTCCAGAGTTCGGGTCTCGGGTCCGAGTCCACGGACGTTGGACCCGGAGGTACCCGGACCCGTTGCCATCCCTAGTGGGATTCACTCAAGAAAGTCCTTGATACAATTGGGCCACTATATGTTGTCTTAAGATATGCTGATGAAGATAATGGGACACTATCTGGTTTTATGCCAAAGATGGTTTGTACTCTTAAGGAATTGGAAATCAATCTTGGTGCTGAATCATTAGAATATATCAAGTACATGACAAAAGTTTCCAAAAGGGTTCGATATCTCTACGATAACACTTTGGTGGTTGCTGGTAAGTTCAAAAGTAGAATAATTTTATATCTTCCATTATGTACTTTCCATCCTAATGCATGAAATAAAATTATGTTATTTTCTCTCTACTTGTAGCTGTTGTTCTTGATCCAGTGGGTAATTATATGCTGCACCTAAGTGATAACTACGACCACTGTAGTGCACTCCAAGGGGCAATTGAAAGGATCCAAGACTCTAGATAGTGGTTTACAAGCCCTTTTGGAATTTGAGTCATACACATCCTTTCGAGGGAAGTTTGGTGGGATCATGGCACGCAAGGCAGCAGGGCGTTATTCAGCAAGTAAGTTTATATATCTGAGCTGTGACTTGTGGGCACTATCGAATTTCCATTAATGTCCATGACAAATTCTTTGCATTTCTACCTTTGTAGCCAACTGGTGGCTAATGTTTGGGGGAGAAGCAAAGGAATTACATAAGTATGCTATACGCATTGTGTCACAATGCATCTCATCTAGTGGTTGTGAGAGAAATTGGAGTGCATTCGCATTGGTCCATACGAAGGTGAGAAACAAGCTAGGTTATGAAAAGCTAAGAGAACTAATATATGTGCGCTATAATTTGAAACTACGTCTCAAACAAGAAGAAATAGAAAGATGTGATAAATGTGAAGATAAAAACATTGATCCATGTTCAATAAACATTGATGCTGCCTTGTTTGATCAATAAAACCCAATCATGGAATGGCTTAATAAGTCATCTCATGAGGAGGATGAGGAAAATCTTAATGAATTGTGTGCTCGAATGAGGAAGAGAAAGCTTGCTAGTGAGTCAAGGAAGAAGGATAAAGGGAAGAGTTTGGTGGATGGAGAAGATGAATTGGAGAGTGAAAGTAGTGAGACCCCAATAGATATCCCTTCTAATCTTGAGTCTAGTAACACTAACTGAGCTAGTGATGCTGACCATGGAGAAGACTATGAAAATTATGGTAATTACTTATGTGCTTCTTCATTTTGTGTCTACATTTTGGAAAAATTATTTATGTGACCGTTGACCATGTGCAAAAGAGGAGGTTCAAGAATGTACACAGGAGCAAGCGGTTCAAAATGCTACAAAAAAGAGAAATCCAATTAGGAAGACGAAGAATGTCAATAACCTCATGCAACTGATCCAACCTCAAAACAACAAGAGAGCAAAAGCAAGTCGGCGATCCTAACCATGTAGAAGACCGAACAATGGTAATTTGTTGACTATTTATGTGCTGATTTTTGTACTATTGTCTTGATTTATGGATTGGTTATAACTTATAGCTAGCAAATATCATCTATCAAATGGATACGACGCTTATGTTTTTCTGTGCAGATGACGTGGCATATTAAGGAAGGTTCTTGTTAACTAATTAACTATGGATCGGGATCGTTGAGCTTACTGCACGTATGCACCTCCTTTTGTTTTTTTGTCTTTGTTGACAAAAACCTTCCTAAGCTTTTTTCTATAAGTTGCATTGTCCTTCTTTGGAATGGTTGATACACTAGTGCCTGATTATGATTCTTTTGGCTACACATGGATTATTATTGGCATCAGCAGAAGACTTTTTTTTTAATCCAAAAATGCCGATTTACCCTATGTTATGTCCATGTTTTTGGGTATTTACTAGCTTAGCATTGTACATGTCCCAGTAAATTACTCACACTTCCTTAGCACGGTTTACTAGGTTTAGATCAAGCTTGCATTTAGATCTCCTGCTGTCCTGCAGGCTCTGCACTAAAATGCTGGAAGACTCAGATCATGCTTTGGATTTTTTTCGTAGTTAGTTTTGAACCAGACAGGATGGCTTATTTGGTCATTAAATTTGAATCTAGTTTGCTTATTCACTGAACAGTGCATTTGTAGTGCAATTGCGGATTGGAGAATGATTCTGAAAAGTTGATCACAACATTTAAACAAACTGGCTAGTTGGTTGATTGTTGATGCTTGAATTTGACAATGTAATATTCTCTTACGGTTTTTTCCTTGATATGAATATTTTGCCTTCTAGTTGTCCCCTTTTGCTAGTTTTATTTCACTGTTCTGTACTTTTTCTGTGTTTCTGAAGAAAAAAAATTAAATATTTCATGCAGTAGGATGTCTAGAAATTATTATCTGTTTCCCTTTGTTGTCTATGGTTTGCAAAGAAATAATTATATGGTTTGCAATGAAATTATTATCAGTATGACTGTTGAGTGTTGACAGTTTGAATGTATTGTTACATGATCAACCTGCAAACGTGATGTGGTGCTACTACTCCTAGACTATAAATAGATAACATACTGCGTAAATTTGGTGTGATATCTGCAGTTTTATATTGGTTTCTGTTTGAATATTCAAACAAATTTGACCGAATTTTTTTTGAAATTTCGCGAAATTTCAAAATTTTGGCTGTTTCGGAGGGAGGCGATATTTCTGGTAAACCGAAACAAAAATCCCTGGTTAATATTCGCTCATCCGATTCCCATTCCCCTTTGGCTCTGAATTACTACTTCCTCTCTTTTACTATATTTTAACCCAAATCTCATAGAAATTTAGACCCATAGTGTATGATGTGGATGCTTCTGTTAGATATAATCTTGTCATTAGCCTTTGCATGTTTATTTATTTTGCATGTGTAACTAGAAATAATGCGCAGCGGCAGATCAAGTGCATAGCAGCAAAACGTGTGAGACTAGTGAGCTGCTATTGCCTTGAGCCGGCACGTACGCACGGTGCGAGACCATGCCGTGTGATACGGTAAGTGCATACGTGTGTGAAGTGCATAGGAGATAGACACGATCAGGAGATGTAACTGCATGTGAACGTGTGGTGTGGAGATGCATGAGCCGCAATACGCACGGAAGTGATTTTCGTAGCAAAGGAATATGGGCTCATGCATGGAAACTGCACGTTAAAATGGTAGCGTGTGATTTCGCTAGCCACATGCGGTTATTAGTCCCTTGATTAGTGTGCATGGTCATTAGTGGTTCCTTGATTAGTGGTCGTATGGTCTTTAGTAGTGGCATGATTTTTGGATCATGAAATCATGCCGTGAGTGCTGCCAAGTGATTTGGCTAGTGCTTATCCTTTTGCATGTACTTTGAGTCTATAAATGAATGGAAAAACGACGTGATGGGTGTGGCGTCGACCAAAAACTTTCTTGATCAAGCAGTGATTCCAACATTCCCAGGTCAGGCCAATAAGTGGTATGAGAGCCTAGGTGTGGCCCAGGTGGCCCCAGGTGTGGCCCAGATAGCCCAGGTGGTTCCCAGATAATCTCGGCCCATTGTGTGAGGGGGAGATTGTTGGAATAATCCCACATTGGTTGTGGGGAGGGCTTGAGCATGGTTTATAAGGGTGAGGGAGCACCCCCTCATTGAGCTAGCTTTTTTTTTGGGGGGGGGGGATGGCCCAAGAGACCTTGGCCCGCTGCTCGGGTTGGGCCTGACCTGGGATCCGGACACGCTAGGTGTGACGGTCCGGCTAATAAGTGGTATCAGAGCCACCATATAGTAGTTGTATGCCCAAGTATCCACAGTACAAGGAGATGGCGATCACTCCGGTGCAAGCAGTGAAGGAGAGCGGCGTCTCCTTGTGCTACCCGATGCTGATGGCAACGAACTACTCCACCTGGGCGATCAAGATGGAGGCAAACATGGATGCGCAAGACATTTGGAGTGCTATCGAGCCTGCGGATGGTGAGGTCGTGGAAAGGCGAAAGGGCAAGCTGGCACGTGCATGTCTTCTCGGGGCCGTCCTCGAAGATGTGCTCCAGCAGATCGCCAAGAAGAAGACCGCCAAAGAGATATGGGAGAGCCTCAAGACAAGATGCCTTGGCGTTGATCGAGTAAAGAAGGCGCGGGTGCAAACCTTGAAAAGTGACTTCAAGGACCTGCGCATGAAGGAAACCGAGTCCATCGACGAGTTTGCAGGCAAAATCAGTAGCCTAGCGAACAAGTTGAGTGACCTCAGTGCAACCATGGAGGACGTCGAGCTCGTCAAGAAACTACTCGACTCGGTTCCCAACAAGTTTTTGCAGGTCATCGCAGCCATCGAGCAGTTCTCCGACTTGGACACCATGGCGTTCGATGAGGCGATTGGGCACCTCAAAGCGTATGAGGAAAGGATCCGCAAGCACGACGACAAGCGTGAGGAGCAGTTGCTTCTCACCTCCAACAGCTCAAGTGGTGGTGGCCGCAAGAAGAAATTTGACAAAGCAAAGATAATATGCTACAAGTGTCAAGAGTTAGGGCACTTTGCATATGAGTGCCCTGAAAAGAAGGAGAAGGCGCTACTTGCTGCGGCAATCAGTGATGATGAACCTACCCTGTTGTGAGTGTGGCCATGCCAAGATTAGGAGGGAAATTGTTAGATATAATCTTGTCATTAGCCTTTGCATGTTTATTTATTTTGCATGTGTAACTAGAAATAATGAGCAGCGGCAGATCAAGTGCATAGCAGCAAAACATGTGAGACTAGTGAGCTGCTATTGCCTTGAGCTAGACGCACGCACGCAGTGCGAGACCATGCCGTGTGATACTGAATCGCATACGTGTGTGAAGTGCATAGGAGATAGACACGATCAGGAGATGTAACTGCATGTGAACGTGTGGTGTGGAGATGCATGAGCCGCAATACGCACGGAAGTGATTTTCGTAGCAAAGGAATATGGGCTCATGCATGGAAACTACACGATAAAATGGTAGCGTGTGATTTCGCTAGCCATATGCGGTTATTAGTCCCTTGATTAGTGTGCATGGTCATTAGTGGTTCCTTGATTAGTGGTCGTATGGTCTTTAGTAGTGGCATGATTTTTGGATCATGAAATCATGCTGTGAGTGCTGCCAAGTGACTTGGCTAGTGCTTATCCTTTTGCATGTACTTTGAGTCTATAAATGAATGGAAAAAACGACGTGATGGGTGTGGCGTCGACCAAAAACTTTCTTGAGCAAGGAGTGATTCCAACAGCTTTGCCATCTCCGGCGGAGAGTCCAGCCAACTGATCTACCTTGCCAAGGGGCGGGTCCAGATCGGCGGCACGACTAGGGATGGCAATGGGTCGGATCGGGTGCGGGTTTTACAAAATCCGATCCGAACCCGAACCCGATTCGGAATACCCAACCCGAACCCGAATAACCGTTCGGGTAGAAACATATACCCGAACCCGAACCCGACGGGTACCCGAAACCCGACGGGTATCAAACATAGTTTAAAATCAACAGATTTCACATGAGAAGATGTTGCGGTCTTGAACTCTTGCGGTAGATGAGAAGGCGAGATGCGATTTTTGCAGTAGATAGTAGAAGGCAGCAGCAAGAACAACTAGCTAGGAGATAACCAACAATCAATTTGGTTTATGAGCAGAACAAATCAAAACATAAAGAACAAATTTGAGCCGGGCCGGTTCGGGCAGGGAGGCGCTGGGTGGGAGGTGGCGTCGGGCGGTCGCCGGTCGGGTCTCGGGAGGCGACGCGATCATTTGGGCGGCTGGCCTGGGTGGCGTCGGGGAGGCCGGAGGCGATGCAAAGAGTGCAGCGATGCAGCGCGATCTGGGCAGCGCAGCGATGCAAAGACGATCTAGCTAACCGGCGAGGAGCTGCCGGGGAGGCGGGCGGCTGCCGGGGCGGGGCGGGCGGTGGGTCCCGGGTGGCCTGGTGGGGATTCTGGGGAATTAGGGATTTGGGAGAGTTGGGACGACTTCGTGGGTGCGGGACTGCGGGGTGGTCACGTGGGGTGAATGAAGACTTGAAGGGGTAGTGAGAGAATTTCGGATACCCGAGGGTACCCATGGGTATCGATTAAAACCCGAATCCGATCCGAGTCACCACGGGTACCCGACTCGCAAAACCCACGAGTAAAATATAGTACCCGAACCCGAACCCGACGGGTGCAGAACCCGCGGGTACCCGAACCCGCGGGTATAATTGCCACCCCTAGGCACGACGGTGGCCATGACGAGCGTGCATTGGGAGACGGAGGAGGTGGACGCTCCTGGGTATATGACCACCGTCCGATCAAGCTCCCGTGCCCAGGCTACAACTAGTTTTTGTTGCCGTTGGAATCCCCGTATTAGATGGCTGAGAAAAATGTACCATCCAATGTTGAGGTTTTCTTTTTAAGCCGTGGAATCAAGGCTGTGCGAACAATTACCCCTTTTTCGATTTGCCCAACCTTTCCTCCCACTCCCGCAGCCTGTCCTAGTTCAAGCGGAACGGAAGGAAGCACCCGAGGCAGCGCCGCGGCGGAGCTCCGGCGACTGGAAGCGGCGGTGACGGGAGTCGAGAGGCTTGTTCTTTGGCCGGTGGTGGACGGTGGACCTTTGGCCGGGCGGATGGCCGCGGGAACTTGTGCCGGTGAATGTTCATGTCATCATTTGTCCGTAACAATAATGAATTGGCGATTGTCCGCTGCAAATGACGAATTGACAGTTCCAGTTCTCCCAATTTCTTGTGGAACACTGAGGCATAATAATAGTGTGTTGAGATGCATAGTATTGGAAAATTTGACACGCATATCTCTACTATTCTAAAGCAGCACTTGGTGGCAGTAATCCATTCTTCCCACGTCATTAATTGCCGCTTAATTGCCTTGCTTAATTGCCCTACGCAAGAAACGAAGTGTTGCTTTAATTAGCCAGCTTTCGCAAGAAACGAAGCGTTAAAGATAGATGTTTGATTTTGTGAAATAATTTTTTTTATTTTTTAATCTTTATTTTTCGTTATCAATTTTGTTTTTCGTAGCAACGCACGGGCATGTAACTAGTATACAATAATCTTAACTATTATAAGAATGAGTTGGTGGTGATGGTGAATCTGCCAGGCTGGGCCAGAACAGTAGGGGCCCAAGGTCCAGTAGGTGAGTCACTATTGTTTTGCTAACCTATAGTTGTAAATCTGCAGGACAAGTCAATATAAATGATTTGATTTATTTACTAGCTTACAAATATATGTTTTGTTTGATATGTGTGTTACAAAATTGATTTATTATATGGTTTAAGATCTTGCATTATAATTATGTATTATTCTCTTTTGAAATTACATTGCAACGCACGGGCATCTTACTAGTACATGTAATGTAACTCCTTAATGGAGTAGGGCTAATTGATAGAGGACAATCAGTTCAGCAACCACATCACTTACTGTCGGTCTTCTGGACCTCACTTGAACCATCAACTGACCACAAATTTGGATTGTCACACATGATTCATTCGCATAGATCTATATACTCTTTGCAAACGAGGTAATGCAACAAAAGGGGAAGTATTTACACCCAGAGGTGTATTGCTTCCATATATAGTTCCATATACGTCTTACAATGCTCCATATACAGAGCAATCAAATGGAGCCCCCACATCTTACATAGTAAACCATCTTGCAAAAACAAGTGACTTGCAGAAGGCTATGTACATTATTTGGTCAGATATATTCAACCACTACAATCCTAGAGTTTCATCTGATAAATGGTAGCCCTCTTGCCATATGATTTCCGCGACAGACTCTTCTAGAAAATCGTCATGTATCATTTCGATAATCTCTATTCCAATCGCTTCAAGTTCAGAATGATGGTCCAACGGCAAAGCTTCAACACTATCCAAGGCGAAGTGCTGGTGGTTCCTTCTCGTGAGTACCGTTTGCCAGACATTTTCAGCTAGCATTGTCCGATCCATTTCAGGCCAGCACTTCATCATAATCTTTGAATGAAGGCTGCTGCCTGGAGCAGTCATATCAGCTAAGATACAGTTTACAAGATCAAACAAAAGCTTCCTGTCCGATTTCGACCACAGAGGCAGCTTGCTGTACTTGTTTTCAAGCAATACAAGCACATTTGAGCTCACTTGCAATTCTTCTGGGTAGACTGGAAAATCACATGCAGTACCGAGAATGTCCTGTACATAAGTGAAGTCCCTGTCCTCCTCATCCTTAAATGTCGGTAATTGCTCTTCCATCACCTGGTAATTTGAAATGTCCATATCGTTGGACTCATCACTATCCGAATGATCTCCGCAGGGATCAGCTTGGTCATCCATCTTCAGCATCTTAAGTTGTACTCTGAGTTCTGCATTTATGAGAGAGACAGGAATAACATATCAAAATGTAAACACGGACATTAAACTATATGGAGTGCAAAAAAGTAGAGTTGGTTTTGATATACTTGCCTTGAATACCATCGTTGATGCTTCTAAAGATTCCAGAATAAGCAGTCTCTTCTCCAGAACTTTCTTGCAATGAAGCGGTCGGACTCGAGCATTCACAACTGTCAGAGGTTACAATATTTGCACACTGTATTGCTTGACGGTCAACTTCAGTAATGCCAATCTCTGGTGATTGGGTTCTCCCCTCCTGTAACCAAATGTTATAATTTTGATAGTGAGAAGGAGATAACAATAGCTTCAAAACTAAATATTGAATACTGGAACTTAAAGTACTTGACAAACCAACATTGACAATGGAAAATGTTATACTTCTTATAACAATATTGTTGCAACGTACCTTCAATTCTATATTATCCTGATTATGAATTGATGTATCTTCTTTTGTCTCTGGTAATGACATTGTTAGTTTCTGTTCTGTCCACCCTATCTGACCTTTGGAATTTTCATCATGTAGAACGGTAGAATCATATGTTTGGTGATCCCCAGTACTGATAACATCATCCGGATGTTCATTATATATGCTGTTTGCCTGAGACAAATCGGAAATGCAGATACTATGTCTTGCTTTTTCTGAAGTTACGTGAATCTCTTTCTCAGGTAGCATATTTTCCTTTCCTACTTGGAAGATAGCTCTCTCATTTTTCTTCTTTGTTTTTCTTATTGGTGATCTCTTCCTGACATGTCCATTTCCATATTCATCAGTGGGCGTGTTCAATATATCTTTCAGAATGGGCAAGTTAGAAGATGATGCAGATTGCTTCCTGCCCGGTAATTTTGCACCAATGGTTGATGAGGCTTGGAGAGACTTGGACCTGGGAAAATTCCTCGATGTGCCGCCTCTAGAACCATCTTCACAGTAAATCCCTGTCTTCCAACCATCTTTACTGCTGATACCGAGAGGGCAGGCTGGCACCTGTTGCACATTATAGCAATTGGCGTTCGGATCTGGTGAAATCTTGTGGGTGATTACTTTGGTTGCATCTCTATCTGACAGGTCAAGCATTTCACCTAAAGTTCTTGTATCTGTAGGAATTGAAATTTCCTCACTAGATTGGCGGGCCATTTGCCACCTTTCAGAGAGGTGCTTCCTTGCCTTTCTGCTCACTGATGATCCAGCAGAACACATGGATGAAGAAACCGGCAGGGTCTCATCATGAGAAGTAGAAGCGACCTTTTCCCTTTCGCTGCCAATTGCAAGGTAGCATTCCTCGTCGGATGGTTTCCTGCTGCTACCTCTTTTAGGTGTTTGTTTTCTAACCTTCTGTTCAGGCGTATCTCCTCCTGGTTCTAGAACTTGAACATTGCTCGGTGCCGCAGAATGCATGACATTTTGCCTGTACATGCTACGGCATGTGGGCTTCAACGATTGTGTACCAATCCACTGGCCAAACTGTGATGTTTCTTGGCTTGTCAGAACTGGTGTCGAACTTTTCCTTGGAAGGTTTGGTTTCAGGACAACAATTTGAGAGCGTGGCCCTGAAGTTTTACTCTTGCTCCTGTTCTGTGCCAAATGTTCCAATGTCACAACAGAAGTTTCTTTGAGATGCATACTGGGAGGAGGATCCTCAGACTGCTTTGCTACATGAAACCTCCCGCCACGCTCAACTTCCGTGCTGCAAAGGTTGTCTTGCTCAAACAATTGAGCAACAGCAGCATTACTTGTATGGGGAGAGCACTGCATACCAGTGTGACCAAGGATGTGTCCTGGGAATCCTGACAACAGAGTACTGTTCTCCTGAAGGATTTCAAGGAAAGCATCCTTTTTGGAATACAATATCTCGAGTGCTTCACTGAACTCCTTAGAATTCCTGTGGCCTTCGTGAGTGGAAAGGCGCTTTGCATCCAAGAACTTCTGCCTCACAAATTCCAGATCAGCCTGGTTGCTTCTTGGGCGTGGCTTCTCGCTCCCTGGCTGCAATGCCATGCGCATCGCCATATTCTCCACCTCCGTCACCTCGAAAACATCCTTTAGTTCTGGCAGCTCATCAACGCTGCTGTTGCATGGCTGATCTTGAAATGAAGTACGGGCCACTTCTTGAGCACCTCCGGACAATTGCCGTTGCATATTACTCTGAATGTCACTCTGGCACCGATCAAGAGCTTTCTTGGAACGGGGCACGGTGTCAAGACCCATAAGCCTGGCAACAACACCAGGGGCACAATGGGTGAACTCCACCTCTTTGGGCCTCTCCTTAGCCGCGGGTGTCTTTGCAGGAACCGCGTTTGGTTTGTTAGAGAGTCCCTGAAAAAAAAACGCAGAAAAGAGACCAGCTGATCACAGCTTCAGCTAGGAGCTCACAAAGCAACATTTTTTTCATGTAGAAATGCTCTTCTGGACAGCCCAATTTTTTTGTACCTCTCTCGAGTTCTCTTTCCCTCCGTGCTCTTCTGCGGGCGGCATCGCCTTCTTCGCCCTATTAGACCCTCGCTTGAACTCAAAAGTGAACTGGTTGGATCATGTAAAGTTTGGAATTATAAGTAATCATGGTGAAGCACAGCATAAACAAGGGCTAGAAATTTCGAATCTTCAGGTTAAGCGATAAATCTAGCAAGATTAACAGAAGCATACGTAGCTAGTCGAACCGTACATACATTAGTACATGCATGTAGAGAGGTCATAGCATGTTCTAGCACAATAAGAGCAAGAGCTCAAGCATAGCATAAGCATGGATTAGAGACCCGAATCTTCGGTTTAAGTTTTACTTAAAATTTTAAATTTAGCTATGCGTTCAGAAGAAGATCTAGTCTAACCGTAGATACATGTAGAAAGGGCATAGCTTGCACCAGTACAATAAGAGCAGCAGCTCAAAGGGAGACATTGGAGAGAAGGAACAGGAGGAGATGGCGAGCGGTCGACTCACAGAGGTTTCCCCCACGGAAGACACCACCGGAACCGGATCCTCCAATACTGACACGTTCTTCGATTCGGGTGCAGCAATGGTTGCTCGTGCTGTGCAATTGCAAGATAAAATCCGAAATATTTGATTAGTTCCAGAGCAACGGAAGCGAACAAGACTATGGAGGAAGCCAGGTAGCTACGAAACGGGTACAAATCAACCACTCACCTCGGCGCGACGGTGCGGGCGGAGACGGCGGCCGCGGGCGGAGGCTGGGGCGGCGGGTCTTCGCCGCGGCTCGCGATGCGCCGCCACCGCCCAGCATCGCCGCCTCGGCTGCCGCTTCTGCTTCTTCCTCTTCTTCTCCTTCCCCTTGTCCTCTCAGTCTCCGGAAGCTCTGTACCGCTTTCTTCTTCCTCTCTCTCTCTCTCTCTCTCTCTCCTGAGAATTTGAACTGCGGCTCACGGGGGTGGTGGGACCCACGTGGCTGAGCGGCCGATGCACGGAGCTTTCACTCGTGGCGTCACACTCCTACCTCGCTGCAAGCGGGCCATAGACGAAATCTGAGCATCTTGTCAGTGACTGAAGAGAACCTCAGAACGGGGGAGAGGGGAGACACCGGGGCAGGCGTGGGTGTTCGAGTTTGAAAAGAGGGGCATGAGGCGCGAAAGCCCTGGCCCTATCTTACACTGTCACACACGCCGCACATGTAGAGGTACCCTCGCTGGGAAATAAATTCTGTGCATCCGGTATGCACAGTGATGCATATGCATACCTGTCCGGATGAACACCACGTGTCTATTTAGTGAATCTCCACCGTTGCATGTCCACCGTTGCATGTAATTAATGCACCAGTTAATTATCCCTCTTGCATGTAACGGTGGGGATTCACTGGGTAGACACGTGGCGTTCATCCGGACAGATATGCATATGCATCACTGTGCATACCGAATGCATACAATTTATTTCCCCCTCGCTGTACACTGTCACACAAGCCTATCTTTGCATTTTTTTTATTTTTAATTTCTTTTCAAACAAAATTACAAATTTAATCTCTTTGCCTATTTTAGAAGCACCAAACAAGAAATATCACGACAGGTTACAGGCATCGCACCCACTGTGATAGACGAGCACCACGGTGCTCAAGCTTGATAGGTATATGTGGTGGTACCTGAGTTTGGAAGGAATGTAAGCCCTGGTATGCTTATTGAGGAGCAGCCGTGGTGGGCAGAGCCACTGTGATGCTAGCGACTTGCAACGATAAGAGGGTGCGGTAGGTGATAGTGTCAACTGCTGATGTTTTTGCGATCGACAAAGGAATTAGATTTGTAATTTCGTTTGAGAGAGAGTCAAAAATAAATAAATAAAAATTGTGCAGAGAAAATACACCAAGGCTTATCGATTTTCTACGACATGAGCTACTAACATTGTCGTGTATTCATACGGTTTGGTGTTGGGCAAATCTCTCTCATGTCATTGCTTACAAGAGATATCGTCGTACATCTAAGACTGTACAATAGTGTAATGTCAATTATTTATAAGCTTTGTCATGTAAGATTTTTTTATTGATATGGAGAGAGAAAGAGGAGAGAGTGCATGTAGCTATCTTTTCGTAAAGAAATGGTCATATAAACAACACAAAATGTCAATATATGAATTATTATCCATAACAAACACTTTTCCATGTCATAATTAAAAGTTTGTAGGGCTCATAATACAATCTTAAAATATTATCTATTGTACAAATTATCTTTAGTTTTATCTGTATATGATATAAAAATATATAGACAGTGGTTATCTCTAATATTATGCATGCTATAGTGGAAACTTTCGAATGGGATATAGACATAGTGGCAAGAGCGTTGTTCATGTTGTGAAACAGGATTGTTCACCCACATCAATCAACCACACATCAATGCAATCACACGAATGGGATTAGAAGTGCAAGAAGAAGCACAAACAATGTAGGGTCTAAATTATCTCTCTTTATTAGATTGACTTTCTTGTATAAGGTAATGACTTATATATAGTTGAGAACCCCCTAGAGGTTAACTCGGATTCGCCCACCAATAGATAGAGTCCGTCCATACAGGGACACGGACTCTAACCATATCATAACACTCCCCTTAGGTGAATATCGCGTAATGCAAATGTCTCATTAAAACTCCTCCTAAAACCCACCGAGAAAAATGCATAGAGAAAAGAGTACATTGCACTCGCACTTCATATTGCACTAGTTGCCTCATTAAAACCTTCATGTAAGAAACTTCAAGAAAACTCACTAAGGGAAAAAGAGCACAACTCATAATCTTCAGAATATAAAATATGATATTTAGGATCATGCAAAAGGGGTTATAGTTCAAGGATTTACTCCCCTGAACTCTGCAAATCTCTAAGTCACTCCATCCCAATACCATTAATGCACCTTTGAAAAGTGGACTTTGGTAAAGATTTTATGAATAAACTGCTAGATTTTCACATGATTTAGTTTGCATTATTTTTATCTCACCATTCTTTTGGACTTCGTGAGAATAGAAGAATTTAGGGGCAATACGCTTCGTGATATTACTCTTTACATAACCCATTTGCATTTGTGCAACACAAGCAGCATTATCTTCATAGATAATGGTAGGGGTATTAACGGTATTAAGACCACATGACTTCTAGACATGGTTAATTACACATCGTAGCCAACACAAACTCACGTGAGGCTTCATATAAAGATATAATATCTAAGTGGTTGGTAGAGGTAGCTACCAAGGTCTGTTTAAAAAATCGCCAAGAAATGGTTGTACCACCACAGATAAACACAAAATTAGTCTGAGATTTGGCACTGTGGGGATCAGACAGATAGCCAGCATCTGCATAACCCACCAAGGTTAAGTCTTGGTTCTTTCGGTAAAATAAACCAAGATCTTGAGAACCTTGGAGGTATCTGTGTAAAATCTTGACACCAACCCAACGTCTTCTGGTTGGAGCTGCACTGTGTCTTACTAGCAAATTTATCGCAAATGCAATATCAGGCCTTGTACAATTCGCAAAATACATAAGTGCACCAATAGCACTCAAATATGGAACTTCAGGTCCTAAGACTTCATCATCTTCCATCCTAGGTCTAAATGGGTCTTTTTTCGCTTTAAGGGATCTTACAACCATGGGGGTTTTCAAAGGATGAGATTTATTCATGTTAAATCTTTCCAATATCTTCTTGGTATAGACAGACTGGTGTACTAAAATTCATTCTAGCTAGGAAATGATCAAGCTGAAGGCATAAGCAAAATTTGATTTTACCTAAATCTTTTATCTCAAACTCCGTCGTGAGGCAAGCACTTGCTTACTTTATCTTCTATGTTGTTCCTATGATATTCATATCATCAACATATACCGAGATGATACAGAACCCATTCTAGGATTTCTTTATGAACAACAGGGATAATCATCACAGATAAACACAAAATTAGTCTGAGATTTGGCACTGTGGGGATCAGACAGATAGCCAGCATCTGCATAACCCACCAAGGTTAAGTCTTGGTTCTTTCGGTAAAATAAACCAAGATCTTGAGAACCTTGGAGGTATCTGTGTAAAATCTTGACACCAACCCAACGTCTTCTGGTTGGAGCTGCACTGTGTCTTACTAGCAAATTTATCGCAAATGCAATATCAGGCCTTGTACAATTCGCAAAATACATAAGTGCACCAATAGCACTCAAATATGGAACTTCAGGTCCTAAGACTTCATCATCTTCCATCCTAGGTCTAAATGGGTCTTTTTTCGCTTTAAGGGATCTTACAACCATGGGGGTTTTCAAAGGATGAGATTTATTCATGTTAAATCTTTCCAATATCTTCTTGGTATAGACAGACTGGTGTACTAAAATTCATTCTAGGAAATGATCAAGCTGAAGGCATAAGCAAAATTTGATTTTACCTAAATCTTTTATCTCAAACTCCGTCGTGAGGCAAGCACTTGCTTACTTTATCTTCTATGTTGTTCCTATGATATTCATATCATCAACATATACCGAGATGATACAGAACCCATTCTAGGATTTCTTTATGAACAACAGGGATAATCATCATTATTAGAATATCCCTTCTTCATGAGGAATTTGCTAAGTCGGTTATACCACATCCTTCTCGATTGTTTTAATCTGTATAGTCATCTCTACAGTTTGACGCTATACATGTTGCGATTATTAGAATCCGGAACTTTGACTCCTTTAGGACTCTCATGTAAATATCCGTATCCAATAACCCATATAAATATGTGGTCACTATATCCATGAACTGCATTGTTAAATTTAAACTAGCTGCCATCGATATTAAATATCGGAACGTTATTCCACCCATTACATACGAATTCGATAAAGTAAAGTACAACAATTTCATATGCAAAGTCAATACAACAATTTCACAGCCTCTGAACCGTCGGGCAATACTTGAAAGTGTGTCCCGTCTCCTTGCAAACAGAATATTTCTTTACACGACGCCTACTTTTCCGTTGCGTCCATGTCATTCCTTATACGTCTTGTCAACCGCCGCCCTATGCCCTTTAGCATGTTGACATCCGGAAACCACCGTATGTTCTCCCATCTCTGATGTTCCGTGAATAAACCAACAACTAAAAAACCGTAAATTTATGTGCTCTATGTTGCCATCACCGCTTCCTTATTGAAGAATTGTGACAATAATATACCCGGATCCATACGGATTGTTGAATAGGCAGCCATGACGTGTGTGCATGGCTTGTGTAACAGATGAGGCTTGTTGCAGGTGCATACACATGTTTGCCTATGTAGGATACATTCATGAGCAACTTTTCGTCGATTCGTCACACAACCTGCTTTATCTTTACATAGTACCTCAAAACAGAACTCTCTTGTGCCCATCTTTAATGCTCTATGCATCTCCCCCTTCTTGCCCTTTTATTCCATGCATGTATAAATCATCTCGGAGTACTTCATAGCAAGATCATTCATTCGACCGACGGCCCTACCATAGCGATCTACAAAGTACTTCATGATGCCACGAATAACACCCTCCACTATAGCAATCAGGGGAAGTGGTCTCAGGCCCCGCATGACCCAATTGTAAACCCTAAGCAGGTTTGTTATCATGATCCCATATCTGGCACCATCAGTGTCATAAAGCAGAGCCCATTTTCTCCATATGCTCATGCTCTATCCATTTCGAAAAGCATTTCATAGTCCTTCCGTTCCTCTGAACCACTTGTGGAGGGTCTGTTGGTAACTCCTCAAGCACTACTGGGGCCTCCTCTGGGGAAGGCGTTGCCCTCTTCGCTGCCTCCACTATATGCCTTGATGTCAGTTCGTCCAACTTCTTCCATAATACTTCAAATTTTCTCTGCTGATTCTGGTCGCATAGCCTCTTAAAAAGCTTTGCCAGCTCCTCGTTTCTAAACTGTTTGTAGAAGTTGGCACCCATGTGCCACTTGCACCACCTACTTCGCAAATCAGGCCATGGATGTGTTTCATCTTCATCTTGTTACAACTGCAGGATCGCCTTTAACAGCCTTGGATGCCGATCATGTATGACACACACTCTGTGCCGCTGATCCATAATGTTGGCTTTCACGTTCCTTAGGAACCAGAGCCAGCAATTAGTGTTCTCACCCTCCACAATTGCGAGCGCTACAGGAAGAATATAATTGTTACCATCTACTCCTATGGCAGTCAATATCTGGCATTTGTACTTCCCAGTAAGAATTGTACCGTCCACGCATAACAACAAACGTCAATATCTGAACGTGTTGATACATGCACCGAAAGCAAAGAATGCCCGCTTGAGTACCATCTTTCCAGGGAAGCGCTGAGAAGGCTGTTCAAAAATATCGACATAAGTCCCAATATTCCTTTCCTTGATCACCTGAAGCATACCTAGCAAGTTTTGATAGGAGTCTTCGTACGTACCACACCTTGCTTCCAATGCCTTTTGCTTCTCTCTCTATGCCTTGACATAGCTTATGGTGTATTATAATATCTGCTCTATTGCAAGTATGATGGCACGTGGCTCTAAATCCAGGTTACCAACAATCTCCTCGTACATTGCATTAGCAACAAAGCTTGAAGATATGTTTCTATGCAACTGCGTAGACTCCGTCAGCATGCATGTGTGTAGGACGACTATAGAACATTTTCAAATGGTGTCCCACTTAGGCTGATAAGCATGGACCAGCCATGGGCAACCCTCCATCTGGCATATGACATCATACATCCACTAATCTGACTTCGTAACCTTAAAGGGCCTACGCAACGAAACTGTTCATGCTGTCACTGCTTCATGTACCTCACTATTATTCTTATAAATTGCATCTTGCCGCACCTCATTCCAATCATACCCCCATACGACATCTTTACCCTTGTTGACCATCAGCCTATCGAACCGACACTCATCCCACTTCGCAAGGAAAGACTCTTCATCCTCTTTGTCATTACTTAAAAACTTGTAGTCACGGCTCTCTGTGTCCATCGATTGCACCAGCAATTCAATATGTTCTCCCTCATCTGCCATACACATTGGTTCTTGCACCTCTGCTACTAGAACATCAATTTCCTCGCCTTGCACCGCCTCCTGACACAAACTAAAATCATGCATCATCACTAAACATTCTCTAGCTTGGCTACTCTCCCCAACTTCATCCAGTTCATCACCATCAACCTCCTCCTATGTCGTTTTGACGGCATTGGATTTAAGAAATGCTTGTGCCAACAATATTAATGGCCACCATTTCTCAATCGCCATTGTTACATACAAACTTCATAACTTCGGCCCCTTCAGTTCCATTAACTCCCAATACGTGCAATCCCGTCTCCGACACCTTACTCCGTGCAGTTTTAAGTCATGCAATTCACGGTCCAACGAGAACATTTGGTACAACCATCTTGTAACCGTCCTCCATGAACGCTCCCCTACATGTGATAGGCTAGCCACGACACTTGAAAAATGACTTAGTTACACCCCTTGTGCACCCATGTGAGAAGCCCCTTCTTCGTAGTGTATTTTAAATTGCACTCGTTCATCCATACCTGTCAAGCATTTCACGGAATTCTTAATACCGCTCTACCTATGTACAAAAACGACCAATACTCTACACAGCTTGACGAGTACACATACCATGGGTACCCCCAGCAGCCCGGGACAGTGAACGGGCTGCCTTTGAGGCCCAGTTCCGACCAAGGGCCCGTGGGCCACGAAGGGATCTTGTGCCTGGCCAAGCACAAATGCAGACACGCTCGACTTCGAGGGTCTGGTGCTCAGCCACTCCGACCCCTGGCCTGAGCATGCAGCGGCTCCTTCGAAGCAATTTGGACACCTACCCTACTGGCGTAACATCCCAAGACGTCCGCACCAGGGTAGGTGGCTCCTTCACAAGGTGTCAGGGAGGCCGCCTAAGAAGTCAAGCTCCGGTCTCGTCATCCTGACACGCAACAGAGGGGAGCGCCCCCTCCCGAGGCCACGCTGAGGTCAAATACCATTAATGCCGGCGCTTGACGATCGTACGGAGCAGTGCGTCATTTCTCCAAACCCGGCCGAGAACCCCCCGCCGCAAGACTACCAACTCGGCGTGGGGGTGGACGGAGGCCGGTCGGACGATAAGACCGAAGATTAGATTCCAAGACGTAGGACACCCCCTTTCTCTTTCTTTTTCCCATTTCAAACTCCCATGTAACTTGCCGCTTCCGCCTATATAAGGAAAGGCAGGACCCCGAAGGGGAGGGGGAGAGAGAGAGAGATCGATCGGTTGGAAAACACAATAAGAGAAAGCACCCAAACGCGAAAAGCGAAAAGATCGTCCGGCTCTTCTTCCTCCCGAAGGAAGACGCCATTGTAACCCTCTGAAAGGGCAATATACACTCACCACACGAACTGGAGTAGGGACGTTCAGCCCGAACCAGTATACATCTTGGACTCCTAGAGTTAAGCCATTCGAGGAGAAGGAGCGCGTGAACCCCCCACTAACAAAAAATTCATATTGCCGGTACACGAAACACCGACACAGCTAATTAATCTGGTTGCTACATCATGTATCTAAAATAAGTACTGCTATTCGACAAAGCTAATTACTCTGGTCGCTAAATCGTGTATCTAAACAACTATCGATATTCTACACAGCTAACTACTTACAAACCTAATTAATCTAGTCGCTATATCGTATCTGAAATAAATACTGCTATTCGATAAAGCTAATTACTTACAAATCTAATTCCCCTGTTCGCTAAATTGTGTATCTAAAAACATATTGCTATTCTACACAACTAATTACTTACAATCCTAATTAATCTGATCACTAAGTTATCTATCTAAATAACAAATGCTACTCTACATAACTAATTACTTATAATCTAATTAATCTGGTCACTAAATTGTATTTTTAAACTTAAATATAAATAAATAGAAAAAATACCTGCAAAATTACTCCCCTCTTCTTCCTTCCCTTTTATTCCTCCTCCTCTCTTCCCATGTTCCCTCTTCCTTCTCCCCTTTTCTTCTTTTTCTTCTTTCCCCTCTTCTTTTCTCTTCTCTTCTCTTCTTTTCTCTTCTTTCTTTCTTTTTTACTGCGCTTGGTTCTCGAATGGCTATGGTTCTGGCGGACTCGGCCGTCGCGCGAGGTAAAAAGTCCCTATGTTGCTAATTGAAATGGCGACAGAGGGTCCGTCGCCATTTCAATTGGCTATTGACCTTCTATCGCCATTTTAACTGGCGACAGAGAGGTGACGGTTGGAATTTAGCCCTCTATCGCCAATTGAAACATCGACAGAGAGTATGTTGCTATTCCAAATGGCTACAAGGAGTATTTTTGCTATTTTTTAACTGGTGTATTATTTCTGTAAATTTTTATTAAAATATTATTATTTAAAAAATTCTATAATTATCCATGTGATATCGGCCTATATGTACTTTTTCAATATTTAAATTGGTGTAAAATAGTCATATATAGCATATTAATCTCAATACCGGTTATACTAGTCTTGATATCGGTCAATACCAATTATAATGGTGAAATCGATAATATGATCTATTAAACTATATATTATATTTGACAGGGCTACTATATATTTGATAGGGCTACTATATATTTTTAGTAATACTGTAAATAAAATTTGATGTATATATAATTAAATATATGTATATTTATAAATATATGTTATTATATTAAATCCGAAATGGTACGACAATTTTAAAACTAAATCAGTATAGCCTTCGGTATAGTACTTGTAAGTAATCCTTCGAAAGAAAAAAAAACACGCAACATCTTTTGACAATGGGCTGAGAGGGCAATCAAACACGAGAAAAAAAGCGAGATTATGTATATATAGATGCAAATATCTGTATATAAAGACAACGGGCCTGTTTGGCAACAAAGTATTTTCATAGTTTCTAGGCAAAACCATGATTTTAGAGAATACCATAATTTTTTTGGCCATAAGGTGTTTGAAAGCAACCAAAAAAACTCTATTTTGAAAACCATGGTATTGCCAATACCATAGTATTTTTGGAGTATTGAAAACTCCACTCAAACCTCAGTTTTGGGCTTTGGACAGTATATAGAGAGAGGTATACATGGCTGGTCAATACTTTAAAAATACCATGCAAAAGACTTTGTTGCCAAATAGCTTGTAGTTCCAAAAAAAATCATATTTCAATGATAAATGAAACTATAATATTTATACTAAAATAATTTTCAAACTATGATTTTGTAATACCATAATATTAAAAAACTTTGCTACTGGCCTAAACAGCCCCTAAGTGTCACTGATTTGTGTCACACACGCGGCCCATGCGCGCCCGTGAACCGCCGCATCAGGGCAACCTCGTTGCGATTCCCGAAGGCTCCACAACGGAGACCGACCGGTGGCCCCACATTTCACCCACACTCTTCTCCCACCCGTCTCCGGCGAGCTCTTACTCCTCATAAATGCGCACCGCAGCCTGCCGGTCTTCTCATCATCGCCAAAAACTCGCCGCAAATCCAGGGAGAGAGAAAATTACTGAGAAGAGCCCGGATTGATTGCACTCGCCGTCGCCATGGCCGTCGAGGTGTGCGTCAAGGCCGCCGTCGGAGCCCCCGACAAGCTCGGCGACTGTGAGTGCCCCTCGCCATTCCATTTTGCCGCCCGGTTCGACACAAAACGCTAACTATTTCGTGTTAATCCGTGTTTGCTTGAGCGATTTTGAACCGGCAGGCCCCTTCTCCCAGAGGGTGCTGCTCACGCTGGAGGAGAAGAAGGTGACCTACGAGATGAAGCTCATCAACCTCAGCAACAAGCCCGACTGGTCCGTCTCCGATTTCCCCCCGCCCCCTAAATTTTCCCCATTTTTTTTCATCCGCTGCCTACTTAACGGAATGCTACTTGTCGTACCTCAGGGTTTTGTCTTTACCATTTCGACCTGACATGCCAGATGTTTAGTGTTAGTGGACTAGGAACAGTGCGAGTCTGAGAAATTTAGTGTTGCTATGAGTTCTTCCTTTTTTGGCTCTCTGAATTAAGCTTCTGCGCTGCTTAAATTACCTTCTTCATGTGGTGGATTTGCTTGACCCCTCTGAAATGTAGCCTTGGTATTAGAGTTGAAATCAACGACTGGTAGGCTTGGATTCTAGTTCTGCCGTTTCGGGCTAAACCAAGAGGATTGGAAAAACGACACGGGGAGTCTTTTCTCCTAATAGAGCAGGAATCATTTTTCCTTACAGATGAGTACTTGTGCTCCAAAGTCCAAAACATCCTAATGAATTATGTTCATTGGGGAGTTTTTTGTTCTAGATTTTACAAACAATCTGTAGCCTGTAAAAACTGTCTGAGAAGTGTTGCGTGTGTGTACTGTGTAGCATGCATCGGAACTGAAAGTTAGCATAAGAGTGCTCAAGATACAAACCAGAGCTAGAGGTAAATATGTTTCTGGTAGATTGGGAGATGTCTTTTGAAGGAACAAAGTCCAGTGTGATATTTGGAGTGCAACAAATCCTAGGGGCTTGGGAATTAGAAAATCTCTTGGTTTATTTCCAGACGGGGGTTTACTATTTATACTTTACTCCGTGGAAACAAGCTTATAGGGTGGATTTGAACTCTGATTCTTGTGCTACATTTTCCAGGGGATTTGACCCGATGCACTATACAGACATGCCAATGAAGTACAAAAGGACTAGAATGAACTAGCAATGTCCATTGGCAACTATTGCAAACATTTGGGCATTAGAGCATTACAGAAGTGGTATCAGAGCACTTCAGAGCATTATTCTCTGCAACAATTAAGTGCAGTGGCCTAAGTTAGCACACACATCACCTGCATTGGCAATTTTGCATGTAATTAGAAGATAGCTCTATACAGCAAATACTTGATTATGCATTTGACATTTTGACTCGCATTGATATAAGCTCAGGCAAGCTCATATATGCTCCATTCACAGTAAACAGCCATGAAGCTTCACGGCAGACTAGCTCATAGGAACTATGGATCTTCATTTCAACACAATTTTCTATTCCGAAGTCTTAAACATGTCTTAGAAATAGCACTGAGACATCCAGAGTTCTCAGACTAAAATTAATCACTGCAACTATAAATTGTAAGGTAATTTTGGTTATATAGATAATATAGCAGTCTTATACACCTCATTTTGCTAGTTCTCATACTGGGTTAGTTATGTAGATGTGTTTGTCGGGATAGCTTTAACATTAATAAAGACACGCATGTCTAAGTCTCTAAGGGATTTGAGCTGATTCTGGGGAGCATTTTGATCTAGTTCTCCATACCCAATTGGGGAAAACTAAAGATTCTTACTACTAGGTGTCAGCAATCAAAACCAATAGACTTAATCCCTCGTCAGACGGGGAATATGACTGGAGCAAAACGCTGCATTTAACTGTTATAAATTCTCAGTCAATTTATTGCTGTTTCGAAGAGTCAGCTCCATTTTGTGTGTGTTTTCTGTGCATTATATCTGTAAAACAAAAGGGAAGTTGGTGCTTTTGGAGATATGATCCTTTCTCTTGTAAATTTCATGGTACTTGCTACCTCTTGACAATTGAGAAAAGGTACACTCCTTGTCTGACGAAAAATGAACAGATGAACGAGCACATGTTTGCATGCTTTCATCTGCGAAGTTGTTACCATTTCCATGATACTAACTTCAGTACTAATAAAGATCTGATTAACAAGATGGATATTGTGCAGTTTTGAAACTAAAACTTTTAGGGAGCTGAGGGTGTTATTTAGCACTTTGGAAGTTGGAACTTGGTGCTTCGAGCTGTTTCTAAAATTCTTAACTAACATAGTCTGATGACTCTTTCAGGTTTCTGAAGATCAGCCCAGAGGGGAAGGTGCCTGTGTTTAACAGCGGTGATGGCAAATGGATTACTGATTCTGATGTGATCACTCAAGTCATCGAGGAGAAGTTCCCAACTCCGTCTCTTGTCACCCCTCCTGAGTATGCATCCGTGTAAGTTCCTCATCAATACCAGTGTGTAAAATTCACTCTTGCTTCCCCAAAAATTTTAAAAAAACTTCACTATTTCTTGCATTCGGAGATCCTTGTTATATACTTATATCTATGGTATTGCAAGGTTTATTCATAAGCAGAAACTTGCATTCATTTCAGTGACTAGCCAAGTACCAGTGTGTTGCAACGAATCCCAAATAAATACACACTAAGTTCTACACTACAAATTTATGCAAGTATCCCATTCTTCTGTCTATACTTTATATATTTGGCACTTTATAATTTGTGCTGCTAGTCAATTATACTTCTAGAGGCCTTTTGGACTTGAAACTTGTGATTGTCCTATAATAAGTTATGCATTTGTCGGGAGTTTATCTACAATAGGATCTTTCAAGTGCTTGATTTCGATAGTTTAGTGAAATGCTTTATGGTAGTAATAACTTGATTTCTTTCTGTCAAAAATATTACATCTTCAGTTTCGATGTTTTCTCCTTTTCAAACAAAAATAAGTTTTGATGTTGTCGTGCCATTTGTTTTTCTTGTGTATGATGCTTCAATTTGGTTGACTTGTGATAATAGGGGATCAAAGATTTTCCCAACCTTTGTCACTTTTTTGAAGAGCAAGGATCTGAATGATGATTCAGAGGAGGCACTTCTTAATGAGTTGCGGGCACTCGAGGAGCATCTGAAAGCTCATGTAAGTTTCAGTTTTTAAGCAGTTGATCTGTCTATTGCTTTCTTCAAGGGAATAGACATACTACATGCTTCCACATTCATTTTGATTGTATCAAAGTTTCACTATCTAAGCACTTAAACCTGTCTGGATATGACACACTGCGATCATTTCACTTTGTCTAGGTGCCTTCTCGTGCTAGGTGTGGACCTTGCTCAGTTTGACTAACTTGATTTAACTAAACCTTTCTCTACATCATGATTGACGCCATGGTCATACCTTTTGGCAACTGCAGGGCCCCTATATCAACGGTGAGAACGTGTCAGCTGCTGATCTCAGCCTGGGACCAAAGCTCTTCCATCTCCAGGTTGCTTTGGAGCATTTCAAAGGCTGGAAGATCCCAGAGAACCTAACCAGCCTCCACGCGTACACCAAGGTACACTATTGCTCAATTGAACTGACACATTTTTTTTCCTATTATTTCTGAAAGCTGCCAAAAATCAAATTATTGAGATATTCATTGTCTCGGTGCAGGTTCTCTTTAGTCGTGAATCATTCATCAAGACTAAGCCAACTAAGGAGCACCTGATTGCTGGATGGGCACCAAAAGTGAATGCGTAAGCCCCCTCGCTCTTTGGTGCTACTTGGACACCATCCGTTCATCTGATCGGTCCTTGTCAGTAGTGGTGGGTAGGCTTCTGTATCTTGAGTGCATGATTGAGTTGGAATAATGCAGCATCGTCGAGAACCTTGTTATGGTTGTTGCAAGTGTTGCACCTTTCGTATGAGCTACCTCTTGCTGTGCCGGTTTCAGTAGAAACCGCGGGTACGTTTGGCGTTGTGTTCCTTACAGGAGTGCATCTACTGTACTGTAACCTTTTCATATCAATAATGGAGCTGCAGCCTGCATGCAGTTGGAGCATAGTCCTTTGCAGTATTGCGTGTATATGAACATATTTCAGTATAGAGTTCTGTGAAGGAGAGCAAGCAATATTTCTTGTGAACTAAGTAACACCATGTTTCCTCGGGCGGATGGTGTCACAGATGCGAGGAAACGGGGCAGGCGTGCAAGGCGCCTCCTAGTGCTGAGTTGCGTGCTTGCGAATCTTTGTGATGGTGATGTGTGCCGTGAGCAACCTCTTTCTCCTTCAGAAGGAGAACACAGAAAAAAACAACTCATTGTGGAGCTTTGGAACCTATTCGAAATGTCTAATCATGGAGTCCTTCCTCCTAACCATTCTTCACCACAGAGGAGAGAAAAGGTCCAAGTAGCGTTTATAGGCTTGTCGTGTCTCTAAACTGTCGCCAGATGCTGTCAGGATTTTTAAGGAAAACTGGCGTGGTTAATGTCACCCATCTACTGGTACGTCTGCTGCTGTCTTGTGACACAAGCGGCAGAGAGATCTCCACAGAGACGATTCCTGACAGAGATTGCCATTCCGATTCCGTGCTCTTGTGTGCGGCCGGTTGTCGCCACGCCGATCCACACCAGAGTCGTGCGACGCCTTTCGTTTCCCCGCAGGAGTCTGCTCGCAGAAAACGCTCGATGCAGGCAGCACCTGCTAGCTACCTGCGTGTGTATCCCAAAATTTTGCAGGACAATTCCTCCGTGTCTAAGGGTACGTACAATGATATGATGTTGACCGTCTATAATCTTTACTACGTAGGATTTTTGTTGATGTTGACCGTCTATAATTTTTCGTTTGATAAATAATTTATTTTGTTTAACCAGAAGCTGTGCAGAAAACTAAAACGAACTGCCTCCATCTGTGCAGAAAACTAACCCGAATCTAAGGACTGGGCAGTTCTAATCTCGCAACCTACTACTGTTAGATCTGAGGGATCTTAATGCCTAGTATCAACACCTAGATGAATGCATTGAGGATTACCTTCAGGGTTTGAACTCGAGGACGCCATTGCCGTTGACGGTGAGGACGCAGTGGCAATGAAAAGCACGTCGGACGTGTCCTGCAGAGAGGGCGTCGAGGTGGTAGGGTGTCGCCTTCCCGTTGCTCCACACACACGAGTAGATCGGTTTGTTAGGGACGTGTGCACAGAGAACGTGGGTTCTCAGGGCTGTCTAGTCCCTTCTATTTATAGCGCGTGTGCAACAGGGGGCCACAACCATAAAGGTCGGTTGCGCCCCCGATCGTATGCCGAGATCAACCAACATTCTCCCCCTTGATCTCGAATTCAACTTTGAAACTTTACATCTTGATCTATTAACTTTTTATATCTCACACTTTTAACTTAACATTCCACTCCTCCATAGATTAGTGTACCAAGACCAAGGCGTCACAACAGTCAGTTACGTACTGTTGAACTCAATGACTATAGCACACATCTCTACTTCAAAGCAGAATAACTTTGTCTTTGTGGGAGATGGTTGCTTTCAATGACCCCTATTATCCAGAATCATAGTCTTTCCTTTAAACCCATGCCTGGCCACGTGCTTCTCAAACACGCTGGGAGAAAGACCTTTGGTGAGCTGGATCCGCTTAACATGTCTTTTGTGCTTATATGCTCAAGCTCTATTGTTTGATCCTGGATTTTCTCCTTCACAACATAAAACTTGATCTCTATGTGTTTGGCAAAGACCACTTGACTTGTTGTTGTGGGGAGTAAAATATCGCTCATTGTCGCAAAGATAATTTGAGTGGTTTTTCTATGTCGCCCACCACTCTCAACCCGAAAGTACAAACTTTTAAACCACATTGCTCGCCTCGCTGCCTCATAGCATGCCACAAACTCGCGTGCATTGTCGACGCTGGTAACGATCGATTGTTTTATACTTTTCCATGATATAGCTCCTCCTAAGAAGGGTGAATACATATCCCGATGTGGACTTTCCAAAGGTCTTTACACCCGCCTAATCAGATCTGCATAGCCCATAATTTCTAGGGCACTTGACTTTCTATATGTTAGCATGAGGCTCTTTGTCCCTTGCAAATACCGCAAGGCTTTCTTTACTGACTTTCCAAAGGATCAACTCCTGGATTAACTGATATCTTCCAAGCATCCGGTTGTAAATGCTAAGTCGTAGTAGTACATATTTGAGCATACATTATAAGCTTCCGAATTGAAGCATATGGTAATCGATTTCATTTGATCGATCTCATACTTGTTCTTTGGACACCGAAAATTTCCAAACTTATCGCCCTTGACTATTGAGCAGGCGTGGCATTACACATATGCATACTATATCTTTTCAAAAACCTTCTATGTATGCCTTCGTGATAGCCCTAGCACCCTCTTTTTCTATCTCTGTATCTCAATTCCTAATACATAGGATGCTTCACCAAGATCTTTCATATCAAACTTTGAGGACAAGAACTTCTTTGTCTCTAGCAAAGAGATCCTCGATCACCGCTTGCTAATAGGATATCATCCACATATAAAACTAGGAAAATATACTTCCTCTACTAAACTTTGCATAAATGCGCTTGTCCTCCTCATTCTCTTTGAACCCAAAATTTCTTATGGTTTCATCAAACTTAATGTACCACTGCCTAGACGCTTATTTTAATCCATAAATGGACTTCTTTAATCGACATCCCATATTTTCTTTTCCTTCCATGACAAAACCTTTGGGTTTGCGCCATGTATACATTTTCATATAAATCCCCATTTAGGAATGCCGCCTTAACATCCATCTCGATGTAATTCTAAATCATAATGAGCAACGAGTGCCATAATGATTCTAAAAGAATCCTTTGTCGAAACAAAGTAGAAGGTTTCTAGATAATCTATTCCTTCTCTCTGAGTGAAGCCTTTAAGTGACAAGTCTAGCTTTAAATCTTTCAACATTCCCTTTGGAGTCACGTTTGGTTTTGTAGACCCATTTACAACCCTCAGTTTTGGCTCCTTTAGGAATTTCTTCTAAATCCTGCACTTTGTTTGTACTCATGGATCTCATTTCATCTTGCATGGCATCAAGCCACTTCGATGAATTGGGACTTCTCATCGCTTCCTCATAAGAGGTGGGATCACCCTCTATCTCTATGTCTTCACCGACATAAACTTCATAATCACCGGAATAGCCGATCTCCTCGCTTCTCTGTGATCTTCTAAGTGGTTCTTGAGCAGGTTCAACGCTCTCTACAGAGGTCGCCAGGCTCCTCACTAGCAACAAATAGGGGCCTCGGGCTCCACAACAGTGCCTCGGCACACCGACCGTTGAACTCGAGAAACACTGCAGCCGTCAGAATCTCAGGTGATGCAAAGAACAACAGGTATCGAGAAGAAAGACTCTTGAATCATAGGAGTTGGGGCACAAACCCGCTTCTCATCAAGGCTAATTTCTCGGGTACCATGCTCCCCGATCATATCATCCTTTATAAACACAGCGTGTCTAGTTTCTACAAACTTGGTATGTCTGTCTGGACAGTAGAAACGATAACCATTTGATCTTTCAGGATAGCCAATGAAATGGCAACTCACTGTCTTTGGATCTAACTTTCCTATGTTTGGGTTGAATACTTTTGCCTCAAATGACAGCCCCACACATGTAGATAGTTTAGTGAAGGCTTCCTCCCAGTCCATAACTCATACGGTGTTTTAGGCACCGACTTACTGGGTACCCGATTAAGAATATGAGCAGCGGTTTTTAAAGCCTCCATCCATAGACTAACCGGTAAAGTGGATCACCATATCCATTAAGGTACGGTTACGCCTTTCAGCTACTCCATTTTGCTGAGGTTCGCCCGGCATAGAATACTGAGCTACTATGCCATTTTCCTGCAGGTACCTTGCAAAAGGTCCTGGAACTTGGCCATAAGGGGTGTGTTTACCGTAGTATTCACCTCCACGGTCTGATCTTACTACTTTAATCTTTAAATCATGTTGATTCTCTATTTCAGCTTTAAATATCTTAAACTTTTCTAATGCTTCTGATCTTTCTTTGATAGGATAAATGTAGCCATAGCGAGAATAGTCATCAGTGAATGTAATGAACGAATCAAAACCATCCACTGTCTTTACAGGAAAAGGACCACAAATGTCTCAGATGGATTATTTCCAAGATTCCTGTGCTACGCTTGGCGCCTTTCTTTATTTGTTTAACATACTTGCCTTTAATACAATCTATGCAATGATCGTGTTTGAAAAGTCTAGGGAGAAACAATTTCTTCTTTGATTAATCGTTCAATTCTCCCTCAAAATATGGCCTAAACGACAATGCCATAATTTCGATGACGATTCACTTTCTATTCTCTTTCGCTTTGTATTAACATTGCATACTTTCGCATTCGAGGAGGTACTTATGTCATTCACAATATCATAATGGGATAGCAAATAAAGCTTGTCTTGTCGTATGGCAAGACCAACGTCTATATTATTAAACTTTATTACACACTTTCCATTCCCAAAATGACACTGAATGTTCTCATCATCTAAGCAAGACACTGAAATCAAATTCCTTCTTAAAGAAGGCACTAATAGAACATCTCGCAAATAGAGTATGAAGCCGCCATCCAACTCTAATGGAAGATCTCCAATGGCTTCCATATCAGCTTCAACTCCATTCGCCACTCTAATTCCTCTTTCTCCTCTTTGTAGGATCCTCCTCGTACGGAATCCCTGCATAGAATTAGCAACATGAACAGTTGCACCAGAATCCATCCACCAAGTATTAGTTGGTGAATCTATATACAAGGATTCATCTATAAATGTAACTTGATCTTTACCCTTTTTGTTCAGCCACTTGAGGAACAGAACGCAATCTTTCATGCGGTGCCCTTTCGATGACAACGCTGCGCAGTGTCCTGATCTATGTGCTCCTACTGAGGCCTAGGAGGTCGCTCCACTGGAACCATGTCCTCCATTGGAGTTCTCGTCCTCCATTTGAGTGTTCACCCTTCTCAAAATTGGTGAACCTTTTTCACGATAATTGCCCTTTGGTAGTTGCCTTTCTTGAAATTTGGCTTATTCGAATCTGGAAATAATTCTTTTTCTTCCGAGGATGTTTAACTGTGATTCAGTTCATCACCTCTTTGTGCCTTTAATCTTTCTTCTTCTTGGACACACATGGCAATGCACTTTTCAATAGACCATTTTTCTTCACTAATGTTGTAATTTACAACAAAAGTCTTAAATTCCTTTGGTAATGAAACCAAAGATAAGATGGACTATGAAATCATTCTTTAAAGGCATATCAAAAGATGTGAGAGAGTGAGCCATATTAGTCATCTTAAGAATATGCTCTCTAATGCCTGGTCCATTACGCAGCCCAGATCCATCATACTTGTCATTGACAAGTTTCTTGATTAATGTGCCTGCATAGGCCTTTGTGGATCCAAAGAATCGCTTCTTCTATTTTCTTCGTGATACTCAAGAGCATCTCCACATTCTCCGGGATTGCTCCTTATGGACTCAATGATGGTGCCTTTGATCACCATGAGGCACTTTCTATTTGAGTTGTCCCACTTTGCCTTCTCAATACTATACGACAATTCTGCCGCAGCATTATTTGTGGCTTCCTGACTCCCAAATGCCGCTGAACTGGCAGGCTACAGTGCCTTGGATGAAGCAAAGCATAATCTATCTCAGCTGGAAAAGCTTCATTAAATAAAACAAGAATTTAATCAGTAAACTAAAATTATAAACTTTGGCATGAATAAATTAACGCTGGTCAATTAAACATGTTCTCAACTATAATAAAGACTGATCTATTTCTAAAACACCGCTAAGCGATTAGAATAGAGCAAACTTTATTCAAAAACTTTCTATCATTCTTAACATGGTCATGGCAAAAATTATTTTCAACGTTGGTCAGAAAAATAAAATTACCACAACTATGTGAAATACTATAAAACTATTATTTTTTTATTATTTACTATTTTCTCTAGTTAAATATCCACGTTGGTTTCAATTTAATCAGAGAAAAGAAAACTTGAACTTGCAGCGGAAATATAATAACTTAACTTAACTCAGGACTTAAATTAATTATGCTCTTATGTTTTGGTCCGAAACTGGCCCAAAAACTCAGGTGCCCCTCGCTTTCAGCCGCAAAGAATCTCCCCGCGTGGGCCTTATTGTTTTCGGCCCATAAAAAATTAGGGTAAGGGCAATGGTTTTCCTGAGCCGTTCGATCGAATTGGATGCTCAGGATTGCTTTGGAATGCAATATAATGCCGAAAAAAATCGGCTTCCCCTCAAAACCCTAATGTCTTCCTCTCAGAAATACGGATTCGAGGAGCAATGGGCGCTCATGGCGGTGGCAAGACGCGCCACGCGGAGGGAACCGGCTGGCCGGACGGAGAGGCTGGCCATGGAGGCAGCCGGCCGAAAGCGCCAAGACACGCAAGAGGCGACGACGCTGGGAAGTGGTCGAAGGCCGCATGCGCTACTGGAGGCAAATAAGCAGGCGAGTCCGCTCCAGGGGCTAGCCGGCTAGGTAAGAAAATTTGCTTTTTTTTTTTTTTTTTTTTTTGTTCTAAAGCCTCACGTCAAGCCTCATGTTAAGGTCGATCTCGTATTGAGATTTTGGGTTCGAGTCCCATATGTGGCATTTGGATTTTGATTGATCTGAATGGATTTTTGGTCCTAGTGTTCTACGGGATTTGGAGATTCTTATTGCTATGTTTATCTACCCGAAGGACATCTTCGTCTAGGGTCAAAAATAGGCATTGAAACGTAAGCTCTGATACCATTGTTAGATCTGAGGGATCTTAATGCCTAGTATCAACACCTAGATGAATGCACTGAGGATTACCTTCAGGGTTTGAACTCGAGGACGCCATTGCCGTTGACGGTGAGGACGCAGTGGCAATGAAAAGCACGTCGGACGTGTCCTGTAGAGAGGGCGTCGAGGTGGTAGGGTGTCGCTTTCCCGTTGCTCCACACACACGAGTAGATCGGTTTGTTACTGGTTTGTTAGGGACGTGTGCACAGAGAACGTGGGTTCTCAGGGCTGTCTAGTCCCTTCTATTTATAGCGCATGTGCAACAGGGGGCCACAACCATAAAGATCGGTTGCGCCCCCGATCAGGGCGCGAGATCAACCAACAACTACTTGATGGGTTTGTGGGGGAAAGAAGAGTAGAAGATTATAAAACGAACGTGCCTCCATCTGTCTCCGAGATTATCAGCTCAGAAAACGTTTGAACGTCGAGGAGGAGAAGAACTGTGATCCTCTGGTACGCGGGCCCCACTCCCGATACAACAAACTCACCGCACGGAGGCAGTGGGCCCGACCAGTCAGTGAGTGAGCCATACCCGTTCGCGTTCTCTCCGTGGCCACCTTCGCAGGGGAAGGGAAAAGTATAACAAACTCGGGATAAGCACCCGCTAAGCACGGCCCATCCGTTGCAGATAAACTAATTTAATCTTAGCCATTAGAACGGTTAATCACGATTAGCCAGGCCCCCGCCTTTCCCCTATAAATAGTAGGCACCCGGCCTCACATTCACTGAAACATTACCAATACCCAATCCCCTCCTTCCAGAACCTTCTCGCAGCTCGTTCGGCTCTCGTAAGCTTTAGCTTTCCTGCAATGGCGGTGGATCTGACCCCGAGGCAGCCCAAGAAGGCCTACGGCGGCGAGGGCGGCGCCTACTACGAGTGGTGCCCGGCCGACCTGCCCATGCTCGGGCTCGCCTCCATCGGCGCCGCCAAGCTCTCCCTCGCGGCCGGCGGCCTCTCCCTCCCCAGCTACTCCGACTCCGCCAAGGTCGCCTACGTCCTCCAAGGTATACCACGCCCATGCCCTCTCACGATCGCGTCTTCCCTACAGCAGAGCAGATTTAGTTTAACAGAGTTGTTGTGACCCTTTTGGTAGTAATTCGGAGTCGTTCTTTAAAAATAAAAATAAAAATTTGCACTCCATTGTTTTGGTTGTCTAATTATCTGATAAACAATGCTCGTGGTCAAGCATGAATCTCCAGTGACATCACTAGTTGGTTGATGGTCTTGTCTTCTCCTGCGATCCAGTACAAGCCATTTATGATCGAATTGAACCGCTGCATTTGCTCTGTTTGGGATTTTTTATGCATTGAATTACCAGTTGTTGATACTGCTTTCGATCCTTCCTAGGTAAGGGAACCTGCGGCGTTGTCCTGCCGGAGGCGACCAAGGAGAAGGTGCTGGCCGTGAAGGAGGGCGACGCCCTGGCGCTCCCCTTCGGCGTCGTCACCTGGTGGCACAACACCCCCGAGGCCACCACCGAGCTCGTCGTCCTCTTCCTTGGCGACACCTCCAAGGGCCACAAGGCCGGCCAGTTCACCAACTTCCAGCTCACCGGCGCCAACGGCATCTTCACCGGCTTCTCCACCGAGTTCGTGGGCCGCGCCTGGGACCTCGCCCAGGAGGACGCCGCAAAGCTCGTCTCCAGCCAGCCCGCCGACGGCATCGTCAAGCTCAAGGCCGGCCAGAAGCTCCCCGAGCCGTCCCCCAAGGACCGCGAGGGCATGGCGCTCAACTGCCTGGAGGCGCCCCTGGACGTGGACATCAAGAACGGCGGCCGCGTCGTCGTGCTCAACACGCAGAACCTGCCGCTGGTCAAGGAGGTCGGGCTCGGCGCCGACCTCGTCCGGATCGATGCCCACTCCATGTGCTCCCCGGGCTTCTCGTGCGACTCGGCGTACCAGGTGACCTACATCGTCCGCGGAAGTGGCCGCGTTCAGGTCGTCGGCACCGACGGCAAGCGCGTGCTCGAGACCCGCGTGGAGGGCGGCTACCTCTTCATCGTGCCCCGCTTCTTCGTCGTGTCCAAGATCGCTGACGCCTCTGGCATGGAGTGGTTCTCCATCATCACCACTCCCAAGTGAGTTCATCCTCCAGCATTGCATTTCAATGTGCACTGCGTGTTGAATTCACCATCTAATGCATTTGTTTCTTCTCGTTTGTGCAGCCCCATCTTCAGCCACTTGGCGGGGAGGACGTCGGTGTGGAAGGCGATCTCGCCGGAGGTGCTGGAGGCGTCGTTCAACACGACGCCGGAGATGGAGAAGCACTTCCGGTCCAAGAGGCTCGACTCGGAGATCTTCTTCGCCCCTAACTAAGGAGCTCGTCTCGATCGTCCGTTCGCTTTTTAGGGAAATCTAGTTGCCTCGCTTAGCTCGGTGATGACAATAACAATAAGTACTCCCAAGTTGGAGGTTGAAGTCCTCAAGAGTCGGTGGTTTACTTCGATCGGTCAGCCTTAGTTTCGTGAGAAGTTTTAGTCGTCGATCTGCTTAGTTGCCGTTCGAATTGGTTTGAGATGAATACAATCGTCTAGTGTCATCTTATTACTCGTTTCGTGAGAGTCGATGGTTTTCTTTGTGCAATTTCGTTGCCATCTTATTACTCGTCTCTTCTGCTACTTCCTAACTTCTTTTCCTCTCTGCCATGACATACCCTTCATCCTCATTTTCTCCCTAATTCTCTTCCCGACTTTTTTTTTTTGCATAACAAGTGTTTTTAATCAAAATATTTTTAGAAGTTTTTCGCACCGAAAGTTTTTCCTAGTGGACCATGGCATGATCAGAGTAGCAACTCTTTTGGGCTGGGCTCGAGCTGAACTGAACCCTTACCAGGCAGGCCATTCTTCTGAACAGGCCCATTCGGAAAAACATGGGCTTCTTTCCTGAGACGCTTCAGTTGCTAATTCGGCTCCATACAGGCTACAGCCCTGATTTCTCAGTTGAAAGATACGAAAAAAGTACGTTAAAAAGTGGGTCTTCCCCTTGTTTTTTTTGCCCCCGAACATCCTCTTAAGATCTGCTATTTTCAAATATGAGAAAAGTGGACGCCGTACTTGCTGGCTTGCTGTCCTTACTTTAGTTGGCAAGCTGGCGGGAAAGCTAACCGGTGAGCTTGCTCAACATGCTTATCATTAACATTTAATAAAATATACGTGATTAAGCGTGTTCCGCACAAATAGCAACGCCATATTATACAAACAAGTCTTAGAGTTGAGATCACGAATGGCAACCCAATAGAGTTAGCTCGCTTAATCTCGCTCGTCTTTGCTGCGAAGGATGCCCAAGTCTGGTGAACGATTACAACAGAGAGATCTTGGCTGAAATGGACTGACGACTGTACTGTACGGTGTTCCGCTTCTAAGCGCATCGATTGTACGATGCAGAATTTCTCGGTTAAAACACGCAGCAGCGCGAAACGCCAGAAGCAGGTCGTGTTTTGGATCCGAGAAAACTCCAGAAACGAACCTACGCAAGCAGAGATGCCGCCGCATCCCCAGGTGAGAGAGCCAAAGAAAGAAGCGAGACCCGTCGTCTCCTGCAGGTGGGGCCCGCATGGGCTGCTCATTATTGCTGCCTCCATGTGAGGGCCAAATCCTGTCAAGTGCCGTCTGGTCTGGTGCTGTCATTAATCTTGCATAACACCCCCCCCCCCTGCGTTATCTTTATTTGCCGCTCCACTCCATGCTCGATGTTGACTTTGCATATCCTACTATTCATTATTTTTAATGTTATTTATTACTGTAGGATAGAGTAATACAGACCATAAAAACACGATAAATGAGCTAACGAAAAAGGATGATTTAGGCCCTGTTTGTTTCCTTCTCCAGCTTATATAATCCAGCTTTTTGGTGTTGGATTATATAAGTTGGATTATATAAGCTACCTTTAAATAAGCCGGTGGGTTGTTTGTTTTCCTGGATTATTACTGTGTTGGATTATTAGTTTGAGATTATATAAGCACCCTAATGGCTGCTTATAGATTATTATAATCTCATGCTTTAGATTATATAATCTAGATTATAATCTAGGCTGTTTGTTTCCCCATTAACTTATATAAGCTGAATTATATAATCCATAGGGCAAACAAACAGGGCCTTAGTCATTTTTTATACGTTTCTTGGTTAAAGTGTAAAATCTTATAGAATGCCGTGAATTGAGGACCGTACTGTGATATTCAAAATTGTTGGAGGGCCTGACAGATCAATGCTCACCCTCTCCCGTCGTATATATTTAGCCTCATCGTCCTCTCAACGAACCACCCCCAAACCGCAATTAAAATCCAAAAAATATCCGGACGCATTACCAAAATGCCCCCCAAACTCCTCAATTATCTCGTCCTACACCTCCTCGCCGCCTACTCCGTCGCCGCAGCTCGGCGCCACCCGTCTCCGGCGAACTCAACCGCGTCCGGAAAGCCCGTCTACCTCTGGCCGCTGCCGAAGAACTTCACATCCGGGACACAGACCCTAGCCGTCGACCCCGACCTCGCGCTCGACCCCCAGGGCCCCGGGGGCGGCGCCACCGCGGTCGTCGAGGCGTTCGAGAGGTACAAGTCGCTCATCTTCTCGCCATGGGCCCACGCCGCGCGCTCCACCTCGGGAGGCTATGACGTTGCCAGGCTCACCGTCGTCGTCGCCTCCGCCGATGAGACGGTACGAGTGTTCGCAGTGATTCAGGTTTGGTTGTCACCTGTGTCTTCTGGATCAGTAGCAAGTGTGAATTTCTCCATTTTCTTGGATTTAGTTGGAGCTGGGAGTGGACGAGAGCTACACGATCTACGTGGCGGCGGCGGGGGGCGTTAATTCGATCGTCGGTGGAGGAACTATAGAGGTGTGTTTTTTTCCTCCCAATTATTTTTGGAATAATATTGGTGAAATGGTTTGGGGGAATTCGAAGTAATGGCAGGTCTCTTTTCTCCCTAATTGGTTTTGTTAGTGAGTATGGTTAATTTCGTGCTGATTTGTGGAGCTTTTATAATGAGCTGAGCTGAGTGCTGATTTTTGAAATAATTTAATATGGAATTGCTACATGTATTGGTGAACTAAGTTGAATTACAGTGAAATGTACCAATGCAGATGTATAGCGGTAGAACACAATTTATTTTTGGATGAACTTTTTTTTCGTTAGGATTTGAACTGAAAGTTGCACTTTTTCTTTGTGTCCATGTGTAATTGGTTTGTTGTTCTTAAATGTGGAAACGGTGACATGTCCAGTGATGGCTACTTAATTGTTAATCTTGAGCACCTTTGATATTTTATATTTACATGCATGTAATGAACTTAGGGCATAAGGCGCTAAACTTTGGGTTATCTTTCTGGCGATTTGCCACCGGAAATGCTCAAATTGTTGCGCATTTCATCAATCAGAACTAAATGTGGTTAGCGCCTGTGGATCATATGGTGATAGAGATAAACATAATCTCTGAATACTTTGTTAATCTTTTTGTGCACAAGTTTTGAGGTGATTGAAGATACGTGTTGTTGCAGCTATATACATCATTAATTTTACTTTATCATGCTTCATGCATAAATTTAACTTATAAAGTTGTTCCACATTTCTCTTTATGCACAAGGATAATGTAACTGAAGCTATATTTTGTCTGTACTTGTAGGCTAATACAATATACGGAGCTATTCGCGGATTGGAGGTATGACATAGTGTGCGAACTTTAAGTTTTGAGGAACTCCCTTTTGCATATTTTTTATTTTTAACCCTGCTGATTGTACACATGTGTTTCATCATCTTTAAAGAGCTAGTTAGATAGTTCATAAATATGCTCTATAAGATTCTGTTGCATAACCACTCTCTTTTATACCTTTGGTTCAATGTTTTTATCGATCAATTAGTGTTGTGTTAGTATTGTGGTTGTTTACCATTGTGTTATAGTTTCGTGGCTTTTTTCTTTTTCTTTTTTACTTTGATCTCTTTTCCTGAAAATACATTTTCTCTTGTTCAATTCACTGACAGACGTTCAGTCAATTGTGTGTTTTTAACTACGATACCAAAAATGTTGAAGTGCACCACACCCCGTGGTACATTCAAGATGAACCACGCTTTGCTTTTCGTGGGTTGCTCCTAGGTAAGCAATGATCACTAGAAGGCTTATGCCAATATGACTGGAAAATCCTCTGCAATGTAAATGCAGGATGCCAAGATGATTAGTTTTCCCCACATCTATTGCAGATACCTCAAGGCATTACCTCCCAGTCGATGTGATTAAGCAAGTGATCAACTCCATGTCATTTGCTAAGCTGGTAATTTATTATCTTTTGGATTGTGCTAGTTATTTTATTAGAACAACCTCTCCCTCCCTCCATCACTATATAATGAAACCTGGAGTTGTGTCCAGTAGAACGTTCTTCATTGGCATATCATCGACGAACAATCTTTTCCGTTGGAGGTACCGTCATATCCAAATCTATGGATTGGTTCATATTCAAAATGGGAGCGCTACACTGTGGAAGATGCACACGATATTGTCAGGTATGCTAAGTTTATCATTTGGCTTTTGTATTTTCTTCATCCTCTACTGTCAAGTTTCATCATTCGCTTTTTTCTGACTGATGTTCTAATTGTTTTTCACTGCAATCTCTCATCTGAAACTTCACCATGCTAAAGTTATGCAAAGCAAAGAGGTTTGCTTACTTCCCGTTAATATATTTTATATCATCGTACTGAGTGTAGTATCACACCATTGTAGTTGGAATCCACAAGGGATCATATGTTACTTACATAGTTACATATTTTTGAACTTTTCATCATAGTTCCCTTATTGCTCGTCTAAAAAGTTGATGCTCTACAAAGATTTTATGTCTTGACCATAGTTACCGGATTCGCTGTACACCCCCTGTGAATTAGGAACCGGATTCGTCGAATCCAAACCGGTTTAGGGTACAGGGTTCGTGTTTGCGGTGGAAATTGGAAGAAAAAGTGGCAAACCGCGAACCCGAATCCGTACCGTGACTCGGACAAACCGTGTTTCTTGTAACTATACTCTTGACTATTCTTTACTTCTCTCAGGTATTCATGTCATGGCAGAAATTGACGTACCTGGTCATGCAAAATCATGGTGAGTTTACCTGTAGGCTTTCTTACTATGTTTGGTTACCCTAGACGTCCGCCTGTGTGTCAAGACTCGAAGAGAGTTTCTCCACCGTTGCTTTGTTATGTGAAACCTAGTTACTAGGTTATCTCCTGTGCAAATAAACAAATCAGCAGCTGTTGTTTTTGTAGTGTCACTAAGAGTTGCAAAGTTTTGATTAACCAAAGAGGTGGTTGCTCCAGTCTCCAGCATTTCTCCCATGATGGGTACAGGAGTGTAGTTATCACTATTTGTGCTTGATTCAGTGATTGGACTGTGCATATGACATACTTGTGTACATACGCAAGTGTTGTTTATGGCTCATATATGACAAGGTGATAGAAAGGGGCAGTGTCTGGAAAGGGGAGCGTTGAACATGTAACCAGGGTATAAATATATACCACCGGCCTCTTGTAACCCTAATCGTGAAAAAGAAAGAAACTCCTCATACGGACGGAGCCGCCGCGTTTCGGCTCTCAAGGATGTAGGCTTTGCCGAACCTCGTAAACAAATCCTCGTTTCTCTTGTGTGCTTGCTGTGATTGTTCTCTCGGACTAAGGGCTGTCACTGGTCCCAACACCAAGCAACTGAGGAGTTTGTAAATAGGTTATGTGACTTGGCAGACAAGCATTTCAGATTAGGTGTTCTTCTTCTTCTTGTCGTGTTCTATGGTTTTTGTTATATGAAGTAGCTCTTGTCTGCTGCTCTGGAGAACCTATGGACAAATTTAAATTTCTGCAGGGGAAATGGATATCCAAAGCTCTGGCCTTCTCTTAATTGTACAGAGCCATTAGATGTTTCAAGTAATTTCACATTCGAAGTAATATCTGGAATTTTGTCTGGTTAGTTCCTTCCTTACCTTTTTGCCAAATTCAATTAACTCGTATAAGAAATTCATTGTTACTAAGACGAACACTCATCTCTCCTATTTTTGTTCAATCTTGAACGTTTGTTTTATTGGAAAGTGAAAAAGAAATGATTAAAACCATGAATGTGACATGTGAAATGGGCCTGGCACTCTATAATGTTATATCATCCAGCATAGGCATCACTATTCACATTTGTACTTCACAAATGAATACTTATATGGACTGATCAATTCAATTTTTGTCTATGTTTGACCACCATATGCCCACATCATGAATGAATTTAATTAATTATACTATTTCATGAACCAGTCACTGTTAGAAATTTATGACCTGCCTTCTGTAGGTCCTAATTAATGATTGTAAATTCCTATATTGGATTGGACATTTGAGTTCTTTAGAAGCATGTGTAGGTGATCTTGACCACTGGATCACTAGAGCAGTGCAAGGTGTACATAACTCTATCCAGCTGGAGTCGGACCATCCTCCTGTAAAATATTTGCCCACCAAATATTCATAACAATGTTCCACAATAATTACCCTGCTAGCAATTGCAGTTATGCAACCTTATGTGTTTCCTTCAATATAACCAACTCGCTGACATCAAAATTTACTTGGTGTTTTTTCAGATATGAGAAAAATCTTTCCATTTGGGCTGTTTCACTTGGGTGGTGATGAAGTATATACAGGTTGGCCTGCCTCTCCTGGCTAATAGAAGGCACTTTGTTAGGAAGGACATAGCATGTTGCAACTTTTGAAAGTGAGGAAATTATCTTCTAATTAAACTGCTACATAAGAGAGAAACATCTTATTTATAGGAAGACAATCTTATGTGTCTCTAATAATGCTTTTACCTAACAGAGCTTGCTGCGTTATAACTGTAATTTATGTTTTCTTTGTGTGTCAGTTTAAATTATAATCTGTATGTGCCTTTAGAAAAGCTGTTTGCTATTTTCCAGACAACTTAATTTGATCCTGTGCAGTTGCCACATAGATTGGTGCATACCAATTCAGTAGACCTCTTTTTTTGAGCGGTGCTTCTATGCTTTTCCTTCTAGTACAAGTTGCACAAATCTTGAAGCAAGCGAAGTGGTAAGTAATCACCATATACCATTCATTCATGCTTTAATAGTTGTGCAACTTTTAAAAGAAAGAGCATAGAAGCACCTCTCTTTTTGTAATTGACAAATACTTTGCGATTGATGTGGCTGGTGGCACTTCTCTGTAAAACTTTTTCCATGCATCAACAGGTCAGCACAATGGTAATCGGTAAGGTATAGTGCTAAACTAGATGTCGATATACAAATGTTCTATTGTGTTGTTGAGTGCTTTTTTTTTTCTCCGGTAATTTTTCGCAACCTCATTCTAATATCCATCTCAGGTTGCTGGAATGTAACACCCCATGTCAGGCAGTGGTATGAAATGTTATCTGTGCACTAGGTTTTGTAAATGATTTATCATTCTTCTCTAGATGTTCCATCCTTTTATTGCTGAGCACGATCTATTCCAGGCTTGATGAACACAACATGACTACAAAGGATGCTTACAAATACTTTGTGCTGAAGGCTCAAGAGATAGCGATTAATCTTAATTGGATTCCTGTAAATTGGTCCGCCCTTTACACCCTTCCTTACTTTTTCTTAGATCTTTTTTTAAGAGAGAGAAATGAACTTTATTTTTATTTGTGGCATGTTGTCATCTGCATCTTGCAGGGAAGAAACCTTCAACTCTTTCAATGAAAACCTCAATCCTCTAACTGTTGTGCATAACTGGTAATTCATATGCCTGTTTTGAGCTCTTTCAGCCCCTGACAACCATATCTATCATACGCATTATCCAAGCTTAAGGTACCTTCTGTACAAAAGTTGAATCTTCACATATTTCAGGTTAGGTCCTGGGGTCTGCCCTAAAGTTGTTGCAAAGGGTTTCAGATGTATAATGAGTAACCAAGGTGTATGGTACCTTGATCATCTCGATGTTCCCTGGGAAGATTTCTACACCAGCGAGCCACTCGCTGGAATTAATAACACAGCGCAGCAAAAGCTGGTACTCGGTGGAGAGGTTTGCATGTGGGGTGAGACAGCAGACACCTCTGATGTTCAACAAACAATATGGCCACGAGCAGCTGCAGCAGCGGGTATGAAACTATACAAGTTTGGAAGCTTGCATTGTATTTCCAATTTTCTTTCAATTCTTTTTGTTGGAACTTATTTGTCTCGATCAAATTACTACAGAGCGTATGTGGAGTCAATTGGAGGCCATATCTGTCCAAGACCTGGAAACAACCGTCCTGGCCCGGCTACACTACTTCAGGTGCTTGCTGAATCACCGTGGAATCGCTGCAGCTCCAGTCACAAACGCCTATGCTAGGCGGCCTCCAATCGGTCCTGGTTCATGCTTCATTCAGTAAAAAGGACCTTCGCAGTAAATATAAGCATGAGGAGGATTTGCTACCATACACCTTCTATACTTCCGACAAGAATGGTAGATCGTTACTTGTACTGTATCGTTTCTGTGTGTTCACTTGCATTATGTTATCGCATATACATTTGACAATAAAAGTTCATTATGTTATCGCATATACATTTGACAATAAAAGTTCATAATCCCTCATTATGTATTCCACTCTGGAACTCAAATAAAACTGCATCTCTTTTTTTTTTAATCTGGCCTTGAAAAAGACGGTCATCGACGTAACAGTAAAACTTACATGCCATTTAACAGTCTTGTTCTTGAATTCCTCCCACGTGTATCTGGAATAATCAACATCTGGAACTGGCCAATTGGCCAAGCTCCTTTGAACTGGTAAGAGGGAAGTGATCGCAGTATGGATATTTCAACTGCCATTGCTTACTCGACTGGATTTGGATTTTGGGACCCCATCACTGTCAGTCGTCATCCTTTCCTGAATTTGGCTTTGACCTGAAACTTCTGCTGCAATTGCTGGTCCAAGATTGCATTTATGGCGCGTGTAATTTACGACCACCTGTCCCTACTAGGAGATAAAGCGTTCTCCGTTTTTCTAGCCCTCTTACACAAAGTTTTTTTTTTTTTTTTCTTTCAAATTTGGCTTAGATTTGTAAAAATAGCCTCTCTCGACCGCGAAGGCGCGGCAGTTGATGCTCGTAGAGCTCGGTAACTTTCTGGACCGTTGTAGGCTGATCGACCGTGGCAGTAGTGTTGGGCTCACCTTGGTGCCACGCTCCACAGCTCGGAAGGAGCTCATGCGCTCAGCTGATATCATATCTAGCACCCGATGCTCGGTAGCACTCCTACCAAGCTCCCTATGCTCGGCAGCTACCAGGAAAGCTACTGAGCATGGCAAGTGACACTTATCACCTACTGTATCTTCCACTGTCAGAGAGGATGCCATGCAAATTTATTTAGAAGGGGGTGACGTTCACAAAAAAAAAAGTTCATAAAGAGACTAGAAAAGTGAAGGATTTGAGATCTAGAGGATGAGAAGAAGTTTCGATCATTTGTTACGCGGGTCACTGCCCTCCCATGTCACCTTCCTTGGCCATATCTCTCTACAGCATTTTCTCTGGCCCAGTTCGTTTCAGCTTCTAGACTATGGATTCTGGATTATGGAAGAAGTTGTTTCTGATTATGGGAGAATCGGGTCGAGCCGGCTATAACTTTTAGGTTTCGGACCTAGCCGGCGAGAATAAGTGAGAATCAGGTTTCAGCCAGCTTCTGATTCTATATAGAAATCAACTTCTGATTCTCAGAGAAGATGTCTAGAATCCTACCGTTCGGCAAATAATCCGTTTTTTTTAAAGCAGAAGCTGTCCAGAGGCTGAAACAAACGGGGCTTCTATCCATTGTTCAGTTTTCTTATGTTGTGCAGTGGAGGCGAAGGAAGGAATACTCCTATCCTATAATAAGCATCTGTGTGGGAAACTTTTGGTATTAGAAAGAAGAGAAGAGAAAGAAATTGGCTCTTGGACTGAGACCAGTGACTGTGACTGAGGCAGACTGAAGAACGACGGCCTTGCCTTGATGTGCTTCCATGTTGCATGTTTCTCTTCGTCGTGCGCAAATCAGTGAATGCGATGTAACGTGTGGGTTGTATTATACAGGTGGGTATGCACTCGTGTAGTCGTGTAGCAGTAGATGGTGCGTACTCGCAGTGGAAATTTCCTGGTCTTCGATTCTGACGTTTATCTGCCGTCTGCTACGATGTGTGCCTGCCTGCATGTGCCGTCTAGTGGAGCCTCACCTTTTCCACTCAGCCTGCAGGGAAGAAGACTCTTTGATGGCTTGCAGTGTGCGTTTTCTGAAATCTGGGCATCCACGGTGTGAGAAAAATCGACAATACAAGCATTTGTTACTGTGGAAACGATGGTTTTGGTTGAAGTGATGCTCTAGTAAAGATCTTTCTTTTAAGAACTAGAACTATAATAATGCGCTTCTATCAAAATTCCTAAAACTACACTTGATCCAGTGAAAATCACATCTTGGGTTATTGGCCTTGACCAGCATACTATATAAACAAACAAAAGTGCATGATTCCTATAACTAGGCCTGGCATTGGGCCGGGCCGGGCCGACACGGTATGGGCCCGACCGTGCCATGCCGTGCTGAGTCAGCCTGACTCGTCTCTAGCAAGCCCAGGCACGGCCCATTGGCACGCCGTGCCACCTTCGTGTTGGCTCAGGCTCAATCCATTTTGACTGTTGCAAAGGAGAGGAAAGGAGCCGAGGACGAGTGGGACACCTACCGACATGGTCGCGATGATGTAGTGCGGCTCGGCCTGAGGTGGCCGGGGACAGTGGCAACACGGTGCGGGAAGGACAGATTTGCCGACACGGAGGCGGTGAGAATCGCCGAGATCCGGCTCCATCGCCAACTTCTTCCTTTCCTATCACCGTCGTCTTCTTCCTCAGGACATCGGGCGAAGCTAGTGGTGTGGTGCCTCAAGGCTGTATTGTAACATCAAAAAAATCCACCAATTGAAATACAAAATTGCCAAGTTATTCTCTGAGTTCATTATAAATTTTTAGAATTTTCTATATTTTTTTGGAATGTTTGACAGTTGAAGAAAGTGCTTTTCCATGACCTAGATATAGTTTCCAATTTTCAAATTTCAAAATTTAAAACATCATAAAAGTCTGGTTATATTTTATTTAAGTTTCAAATGGTCCGAGCCTCTCCAAAAGTTTTACGAATTTTTGGATTATAATTGATGCTTCTAAAAAAAAAAAAAAATCAAATTCTAGATATTTTACTACAATAGAAACACTAAAAGAATTTTCAAAAACATAATGGGACTGCTTATGCTCTAAAATTTTTACACCAACACTAACACTAGCTTAGGATCACCCTAAAAAATTTAAAGTTGGTTTGCTAACTCTAGAAATTCTACAAACTCATAGGTGTAAATTCAAAACTCAATTAAAATCCAGACATTCCAAAAATAGAAGGCGCCTTTCCAAAAACCCACTTTCCCGTGGGGAAATGTACTCCAGCAGAAATACACTTTCCTACTATTCCATCTCTTTCTCTCATGCGCTCGCTCTCTCTCTCTCTCTCTCTCTCTCTGACAATGGACCCTACCTATCAGCCCCATCTGGCCTAGGCCCACTTGCCAGCCGTCGTCCCATGCCAAAGCGTGCTTCACACTGCACTAGTCTATGTACACATGTAGAAACCCGGTGCCACATCGCCGCCCCGCTCCATCGTTGTGCCAACAACCACACCACGCCATGCCGTGCCAAGTCACGATGCGATGAGCCCGGTACTAGTACCACGGTCCCATACCTTCTGCCTGCACTGCGCCCTAGTTGAGCCATCACATTGCCAGACCGCTAGCCTTGTCGAGCCATCACTTCTTGTAGCCACCGTCGTTGCCCCTAGCACTCTACGCCACATAGCCATCGAAAAATCATGTGCCACTGTTGCCCTTTCTTCCTGGATGCAAAACCAAGCACATAGGCTCACGCTGAAAACACCTATAAATGAGTGCCATGGCCACCCTAAGCACCACACACACCCTATGCACTCTCCCTACCCAAACCCAACGTCGTTGCATCACCATGGTCCTCTAGTGTCATCGAGCACCAAAAGATCAAGCCAAGCTCAATCAAGCTTTCAAATTCCTTTGGTCTAGAGCATCCTGATCATGCCCTGATTACATTGGCCACCTCATTTGCAGCTCAAATTGCCCGAAGCACCGCCGTCTCGAACACCTTCTTCCTCGAGCACGATCAATGTCGCCAAGCTTCTCCAGTGAGTCATCGTCACTGCCAAGCACAGAAATAGAATTCTTAGACACCATATATGCTTTCCTCTCACTCAGTTGAGCACCATTACCTCTATATTTATTCCTCCACTGCTCTCCATTATTACTACCGCTCAGCTTAGCCGCTGACACACTCTGGTCATCTCTAGCCACCACCGAGGGTTCCCCTGGACTCCCCTTGGCCCCCTGTAGCTAACCCGACCACTCACTTAGCATGATTCGCCACCATTCGTTGTTTGTAGGATCAAAGATAACCAACTAGAGGGGTGAATAGGGGGTTTTCGAAATTCTTTAGGCTTTACAATAATTGAGCAAGTATGACAACAATTACACTTTTAAACAATTAGGGCCTAAATAGTCTAGGTTTCACTAAATGCATAGACAACCTAAGTCTAAGCAATAATAATCATCATCGAGAGATGATCAATCACAATTGTCACTAGGAATGTAAATTGCACAAATTGAATAACAAAATTGCAAACCACAAGAAGTGGACACAAAAAATTTTCTCATAGTCTCGGAGATTTTTCGCCCCCCTAATCAACATTGAGGTAGTTTGAGCGAATCAAGCCAGCTCCTTGCGCAATTGAGCTTTCCCCGATCACTAGTGGTGGCTCTTTCCTGCTCCAGGTAGGTGAGCTCCAACATTCACACCAAAATTGGGTCTATTCACAATCTCCTTAAAGAGTCACCAGATTCTCCTCCAAGCCTTTCAGGAGTCGGCAAACTCCAAGAGAATAGAACTATGACGCTCGTATGAGGATGATCAAGTGTTTCAATGGCTCAAGATCAAATTTTACACTTGAATGCTCTCAACAACCGCTAAAAGAGAAATGAATGCTCAAATGTTGGAGAGAGAGTTGCAATGGCTCACAAGAGTATTCAATGAAGTTCTAACCCTGTCCTTGGTGTAGGAGAGGGGGTATTTCCGTTGAGGCTAAATTCCCCCACTTTCTACAAAATCCAGCACTACCGCTATGTAAGGGTCGGTAGTGCTGGCCACCAACGCAACAGTCGAATTTGGCATTTAATGTAATAGGTAGTAGCCATTGCTACAATACCCCCAGCACTACCACCAACTAAAGTCCAGTAGTGCTGTACTTTGAAAATCAGAAAACATTCAAGATCAACCTCTCTGGAAAAAGGGTATCGCCAACAATTGGGTGGTACTCCTCTTGACCGGTAGTACCGGCCCACCAATGCAGTAGAACCAACATTAGAAAATGCAGAGAATTGACCCTATCTACAAAATAACTACCAACCCATGGGGGTGGTACTACCGATTTGCACTAGTACCGGCCTCCACATGGCGATAGTGCCGATAACCAATTTTGCCAAAAACTTCATCTCTAGAAAATCAGTACCACTCCATTGAGCAGTACTACCGTACCAGTGGTAGTACCGGTATCACTGTGGTAGTGCCAATAACAGAGAGACAAATGATTTTTTGGAAGGATCTTCCAATGCAATAAAAAACCAAGTATGAAATAAGATTTGAGCTATGATGTTTAAACATTCTCAAACTACTAGTACATCATCTATTCTAGCAACCTGATCTTTTCTCCAAACACTGAGATCGACAAAAGTTATGAAACGATCCTTAAACTTTTATACCTTGGCCTTGAGCTTGAATCCTTGATAGACTCTTTGTTCATGTTTCCATCTTTTCAATGTGAAATGACAAGGACCAACATTTTCTCATACACTTAAAGAACATGTTAGTCCTTTAATCACAATTGTCATTAATTACCAAAACCCAAAAGAAATTGGGGGTCTAGATGCCTCTCCGTCGATGAGATTCGCAAGCCTCTGCCAAGTTATAAGTCTATGACAGGTGGCCCCACCTATCATGCACACACGCACAACTCTCACATACACTCCGAGTCACTAACATGTGGGCACTAGCTGTTAGGAACATTATTAAGTTAGGAAATAATCTAATTAACTCAGTTTTGACTTTATGTGTCACTGACATGTGGGCCAACTAGATTAATGGTTTAGTTTTGAAACATTTAAAACAATAAGACACTAACATGTGGACCCCACATGTCAGTTGGTATAAAATTAAGTTAAAAACCCAAAAAATAGGAAATGTATTTTCAGTTCAATAGGGAATGTGCTTCCTTTATTAGAAAGCATAATATGTAAGAATTCGCTTTCGACGTCACCCTCTTTAATAATTTAGGAAATTTTCAGTCGATTTAACTTCAAATGCTCACAACTTGGCAAATGAACTTTAAATTGAGTGAAACTAGTTTTTAAAATTTTCTAAAATCAAGTTTTTCTATTTCTGCAAAGTATTTGAATTTCATATCTATTTGAATTCATTTGCTTCTCATTATTGCTTTGCGATGAACTATGTGTAGATACAGATGCTCTGGAAAACTTCGTCGTCGATCCCGAACCCACTCAAGAATTTAGTGAGCAATGTAAACATCTCCTTTGATCATATTGATCCTATTATTTCACTTAAATTATATTGTTTTTATCAATTTATGTACGCATACATGTATTTTCAGTAAATTTGCTATATTATGGGCAGCAAGTAGTTATTCCTACTTGCTGCATCGAACTTCCTTGATAAATATGCAACCTTAACCTTGAAATCTATAAGGTAGGGATTAGATATAGAATAATTTCAAACTTGGGTATACTCAAATATGTAAATATTTGCTTAGCCATGCTTTTTTAGTCTTGGGAGAACAAATGGTTGGTTACACTATTTGTTCAAAAATATGAATGTTGACATGATGACAAAAGTTATCTTTATTATTTTGATATTAAATCAATAGTGAAAACTAGATTTTGACACATGCGAGTTATTTATATAATCTGTGAAGTGCATACTTGCACGTAGTGTAAGGGGAGTTCTCACCCGGGTAAAATCAAGGACCAAACATAGTGTTGTATAACCCAAGATATTCAGTGCAACCACAAGTGCTATTATGGGGTAGCCTTAATCTATTAAGTTATTTGGGTATAACCTCGCACATTGGAATGCTGAAGTAGTACGAGCATTCCAGGTAGGTTTGCTAGAAGGAGTGCCTACACTAAGGTGTTGGGAATAACGCTTGCCAATACATCTAGGGGTGAAAATGGGCCAGATATTTCGCGCCCGATTTAGATCCAAATTCGGTCAGGACCGGATTCGGGAAGGCATTTGACTATCCGGTCAGATTCAGGACAGGAACCGGATACTTGAATCTGGATTCGGGATTAGGTTCAGAGCAGTCAATATCTGAAAAATCTAGGACGGGATGCGGATATCGGGTTATTTTTCTATTTGGATATCCAGAATCTATGTTGGCCCATCAAACTTGGTTGTTGACTACATCAACTCCGATGCCCCAGTAGTGCCACCGGCCTCAGGTTCGTCGCCCCCTCTATCTTCCCTACTCGATCCCACTCCCTCGCCCCCAACAAAGACAGCTAGGATTAGATTTAAGTTCCATCATGCCATCATGTTTGGCACCGTTATGGCCATTGCGTGTGGATCCAGCTGCCAAAGCTGCTATGGTGGATCTGAGCCACAACACCACAACAATGTCGCCCCTTCCTCCCTTCTAAGTGGAGCTTGAATCACACCACATGTTTGCTTCAATTGTGTGTTCCCATGATGTTGAATTGTGGACTGTGAGCTGTAAGCAACAATTCCACTTTGTGTGCTCGATTTGTGAAATGTAAAAAAATTTAAGTTGTACCATTTAAATTTTGGAAGCTTTTTTCTAATTTGTGTATGTGAGTTCATAAATTGAATTTTACAAATGCTTCTGTGCTGACAATGTGGTGACACCCATTTGTTGGTTGAGTGATAAAATTGTGCATGAAAAATGTCTGAATGCTATGGGCTTACAATGTCTAAATGCATGAAAAATGTAAATAGCAATGCAAATTGCAGGGAACAGAAAATTGTGAATTTTTCGTGTCAGGTTTTTGTGAAATGAATGTATGGATGGAAAATACGAGAGCTACAATAGTAGTTGGGCATTGTTATAGAATCAAGGCTGTCAAATTTGCTACAACATTATGCCTATTGATACCATTTGCATGGCGTTTATCTTTTTAGTGATAGAAGATACAAAACATTAGAACGAGTGATTAAATCTTGCACCATGTGCGTAAAATTGTTAATGTCTCTGTTGACCTTAAGGTGATCCTTTTCAATACATGCCATATCTTTTTATGCCCTAGAAAGTAGAACTGTTGTTGAAATCTTAGGATTTAGTTCCTATCATTGCAGATTAATGCAGTGTTTTTTTTGGGTCAAATCTGCTTAAATAAAAATATTTTTCCTCCCTGAAACCAAATTTAAGAATTAGAAAATGTCTTAGTATAATTGGTAAATATTCTTTTAATTAACTATATTTCATACTTCACTACATATATGTTTTCACTACATATATGTTTTTGGCCTTTCATCTTGGGCTTTAACAATATGATAACTAAATTTAAGTTTTTGGTTGATACATAACTTGCTATTATGGTCATGTACTTATATGGTTAGATTCAACATATATTACTCTATATATGCATGCATTATCCGTATATCTTTATCCGTTTTTGACCCAAATCCGTCACATATTCATCCCATGTTTGTATCCGAATAACCGGAATTTGTATCTGTATTTGGTTTCGAATCTAGAGAAAAATATGGGTTAGCATATGGGAAGAACAATTATCCACCTGTATCCGACCCGTTTTCACACCTAAATACAACGGTGTAAGCCTTGCTATATGGGAAGTGGTTACGATAGGGCATATAACTGTCCATGGTACTGAGTGTACAAATATCTTTCGCCACCATGATATGGGTCAAACATCACCGGGCTAATGCAAAGTTAGGTCTAGGTGATGTAATGGTTCATGTCATGATCTCTCGGTCACACACCAAGGAAGTGTGAAAATAGAGGCTAAAAGAGTTGGTCATATTTTGTGGGTAAAGATGTGCACCTTTTATAGAGTGTAAACATTTTTGAAAAACCGTACTCGCGGCTATGAGAGATTTGGTGTTTTGAAACTAGTTAGATTTTGTATTTTTTACAAAAAAATGTTGAATTGGAAAAATTGGTGGGTAACTTTGTTTCAGATTTTATGCTAAGTATGACAGGGAATGGAACCATGAACATAATCATGGAGAATTGTGAGTTGTATATATCTTATGCTACACATACTTATGTTTGCATACTTCACAACTGTTCCTTACAAATTCCATTTGCAATCTAAAATTTTTTATTCATGACTAAATCTCGATTTATTCAAAAGAACTTGGTAGGATAGCCATCCCCTTTGATGTAGCCAATCATCTATTTATAATTGTGATACACTATAAGTCTTACTGAGTACAAATGTACTTAACTTTGCTTATTGATATTTAGTGGGTGAAGAAATCGAAGTCCACAGGTTATGGGGATTACACCAACGAATTTTCTAAGGCTTACTCTTGTCAGCTACCTATCGAACATTTTGGGCTAAGTCATATTGCTGGACTTCTATTATATTCTGTTGCACTCTGTATGGCCTCTATGGCCTTATTGTAAAAACGATGTACCGTGAATTTATGTATTTGTAATATTGTGTATGGATGTAAAAATTATGTTGTGAATGTGCAGCCATCGATTATGGTACTAGTATAGTATGCACAAGAAACCCTCTGGTATTCTATGTCAGAAGGAAGGGTCTCGACACATCAGTTGGCGGTGTGACTGAAGGTCGCTGGATCCAGCACCGAGGCGGCGAGAGAGGTGGTGGTTGGGGGGGAAGTAGGCGGTGGAGGAGGGTGAGAGGGGAGAGAGAATGGAGAAGATAGAGGCGCGATGAGACGATGACTGCACCGGATGGATTTTGGGAGGAGGCGAATAGGAGAGATAGTATTTGTTGATGAGTTTAGTCGCTAGGTAAGTTAGCTGATGTAGGCTGGGCTGTAGATAGAATGTTTTTTTTTTACAAAAGGGCCGCATTTGTGCTATGCTGGCCCAGGCGCAATCTAATTGGTCATGCCGGGCCGGGCTGCCTATTGTGTCGAGTTTTCAGGCCCGACATGACCCATCATTCATACCGTGCTGGCTTGATCCAAAGACATTTGTGTTGTGCTAGCTTGACTTGAAGACATCCGTGTCGTGCTGTGCTTTTGGCCGTGCTAGGCCAGCCTATCATGCTACAGGCATAAATTTCTAATCCTATGTCTTCCTATAGTAAATATAAGTGGAGTCTTTAGGCCCTGTTTGAGATGGCTTCACCTTCGGCTTCTCCCCTTTGAAAGTCAGAAGCTGTCCCAAACGGTTGGCTTCTCCGCGGTCAGAAGCTAAAAGCTAGCATTCAATTTGTACTACGAGAAGTTGAAAGCCAAAAACTGATTTGAGGTAGCTTCCTACGGTTTCGGTGGGTTAGGGTTCTAACTTTGCTACTAAAGTTAGAAAAAATTACCCCCTCCAACTAAGTATAAAATCTCAAACCCAATTATTCTCATTCCTATTATGAACCCCTCACACATAAAAACGAGGTTGCCAAACACCAAAACTTTTTAGCTCAATTGTGCAGCCATGCAGCTTAGCCAAAAACTACTTCTCAAAAAAACTACCGCTATACTAAACATGGCCTTATTAACTCAACATTACACAGCAATATTTCCCGTTGAGCATCAATCATATTTAAACCTTGTTCGAGCCTATTCCATTTTACGCCATCGCTGAAACAATCAGCCACCATCTTTCCACATATACCCCCATCAATCTTCGATAGTAAGTGCTTTTCATCTTCTCACATTACTCGGATGTGTTATGTAAAATAATCGATCAATTAGGGTTTATTTGAAAAGCTCAAAATCTTGACCCATCCATATAGACGAGCCTTCGGTACCCCGATCTATTAATTAATGTAGATATACTAGGATTTTAGACTTTTCAAATAAGCCCTTAGAATAGGCCGAAACTCTTTAAGTGGATTAATTTAGCAGAGTTGTGTTTCCATGCAATTTGGCCATTACAATTATCCGGATTCTGTTGCTAGTGTCCAAAGAACAGGTGTACCTAGCATTTTCTTTCTCTGTTATGTTCCCCAGTGGCAGGGCCTCCCTTCCACCTTAAGACCAGTCAACACCACCCGCAGTCAAACGCGGGGCCCGCATCCCGGTCAGGACCGTCCGATCCCCATCTCACACGAATCTCCGCGCATATCTGACGCCCCAGATCCCGCCCCCTCCTCCTCAAAACCCTCACGCACTTTCTAGTTCCCCTCCTCTCCTCCCCATTTCATTCCCTTCCCCGAGACCGGCGGTGCTCGCCTCGATCTCCCGATCTGGTCGCCCCCGAGCGCTCCGATTCGTTCAGATTACTGCGCCGCCGCCAGATTCGATTCCGGGATTCGGCTTGCTCATATCAGGTTCGAATTTCTCCGAATTTTTCTGGATTTTTTGAGCTCGGAATGGCGTAAGAATCCTGCCCTTTGGTGCGTTTCCCTGCAGCTTCGCATCGCGGGTGCTCCGATTCGTGGCCATGGCCACCCCCGACGACGGCCCCGCCGCCGCCGGCCGGAAGTTCTGGCGCTCCGCGTCCTGGTCCGCCTCGCGGGCCGCCGAGCCGGCGCCGGAGGCGGTGCCGGTGCTGGGGACTGGAGCTACCGGCATCCAGCCCTACCGCGTCCCTCCACCGCCGCCGCCGCTGACCCCACGGTCGATGAGCGCGAAGGCGCGGTCCTGCCTCCCGCCGCTGCAGCCGCTCGCCATCACCCGCCGCTGCCTGGGCGAGTGGCCCAGGGCCGGCTCCGACGACGTGGGCGAGTGGCCCAACCCCACCACCCCCGGGGCGTCCAAGGCGGACGGCCCGGCCTCCGCCAAGCCCGGTGAGGGCCTCCGGCTGGACCTCTCCTCCCTCAAGTCGCAGGGCCGCAAGGACCAGATTGCCTTCGACAAGGAGTGCTCCAAGGTTGCCGAACATGTCTACCTCGGAGGTGATGCCGTCGCCAAGAACCGCGACATCCTGCGCAAGAACGGGATCACCCACGTGCTCAACTGCGTCGGCTTCGTCTGCCCAGAGTACTTCAAGTTTGACCTCGTTTACCGGACGCTTTGGCTGCAGGACAGCCCCACGGAGGACATCACCAGCATCTTGTATGATGTGTTTGATTATTTTGAGGACGTGAGGGAGCTGGGTGGCCGCGTATTTGTACATTGTTGCCAGGGGGTGTCGAGGTCAACATCGCTTGTAATTGCGTACTTGATGTGGAGGGAAGGGCAGAGCTTTGATGATGCATTCCAGTTTGTGAAGGCTGCCCGGGGGATTGCAAATCCAAACATGGGGTTCGCCTGCCAGCTACTCCAGTGCCAAAAGCGGGTGCATGCGATTCCACTGTCCCCAAACTCAGTTCTCCGGATGTACCGGATGGCACCTCACTCACCTTATGCTCCACTGCATTTAGTGCCCAAAATGCTGAATGAGCCCTCACCTGCTGCCCTGGACTCTAGGGGTGCATTCATCATTCACGTGCTCTCGTCAATCTATGTGTGGGTTGGAATGAAGTGTGATCAAGTAATGGAGAAGGATGCGAGAGCGGCGGCGTTTCAGGTGGTGAGGTATGAGAAGGTGCAGGGACAGATCAGAGTTGTCAAAGAAGGGCTTGAGCGACCAGAATTTTGGGACGCCTTTTCAAGTGCACCTCTTAATTCAGACAGCAATACGAAGATTAGCAAGGAGCAGATTGATTCAGCGTCCAAGACTAGTCCGGGAAGCCGGATAATGGAATCTTATGATGCTGATTTTGAGCTTGTCTTCAAAGCAATCACTGGGGGTGTTGTTCCAGCATTCTCGTCTTCTGGGGCTGGGGATGAGACCCATCTTCCAGCAAGAGAAAGTAGCTGGAGTTTACTGAGGCGCAAGTTCATCTCTAGGTCGCTAGCTCGAGTTTATTCAGATTCTGCTCTAATCAGGGATTTGGATCCACGGGTGGACCGTGTGCAGCACTTGGCTGCAGAAGCATCAACATCACCGCCTTTCCTTTCTCCGAGCTCGTTTTCATCAGATTCAAGCATCAGTTCAAAGTATAGTTCGGATTCACCCTCCCTGTCACCTTCAACTAGCTCCCCACCATCACTTGGTCTTTTGCCTGCTTCATCTAATCTGCCCGAAGCTTTGGTGCCATCATCTAGGTCTCCCCTTCACCAGTCATCTAATGAGGAATCTTCAAAGCCTGGTCTGGGATCAATACGTTCTCCTTCCAAGGCCTCATCTATAGCAGAAAGAAGAGGAGGATTTTCATCTCTGAAGCTACCATCACTCCAAAAGGATCTAATATTGCCACCAAAGGTACCGTCTAGTCTTCGCAGAGCAGAGGAAGTCACAGATAATAAGAGTAATACCAATGGTGTGAAAATGCTTACTGGTGTGTGCTGCCCAGAAAAATGCACCAGCAGTAGTTCAACAGCACACGCTGAAATTGGATTAATTGAGTGTACTGACAGTAACTCAGGGGTTTGCAGTAATGTACAACTACGAGTCTACCGTTGGCCCAGCATGGAAAAGCTAACTACATTCGCCTGCAAGGACCTTGACCCAAAATCAGTTTTGATTTTTGTTATTCTTAATGCCAGCAGAAGTGGAGAAGCAGTTAGAACGGTATGCATATGGGTAGGAGGTGACTATGAGAATAGTAAAGGTGTTGACACTGTTGATTGGCAGCAAGTTGCTGGTGATTTTCTTCATCAAAAGGGGTTCAGCAATACTCTTCCTGTTAAGGTGCTTACATATCTATTCTGCTCTGCTTGTTAAGTAGGAAGCATATGTGGCATTTGAGCTTTATATAAACTGTGTAGGAGGTGGGGGGCTGCTAAATTCTAACTTTATATGATTATTGTATTTAATTTTAACGATGCTCAGATAGTTTTTCCTTCATTTATTATTGCTTAGTGCTTAATGCTCACCTATCTTGTCTCTTATTGCCCTTTGCGACTGTTGGTTGTAAAATTAATGTTTGTTATTTAGGCAAAATGACCATTGTTATGCTATTACTGTGTAGAAAGATTGCACATAGGTGAACCATTTTTTGGTACGTTGCAGAATTATATTTTTAGAATGGTTTCAAATTGCATAAACAATCGATGTTGAAGTCTGATACTTTACTGAGTTTCTAATTCTACCATCTAATTCTACCACCAAATGGATATTTATCTTGATCTTTGTATGTTGTATCATCTGGAAATTACTTGAATCAGAAAGCCAAACTGTTTGTATTCTACTTTTTTTAAACGATTTTTTTCAGAATTAGTCTTTTACTATCTAATTTTACACATCTGCTAGCAGCTTGTAGTATTTGAATGTAGAACCTTGATGGTTAATTGGTTGCAAGACACTGATCGACAAGTTTTAGAAGCAATTACTGGACAAGTATATTGGTTATTTTCCATTTATGCATTACAAATTCACAACCTCACATGCAATACTGATCCATCTTAGGAAATGAAAACCCAGTCAGCTTGACTTTTGTAGCTGGTATGCATAATTTTTAGTGCCAGACTACTCTGACTAGATATGTAACATATGCAATCTTACTGAGTATATTATGTTAAGACTAGGGATGTGATCGGATCGGATACGGTCGAATATCGTCCTATTCATATCCGTATCCGTATTTTTTATCGAATACAGAATCGAATACGAATAGTGTCGAATACAGAATCGAATACGAATTATACAGGATAATATCGGTTACGAATACAGATCGAATACGGATCGGAATCAACATGGATACGAATAATATTAGTCGGATATTTTAAAAATCCAATTTCAGTTTTTTTCCAAAATCGGTTCAAATTTAAATTCAAAATTCCAAAAGAAATATATTTGTACGTCTTTTTTTGGCCTTTTTATCCCTAGCTTGTCATACATGTGACTCTGTGAGTAACAATGTACCCCATTGCAATAATTGAACCAAATGATTTGCAGCTGACATATCTTTCTTTGAATCCTAAGTAGCCCTCTGAACGTCACTTGCCAATTTCTGTACCACCTTTACCCAAATATCTCCAAATTAGCATCTAGCACACATGAACACATTATATCTTGTCATCCAATGCAGACCCCAGTCTCTGAAATAGTGAAACATGTTAAATTGTTAATGTGTTATTCTGAAACGTGTTATTCGGATAATATCCGTATGTCATATTCGGATATTATCCGAACAAAAACTCGGATATTCCGTATCCATCGGATAATCAGTGTTCCATATCCGTATCCGTATCCATGTAAATTATCCGTATCCATATCCTTATCCGAGAAATCAACCGGATATCTGTGAAACTATCCAAATCATCATCCAAATCAATTCGGTCGGTCGGTCGGTCGGAAAATATCCGTACCAGTTCCATCCCTAGTTAAGACTATATATGTCTTATTTTGTATATGGGACATGCCTATGTAGTCATGGGTCCACAACAGCCGATGTCCGGATGGTTGACTAGCCGATATTCCGTATCCATCGGATAACTATGCATTGACGCAGTTCTAGTTGGGATGTGGATAGCCAAAATCATTTCATGCCATCTTGTATCATAAATTGTAGTTTCTGTTTGCGTAAGACTTTTACCAAATGTTTTTTCTTCTTCTTTTATATTAGGTGGCACCTACTTCAAATTTCATCTTCCTAATGGAAGAAAATTGTGTAGTGCCTTCCCTGTACTCTATGGGAGTTAAGGCAGCTGCTGCTTTTTCTGTGATGAGAGTAACTGGTTTGATACCACAAATTGATGGGTGTATTATTGATATGGGTCTGGTTATCTTTAGGAGTACATGGAACTTAGGTTAACTGTGCTTTTATTGGTCACATATCCTATTGGGTCATGGTATCCGGAACAAGAATGAATCTGGTCGATATTTTTATGGAACCCGTGGACCATACTAGAAATCGCTCTCCTTCTTACTGCTGGCATTACTGGAATCCGCATAAACTTGGCCTGCATCGTGAACCCTCCATGGAACTACTTGATATTGTCTGAATATTACTTAGCCGATAGTTTTCCTTCTCCTTGCAAATGACACAAATACCAATCAGTATTTGTGGACTTGTGTTACAGTCTAAAGAATGCATTCCCAACTGAGTACAATGTTACTTCGTGCCATGCAACCGAATGGTTCTGCTTGACAATTTGTGACTGACTCTTGTCGAATTGGAACAATGCAGGTTTTCAAGGAGCATGGAACCGAGAATCTTCTGGAAGTGCTGAATGCTCATTAACAGTAGGCTGTAGCTATCAGGGTATTCTAGTAGCTTAACAAACTCAGCCGCAAGTTATCATTCGATGATGGCATTTCCTCCAGCATCGCTCCATACACTGGTGATTGTCAGCGAGGTATAAGCCGCTACAACCATTCCCCCTGAACATATAGGCTACAGATTTCATTTAGTACAACTGATGGATTGGCAATTGTGCCTACCTCATATGATTTGCTTGTGTAAAAAATGGCAGGAGGCTGCCAGAACGTTGTATCTGTGAATTAACACACACGGATCGGGTTTTGGCACAATTGGGTGTATATTATCCGCTCCCCTGTAATGTAAGCCGAGAAATCAGGAGACCGCCTTGTCATTTTCACGCCTAAAAATTCTTGTACATCTTGGAAAAGAACAGATTTGTAATCCTCCTTGGCTCCATTGGTCTTAATAACTTATAATAGACTAGAACTCGGCTGTTAGCTATTCATCTCTGGTTCTCATGGGCAATGTAATTCTGGTCGTGACGCATGATTATCCCATACTTGCTATCATCATATAAACTATCATACATGTCACTGTAACTGCTATGTATTGATGTCTAAACTCCAATGTCACCATTTAATCACAATGATAAAGGTCTAGCTTGGTGCTAATTTTCTTCTTATTGTGTTATCGCTTGCCCTTGTGAACAAAATTAAGTAACAAACATCAGATGCCACATACACTGCACTATACTTGTCTAGTATGCATTTTAATATATTTTCCCATTGACGGGGTCAGTTTAGTTATGGTAAGGAGTGTATAGGCATTATTCGGATGTTTTTGTCTCAAAAAACATCTAAATTTTGGACCGTACGATCAAAACACACATCCGTCTGATTAAAACAAAACAACTCATCTCGAATTTAGGGGGGCGTGTATCGATCTCAAAGAAAATCCAATATTTAGGAATTTGGATGATGGTTACTAAAGAAAACATCCGGATGAAAGTTATCAAAACACATTTTTTAATATCTACTTCTATGTAAATGCTTTCAAAGAGGTTAAATGACTTTAGTAGTAGATATATGTGTGGTCAATTCTCACTAAATATTTATCACATTTAGTGTTTCCTTAGTTTGTAAGCATGTTTAACTGTGGATGTGAAATTGAGGGAGTAGTTACAAGGATTTGTTGAAGACTCTCTTCAAGAGTTGCCGCGCTGCATGTTAGCGTGTTCGCAGCAAACAAGGCGACGCATGGCGGCCGTCCTCAGGGCGTATACTATTCGCCGGCAACCATGCTCTGTCGCGGCAGCGAACTGCGCCTTCTTCCTTGTTCCTCCTCCTCACCACGGTTTTGCTCTCCTTGCACGACGCGCACCGCGCGCCCACACTCGCACTCTGTATCCGCGTCGTAGGAGGTGTCTTCCTCACCGATGAGCTCGCCGTCTCTCCGGCACCTGCCTCGGAGAGACGGTAGCCCCGTTGTCCCTAGCTGCCGCACCACCAATGGCCTTGTCCGACGCTGGTGCCACCGGTCCTCCCTCGGCGCTGAAATAGTCCTCGTCCTCGTACGCCATGAACGTACTGCACTGCACCTTGTAGGAGCAGTAGTAAACGCCGCGAAGAACTCCGTGGTCCTGTGGTCTCTGATATCAGCGGCGGAACTACAAAATTTTTGTTAGAGATGCATACTTTACACGTAACTCTATAGTCTGTATAATAATTCTGTACAATTATAAATCCAACATATATTTAAAATTTACAAAAAGTACAATATAAAATAGTTCTAAGATGTTAAAAATACCAATACACCAAAATCGAAATCAATTCAATTAAAATTGACGAAATTTTAATGTTTCAGTTTTTTTGGTTCGGCCGATGCCTGATATCATACCCTAGGATGGCTCCCGGGCTGGGCGAAGGGAACACCTTGTAGTCCTCCTCCTCCTCCTCCGACTCGGATCGACGGCCGTCGCCGATCGCCGGCATCGAGCCGACTCCGCAACCGCGCCCCTGTTCTTCCTCGTCGCTGACATGGGTAAGGACAGCGCTCGCGCCCGCCGTCATGATGGCATACAGGGCAGACTCGGATGGCAACGACTCGTCGTGGTCGGTCACATGCTCGCTGTTGTCGTCGAGCTCGTCGACGTCGTCGGCATGGCCCGTCGTGTCTCTGAAGAAGCGGCGCATGTGGAGCGCGGCCTGCGCGTTGGATACGGTTCGGCGGCCGGAGAGCTCCGTGAAAGACCGGGTGTCCGGGCACATTCTGCAGAGCGGATTATCGTGGACGAACGGCGGCGACGGCTTGCTCCCCTCCATCTCCGTATCCACGGCGAGAGTCAAGACGAGTAGGGCGTTCTGTTCTTGAGGGGCTATGGAGTCCGTCATCCTAGGGGTGGTTTCGTTTTGCTATTAGGCTGCGACTGCGACGCTGCGAGCGATCGGGAGTGCGCGTCCGTGTCCAGTTGGACTCGGCCCAAATGTAAACCTGCGTGCAGGTGGGCCGTCGTGGACGGAAGTCCCTAGCTGGGCTGGCTGCCTGGTCAAGCCCACTAAATACTGCCCCACGCGGCCCGTTGCGATGCACACCGCCTCCGGGAGCAGCTGCGGCGCCATTGTCCTGCGCCGCCGCGTCGTGCTCCACCATAGCCACAAGTTCTTGTTAGCCCCGACGCCGCCGCCGCTCCGGATCTTCGCAGACGTCGGCGAGCGAACGATTGAGCGACAAGGACCTTCTTCCAGGTCTGTCGATGATCTCCTTTGATGCCAGTTTTCCTAGTTGACGCTTCGTATAGACATGCATACATGGAGGTGAATAAGAAAATCGAGTACAACTCGCTCATGAAACCGTAAAAATGATGCTCACACGGGCATGTTTTCCCAAAAAATTTCTATTGACTAGAAAAGTAATTTTACAGTATACATCAATGCAAGCACCTGCTGTGACGCACACAATATAGTTAACAGAGAAAGACGGCCTGACAAGCCTCATCAAAACTTGCAACCGAGTTCACTTCTCACGGGTTGGGCTGCCTCGACACTACTTTCTTTGGATGCTACCCTCATACTATCAGCCTTCTGAGCTCGAGGTCAGGAGCAGTAGCATGACACTGGATTCTGTCTGTCGAGTTAACTCGTCAGGACGTAATACGTCATATCTCGGACACCAAGACTTCGGTCTGGTAGAGCACGGCGAAGTAGATCTTCCTATGTTATTTTGGTCAACTGTTGATGGCAGAATTTGGGCTCGAACCATGCGATGATGAGCTTGCAACTGCTGGCTTCTGTGGTTTACTTCTCAACAAGGTCTTTGTGTATAGGGCTCCGAATACAATGGCCTGGTAGTACGTACAGAATGTTGATCATAATCGAAGTGAAACAAGGTAATATCATGAGATGGCTGATGAGATATGGACAGTCAGACAGATTACTTACAGCACCAACCCACTGCATCCAGCTAAGGGGATGTACAAACCACACGCAGGACAGTAATATACTCACCAACTACAACAATATATGGAGAATTACTATTAGGGAAAGGTTAATTCTATAGATGCAAGTATGTAGCACTGATGAGAGCGGTGTCCACCTGTCTAGTCGTCATAATTGTAGCAAACGTGAGAGCCCCAAAAGTTCGAATGGTGTAGGATATGAAGAACTGACTAGCTGTTGCAACCTGGAATAGCATGGAATTTAAATCCCACAGCAAAGAGATATCTTGCATGCATATGGTTTAGCTTCAATTTGTGAGTGCGGGAGAGGCAACTTAAAAAATTTGAGAGAGTGCAAAGTGTTATTTGCCCTAAATATGGTTTAGCTTCAATTTGTGTGTGGGAGACGCAACTTATAAAATATGAGACAGTGCGAAGTGTTATTTGCCCTAAATTTCACGTCCTACCAGAGACTGAAAATTTCACATTAGCTATCATCATTTTATTTCATCTCCATATGTGATATTGGCTCTGCATCCACCTATATCCATCAGCCTTACATGGATGTACTTTATATTCTGCACTGGTTCATTTGCAAACAAGGAACAAGCAACATTGCACTTAGAAGATCAAAAGGTAAGTCTTACGCTGGATAGGATTATGGTGTCATAGAAGCAATCTGGATGACGAAACATAAAGTCCACAGCTGGAATCAGATGATTCTGGACAATAAGTCCTGCAAAAGGAAAGAAGTAACATATATATAAAATCACCTTCATAGCAACTGTTAAAAAAGTACTGATGTACAGTGTAGATGTAAAAGGCAAAGCATTGATGGAATCACGGAAGTACAGAACTGCCGAGTGCCGACCAAATTTCAGCAGATTTGGTGCCAGTACATATAAAATTAAGTTAAATTTTAGATGTGCAAGACATAATCAAAAGACAAGACAGTAACCATATGGATAAGCAATTACCACTTAAACTAAGAAGACAAGAGCACATTGTCGTGTAGAATATTTGGTTGTGTATTTCCATGTTGTACCCTTTGAAGAGTTTATCTTGGAAGGTGCTCGTAAAACCATCAAATCTAGAAATCCGGAAGTCAACAAGGAAAAGGAATAAAATTAGATAGCAACCTTAATACCTTATTGTAAAAGATGATTGAAAGAAACTATGCCAACATTAATACATTTGGAAGAGAACAGAGTAATATTGTGAGTGCAAATAAAAGCAGTTTGCATGTCACATAGAGCTGTGAAATCATAAAATTTTACAAAGCTAAGCCATTGCAGGATATCATGAGCTGCCTCATAAGTTTAAACATTGTCGCTTGTTTTCTTTAGCGTGGAAATAAATAGCAGGCAAGCAGAAGTTGTACCCAAGATAACCAAGCATGAGTGAAACACCCCACACAGTGCTTTCTCTGCCTTTATTGAATGGACTAACATCCATTGATGCCTGCATCCATGAAGACAAGACGGCAAAATCACTTCAGAAGAAATGTTAACAGCTCTGCATGCTATATAATTTACAAGGGCCATCATCGAATATAAAGGGGTACTCGTCATATGTGCATGGGCTAAGTACCACCGTAAATAACTGGTTGGTTATTAGCAGTTTCCAGATGCCCGTGCCTGAACGTGTTAACTACATAATTTGTTGGGACTTGGGATAGATAAAACCCCCATATCCATCCTACTATTATTTCAATCCTAGCATGTGTCCTATACCTGTTATAATTTGCAATGCATGCAATATTGATCGTAATTGAAATTAATGTATGTTCTCCAATAAAATGTCTAGCCATGGACATTCATTCAGCACGTGATCATGTGGTGCTCAATAATAAAGGGAAGTGAGTTGGACATGTTAATTACCGGGTATAGAATGAACAGTGAGCATCCAAGAGTCACAATGACCGCAAAGAAATAATCTTTTCCACCGTACTTCTTTCTCATTATTATTGTCCCCCAAATCTACCAAACAATAAAAAAGTAGATAATATTCGTAAGAAAGGACCATATGATTATCCAAGAAATAAAATCTAAATATGTGATATATAAATTACACAAGACAAAACCAATCCATGTCTACATATACAAACTTAAGATGATTTATACACAATCAGGATTTTTTGTGTCTTTAACATATAGCAAAGAGATGAGTGAAAAGTGACCAGCAAAGTAGTGTTAGACGAACTGAGACCCTCGCATTCATCTTGCACAATAATTCTCACGAACATCTTATCAAACATTGCCTTTTCATATCTTTACGAGCTGACCCATGCATGCGATCCCAATTACTATTGGCACCAAACTAGACTCTAATTGCTTAGACCAACCAACACTAGTTAACCGTGAACCATTATAACATGAAATAAATTTATACTTCTCTAGCAGATAGTGAAGATGTACGAAAAGCTAGCTAGATCACTGGTTGCTGTATAGCAGAGATTACCATCACAGGTATCATCTTCGCACATTTGGCAAGTGTTTGGACAGGGAAACTCACATACTTGAGGGCCTGACAAAATCATGTCACATATTCAGTAAAGAAGTAACAACTACCATGAATCAACACCAATGGCACTAGAAATGCAGGAAAGAAACCAATATAACCTCATACTGGCAAGTTGTGGTCAGTATGTTTGATACAGAGACCACGCAATATTTGTGTATTGGAGCCACAGGGTCCAAGGATTTCTTACTCGTCTGCATGAATATATAGAATTTAGGAGTCTGGCAGATTCAGACAAGTACAAGAAGTAGAATGAGAGATCTACCAGTAACACCAGTGCAGACACCGTGGATGTGGTGATGCGGTTACAGAAAACAAGAAAAAGTGAGTATCTAAAGAACTCCTTTTCTGCTCCATAGGGAACTCTCATGATTTTTTCCTACAAAACATTGAAATAAGAGCCTGTCAATAAGCGATGATGTACAAGATTACGTAGTGTGAAAGAGCAATAGGGTATTTTCAATTTAGTTAAAGAACATCAGAAGGACATGTTTATGAATACACCATTCACTAAAGTACAATCTTTATTTTCCAATCAGAAGAATGAGAACAGAACATTGAGATATGTATTTAATTCATCTATGTGGCACAAGATAGCAGAATTTGGAAGGAAGCTGGCATGAACAGTCAATCAGCAGTATTACTACTGCTACCGAATTGATATATTTTTGCAAAGTCTCTTTCAATTTGTGACGACGCAAACTAGAAAAAAAAAGAAAAAAGAAGAAGAGGTATAGCGGGCGAAATCAGGGGAGCTCGTGTGAAACTTAGAACGTGAAGGAATTAACCATGCTGGCAGCTTATTTCCAGGACAAAACTCAGCTCCCCGATGGAAACAAGTAAGCCTGTAGATCTTCCACCCAGAAAGCATAGCAAGTAATAACAATTTAAGTCGCATGTTTGATGGAGGCAAAGGAAAAGGGAACGCATCCCCGGGTCAGTTGAATCGAATGAATCCCCGGAATGTGCTACTGGCCGGTCAGCCTGAGGGAAGAACAGACACGATAGATCGATCCTAATTCGAATACAGCATCGCACTCGACGGCATTCGTCGGTGGGGAAATTGGGCATTGATAGTAATAATTCGATTAGAGAGGGAGGGAGTGGGGGAGGGGCAGGACACCTGGAGGACGCCGTAGACGAGGAGGGTGCTCATGATGCCGAGGACCGCGAAGCCGCACCTGGCCGACCAGCGGCGGCGGTCGTCCTTGTCCCTCGCCGCCGCAGCCACCGGCAGCGCCACCGCGTCCGCCATCGCCCCACCCTCAAGCCTCAACCCCCAACCCCCCTGCTGCGTCTGCCCTAACCAAAGCGGCGGCGAGGAGACCGAGGCGATCGATCGGAGGAATGAATGAATGAATGCACGCGCGGTGGTGGGCCCCGCGTGGCAGAGAGAGTTAGCGGCTCGCCTCCACTTCCGGCCTCCCTCCCCTCCCTGTGGGCTGCCTGTGAAAAGGTGTGAGTGTGAGACCGAGGCGTGCGAGGCGTGGCTGGCGTACGGCCACTTTACACAGCAACACTTGTACGGCCTTTGCTTGACACATGGCGATTAACGTGCGATTAGATTAAGCAAGGGCTAAACCAAACAAAAATCGTCTGTCGCCATTGACCGTCCGCATCTGGTCTCTGCCAATCAGGAGAAAACGGAGCAATCTGCAATGTAAGTAGGGTTTCTATATCCGGAAGATTTCGGGGAGTTTTACTCGCAATTGGATTTACTCGAGCAACCCTGAATTTCCAACATGGACACAGGCCAATTCAGAGGAAATGACCCATTATGCCCCTTCGTATTACAGAGAAGAAAACCGGAGGTTCAGAGAGAGAGAACCTTCTGGTCAATTTTCAGTCTTCCGCACTGCCAACACCTTAATTTTAAGACTTTAGAGTATCTCAAAAGCCTTGCTATTCAACTCTGTCACCAAATAATAGCGATTTGCTGGGGGGAAAATGTCTCCAACAGTTCGCCATCCTCCTCTCCAAATCTAGCGAGCGGAGAGAGACTCCGTACGTTTGGCGATTCTCTCTCCGCTCGCTATCCGGCGCTCGCCGCAACCGAGGAGTCATTCGCGCGACCACATGGAGTGTCTGCTACCTCTACCTCCACCTTTGCCGCGAGGATCGGGGGGCCCCTGCAGCTACGGCGTTGCTACCTCTACCTCCGCCGCGCCGGCCGCATCGGGTGGATGCCCGAGTGGGTCAGGGTCTACGAGACCACCTCCGATACGCCCTCTACCTTCGCCGCGCGGATCGGCAATGGATTTGGAACTGGTATGCCATCAACCTCCAGATCTCTCTGCTTCTTCCTGATTTGTTCGTAACTACCCCTTGCTTCGTCGTCTCCCCATCCGGCTACAGATCCCCAACCCCCCACGAGCACCATCGTCCTCCGTGCAGTTGCTCCTATACGACCTCCGGGAAGAGGATCTGGTGCTGCTACTGCTGTGGACCTCCAGATCTGGTGCTGTTACTATCGTGGACCTCCAGATCTTTGCTTCTTCTCCTTTTCTTGGTAAGGATTCGCCTTAGCACCTTGTTCCTCTTCTCGTGTCTTACAACAGTATTTTTGGTAAAGCATGCATGTTAGACATGCAATGTTGCAAAGAACCTCGGATTACCGTACAATTTGGTGGATCTACTAACAAGAAATGAGGATTTGACATATCTCTGTGACAATTTCTCTCATGAGGATTTGAATCTTATCTCTACATGGTTGACATGTGCTCATAGAACATGATACAGGAGTGATCAATGATCAATCAACACTTACCAACACTTATCAACACTCATAGAACCAGCTTTCACTCTGATCCCAGAGCTGCTTGCTGTTTTCAGATGCATTGATGAAACTGATCTTTCTTACTGCAATATCATGAATCAAAACAATATCAGCAGAGATTATACAATATCATGCATGAAAACAATATCAAAAAAGAATATGATCTTTTTATGCACAAAATAGTATGCCTGCTACTAGTAAGATCATAAGTTCATAAGTCCAAATTTAAGTAATTCCTGTTTTGTGTTTTCTTGTCCACTGTAATGCATATGGATGGATAAAGCAAATTAAGTAATTCATGTTTTGTGTTTTTTTGTCCACTGTAATGCATATGGATGGATAAAGAATTGAAGAAAGTTAGTGAAGTGCATGCTTATTATTGAGGCCCATTATGCCCTTCATAATCACTCCAAAGACAGTTAGCCATGTGAGAGTTAATGGAATCCAACGCCCACTTAGGGAATTTAAAAAAAGAGAGAAGATAAAGAGGGATGCTAGCCAAACAAGATTTAATCAGAATTAATCTACCACTAGGGGAAAGGAGTTTGCCTCTCCATCCAGCAATCCTTTTGTAATCTTATCAATAAGGGGTTGGAAATCTTCTTTCTTAATTTTCTCATAATGAAGGGGAATCCCAAGATATTTTATTGGGAAAGATCGAATTTTACAACAAAGGATGTTGTCAAAACTTTTTATCTCATCATTGTCACAGCCAACAGGAATCAATTCACTCTTGTGGAAATTAATCCGCATGTCTCGACATTTGCTCGAAAATAGTTAGGAACCATTTAAGGTGCAAAACAACTTTCTCATTACTTTCAATAAAAAGCGTAGTATCATCCGTATATTGCAAATTAATAATACCTCCAGTGGCAAAAGTCTCTACAAAGACCATTTATCAAACCATGATTAGCGGCTTTAGAGATCATTCTTGAGAAGACATCGAACTAAGTTAAACAAAATAGAGATAAAGGATCTCCTTGCCTCAAACCTTTACCGCTTAGGAAGAAGCTACTTTCAAGATTATTGATTTTGATCCCCAATCAACCATTAGTTAGACAGAGTAAATCCAGATATCCATTTATTCCCTAAAACCTCTTTTATAAAGAATATCCATCAAAAAACTCCAATTAACCTTATCATAAGCTTTCTCGTAATCAAGTTTGAGGACAAGACCTTTATTTTTGTCTTTATGAATTTTATGAATTACCTCATGGGCAGAGAACTACACTTTCTAAAATGAATCTATTCTTAATGAAAGATCGATTTTGAAGAATAATTCTATCACAAATTGGTCCAATCCTATTGGTCAACACCTTTGTAATAATTTTGTAGCTGCAATTTAACAAACTCGATTGGTCTCAATTGTTTCAAATTACTAGCATTATTTTCTTTGGAATCAAAGAGATCATGGCAAAAATTAAGTCGAACAAATCTAGTTCACTCTCTAACTCTTTAAAAGGTCTAATAAATCCCTTTGATAATTTCCCAGAATTTTTGATAAAAGATAAAAGGGAGACCATCAGGTCCAGGGCAATCGAATAGGAATCAAACACCGCTTTTTAATCTCACCAAGAAAAGGGGCTTCCAAGCTTCATTTTCATTATCTCAAATCTTATCTTCCAGTTTAAAGAAATTTTTGCCTATATTAATATTAGGTTTGGCCTCATAGCCAAACAAAGTTTTATAATATTCATGTGCAATATTAATCATGCTACTAGTATCTGAATCGCCCATCGTGCCCTCTTCAAGATTAGTGATAAAATTCTTCCTTCTTCTTTGGTTTGCAAATAAAGATGGAAATAATTGGTGTTTCTATCACTCCTCTTTATATCTCTATCTCTAGCTCTTTGTCTAGCTCTCTAGTCTCTCCATAACCCAATAATTTCTAATCTCCAATCTGATATTAGCCATTCTATTAGTCTCGCATTTAGTAAGAGCTCTAGATTCAGAGAGAACATCTAAATCATTGAATTCTATCTCGTAAGTAACCTCTTCTTTTTCTTAATTTCAGATTCAATATTGATGCTCCACCCTTTGGTAATTTTTCTAATCTTCCTAACCTTATATTGCCATTTGTCAACAAAGATTCATCTTTTAACTGAGGTATTCCAAGTTTTATCAACTAAATCACCGAAATCATTATGAAGAAGCCACCATTTTTCAAATTTATAACTAGGTCTATTTATAATCATCCCATCTGAATCCCACAGAATGGGGTATGGTCACTTCCAATTCTAGCAAGGGGAGATAAAATAGCTAACGGAAACTTCTCCTCAAAAGAAGTGCTGCAAAACTCGATCAATTGACATAATCGGGTTATTTTGATTATTGGACCAAGTATAATGTCTTCCAAATCCAAACCTAATTCCATCAAACCCCACATATCTATCCACTCATTGAATTTATCACACCACTTAAAGTCTACTCTTCCGCTATTTTTGTCGGATTGATATCGAACCAAATTGAAATCACCACGAAAATAATTGGAGTATGATTATCTTCGATAAGTGTCTCATGAAGCTCAGATACAACTCTCTTTTCTCCTCATAAGGAGATCCATAAACTGTAACAAGTTTCCAAATAAAATCGTTATCTTTACTTTAACATGCATTGACAGAGAAAGTTGCTATTTTCACATGAATCACTTCCAACGATCTACATTCACACCAACCGCATTACCACCAGTGGAATTTGCTGGAAGCCAATGCCATTCAAAAATTAATCGAACCATCGATGCTATTAAGAAAGCGATATACTAAAACTTTCTCTCTTTGTTTCTGGAAACCAATAAAATCTACTCTATTATTCTTAACAAGATCCAATATGCATTTAGTCTTTCCAGGTTGACCTAATCCTCTAACATTCCAAAAGATGCCCTCATTTTCCTTTTACCTTTCATAGGGTGCTTGCCCGCTTTATTCTTTCCTACAGAGTCCACTCTAATCCATCATCTATATCATTATTAGCATGGATACTATCCTCCTTCAGAGGAATATGTGAACTTCCTTGTTCTATAACCTCCTTTTACTACCAATCTCATCCTCATTTTCCACGATTATGCATTTGGTAAGTAGAAACAACTCCAACAGAGAGGTTCTCGCTTAAAATTAGATATTCTAACAGCATCACTTCCTTGCATATCATAGCATTATCTAACTTTTCTAACTCGTAACAACCCATTGAAACATCTACTTTTCCTCGCTAATTCAATTAACTCATGAATAGGAAAGGAATCAAAAGGACTTTAGACAATGTACCTTTAGGTTTTGGGGCGAGTTTCCATTTTTAGTCACGAATTTTTTGGCGCCTTTTGCAAAGTAGTCTTGCCCTTCTCTGCTATTCTTTTGCTTTTCCTCTTATTTGGAATTGGACCCCATTGATTATATCTTTTATTCGTAAGCTTTCCTGCAGTAAAATCTCCATTTTCCTCAATCAGATGTCATTACCTCCTTCTCAAAGACATTCCGTCTTAAGACTATCATCATCTGAATCTTCTTGTCATTTATCATTTCAGCTCAGATTTTCTACCTTCAGATTTTCCATGAATTCTACACTCACATCTGAAGAAGTCTCTGAAAGTCCATTAATGTATCAGCTTCCTCAATTTCATCATCAGATTTAACCATTTCTGTGTCACTGAGCAGCCTATAGCATTTGTCATCATCAATTATTTCATTATCAGTATTCTTTCATTGCATTATCCTCAAAACATCTGCATCCAACTTTGTTTCTCAAAATTCTCAAGGTTCATAGCATGATTTGATTCAATGATCCGCTTAAAGTTTTTCCATTCTTATTTTTACTTTTAGAACCACCTGCACTGTCCTCTATATTTCATTTGCTCGCTTTTGAGTCGATTTATCTTGTTTTGATCACCAACCTTGATTTTGCCTGGTCCATGATGTCATCTCTATCTCCACTTTTTCCTTTCTCATCATCAAAATCATCAAGATCATCATCGTTATCATCATCTTGCTCATCATTTCCATCAAGTTGCCGAACTTTCATCTTTCTCCACTTTTATCTTAATCATGAAAAGTAATTTCTCTGCTCCCATTAGCCTTTGCTGAAGTATCTTGTCGATCTCTACATGCTATTTGGATTCTAATTACCTCATAGAAGCTTTTAAACATCCCTCGTCTACTCCACATTAATCAAGATAATCCAAAACAAGAAGCACCGTCAAAAATCTTCCAAGAGCACCATTTGGGGGAATGCCCCTCACCGAATCCATACTTCCTCGCAACTCATCAAAAACATCAAGCTCTCCTTTCCAAGTTTCTACATAAATCGGTCACTCCCGCCTTATTCAAGTTGAAACTAGGCAAAAGGGCTAGATCTCAAACCTTTTGTGGGGAACCTTACTAAAACTCCGAAATCCTCCAATTGTCTAATCTGCCAGGCCATTGAGCATCAAAAATATCACGATTCTTCTCCAATTCGGCTTAAAGATATTTCTCCCGATCAATAGTGATGATCCCACGATTGTTAAAACCGAAATGCAGAACTCTTACTAGTTTCAGGGAACCTCAAGGTGGAAAAGCCTAATCCGTTAGCGGCACTTCCTATATATCTAGCCATATTCTCGAGATTTACGACTAACAGGATGTAAATCAACATGATGACCCGATTCTTCACATATGAAACACAGCTTTAGGATTTTACACCTACCCACAAGATGACCGGCTCGCCACAATTATAACAGATTGATTTCACATAACCAGGATCCGACTTACTAGCTTCCGATTGGGAAATACCTTTATCGCGATGATCCTGATTTTCCACAGATGATTGCTTCTGAACACCCTGTGATATACCTTGAGTTTGAAGTTGCTGAGTCTGCTGCGCATGCTGTTGTTGTTGTTGAGGAGGTGGAGGTCTCTCGTAACTGGATCTCGATGACTTCGTGTGGGAAACGCCTCCTCTCAGAATAATAAACTTCATTTAGCTAATCGGGCATTTAGTTTGTATGAAAAAGATTTTTAAGTGTCTCGGGCGTTCCTAATATTAGAGATCTTAATTTGTGTCTCAAGTAGCCTCCTGGGTTAGAAGATTATATTCTAAAGATGATGCATAAAGGGAAAAGCTTAGTGAACTTCAAATATAAAGTCAAAACCCCAACATTTTCACTTGTAAGTCTCGATCATAGTGTCGGGAAAGGTATTGTCTCAGGCTATGAAAGCTACCAAGTTTGGCTATAGATGGAGTGTGGGTAATGGTGAGAAAATTAGATTTTGGGAGGACATTTGGTTTGGCTCTTCTTGTTTAGCTATTCAATTCTGGGACCTTTATATGCTTGTTAATGAGAAAGGGGTTACGATTGCAGAGGTTTGGGATGGTTTTAATATTATGCACCTTTAGGAGAACCTTCTCTCAAGAAATGATGATCAGTTGGTTTGAATTGGTTGAAGTAGCTAACAACATAAAGCTCAAGGAGAATGAGGATGCTCTTATTTGGCAATATAGTAGTAATGGTGCTTACTCTGCTAAATCTTTATATGCAATCATCAATTTCAGGGTGTTATGCCTGTTTTTATTCATTGCTTTGGAGTTTGATTGTTCAGCCTAAGATTCACTTTTTCCTTTGGCTCCTCCACCACAATAAAATTATGACAAAAGATAATTTGACTAAAAGAGGTATAGACAAAGGAATGGTTTGTAGTTTTAAGGATGAAAACGAAAGTACTACTCATCTGCTTTTTTGAATGTGTTGTGGCTAAAAATATTTGGAGTGTGGTTAGTGATTATTTCGTGTTGGACATAGGTTATAATTTTGAATCAAGAGTCTTGCTTTTGGCTGAGTAATAAGAAAAATGTCGCTCTAAATTCTATTGGTGTCATGGTTTTGTGGTGTGTATGGAAACAAAGAAATAATATGATCTTTCTTTACCGTGATTGGCTAGATGTGAAAACAATTTGAGAAAGATGCTTACCACGTTAAAGAACCGGAGGCCTCTATACAAAAAGGAGATGGTAGGTCAAGTGGAGAAATTTTATGTACACGGAGGCGAAAATCAAAGCACCATTGCCATTAACACCGAGTTCGAAACAACTAAGTGAAAGAGAAAATTTGGTGGATAACAAAGAATTCGGTGGAAAGAATCCTAAGAGTCGGGCCTCCCTGCCTTCCTTCCTTGACCAAAGCAGATGAAAGCAAAGAAGATTTTTAGTATCTCAGCATGTTTTGGAGGTTCTGATAACTAAAGTTTTTGTTGGAGAATTTTGGTTGATGCTGATTTGCTGTAATAGGCTCTCATCTTGAGTTTTTGGTTTTGAGTATCGTTTGCGTATCATGTAATGATAACTGTGACTCAAAACAGATACATACTATTTCAGTTTCTTCAATGGAACTGGGATATCAACAGGATTGATATCCTTTTGGTCTAAAAATTATTGAGGCCCATGTGATATTGTTGAAATATAAAATGTTAGGATAAATCAAGGGAATATTATTCTATCTGCTACTAGTATGATCAAAAGTTGATAATACAAAATTTTTGTCTTGTGTTTTCTTGTCTAGTGTAATGCATAAAGATGGATAAAGAATCGAAGAAAGTGAGTGAAGTGCATGCTTGGACAATTAATCACATAGAGGAAATCGCATGTGAAATTAAGAATATAGTGAACGATAATTTTTCTCCTTGCTCATGCACTTCTACAGCATGCAAGATGCGAAAAAATAAGGAACGATTCATTCGAAACCTATGCCGAAAAGAAGGTTGAGCCGAGGACAGGAGATCAGCATAATATGCGAAGAAAATAAAGAACGAATAATTCCAATCCTACGCCGAAAGAGGGTTGCCCCATAGATAGGAGGATCAACAAAATAGTCTTGGAACAATCTAGCATGTCCTTCTTGTCTATTGCGATGAACGACTTGATGGCCAGGAGTAGAACCGCCATGGCGTGGAATATTAACAACCTGATCTTCCATGTGTGCTAGGTATCCTGTTGTTAGAAGAAATACGTACTCATTATTTCTCTCGGACTCCTCATCTTCTTAGAGACATTGTGAGACTAAATTTCGACGACTCATTGAGGTATTGTTGGTAGTGAAGAACAAGAAACGTGCAAGATTTTGAACTGCAAATGGGTATGTATATATACACAAGAATAATATAGCCGTTAAGATGACCGTTGGAACATGACTCAATTAGTACAATATTTTAAAAATGACCGTTGCAATAAATTTTGAATTTAAAATTCCTGAACTGGAATATAGCCGTTCGAATTTACCCATTGAAAAATAACTGTTACAACGTGGTCATTACAATAAATTTCGAATTTAAAATTCCCGCATTTAAATGTAACTGTTTGAATTTAACCGGTTAAAAAAATAAACGTTATAGGGGAGAGAAAATAGAAAGTTTTGTTGGAGAGAAAGGAGATATGGGGAGTCAGATTTTTATAGAGAGTTTTCTAAATATAACTTACAGAGAGTGAGTTTTAAAGAGCCTTTTTAGAGGGGGGCATATCCAATGCAAACAAAGGTTTGGTGTAATCACCGTGCAATCCAACTAAAAAAAGTTTTAAAAAATTCTGAAAAAAAATCATGGATGTACATCTCAACTTACCCCATCTACGTATAAAATTTCATGATCAAATTCGTCCTATGCTAGAAGTTACAAAAAAGACAAATTTAGCATAGGACGAATTTGATCATGAAATTTTATACGCAGATGGGGTAAGTTGAGATTTACATCCATGATTTTTTCCAGAATTTTTTGAAAATTTTTTTAGTTAGATTGCACAATAATTACACCAAACCTTTAATTGCACTGGATATGCGGCAACATATCTAGTGAAAACCCTCCTTACCGTGAAAACTTCGTGAAACCCACGTATAAAAGTTTTGAAAAATTCTCAAAAAATTACCATACGTAGAGGAGGTGAGGTTCTACAACCTTGTGAAATTTGAAGACCAAACTCAATTGTATTTGAAATATATGAAAAAGACAAATTGCAAAATGAATAGTGCTAAATAGTGAAAAGTCACTATTTATACTGAATTTGTCTTTTTTATATCTTTCAAATGCAATTGAGTTTGGTCTTCAAATTTTACAGGGTTGTAGAACCTCATCTCCCCTACGTATGATAATTTTTTGAGAATTTTTCAAAACTTTTACACGTGGGTTTCACGGAGTTTTCACAGTAAAGGGGGTTTGCACTAGATATCTCCCCCTGGATATGCTCCTTTTTAGAGATGCTCTAAGGCCATCTCAAGAGTTTCGTTATACCGATTCTCTACATAAAAATATGCGCATCCCTCCGTGCAAACCCACTCCAAAAGCTTCCTAATCGCCATCTCCAATTTTAGGGAAAGGTCTCTGCATTCCCCATCTCGTTCGATCAGCAACGGCCACTTCCCCCCGCGCCTGCGAGGAACGACCTGGAGGAGGCTCCGTCCTGCGAGGAGGTGACAGCTCCGCCGCTTCGTCCTCTTCGTCATCGACCAGGTCCACGTCTCTCCGTCCGTGGCGCCGTTCTGTCGTCTTCGTCCTCGACTCGGTGCGACTCGCCATCGTCCTCTTCGTCGCCGAACCGGTCCGCACCGCTCCGTCCTTGCTTGGCCCACCTCTTCTCCCTTCGGATACGTCCCGTAGAGCCACCGCTGGCCATGTTTATTTGTCTGACCGCTCTGGGCGACGACGGATTTCCCCAGGTCCACCTCTGTGTCCGAGCCGCCCGAGGATGAGGGCGTCGTCATCGTCGCAGGTGACAGCGGCTCGGGGACGACCAGCATGAGGCAGGCCACCAAGGCGCTCAGTGCGCAGGTGGATAGGTCTTGTGCGCTTCCGTGCCTGATGTTTGCATCTTGGCAGAACAGTTTTGTTCTTCGTCACAAAAAAGAACACAGGTTTGAGTTATTTTGGTTCTGATTTTTATGTATACTTCATATCAACAGCAAAAATCCCTTGTTTATTTTATAGCAGCTTCAACAAGTTTTGCTTTGTTTGTTTTGTTCATTTCTAACTTGCTTAAGCTTCATGTCTAGAATATTTCCGTAGAAGAATTGTCGTGCGACTGTAGGAATAGAGGGACAGAGATGGACAATAAAAATAGAATTGGTAAATATTTCACTGCTGCTTAAAAATTTTAGCTTCTAAAAAAATTAAAACTTGTTCCTACAAATGTCGTCAGCACAGTTGAAAGAAAAGATTACTTTGTCAAGAGAAAGCAGTGGACGAGAAACCGTGAGCCCTTTCATGTTAGTTCAACACATTTTTTCTTAGATGAGAAGTGCAGAGAGGGAACGTTAGAAGGAATTCAGTGAAACAAGGTCAGAAAATATTCCCGCCTTCCCGGTAAGCTAGTAGATCACATCATGTCAGTAATATTCATCAACCGATGAATATTGTAACACCCCGGCATTTACTATGCCTGAATGCTACCAAACAAAAAGCTAAACAACATCTAAATACCATAATTAAACATAAATTCCAGCAAAGGCGCACATACTAAAAACCGAGATTTCGGCAGCATCTCCTTTGTTTTAACATGAATTGAAGCAACAACAATAATAACATGTCAATGTGGCATAACGAACGATAGCAATAACATGATCAAACGAAAAAAAACAGCCACCATACCACTAAGGATATAAATTCTATCCATCACATGACAAATATGGACTAATCAATTACTCATAACGACCAACGAATCATCGAAACCATAGTTTAGTTCAATGAATTAACTATAACCATAAGGGAAGGAACATGTCATTGTTTAAATGTGTGATGCTAAGTGATGTCGTGTAACTAGCTCCCTTTCCCGCATGTCGGATTCATGGTACCTAAAAGAAAACAACATAAACACAAGTGTGAGTTCATCACTCAGCAAGTATATTGCAATGGTACAAACATAAACAATTACATAGCAATAGTATCTCACATCATGTAAACCATCTCATTCATGGTCACATATTATCATCATCATCAATATGTATGAAGTGCAATGCGATGCTCATGTCTCCTTGGAAACTCATACCGGTATGGTTGAGTACACACCCGTCGGTGTGCACCCTCTCTCCCCCTTCCATCCCGAAGATGGAGGGTGCCTACTCCTCGCTTCCGTTCACCGCGGTGAATGAAATCACAATATAGGACTTACTCATTGGCTCTCCGGATTAGTCATAACTTTCTCACCGACCTTCCCCGGATTAGTTATGACTTTCTCACCGCCCGGGCCATGTATCATGCCATGTCATGTATGCAAATATGCCAACATCATAAATCACTCTTACATTAACACATGGCATCATAACATAGTAAGCATATTCATCATATCATTGGCAATCATTAAAGCATGGCATGTGATCATATCATATACCCAATTTCATCTATTCTCAACAAGCAACCTACAAACCGCTATCCATTACAATACACTTGCCTCAACCACAAGCAACGAATTGGCGGGAAGTAGAAGGCACTCCCGGGGTCGCACCACCTGCACATAGGTACCACACACTCACAATCATGTCCACAAAATAGTACGCAAACCCTCATCTACCCCGACATTGCCAACTACTCGCAAAACCCAAAAACAGCGGTTTTGTCCCGTCGGGACAGCAGCCTTCCAAAAGGCATAACTCGGGTTCTAAGACTCCAAATGTGACACTACGGTTTGGCGTGACGTTATAGAAGGTGAAATTAGAGAATAAAACCTTTCGGCTTGAGGTTTACTCGCGTTTTTGGGCCTTTTGAAGCGTTGTGACACCACGGAGTGTCGTAACCTTATTTAACGTGCATGATAAGGTTAATAACATTATGAGATGTGGAATTAAGGTTAAAACTATAGGATATGGAGGTTAATAGCTTTTTCGGGGCATTTCCGGGCCGTTTCCGGGGTTTTGGGCTTTCCCGGGGGAGTTTGGGCCTTGGTGGGCTTTGGTGGGATGGAGTAGGTCTCCGTAACGGACTAGGATTGGGTGTGGGGGCTGGTAAAAGAGCTCCCCACCAGCCTTTTGGGCGTGTTCCCCCTGCCCTTGGGCGCCCCCACCTCTCCCTCCCCCTCCTAAGCCCTAGCCGCCACCCCCTCTCCCTCTCCCTCTTGTGCGCCTCCACCTCCCCCTTTGCCCCATTGCTCCCCACCTCTCCACCACCTCTCCACCACCTCTCCTCCACCCCCTTGCTGCCCTAGGGTGGTCTCCACACCTCTGCACCTTGTGGATCCATCCGTTGGAGCGAGGAGCGAGGAGCGAGGAGCGAGGAGCGAGGAGCGTGGAGCGAGGAGCGATCCGCGAGGAGATCTATTGGAGATTCGTTCGTTGGGCAAAGGTATGATCATGGGGATCCTTGGGTTTGATCTAGGTACTGTTCTTAGGGTGTTTATGAAGTTTTTAAATCAATTGGTGGTGCTGGGTTGGAGTTCTTTGGGTTAGATCTAGACGTTGCCACGTTTCTGTTTTCGGGCAGATTGAGCAGTCGGGCTAGGTTTCGAGTTTTCGTCCATTTAGATTCCGAATCTGTCCGTACGGACTTAAAAGAAGTTGTAGATAATTTAATTATATTTCCGTGGACATAAAGCACGTTAAAATCCGATCATCCGTTTGAAAGTTATGGCCGTTTTACCGAGCGTGTTAAAATCTATGACGCGATTGGAACAGATCTCGGTAATCTGTAGATTAAACAACTTTAGAGGCCGAATCAGACTTTCCATATACCTAGAGAAAGTTGGGAAATTTCCTAAGCTACGCGAGGGTGTACTCGTTTAATTCATTCGGAGTCCCATAACTCAAGTTATGCCTTTTGCAAGGCTGCTGTCCCGACGGGACAGAACCTCTGTTTTTAGGTTTTGCGAGTAGTGGGCAATGTCGGGTTAGATGGGGATTTGTGTACTGTTTTGTGGGCATGATTGTGAGTGTGTGATGCCTATGTGCAGGTGGTGTGACACCGGGAGTGCCCTCGACTTCCCACAAATCCGTCGCCCGCGGTTGAGGCAAGTGTGTTGTAATGTATAGCGGATTGTAGGTTGCTTGTTGATATTGGATGAAAGATTGAATACTTGCTATGATCACTTGCCTTGCTTGCTGTTTTCCAATGATATATTGAGTATGATTATCATGATATGATGCTATGTGTCTATACTTATCATGATTCGATGCCATGTGTAATATTTGTCATGATGAGATGCCATATGTTTATGTACATGTGAAATATGATAATTGGCATAGTTGCATGCATGACATGAGATAGGGCGAGGGCGGTGAGAAAGTCATAACTAGTCCGGCAAGGTCGGTGAGAAAGTTATGACTAGTCCGGAACGCCATTGAGTAAGACCTACATCGTGATTCCATCCACGTGGTGAATGGAAGCGAGGAGTAGGCACCCTCCATCTTCGGGATGGAAGGGGGGAAAAAGGGTGCACACCGACGGGTGTGTACTCAACCATACCGGTATGAGTTTCCAAGGAGATATGAGCATAACATTGCATTGCATTTCATTGCAATACATATTTAATGATGATGATGTTGTTATGTGCTCAAGTATGAGATGTTATATATGATGTAAGGTATTATTGTCTTGTAAATGATCTTGTTGTCCATTACAATATGCTTGCTGAGTTTTCGAACTCACGCTTGTGTTTTATGTTGTTTTTAGGTACTTTGAGATCGGCATGCGGGAAAAAGGGGTCTAGCTACACTTCTACACGTAGCTCAACCATCATAGTCCATAATTAATCACTTGGAGACATGATATTAAGAGTTGTGCCTTAAACTTAATGTATGGTTTAATTTAGCATCCTAGTGATTCCTTATTTGCTTCGTTTTAGTTTATGAAGTGGTTGAGCGTGGTATTATTGGCGTAATTTGATGATATATCCATTTATGTTGATGTTTTAGATGTCGTGTGCTATGATATATCTTGCCATGATATTGATATTGTGTTAATTCATGGAAAAACAAAGGAGATGCTGCCGAAATATCGGTTTTTAGCATATGTACCTTTGCTAGAATTTATGTTTAAATGTGGTATTTAGATGTTGTTTAGCTTATGTTTGGTAGCATTCGGGCATATTAAATGCCGAGGTGTTACACCAAATCAATTAAAAGAGTACATCCTCGCGTAGCTTAGGAAATTTTCAAACTTTTTCTAGGTATATGGAAAGACTGATTCGGACTCTAAAGTTATTTAATCTACAAAATACCGTGATCTGTTCCAATCACGTCACAGATTTTAACACGCTCGGTAAAACAGTCATAACTTTCAAACGGCTGATCGGATTTGGACGTTCTTTATATCCACGAAAAGATAATGAAATTATCTACAACTTCTTCAACATCCGTACGACCAGATTCGGACTCTAAATTGGCGAAAAACCGAACCCTAGGTCGACTGCTCATGCTGTCTGAAACAGAGAACGTGACCAACTCAAGAATCCATCTAATCTAATCAAATCCAGCACCACCAATTGATCTAAAAACTTGATAAACATCCTTAGAACAGTACCTAGACCAACCCCAAGGATTCCTATGGCCATACCTTTGCCCAACGCACGAAAACTGAACGGATCTCCTCCTGGTTTGCTCCTCGCTCCTCGCTCCAATGGATGGATCCTGGAGGTGCAGAGGGTGGGGAGGCCACCCTAGGGCAGCAAGGGGGTGGAGGAGAGGTGGTGGAGAGGTGGAGAGGCAAGGGGCAAAGGGGGGGTGGGGGCGCACGGCCAAGGAGGAAGAGGGGAAGGTGGGGGTGGCGGCTAGGGCATGGAGGAGGGAGGTGGGGGCGCAGGGCAGGGGTAGGGGCAGCCCTTTTTACCAGCCCAAACTGGTCTCCTACTCCTAAAAGGACTCAAACTCTCCCCCACCAAGGCCCACGACCCTTTCCCCTAGGTCCAAACTCCCCCGGAAAGGCCCAAAACCCCGGAAACGCGATTAAACCTTATAGCGTATGGTTTTAACCTTAATTCCATATTTTATAATGTTTTTGACCTTATCAAGCACATTAAATAAGGTTACGACACTCCGTGGTGTCACAAATATTCCCGGTGAAATGTGGCAGAGAATAACAATTCCAGAAATATTAGAGGATGAGTGGTTCAAAAAAAGGTTACAAGCGCCCAGAGTTTGATAAAAAAATATGACACAACGCTGAATGATGTTGATGCTGTCTTTAATGATTCAGAAGTGAGTGGATGGCGACATACACTCTTGCATTTCTATTTTCTCCCTCATGCAGAAACTCTCATGAATTCAACCTACTAACTAGTTTTACTATGTGATTTGACCTTCTCCAAGAGCACCATGTGATAGAAAAGAAAGAAGACGAACCGGCAACTCTCAACGCATTTGAACTGATTTCAATGTCAGTGGGCCTCAATCTTGGAAACTTATTTTACTTAGAGCTGGTACGAGATAACCCAATATCATCCGTAGTAACCTAGAACTTTGAACCTGTGCTATGTGATAATCTAAAAGTAAGAGCCATGATTTTCGACGTTCTACTGACATCACCCTAAGGCCTAAATCATGCTAGGAAATATGCACTTCAAATTTTCAGAAATCGACCACTGAAGCTCAAGTCAATTAGTTAATCATACTGTATGATACAAGTTCTTTATGCCTTTCAGTGCATTGGGTATAAAATCTATATAGTACATTGATTCAGAAAATTTTACAAGTTTTTTATCAAATTAGAATTCTCAATTTTCTATTCATTTTTGTTTATGATTTTGCAACTCATTCCTGTGTATTTTGATCAGAAGAAAAATTACAAGGTCTGCAACCCACAGCCTTGCCCAATAACTGTTTTCATGGATATCTTTCTTAAAACCATGGGTTCATGACATAATGTATACCAACTTTAAATAGATATTTTAAGCATGATAAGCTCTTTTTTAATTGTTTGACCAGTTAAGGCTGGAAAAGGTAAAAGCAGGGAGGAAAAGAAACCTCAATGTTGCTACTGAGGTAATATGAAAAATTGTCAAACTGAATCTGCTTTAAGCATGTTGTTGCCTAACACTTCTTGTGCATTACCACTCAGATACTTCAAGTTGCACCCTTTCTTCATATGGTTGAGATTCGAAAAGCAAAAGGCGATACTCTGGAATTTCATAAGGTAAATACCATATGCAAAGATCATGTCAATTAAAGATGACATTCATGAACTATCATTTGAAAGTTTAGTCTGTAATTTCAGAACTAGATCAGTTCCAATAGCTATGTCTTTCCAACCTAAGTGATTTGGATTCGCTGAAAAACCAGAATTGTAATTTGTGTTTATTCTTTTGTCACCTTTATGTGTCAATAATTTGTACTAAAATATTTAAACCTTTAATGTGCTGAAGTGCAAATGGCTATGTATATATAGCCTTAAAAAAATATAGCCGTTACAATATAGCTGTTACGATATAGCCGTTACAATATAACCGTCACAATATAACCGTTACGATGGGCGTTAAAATATAGCCGTTACAATATAACTGTTACGATATAGCCGTTACGATATAACCATTACCATATAGCCATTACAATATAGTTGTTACGATGGTCGTTAGAATAAATTTTAAATTTTAAATTTTTGTATTTAAAAATAGTCGTTCGATTTTTTTCTCAGTAAAAAATAAACGTTTCTCATATGATGGTTATGAAATATCATTATAATAAAGGAGGGAGAAAATATGGAAGGAGATTTGGGGAATGCAGTTGGAGAGGTAAGAGATATAGGGAAGAAATCTTTTTAAAGAAATATGTATATGGAGATATAGGGATCCAAATTTCGTTTTTGGACTCTATCTCGGGAATATGTATATTGGAGATGGCCTAACACACTGCTTGCCAAGGATTCAAATTTCGTTTTTGGACTCTATCTCGGGAATGGTCGAAATCTGAAAATTCGGCGAGATTCGAAAATTTCGGACGAAATTCAAAAACCAAATTTCAAATCCGTTTTTTTTTTCTACTGGGAAATCCGAGATCTCGGCTCACATTGAACCGACCGAAAAATAGTCCAAAACACATCAAAAAATTTTGAAATTTTTTTTGGATGGTCCTGATTAGTTCCCATAAAAATTTCAGATAATGATCAAACATGAGGAATTTTTTTAAATATATCTAACACTGCCATTGTCCTAATAAAAGACTGGCCGATAAATTTCAACCGAATGGAAAATGGTGCAAACCACGTAAGAAATTTTTGAAATTTTGTGTGGATGGTCCTAACACATTCATAATATTCTCATAAAATTTTCAGATGATGATCAATCTTTAGAAAGTTTTTAAAATTCAAATAGTGATACTAAAGACAGACTAATAAATTTCACCTAAATGAAAAATAGTTCAAACCACTTTAGAGAATTTTGAAAATTTTTGTGAATGGTCCTAACACATCCATAATATTCTCATAAAATTTTCAGATGATGAACAATCTTGAAAATTTTAAAAAAATTCGGACAGTCATAACAGATAAATTGAACCGACCAAAAAATGGTTAAAAACATGTCAAAAATTTTTGAATTTTTTTGTGGATGATCTTGACCCTAAATCCAATAAAATCCAATGCACAAAAATTAAATCCGGCAAAAAACTACCAAATTTCAGCTGAAAAGATTTTGGCCTCGCTGAGAAATCCGAGATCACTGTAGCAATTTGAATTTTTTAAATTTTTTATCCGGCCGAGATTTAGGATTTCGGAGGGGGGTCCGAAATCCGAAATCTCGGCCGAAAAACCCGAAATTTCACCTTTTTTATCCTTACTGCTTGCACCACTGATGTGTTGCTGGGAGTCGGAACGGTGATCTCACTTGCACTGTACGTTCAACTGAGCACGCCCATCCTGTGCAGTCAGGCAATGAGAACAACAACAACCTTGTGGTCGTGTGGTTCGCAAAATAATCGAAATGAAAGAAATGTTTCGAATAGTAGTACTACTGTGTATTATTCAAGACAGTACTGTAGTATATTACTACTAGAATATGGAGATGTTCGCAATTGAACATAGAATACAGTAGCAGACAAACACAAGACAGCTCGACATATTTAGATGTTCGCTATTGTTGTTAACATTAACCAAAATGGCATACTACAGTACAACACCAAGGCGAAGCGAAACTAGTATCTGACAAAACACAGGGACACATGCAGCATAGATCATCTTAAACAACTAAAGATTTCTTCTCCCGATTTGTTGTAATCTTGTATGCATCACTAGGTTCACTTCTTCTTGGTCAGGAAGATGTGAGAGAGAATAGTGTCAAGAGTACAGCGCAGCCCTCAGAAGAGCTAGCCCCTGACAGACAACAAGATTACACAAGAAAGAAGAAAGTACCACTGAGTTAACAAACCCTTATTCATTGCAAGCAATATGAAGTGTCCCTATTCACCTCGTCCATGCCGACACTGATGAACTTCTCGGCGAGCTCCACGTCCTTGCCCACGCTGAACTAGTTGATCAGCGTGATGCTGGAGATGGCTGACATGGGCGTCACCTCCAGCCTGTCTGCCACCATGTACGTCACCTCGCCTTGGCCTCCATGGTGACGGTCGCACATTTCCCAGCACAGGTGTGCATCTTGAACTTGGCCAGCGGCGAGGTGCTCTCGGGCTTCCGGCTCTGCAGCAGTTGCAGCTCGCGGGCGTTCGAGTGAATCACCATGGGTTGCAGCAGGTCGGACTGTTAACATACACCAAAGATAAGATTATTGTAGTTCAGTTAACATCTTTCTGTCGTAACCTTTGAAGTTTTGTTCTCTGAAGTCTGTCGCCAGATTGTAGCATATCTGGCAACACAAGTTTGCTACCGCTAGAGATTGTAATATAATCTTGTAATTATATCTCTTACTGAATATATAAAGGCCAGGAGACCAATTGGCTCCTTGTGCATTGCATATCAGTTTTCTTCACATGGTATCAGAGCCAGGTTGGTAATCATGGCATCAAATTCAGCATCTACCATTGCCAACAACACATCTCTTGCACCACCACCACCAACAACAACACATATATCAGTCGGAGTCCTACCGACTCCCTCATTCAACCACTTTCATCAATGTCAAGCTTAATAAGGAGAATTATCTCCTGTGGAAGGCACAAATCGTGCCATATCTACGTGGTCAGAATCTTCTGGGCTGTGAATGGAACAATTCAAGCACTGACAACACACATTATGGAGACCGTCGAAGGTGGTGTGCAGCAGGTGCCCAAACCTGCTTATGCATAATGGTGCAAACAAGATCAACTTGCCTCCAGTGCCTTAGTTTCCTCAATAAGTGAAGGAATTCTTGGTCATGTCCTCTTCATGACTACGTCTCTTGCAGTTTGGCGTGCACTAGAACTATTCAGTTCTAAATCGCGAGCAAGGATGATGCAAATCAAGATGCAACTTGCCAATCTTCAGAAGGGCGAGTCTAGCATCATTGAATATTTCTTAAAAGCCAAACCATTGGCTGACACCATAGCATCCATTGGACGTCCTCTTGATGAAGATGAAATTGCTACTTATATGCTTGCAGGGCTTGGATCCGAATATGATTCCTTGGTAACATCAATGACAACCCGCACTGAAGCAGTCACCCTTAGTGATCTATATGCCCACATGATGGGTTTTAAGTTGTGAATTGAGAGAAGCAATGCCATCCTAGGTGCACCGTCCGGGAACAGTGCGTCCCATGGTGCACCAAAGACAAGGGGAACACCGTTCAAGTCCAATCGCGGCAGTCACAGTGGTGCCCGTGGTAATGGTGGGCAAACTTGGAAGCATCAAACCAATCTGGTGGCAGCAACAACAGCTATAACAACAACAGCAACTACAACGACAAGCCTACATGTCGGGTCTGCAGTAAGTGCGACCATGATACACTCAAGTGCTATCATTGGTTTGATCACAGCTATCAATCTGAAGATACAAGTGTTACATTAGCTGCAATCTCCTCATATAATATTGATACAAACTGGTACGTTGATTCAGGTGCCACTGATCAATTGACCCATGACTTGGACCGACTATCAATTAAGGGGAGATACAAGGGCAATGACCAAGTCCACGTGGCCAATGGTTCAGGTTTACCGATCTCATATATTGGACATTCATGCATTGCTGATTCATCTCGTTCTTTGCATCTTAAAAATATTCTTCATTGCCTAGCATAGCCAAAAATCTTCTTTCAACTTACAAGCTTGTAACTAATAATAATGCAATCCTTGAACTACATCCAACCTTTTTTTGTATCAAGTCACGAGGATGTTTCTTCCAGAAGGACAATGTAGAGGGGGACTCTATCCCCTCCCTGGTGCATGTCTCATTCCTGCTCGTGATCACGTGTCTTCCATTCATGATCACTCTTCAATAAAGAGAACACCACTCCTATGCCGTGTCCAAAGTTTCGGTTGATCAGTGGCATCACCAGATTGATCATCCAGCTTCACCGATTTTCACAGCAGCACTGCGGTCTCAATAGATTTCTAGCAGAACCAATAAAATGCTCTATGTTTGTGATGCATGTCAACAAGCAAAGATACATCAACTCCCTTACACTAGTTCTAGTTGACAATCCAGTAGCCCTCTAGAGCTAGTCCACTCTGATGTTTGGGGACCTGCAATTACATCTATAGGAGATTTAAATACTATGTAAACTTTCCTAATGATTTCAGTCGATTTACCTGGATCTATTTTCTCAAACACAAATCCGATGTTCTAAATGTCTTTGTTCGGTTTAAACAACATGTTGAATGTTAACTTGGCACGTAAATTAAAACTATGCAAAGTGATTGGTGAGGCAAATAACAGAGCTTGCATCGATACCTTGTATCCTGTGGCATAGGTCATCGTGTGTCATGTCCTCACACACCAACAGAATGGCTTTGTTGAGCGAAAGCGCCGCCATATTGTCGAAATAGGGCTTACTCTCCTTGCTCAAGCTTCTATGCCAATGCATTTCTCGGATGAGGCCTTCCTCACAGCATGTCATCTCATCAATCTCCTTCTCACTCGAGTCCTTGATGGAGTATCTCCTCTTGCACGACTATAAAACATAAACCCTGATTACACCATGCTTCGGGTGCTTGGCTATGCTTGTGGGCCTAATTTGGGCCCTTATAACACTGATAAGCTTTCTTTTTGTTCTCGATAATGTGTATTCCTTGGATACAAAAGTATGCATAGGGGCTACAAGTGCTTAGATTGATCCATTGGACGCATATACTTATCACGTGATGTCATGTTTGATGAGTCTGTGTTTCCCTTTTCACAGGTCCACACTCAGCCTACAGCCATTCCTTCAGATCATACCTCTGTCCCTTTACATTCTATACCTATCCCAACCTTGCATCAATTAGCAATACTTGATACTCCAAGCACTGATGATCAACTGCCTACTGACAATATTAATTCTTCAGAAGATTTTCTTGTTTCAGGTGACTCATCACCATTTACTGGTTCTGATTTAAGGGGGTCACAGCAGCAAGTAGTAGTTCAGCAGTCAGATCAAGTGTGTTGACCTAGAACATGGCTACAAAACAATATCTCTAGGCCCAGAGAATTTTGTGATGGCACCGTCTGATGTCCTCTCAATCGCCGTGGCTTCATGGTCATCACTGAAACTAAACCAATATCCCACCATGATGCAATGAAGAGTCCCAAGTGGAAAGCAGCAATGGACACATAATATCAAACCCTTATGAGAAATTAGACATGGCAATTGGTTCCTTTTGATAAAGGTCAAAACATTGATGGGTGCAAATGGATATTAAAGCTCAAACACAAAGCTAATGGCTCCATTGATAGGTACAAGGCATGACTTATTGCAAAGGGTTTTAAACAACACTATGGGATAGATTATGATGATACCTTTAGCCCTGTGGTTAAACCTACAACAATTCGACTTGTATTGTCTAGAGCAGTTTCTGAAGGGTGATCTTTAAGGCAAATTGATATTCAGAACGCCTTCTTGCATGGAGTATTGAAGAAGGAAGTATATATGTGTCAACCACCTGGTTATGAGGAAAGTCGACATCCAAATTATGTTTGCAAACTTGAAAAAGCTCTATATGGCTTAAAACAAGCGCCTAGAACCTGGTTTGCACGTCTCAATTTGAAGTTACAAGAACTGGGTTTCATAGCCTCAAAGGCTGATACTTCTTTGTTCATCTTAAAAAAGACCGGAGTAACAATTTTTGTCTTAATTTATGTAGTATGGAAGTCTCAAAGAGAGGAGATGGACTTATTCTTTCACAGCAAAAGTACATCTCTGATTTGCTGAAAAAGGGGAATATGGAACATTGTAAGCTAGCTGAGACACCCATGGTAGGTTTTGAAAAAATTGTCCAAGGAAACAGGTAGGCTATTGTAAGAAGATGAGGCATTCTTGTACATAAGTATGGTGGGGCTCTCCAATATGTTAATTTGTCAAGGATTTATGATTTTCTACTCAGTAAAAAAAGTTTGTCAATACTTACAATCACCCAGTGATAGGCACTGGGCAACAGTAAAAAGAATATTGAGGTTTCTCAAAAGAATTGTCAATTTGGGGTTGCATATTTAGAAGGCAAAGACACATTTTTTGAGTGCTTTTTCAGACACCGACTGGGTTGGCTGCTTGGATGATCGACGTTCTACTGGTGGCTTTGCAGTTTTTCTTGGTCCAAACATGATACCTTAGAGTGCTAGGAAACAGTCAATAGTCTCAAGATCGAGCACCGAGGCAGAGTGCAAAGCAATTGCTAATGCTACTGCAGAATTGATATGGCTTCAATCTGTATTAAAGTATCGAATCGTCCCGAGAAAGCTATTGTCCACGAGTTATCTAATCGGCCTTACAAGGCTGGTGGCAGCGTGTTGTCTAATAGGCCTGACAAAGGTCATGGCCGCATGTTGTCCAATCCGCTTGACGAAGGTGGTGTCCCTGTGTTGTCCAATCCGCCTAACAAAAGCTTGTGCCAGCATATTGTTCAATACGCCTGACAAAGTTTGTGGCAGTGTGTTGTCCAATCCGCCTGAGAAAGCTGCAAGTTTTTAAATCGGCCTAACAAAGCTGGAGGCTTATATAGGGTTCAATGCGCAGTTAGTTTTGTATAGATACTATGATGATGGCTTGTGGTAGTGTGTTGTATGTTCTATGTGGTAAAGCAGGTTGGACTGTGTTGTCACATCCATTGATATTGTTCTCGGAAGTTATTGGGTTAAGGATGCTGACTAGAGGGGGGTGAATAGGTAGCTTTGAAAAATTCTTTCACTATGAATAATTAACTCGCATAAGTAACCCTATGTCAAAACCTTAACAAGAATAATGCAGAAGCGATACACTGAGTTTTTGACAATTAAGGCCTAAATCAACTAGGCTCACTAAGTGCACTAAATAATTAAGCCTTTAACAAGAATAGCAATTCTAATGACAAGCAAGCAATTTAATTATAGAAATATAAATTGCAACAATAAGAACAAATATTGCTTGAAAGTAAATTTGCACAAGAGGCACATCGATATTTTTACCGTGGTGTTCGGAGACTTGCTAGTCTCCCCTAATCCACGTTGAGGCAAGCCCAAACCACTTTGGATTGGCTCCACGAACTGAGCACCCATCTCGATTCCACTAGTGGTAGCTCTTTCCCCTCAGAGTAGGTGAGCTCCGACCTCCACAACTTTGCCGAGGCTTCTCACAATCTTCGTTGAGAAGCTCATCGCGCACGACACCTCCACACGCCGTCTATGTGTCGGCAAACACAAAGAGTAACAAGTCAAGCCTTCTAGCTTAAACTCCACCAAGTGCAACACATGCACAATGGTGATCTCCTAAGTGCAACACATGCACTAGGATCCTTCTCAAGCGCAACACATGCACAAGAGACTCTCAATCTACTCCTAATTGCAACACATGTAATTGGGCTCACTCTTAGCTCAAAAACCAAATTAGAGAGTGCAACACATGCACAACCCCTCCAAAATGTCTCACAAACACAGCAGGCACAAATGCCAACTCCCAAGGCTCCTTTTATAGCCTCCCACACGAAAACTAGCCGTTGGAGGGCAAAACGGGCAAAAATCAGCAAACCCAGCACTACTGCCCTCTAATGCTCGATAGTGCCAGCCTCGACCCCAATGGTCGAATAACGGATATATTCCCTATACTACCAACGGCAAATGCCCAGTGGTACCACTGAGCGACAGTACTAACCCCCACAGGCGGTATTGCCAGCCTCAGTGCACCCTCCAGAGTAGTCTCTCTGAAAAATAACCACTGCCTCACTGGGCGGTAGCATTGGCCGAGCGGTAGTACCGGCTCTCATAAGCAATACCATCGGCTCGGTGGTACTACTGGCCTTAGTGAGCGGTAGTGCTGGCCCCAGGGAGAAAACCCATATTTTCACAAAAACTTTTCTCTAAACCAACAAGGATTGATTCTTTGAGCCATGTAATGATCAACACATGATCAAGTCAATTTACAAAACACATTTGTAAACCTTATTCACATGCTCCAAAGAATCATATTTAAATTCTAACTTATTTGCAAACCACATTTGCAAATAAACTAAGAACTTATGGGATCAATCCTCTTAATTAGCCATGTGATGATCAACATATGATCACGTCAATTTGCAACCCACTTGCAAACCTGTTCACATGCTCTAGGATTGAAATCCATAACCTCTAACTCATTTGCAAAACACATTTTGCAAATAACAAATCATCAGTTTGCAAAAAACACATTTTGCTAATAGAAAACATTTCTTAACCTTGTGATGATCAACACATGATCAAATCACAAGCTAAGTTTCTAATTGCATGAGCTCTCTATTTGCAACACATGTAAATCTTAGCTCCCTGCAAATAATAACCAACAAACTCAAATGCATGAGCTCTCTCTTTATTTACAACACATGCAAATACTTAGTTCCATACATAAATCAACTAAAGCCAAATTGCATGAGCTATCTCCTTTTTGCAACACATGCAAATACAAAGCTACATGCAAAATCCACTTAAACCAAATGCATGAATTTTCTTCTTTTTACAACACATGAAAATCCAAAGTTCTATGCAAACACCAAATCAAAGTTTCAATAAGAGGCAAGCATGATCTCATTCTATTTGCAACACATGAAAGTATGAGCATCATGCAAAATCCTACCAAGAGAGTGAGCTAGAGTGAATGGATTGAGTTCATCAACACATGATGAAACTCAAGCTAAAAGACTCGACCCCTCTTAATAGTACGGCAACCTAACTAGCATACCGGTCTCCCATCCAAACACCAAGATCGGTAAAATATTAGGAAACATCCTTAGCCCTAGCTAGTTATACCTTTTGCTGTGCGCAAGTCACTTGGAGCTTCTGTGAAGTCCAATCAATTCCTCTCCAAGTCGGGTCATCTCTTCTTGTTCATCAACGCATTATGAACTAGCTCTTCTTTTCTTCTCTTCTCTTCGCTTCACTTCGGGATTCTCCTTTTGAAGCCCATCAATACATGATGTCTTCTTCTCTATTCTTCATCTCAATCTTTTGGACTTAATCTATTTCAAACTCATTGAAAATATTAGTCCAAAAGATATGATTGTCTCAATCATTAATTGCACTCCATTAACACATAATACATGCCCCAAGATCGATTGAGCATAACCCAAATCAATTTAAATGATTAATTGCGTGTTGAGTACTTTGATGCAACTAATGCTTCATTATACTCATGAATTTTTCATTTGTCCTTAATCAACAAAGGAACACCATCAACACATGATAAGGTGTTTTTTGATTTATTTAAAGACAATCGAACTCAATTTAAATTACATTTAAATTGATGTGAGTATATATTAAATACACAAGTTTCATATACTCATTTTGATGCTTTTCAAGTAATGATCTAAGTTATATAGGGTGGTGAAAAGGGATCAATACTATTTAGACGATAGACTATAGAGTAAATTCCATATAGAGATGTGCATATATATAATTAACTTAGGAACAATATGCACATATTCAATTTCAATTGCATTGAAATTTATCCTATATTACCATGAGTATACTACAACTACACAAATTATATACACTCAAAGGATTATTTCAACGTATTGATCCTTGATTTATGTGGCAAGATGAATTAAATCAATACTATTGAAACGTTAAAGTATGAACTCTCCCTAGATGTGTGCATCCATGTAAATATGGATTGAAAATATAGTGCGCATCTTTGAGGTGTAAGCAATGGAAGAGTTTATCATTTAACTCGAAATCTAAGTATGCATTAAAATAATAGAATGAATACAAGTGCATACCTTGGGTTTTTCATTTTCCATCCAAATTTAAGACTAATAAGAATAAAGCTCAATGAACATGTTAGTCTCATAATGATTAGATTTGTCATTAAATAATGATTAAACATTAAATTAAAACCAATCACCAAAACTAATGGAACTTGAACTTACAGAAGTAGTAAATTTATTTCATGTTTAATGTTCAAAAATAATAGAATGAATGAAATATATCATTTCATAATAAACATGGGGATTACATGACAAATAGTTTGGTTCTGTGCTCATGTTCGCGTTGGTACTTTCGACGATACAAATGGTGGCATGGACCAACTACGAACATGGCGAAAAATATGATAGAAGTGCGCTTTTTGAAATTGTAAAAGGGCGGGATGGACTACGCTTTATGGGCGAAGGACGTTAAGGCTCGAATGGGTAACTGTACAGTACCCACAGGTAGTGTTGATCGTCAGGATGGCATCAATGGGACTGCATGTCATGGTAGTGGCAAGCACAACTACAGCTCACATTTCCATAGCAGCAGTAAGTGTGATAGCTGCTGCTAAGGTGGACAAGATTAAACGATGAACCTTCAAATCTCATGTAGACTCCTCTTCTTCTTCTTCCTCCTCCTCCTCCTCCTCCCCTCCCTCTTCTCTCTTTTCTTCTCTTCTCCCCTTCTCTCTTTTCTCCTCTCGGGCGCTCGGCCGAATGAATGTCATCATTTGGTCGACCAACCTGGTAAGGCCTTAAATTTGGTTTTCTATCGCCAATAGAATGTCGACTGAGAAACTAAAACATCAGTCATCATTTCTATTGGTGACAGAAATTATAATCACCATTCTCAATGGCGACCCCTGACCTAGCGCCTAACTAGCGCCTTTATGACCGATTCTAAGGGCGACTAACTAACTATCGCCATTCTCAGTGGCGATAGAATTACAGTTGCCATTTTGATTGGCGATGGCAACAGACGTATGCTTCTATAATTTTTCCTTTTGGCATATTATTTTTGTATTTTTTGTGTTTATTTAAAAAAAATCCTCTTTTCTCTATCATTATTTTTCCATTGGGTTTTTTAGAGGAGTTTTCCATGAGACACGTGCATTACGCGGTATTCGTTCAAAGGGGAGTATTGAGATATAGTTGGACTCTAAGTCCTAGTTGCTCAAATACGTTTGGACTTTATCTTATTGTGGACAAATCCGAATCTATTTCTTGTTAGTTTCTACTATACATATGACATCCCTTTGTATAAGAGATTCAATCTAGTACATAGGTAATAGTTTTGCTTTCTTATATCGCATGCACTCTCTGTTTTATGCTTAATATTCTATTGATGCATCATGATTGATCCAAAACAGGCGTCATTTTACAACAGATTCTAGTCACTAAAGTTTTACTTGCACTGGGTTAGGAGTACGAAGCCGGCCCCATCCATCTGCTCATGTGAGACCTATTACCAACAGGCTAACCTACCAAGATTAAGAAGTAAGAGAGCAGTTATGGGTTCTCCTGCACTAAAAAAGAAAGAATTGGTCTATTCAAGGAGAGTTTCATGGAGGAGGTTCTATGTGTTGAAAAGATGTTGGGATATGCAATGCATTTAGCTGCTCAAAGCATCGCATATTCGGCGTCAGTTCGTCACCCATGTTCTGCTCAATAAATGAAAAAGAGATGCATGGGAACAAGTCTCGTGTTCCCGGGACGAACATTAGCAAAGGGATAAAGATTTGTCTCCTCTCTCTAGAATAATCTTTTATCAATCGAATACTCCAACTAAACTTTGTCACCTACTGTTATGACACTGCCCATTGCTTATGAACATGGCATAAGTTTCAGTATAATCCTCCTCTCTCTTTTTCTTCGAGATCTTCAGTGTTATGCTTGTTGGTAGCTCTGAAGATGAAAGGCTGTGTCAGTGTTCAAACATAGTACAAGTTGGAAGCGTATCATATCATTCAGATAAATTATAGACATCCAAAGGTAGCATGCATTAAAATCTGTAGAGAACATATATCTCCAAGAACAAGCTCCCCATAAAAAGGATACCAATTGTGACTTCATCCAACCCCAGGGCATGAATGAAATCAATGGAACCAAAGCCCTCGCGACCAAGCAAGAAAATTATTGGCCCTAGCTGCCATGTCAAACTATGAACATCCTCACAAAGACACTCACAAGCACCAGATGGGAAAAATGGAAACAAGAGAAGAATGTGAAACCTTCCTATTTAATTTACATCATAATTAAGCACTGATCACTCTATACTCTAGTTCTATGAACTCATGACACTACGCAGTCAGCAACTACTACGGTGACATAGTAGAAAAAGGAAGCATTCGCTCTCACTGGATCGTTGCTTCCTCTGTGAATCCCTTGTGACCAACAGGTGTGCAGCGTCGCACAACTCAGTGACGAGGACGCGACCACCACCGCGCGGTCGGGTCGCACGGGACGCAGAGACATGACATCCGGCCGAAGCATCAGCGCAGCCTGTGCCGCTTGGCGCCGAAGCCCGGTGAGCAGTTGGCGGCGGCCGCCATGGTCATCACCGGCGTGGACATCGCCGCCATTGGCGTCTTCATGCAGGCATTGCCACCGCCGTAGCCCAGCACCGCGGCGGCGTTGGCGCCAGGCAGGGGCGCGCCGATGTAGCAGCCGCCGCCGGGGACGCCGACCGGGATCGTGTCGGGCGCGTGCACCGGCGGCGGGTTGCGCCACCGTGGGAGCAGACCGGCGACGAGGAGGTTCTGGAGGAGGGGCCCCGCCTCCATGACTGACTGAAGAAGCCTGCCCCTCTGCGGCAGCGGCTTCTTGTTGGCGAGCATGTCGAGCACGGCGTCGGCGCTGGCAATGGCGCTCTGCTTGGCGGGAGGAGAGCTGCTGAGCTTGCAGCCGTTGTCGGAGGAGGTGACGGGGTCGAAGAAGGGGTCAACGGGGGACGACACGAGGCTACAGTCGGAGTCGGTGACGCTGGACGTGACCAGCGCCGCCGTCGGCGGCGGCGGCGTGGACGCCGGCTTGGAGGCAGCTAGGAGGTGCTGCAGCTGGTCGCGCGCGTCGTCGCGCTCCTTGGCCACCTGGCGGACGAGGTCGGCCAGCTTGGCGATGCTCTGCTCCTTCTTCTTGAGCTCCTCCTTGGCCACCTCCAGCTCCAGTGTCGTCGCCACCAGGTTCTGCTTCAGCTCTTCCACGCTCTGCACCATCAAGCAAGCAGAGATTAATCATCTCTTGAGAGTTGAGATGCCATGCACAAGATTCAAAATTCTACAACTAGTAGCAATTTGTTGAACCAGAGAATCAAAATTGTATGAGTATTGGTAATTAATCAGAGCGTACCAATTTTGACAGAGGATATTATAAAAAAATACAGCTTGGATATAAAAATAATAATACGAATAGATTTGCCACGAAAAATACATTACATTTTTATAATTTTTTTTTGAAAAAATGTAATAAAAAAATTAACCATCAAAGTGATGTATTACTGATTTTGAAGAAGTCAAAACGATTTTCTTTTATCGAGGTAGTACCAAATGATTGCTTCCTCTTGTAAATATGCTAGGAGTAGTACCAAACGGAATTCCTCACCAAGCACAAGGTAATGGATGGACAGGACATGGGTGCATGATCTAGAGAGCAAATGATTTTTATTCCTCCAAATGATTGCATCATGCAACCACCGGTAGTGGAGACTTGGGGGTGTAGTCCAGGCTTCAAAAATCAAAAACAAAAAGGAAAAGGAGAAAAATATACATTTAAAAAAAAAAGGAAAGAAAAGATCTCACTCCTCACAGGCAGGGACCCAAGGCAAAACAACAGCATCATTGCACAGCATCTCACTATACTGCCAAACTTTTGTTGAAAAGAAAGTGAACCGAACACAAAACAAACCAAGCCAAACCAAACTAAACTAGAAGAGGAGAGGTTAAACAAAGTAGACAAGTCTACCCAGGTTAATTTTCCACAAGGGAAATCAAGCTAAGACCGCAGGAGAGAAGAAGAATTCCTCTACGCTAACTCGCCAAGACGTCTCGAGTCGAGCCCCGAAGCCCCCACTAATCCCAATTAGTTCGTCGCTTGCCTAACACCCTTGACCACGACAAACACGCGCGCGCACACACACATGCAGGGTGCTCATCCCCTGCAAACTGCCGGAACAGCAAACACCCAAGAAAAGCCAACCATTGCTGCTGCCATGGCCAAGAAAAAGAAATGCAGACAGGATGCTTTGCAGCACTACTAAGAGGAGAAGAAGACGAATGCAAAAAAAAATAAAAAAATAAAAATTGCAAATTAAACTCCGCGCGGCAACTAAGAGATTGGTACTGCTAGCTGCTGTTACCTCTTGCGGCTGCAGATCCTCTTGGAAGGACCAGAGGGAGGAGAGGAGAGTCGCATCCATGGCGTCTCCAAAGCCGAGAGGGAGCGGTTCCATTGCCATCCTCCCAGAAGTCTCTCGCTTTCTCGCTAAGCTTGCTTTATCACTACTTCCTTTGCTCTTGCGTTGTTTGGTTGTGGACGGGGGAGAAGAAGCAGAGTTCAAGAAAGCTTTCAGGGGAGAGAAATGCATATATAAGAGAGGAGAGAGAGTGTGTGTGCCTGCATGGGAGGAGGGAGTCCGTCAGGTATTTGCCTGGGAAGAAGATTACGGTATGGAAAGGTTTGGGGAGAGGAGAAAATTATGGGGGAAAAACATATGGAATCTGCAATCGCCTATGATATCTTGCCATCTAGGCAACCAACGAGACAAAGGAAATTAATGTATCTATTACATATTAAAAACTCATAAGAATCGCTGAGAAAAAAATTAGAAATTCTCACAAAAAAGGCAAAACATCATGCCTTTAATCTAGACAGACCCGGATTATAACGGCTTAGATTAAAAGGAGTCCAAGAATCTCCACCATCGAATGTTATTATTTAAAAGAAAATATCTAACCGTCTATCTAGCGGACCCGCCCGGATTATAACGGCTTAGATTAAAAGAAAGAGTCCAAGGATCTCCACCATCGGATGTTATTATTTTTAAAAAAATATCTCACCATCTATCTAGTGGATCCGGATTATAACGGCTTAGATTAAAAGAAAGAGTCCAAGGATCTCCACCACTTATTTTGGTGTGACCAGATTATAACGGTGCATATTAATCTATATAGATATTAGAGTTATATAAAAAAACACAATTATATAAAATATAGTTATATATCAAAGATAATTGTATCATAATATTTAGCCGCGCAATTATACGGGTAAATTTGCTAGTTTCATGAAAAATTAGAAAACAAAAGAGAGAATCAAAAGAAGTGCCCCCCCCCCCCCTCTCATATTTGTGTTGCTCTTTAAATTGGTCTCAACCACTTTTCTGTCCTTTTGTAATTTTTTTTAATACAAGACGAACTCACATAACTCATATATATCACACTTACGTACTATACCATACGTACATAAACGTGTATATCCCTACACACGCCAATAAAGTAATCAGAGACTTCACGACCTTCGGAATACGAGAACACGTTGTCCCAGTTAATACATACATAATTATTTTGGTAAGGCACGAAAAATTCGATCCCAAGGATCAAACTGTGGTGGGCGACAACTCTAGTTGCCAATCGAACTATGCTCAGTCCTCTCTCGTGTGAGGTGGCCTCTTCATCTGCATGGAGAAAAAAGTTCTTTGGTTTATTGTTAGCCGTCTCATGAGGCTACACCCCTACAGGCTACAGCATACCTGAATTGATGCTTCTCTGTTCTTCAGAAGAAAAAAGGTTTCCTAAAAAGATTGATATTTTTATGTTTAGGTCTAACAACATTTTTTTTCTTTTTAGGACCACAATTTCTTAAGGAGCGATTTGTAGAGCAAACTGAAAATTCACTAGGAAATACTGCAAATCTTAAAGTTACAAGGATGGAACAAAATGTACTACAATAATTTGGGTATTAATTACCTCGCCATTTTCCCTCCAAAACATTGAGATAAGTTCGTTTCAAATGTTTGTACGTTAATTTGACCGGATTTATTGATATTACAGTGCATCATTAGGTGATCATGAGTGCCTTCTGTTGGATGAATTTGTTGTTCCTTCGCATTTAGGCTCCATGAACTACAAATGCTTGCATGCATGCATGACCACCCATAATTTTGGCGACTTGCAATGTAGGGCTGTGGAGAATTAATGGTGGTTTAATGAAAATATTTTCAGATTGAGCCGTCTCTCTCTCTCTCTCTCTCTCTCTCTCTCAAGTTCAGATGATGTAATTCGTTTTTCATGGCTGTATTACAAATTTGCAAACATAAGACAGTGTGAACATTGACTGGCACCGACCAGCTTCTGTTCTCTAATTTATCTAGTACCAGTATTTTAGCATCTCTTTTGTCTACAGCGATTGCTTAGATATATTGCAATATGCATGTTAGTACATGCATACGATGGATATTGTCCATTCTAAATTTAAATCATCCAACAAACTCCGAGGGGTATCTGAAGGCGAGGGATTAATAATTCGGCTCCTGTCCAGGTGCTCTTAACTCTCGTTCGCGGAACAAAACAAAGAAATGTGAAGAACAATCAAGTTAGAGGGAGACGTGAGGACAACAACTTGCTTGCCTCGTGTCCTCACAGTCGCCAAGGTTGTCCGGACATTCTTATATGTAAAACAACCTAAATAAGTATCTGGTAGTGTCAACTCAACATTCGAAGGATTCCATCAATTTTCGTGAGGATATATCGAAATAAATTCCCACATTAAGGCTGTCTGGTGGGAATCAAGGCCTACAAAAGGACAGGAAATTCCGTCACTGATACATTAAAAAATAAAAGTAATCTAGAAATTCTCTCGTTAATTGATAAAAAAAAAATAACATTCACGTCATTTATTCTGATAGACCAGATTGTAACCGCACAGATTAACGATGTATAAATATTACAGTATTATAATTACATACTCCCTCCAGTTTGGTAATATCTGTCGTTTTGGACATCGACACGGTCTTCAAAAAACAACTTTGACCGCTAATTTTTATTATAATATATTTATAAAACCCAATAAAATTATAATATTATGAAAGTACTTCTCGAGACAAGTCTACACATATAATTTTCATGTATCCAATTTAAATATTTAAAAATATATCGATAGTCAAAGTTTCGAAAGTTTGACCATCACTTTGTCCAAAACGACAGATATTACCAAACCGGAGGGAGTAACAAATATGACTATTTTCTATAGCCGCATTAGAGCTGTACAGGGCCGAACAGGTCCCTGTGCAGCATGGGCTACTGCACATGCCCCTCAAAATTAAGGGACCCAATTTTTTACTTATTCTTGCATCACTGGTTGTTAACCTTTTATTAGTAAGAGTAAGAACTAATGTATGAGTGGTTATTTTTATTCTTTTTATTTTTCTTTTTTTTAATTTTTACTGTAAAAATTCATTCCTAAGCAAAACCACATGCCCTTTTGATATTTTAAAGTTTTTGAAACAACTAAATTATTTTTATAATGCAATTGTTGCATATAGAATTTTATTGATAATTCTGGTGACTATTGCACATGCAAAAAAAGGAGCTCATATAGATTGAAATTGAAGTTCTATTTGCGTTCTATAATAAACTATGAAAGACTTAACGGTAGCCGTTGATTTAATTTGAAAAAGACTAATTATAATGATAATTGAAGATTCCGTTTCAAATAATACTAGAAGAATTGTGCTTTTCAAGTAAAGGTCATAATATGAAAATTATTTTTTTAGCGTGGTATACCACATAATCGTTTGTACCGTAGAAAAAAATTATGCTATATCTGAAATATCAAATAATTATTTTGCTAATTAACTTTTACTGTCTATAATCTAATTTTAAATTTAACACGGAGCCTCCAAAATATCAAATACGGCCCTGGAGGAGCTGTATAACGAACCAGATATGTTGTAACATCTAGCTAAGCGATTGCTGGATCGATATCTGTAGACAAAACTAACTTGGCCAAACCAAATAAAGAAGCCGTGAGCTAGACTACGCTCCAACACTGTGCAAGGAGCCAAGGCAGAGTTGACCTTGGGCCATGCATCTGGTTCTGGCAGATGGCCACCTCCCCGTCGTTCTGCTTTTCCTTTCTCTCGGTCTACACGTTTAGCCAAGACAGCACGTAGCCGATCAATGGCCAGAAATCAATTCGAGGAGGAAGAAGACACTAGCTAGTACTACCAAATTTCTGCTTCTTCTACTGCTACTACTACATGTATGCATGCATGGTAAGCACTAACAGTGTTGAAACCTTCATGTAGGAGACATGAGTTTCCTTGTTTGTGTGCGAGACAATCAGAGGGAGAATGGAGGAGACAAAAGTTTGCATGGGAAAGGCCGGGCACCGGCCGTGTGATGTGGTGGACCTCCTAAGTGCTTCAACCTTTGATGGGATGCTACGAGACTGCTTAGGTCCTGTTTGGAAGCAAAGTTTTTTAATACTATGGTATTGCAAAACCATAGTTTAGAAATTATTTTAACATAAATACCATAGTTTCACCTACCACCATTGAAACCATGGTTTTTCTTGAAACTACAAGCTGTTTGGCTACAAAGTCTTTTGCATGGTATTTTCAAAGTATTGACACCTCTCTCTCTACACCAGCCCTAAAAGCCCAAAACTCCACTTTGAGTGGAGTTTTCAATACTCCAAAAATACTATGGTATTAGCAATACCATGGTTTTCAAAATAGAGTTTTTTTTTGTTGCTTCCAAACAATTTATGGCAAAAAATACCATGGTATTCTCCAAAATCATGGTTTTGCCTAGAAAATATGAACATACTTTGTTGCCAAACATGCCCTTAGATTGAAGCTAATTTTGCCATAATTAATCTTAAATAAGTATGATTTGATATATTTTTTGTGATAGAGCCACAAGTATAGTAAAGTTTGGTAAAAATCGTGTCTATGCAAAAAGAAAATAGAGCTAAGAAAGTGTGGTAAGCTACAGTTATGATAATGAACGAAACACTCACATAAAAATCTATAGCACACCTGATTTAGGCGTGACAAAGTTAATCTTTCTTTTTTGGCTTCGGTTTACACGGCTCTAGCGCGGCTAAACCTCAATTTTTATTGTTTTGCTAGGAGCTTTGGATCTTCTCTGCCGTTATTCTTGGGTACCACTAATTTGATGTTACCTTAAAATTAAAAAAAATTAATGACGTACTCATAATGTCATATGTTATCTTCTCCATCCACCTCCATCTCCACCCCTCCCTCTTATCTCTTCCGTACTCACATCCGTCATCTTCCTTTCTTCCTTTCTAACACAAAATTCAACTTAAAATTTTAACTTTCAACTCGAAAAGTTCCAACACTGAAGGTTTCAACACAAAAAATTTAAATAATCAAACTTCAAATTAGAAAATTGAACTCAAAAAGCTTGAACTATTTTTTTTTTTCAAATTAGATAGTTTCAACACACAAAAAAAATCATAAAATTTCAAATTAGAAAGTTTCAATTCAAAAAATTTAATTCAAAAATTCTCAAATTAGAAAGTTTCAACTTGAAAAGTTTTAACGCCGAAAACATTCAATTCAAAAAACTTTTGGTCTGTAAAAAATTTTGATTTAAAAAACTTTATGTTCGAAAAGTTTTAATTAAAAAACTTTCAAAAGTACTTAAAAAAATACCGCTTATTCAAAAATTTGAAGGAAAATTTTGAAAAAAAAAACAAAAACTATTTTGAGTGTCGTGACGAGAAAGAGAAAGTGTGGAAAGAAAGAGAGTGCTAACACTTGTCACACAAGAGGATGTTCTCACCGAAAATTTAATAAAAGTGACCTCAAATTAGCAATTTCCGTTATCCTCTGCAAATGCTTCATCAAGATGTTCATGCAGTTTTTACATTCTGCTTGGCTTGCCACGTACCTAGTTACAGAAAGGGATTGGTAGTGTTGAGCTTTCTGTTTGTTTGTCTATACATGACATAAGCCATGTTTGAAACGTAGATATTATAGAGAGAAAACGTAACAAAGTAGCATAAATCGTGTGAAATCTTCCGGTCCAAATGGGCCCTTAATTCCTGTGCTTTAACAATGAAAATGCGTAGGGGCCGGCTTCATGCATGCCCTTCAATTCAATCTTAATTCATGGAGAGCAAAACGTCATATATAAGAGGCACGAACTAACCAAACCAATTAAGCTGGAGGTAGAAGATCCAGGTACATGCACCAGCAAAACACTACTAGCATACAAGGCACATAGGACGGCTAACTAGCTTGAGCAGTGGGCTATATATAACTACTAAAATAGTGCTTTCTAGTAAATGGACAAATCAAGCTAACAAAAAAGCAAACAGGTAATATAAGAGAAGGGCCATGCCATGGCTACACTAACTAATTAATTTTCCCTGTGTGGGGGATCGAGGAGGAGAAGAGGACAAGGGCCGTGGGGGACACAAATCCGGAGGGGTCATGTACGTTGGATCTCCATCCATCCATCCATCTCTGCTGGTTTCAACGTAAAGTGTGAGGCGATCATCTTTAGTTCCTTCTTTAATTAATTTCTTCTCTCTGGCTAGGGTTTTGGGGACTTGTGTGTAGGATCAGGGTCCCATGGCAATTATGGGACATGGCCATGTAGTGGCCTCTCTGGCCTCCCTACATGTTTGCTTTTGCCATTAGCCCGCTGTGTCAAGAAAGACGTGTACTCCCTCTGTCCCACAAAGAGTGCATTTCTAGTGTTCAAATTTTGTCCCACAAAGAATGCATCTTTAGTCTGTAGGGCTCAGCTGTAAGTGTATGCATGCTTATTTAAGTGCTTGTGGAAACCGAAGCACCACCATGCTTGTGTATGGAGTAATAAGGGGCACATTAGTCATTTACCTTGCACACTAATCTGTCTTAAAAATCCTAGAAATGCACTCTTTGTGGGACAGAGGGAGTATATGTTTAATTATAGGATCCTTTTGCAGTTCCCATCTTCTTCTTGTCCAATGTTACCCTCTGAGTTCTTTTTTTCTGATCTCGAGGTTGAATCACAAAAAGCTACGACGCCTACTAGCTAGCTAGTGAAGTCAGTAGGCAACATACTTCTAACAAGCTGCTAGTACTATGCTTCAAACACAATAGTCAAGCAACGGATTACTCGAATAGTTAAGCTTGCAATCCAATAAACAGGAACCTTTTTTTTTGGCCCGAATAAACATGAACTGTTAAACTGTGAAACGGATAGAGCAAGCCGTCGATATATCACGCACACGATGGAGCCACCATGGCACTAATATAATTAATTAGCCAAATTGCGGTCACGCAGGGCACAACCTGAACCAGGCTCGTGCTAGCCAGTGTGCATGTAGGGTTGATCGACCAGACATGCATGAATGAGTTGTGAGCGGTGTTTCTATGCTTTTCCTTCTAGTGCAAGTTGCACAAATCTTTTTTTTTTTTGAAACCAGCAAGTTGCACAAATCTTGAAGCAAGCGAAGGGGTAAGTAATCACCATCTACCATTCATTCATGCTTTAATAGTTGTGTAACTTTTAAAAGGAAGAGTATAGAAGCACCTCTCGTTGTGAGCGGTAGCTAGGGGTATGCTTGTGTAGTTTTTCATGGAAGAAACGAATGAATTGACGAAGCGAAGGAAAAACGGAGCTCGTCGGGGGAACAGGAGACCATGCAATGTGGCCCTTTCCCGCTGTTTCACTCCAACGGCTTTACCCGTCGAACCTAATCATGTGAGCCCAACAGTGCAACACAAAACCCCACACCCATTCAATAGCTCTACTCCACTCAGCTCCAAAATGTCAATCTCGTCTAGCACTACACTTAATTATCTATGTTTTGTGCCTTCACTTCAGTTTTTTCTTTGCTTAAAAAACCGGATCGTATGTAGGAAGTGTCAAAAAAATTAACGTGAGCTTTGGAGGCATTAGCTCGATCGGTTGGCTAGCAGTCCGGCTGTGCACGCAGCCCGTCCAGGATTGAGTCTAGACTTGACTCGGGTGTTCGTGGGGCCGGGTGCGGCATGCGTGTATACGTGGCGTGTGCGTGTATGTGGTGGTGAGAGTGTTTAAGTGTTATTCTTCTTCTACGGTGAATGCTAAAGCTTATAACTAAATTTTTTAAAAAAAAACTTTAAAGGCATTACTTCTTCACGTTAGATCCATCTAGAATTTGTCCCAACAAACTTTATCACGCCATCAATAATGGTGTGTCGGTGCTTATTTGCCACGCCAACAAAAAATTGTTCATTTTTGAAAAATAGATTTTTGACTTGTTGGCCGTGTGGCAATTGGAAAGGTTCAGTTGCCAAGTACGGTCTTTTTGCAAAGTAAGTTACAGACGGTTTTATTTTTAGACTATTGGTAAAAAAATTTATCAATTCAATAAAAGTATTCTATGGCTTAGGTAGGAACACACAAAAAATTGAGCAATGTTGCACAAGCTGCCACCTACATCCCTTAAGAACATGGGAGGGGGGGGGGCATATATATATATATATATGTGTACTTTTTACTCCCGGGAGTAATTACTCTCATCTCTGAAATACCACCCAAACGAACTTAAAATACTTCTTTATCACTTTGGATACACTCATATACTAATTATAAGATATTCCAATGAGATCCACATGAAAAAATTGCAATGGAGTACATAGTTTTTAGCCTATTTTGCAAATACCTTCATATACACACATAAAAAGAAGTATGTCTAAAAGTGTACATACCACCTCTGAAAAAATGTAAATATCACCTAGATGGTCTTATATACTTATATATTACACGTATATACCCTTATATATAGTATTTCAAAGAATGTTATTATAGTATTTCACTCTATAACTCTACTTTAAAGTTAAAATAAAAAAATGTTAAGTAGTCGTGGTACGTCCTTTGGTAACGACATATATGATCTAATTAATGTCATGAACTTTTTCTTAGGCTTAGTACTTCTTTGATCTCGTGGGACGGAGGAAGCAGTACAGATCATCGTCATTTTACACACCGCGATATCTAACAGCAGGCTGGTATAATTTGTACACCGACTGTGTGTTATGCTGCGAGGCTGATCAGCTTGTGTGCGGACGTGGTGGCGAGGCTGATCAGCTTGTGTGCGGACGTGGTGGCGAGGCGTAGTGCGTGGGAGTGGAAGGCGTCGGCCCCTCGCCGCGTGTGAAGAGGGGAGACGGCCGGGACGATTACCATGGCGTGAGGGATTAGGATGAGTTGCGAGCGAAGGGCCAAAGTGGAGTGAGCAAAATTAACGCGGGAAAAGAGAAGTAAGGGTGTGTTTGGTTGCTCGTATCAAGTGCTACATGTATGGGATGGTTTAAGAAAAAGGTCATCCATGTGTTTGGTTGATTGAACGAATCATCCCATCCTGGATCAAGATACAATTTTAAAAAATATTCCTTATAGATGTTGAACCATTCTATTAACCCAAAATAATAGAATTAAAGGGTACAGAATTATCCCATCCCATTCAACCTAATCCCATCAATCAAACACACACCAGAGAAATAGTTCGACAGAAAAGGAACGGGCGGTGGAGATTTGGTCCCCGTGCTCATCCAACAGCCATGGAGGGCGGTGTGTGTACGTCCTGGTTGAGGAAATAATTAATGGGCGTCCGCAGGTTGAGTACACATACCTTGAGAGAGAATTGTTAATTACTACGTCTGCACCAAAGATTAATGACAGGGTTGAGCTCTTGATTAACACTATATACATATATATTTTTTGGTGAGAAACTAATTAGCACCAAGTAATATAACAGAGTTTTTCTTTTTTGGAAAAAAAAAAGAAACGAGGCGGGCAACGACATACCGGCCGCGGGGGTGTGGTAGCAGTACACTGTAGTGGCGGTACGTCTTGCGTGTGGGACCCACGCGGCGCCTGACGCGGTTGTCGTATCCGGGGCCCCGCGCGGCGGCACATGGCCCCATGTGTGGCGCCTCTCGCCATAATCTCTCATTGGCCCACGTGTCACCCGCACGTACACGTGCGGCGCGCAACACGACAAAACTTGCCGGGGTGGGGCAGGGGGCCCTCCACCACGTGTCACGGTCGCCGCCGTTGCAGACTATCTCACCGGCGGGAGACAACCACCAGTGACGATGACGCCAACGTGCGGCCGTCCATCGATTCTTAATGCGTACTCATACCAGCAGTACACCATGTCACCGTCTTGCATAATGAACGTAAGCATGTGCTTGCCTAGTCTTCTTGTTGAATCCCTAGCTAAGTTCAAATAGAGCACGCATTTCATGTCCTAAGGCTCTGTTTGGAACGTAGTATGTATATATGGTTGTTGTTTTTTGGTTTCCAAAACTCATGTATTTCATAATGTCTTAAATCGACGATGCATGCCATGCAAGATGTAGTATACAAGAAGATATCAGGAATGAAAGACTCAGCTGCATTTGGACCAACCTAGTTGCCTCGACAGATTGCTTGATTGAAACTTTTTAATCACTCCTCAATTAAGTTAAACATATCTTCTGCTCCATTCCTTGTGCGTCCGAAAGCTAGTTCCAAATAGGTCTGATCAAAAAGCTTGTTAGGACTCGAATTAAAATTGGGTTTAAAATTGAAATAGATTTATTTTAAATGAAAAAAGGTCAATTAATGAGGCTTGACTTGATAGTGATTTTATTAGCTCAAATTTGAAATAATCATTTAAATGGTAAATAAAATGTTTTTATGTCTACTATGTGAATTTTAAAAGATGCACGATAATAACTCGTTAAGCTTGATAGTAAGTTACAAATAAACTTGAATCAAGTAATTAAATTAGAGTAGAGCTGTTACGTACACTGAAGGATGTCGTTCAGCTAGCTAGGGCTATGTCGGACCCCGGAATAACACCTCCGAAATCCTCTGTAATGATACATGTACTAGTCCGGGGAAAAGGCTAAACACAGGTAGAAATGAAAGCAATAGCATATCCAGCGTTCTTTATTAATAATAAATATTCAAGGATTACAAAGGGAATGGCGAGGCCAACAAATAAATAAGCGAATAAATAAAGCGTGGAAATGAAGACAAATAGATGGAGCCCAATTAATTTGCCATGGCAATCAGTAGGGGCGGCTAGTCAGCCCATGTTCCTCACCATCGTGGTACTCACTCCTGCAAAAGTGGTAAATTAAGCAAGGGTGAGTACATACGTACTCGACAAATCACACTAGTAAATGCAATATAAATGTCACGGGTAATCAAAGGATGGCTATATGGTTTTATTTGAGCATAAAGCAGCGGTTTAATAACATTTTCAACAATTTTAAAAGGCATACTTTATTCCAAATCAAATCTATACATTTTAACTCAGGAATCTCTCCTGGAATTGGCTAAGTTATACCCATGATGGACTCCCTCCATCCAACATTATTTTGGAAACCAAATTTTAATTTACCAAAGTCTAGTCTGAAAATGGCTTGCTCGGCATGCCCATGCATGGCCCGCGACTAATCAAATTAGTTTGACACTCTGCGAGAGGTTGTACAACTTTACCCACAAGACATAATATTTCCCTTTTATGTCAACACACTTCCTTTGGTGGCTGAGCGAGAGAAACATATGACAAGGCCCCATTAATAAATCATACATGTAGTCATGCAGCTAAGGTTTCACATTGAAAGACTCCCTCTGTCGAAGCCCCCTCTTGCGCCCGAGTGCGACATCTCGCTTTCACCACACCACTACCACCATATGGCATATTTGGTATCCATGAAATGATTTAATAAGGATAGCGAGTGTCCCATTCGGACTTCGTGGTAATGCGGTTAGGCTTTACATTAGTGAAACTTCAGGCCCGGTCCTTAATTGACTAGGCGAGACTTTCCACAAAACAGAACCATGACCTCCCCACTTTCCAACCAATTCTGCCCGGTCTAAGTCATTTTCATTTTAACCATACTAATCTCCACATTAATACTAACATTGATCACTATAAGTTTCCAATTGAACATGATATCATTTTGGCATAAAGTTCCCCAAAATTCCCTAAGTTCAGTTCTATGCATGGCTAAGCAATGTCTAAATATTACCATAGTCATAACTCATATTTTTACTAAGGTTACAAGGGGAATCGAATTCAAATGTCAAAAGGTGGCATATATCGAATTGGATTTAACTATCATTTAAAACTAGGTCGGAAATTAATGTCTAGAATAAATAAGCATGCACTAATTTAAATTCAATCATAAAGTTCATAAAAGCCCAGGAGCAATATGGTCAAGGGTGTGACTTGCACAGTTAAATGAGTTCTTTGCTCGAATTAAATGGATTAGAACTCCTCGGACTCTCCAAGTAATCTCTGTGCGAAAAACAACCAGAATTCGAATAAGACTCAAACGAATACAAATAAACCCAAATTGAATTTCAAACTAGCTCTAAAGCTGAAGTTTGAGATTTCTAATAATTTAGGAGGAAGAAGCGGAGCCAATGTCGGAGTTCGAGCGAGTAGCAGACTCAGGAAGTTTAAAAACAACTAAAGCGGTCTTTTACGGAATTTTTCTGAATTTTAAATCATTTTTAAAAGAAAAACCGATTTCTTTGCGTCATCTTGTCGGCCAGCCAAAACCGGTTTTGGAAATTCTTTTTTCTTTTAAAAGCGCCCAGGTGGGGCCGGGCCCTAACGCATGGGTGAGTCCGCGCGGCGTGGACCAGCGCTACCCAGCGTGGCGAAGCCTGAGCGAGCGAGCCGGGGCCAGGCTGAGGCCAGCGGTAAGCGCGGCCGGGCGAGAGCAGGAAGGGAAAAGCGCGGGCCTTGCCAGCGGCAGGCGGCACGACAGGCAGGCGGCCAGTGGCCGGAGGAAGGAAGCGAAACAGCCAGGCGGCAGGCCTGGTCGGCCAGCAGTAGTGCTGTGTGACAGGCGCCCGGAGGCAGCGTGTGGCCAGTGGAGAAAAGCGGAGAGAGAAGGCCACCGAGAGAGAGGGCTTGTGGGGTTTATAGGGGAAGAGGCGGCGGCGGCTCAACGGCAGCAATTTCACGGCAGGTGCGGGCAGCGGTTCGTTGGCGGCAGCAGCCTTGGCGAGGGCGGCCGTTGGCGGCGACGCGGCTGACCCGGGCGCAGGGGAGCAGGGCGTTACAGGCTATATGCGAAGAACCGGCAACCACTGCCCTCGTTAAACAAACACTCATACCACATGAAAGATACACCCGTTTGCCACGTACATACTTTACAACGTATCATAATTCATTCGCTTGGCGCTAGCTGATTGCCGAACGTCGATGCCTACACAATAACCATGACGTACTTACACTTAATTAATCAAGGAGATATATATATCGACATGTAGACACAGGTGATATATGATTGGCCAGCTAGCTAATTCAATTCTAAATTAAGTTGCAAACTGTTTTTGTTTTCTTTTCTACGTAAGGAATGTACACACTATACGCATAGTATAGCCCATCAACTTCACTGGATTTTACAATTTCAGAGTATATAGGATCTCTCTCTCTCTCACACACACACACACTGCCAAGCACTATATATAATGCAATTGTTTCTTTGAAGCTCAATTTTGTGTCTTCCATGCACTTATATACACGGTACCATAATCCATACTACACTTGACGGGTAATCCCTGACGGGGCACCGTGCATCCTGACGGTTTTCAGCTGTCGAGGATAATCTAGATCCTGACAGTGACACTGCACTATTTGAGTAAATATCGTAGTACACTAGTACAATTAAACGCAGGATCCATGCATGCACTCTATACTACTTGGGTGAAGATACACATGCAACACACGGAAAGATGGGCGAGTACGTACGTACGTACGTACGTAGGGCCCATGCGTGTGCATGCATGTCAAGACCGAAAGGCCCTGAAACGAAAGGATGTTTGTCTTCTTTTAGCTTATGGCACTAGTTTAATTGTATACTCGATCCTGCGTTTCGATCTTACTGCGCACCGTGTCGAATTGTGTTCAAATCAACCATGACAAACAAAAAAAATAAAGGCGGAGCTAGCTAGCTAGCTTGCATGGTTAGCTAGGTTTGCGACTTTTGGGCTCACATCTTGGTCTAAAGAAGATAAAGCGTTGGATCCCAAAGCCACGCAAGTTGGTGCTTGCCATTGCATCGTGTGTTCCTCCTGGCCTAGACCAGAGGCCATGCAGGTCACCATCCTGCGGGTACCTAGAGAGAAAATATATGAGAAAAATCAAAACCAGATATTGGCATGCATGCATGCATGCATGGCCCCGTAACAACCATCCTAGCAAGCACGCAGGCGCGCGCGCGCGCTCTCTCCCTCTGTCTCTCAATCTATAATAATTGCATTACACTTTAATACTTTCGTTCCCCCTTTGTTTCTCATAAAGTGGTTCCGCTTTTCTTTTTCTTTTTTTCTTGCATGCACCAGCTAGTACCTCCGGGCCTTTTCGATCTGCACGCCCAGCTGGTTACCTCACATGGTTTGTCTATGAGTTTAGTTACATAGCTAAGTTAAATATTCCAGGATCGATATATAAACCTGCAGCAAGCACATTCTAGTTATCTATATAATTATTGATGTGGGGAGTGTGTGTATATATATGCATCAGACTTATTGCTGCCTGATATCAACTAATTAAGGCAAACTGATACGTGGTTGTTTGAAAAAAAAAACCCCTTGTCGCATGCATGTTTTCGTGGGATTGGTGATGAGGTGATTGGAATCGAACTGCAAGACCACCTATCACGTTATAAAAAAACTCACGAAAGCAGACGGCAAGGGGGAGTTTCAAACAATCAATGGTTGTAGGGAGAGAAATCAAACCCACTCGTGCTCCCGGCCCCGGGTAAAGTTTTAGCAAATTAAAGGAGGAGAAATTAAATTAAACAGATTAAAGAGAGGTCGACGTCGACCACTCCACATACATATATATATATATATATATATATATATATATATATATATATATATATATATATATATATATATATAGAAACCTTTTACATACTCTTGGGAATGCATTACTCCCACCCCAAGTATACCACTTAAACGAATGTGTTATACTCTTTTATCACTTTCAGTATACTACAATAATAATTCTAAGATACTACAATGCGACGTTGTTGAAAAAAAATTCATCAGACCCATTTATTTCTTGCTATATACCGTTTTTCATGTATAAAAAGAGTATATAAACAAACTATGCTATAAAGTGTGGGTTTTGATGAAATTTTTCGTGAAACTCACTTTGGAGTATCTTATAATTAGTATTAGAGTATACTCAAAAGGATAAAGAAGTATAATAACATCATTTATGCAGTATATTGAGAGTGGGAATACATACTCCCAAGAGTATGCAACCATTTTCCTATATATATATATATATATATATATATATATATATATATATATATATATATATATATATATATATAGGAAACCTTTTTGTACTCTTAGAATGCATTACTCCCACCCCCAGTATACCACTTAAACGAATGTGTTATACTCCTTTATCACTTTCAGTATACTCCAATAATAATTCTAAGATACTACAATACGGTATGAATGAAAAAAATTCATGGGAGCCATTTATTTTTTGTTATATACCGTTTTTCATGTGTAAAAAGAGTATATAAACAAATTATGCTATAAATGGTGGATTTTGATGAAATTTTCGTGGAATTCACTTTGGAGTATCTTATAATTAGTATTAGAGTATACTCAAATAGATAAAGAAGTATAACAATATCATTTATGCGATATTTTGAGAGTGGGATGCATTACTCCCAAAATATGGAACCATTTTCATATATATATATATATATATATATATATATATATATATATATATATATATATATATATATATATATATATATACACTATTTTTCTTCATTTGTTTTTGGATAAGGGTCACGTCGACTAATCATTAATTCGTTTCTCCTCCGATCTCCTGCACGTCGCCCTGTCTACCGGACCACTACTCCAATACATTAGCTAATGATGATCCGTCGATATTTCGATCGTTGTTGCATTAATGCGCGTAAGCTAGGCAAGATCAGTGTTAATCAATCAATTGATTGATTAGGTGCAATATAAATATATATATTAGAACGGGTATTTTCCCTGGACACGATGGTGCTTGGGTACTAAGATCTAAAACGGGTATTTTTTCTATTTATTTGCATTCTAATTTTTTTTGAAAATTTTAGGATGTTGAGATTAGCCAGTTTACTAACTAGTTCAAACAAGTTTGAACTGAAATTTGAATTAGAGTTTCTTTTTTTTAATGATAGTTTGATTGTAGGTATCTGCTGAATATATATATATAAATCAGCAAAGCATGTAATCTAAATTCATTCAAATCTTTGAATTCGAGTTTTTTTTTAAGATATGGGTTTCATTTGAATTGTTATAGATGAGTATATATCATAAAACTAAAAATTTCAAAAAAATATACCTAAATTTGATTTGAATTCGTGTATTTAAAATCATGATGGTGGGCACCATGATACCCCCATTACGACGTCCATGTATGTGTGTGTATATACACACTGATTTATCGATCGATGAATCGACGCTGCAGATTGCATTGCATATTTGGCTAGCTATTTGCATACTACATGCATGCCCATCCTAATCATACATTCCCACCTGAAAGCTATATATCTGGCTAGCTACTATGCGGTATCGATCAGCTAGCACAGGACCACATGGGAATTAATGGCACGGATGGATCCATCGATAGACCGATATATATGGAGCATGTGGTTTATCGACCCTACTTACATGCACATTACTCCCTCCGTTTCTTTTTATAAGGCGTATTTGGTTTCGTTAGGACAAGACTTTGACCAACGATTACTTCATTAATATATCATTTATGCAATACAAAATCATAATTATATATAAGTACTTTTGAATACAAATCTGCTAATATCAATTTTGTGTCATAAAAATTATATGCTAATAGAGTAATTGTTGGTCAAAGCCTTGTCCTAACGAAACCAAATACGCCTTATAAAAAGAAACGGAGGGAGTAATACTTACACGCATGTACACTATTTTTTAAAAGCATTATCCTCAAATATAAGTTTTTTCAGATCCATTGCAATATTTTCATCGAATACTCTTTTCTTTAATGCTGAAAAATAGATAAGTAGTTGCAGTATAGTATTTAATAGGTGCATCGTAATCTAATATCATTATTGTTTTGGATTTAGTGTCTCGTTGATACGTGCGTATTTATATTACAAACGGAGGAGTACAAAGTCGACGGAGCCAACCCATGGCTAGACCTCGGACCAAGTCAACTGATTCACCGGGCTATGGCCAGAGAACAGCGGGTTCATTGGATCCAGACCATGACCTTTTGATCTCAGGCCTCGGCCTACAGTCCGGATGGTTCGAGGCCAGCTGGCTATGCCACTGGAGGAGTATATGTACGCATGTCTAACGGTCTAATCTATATAAACTCTCTATTCTTGAAGAGGTACGGCTTGGTATGCCGTCCCTGCCGCATGGCACCGAATACTGTAGTTTCGATAGTGTCTTAATTTATTTCTTAAAAAAATTTGAAAAAAAACTTCCCATGTCTCAGTAAACGTTAGGTTACAATATTTTGGTTTTCTCCTTTTTAAAGAAATTTATCCTCTCTCTATTTAAATTCGTGGTTCATCCGCCGCAACACGCGGAATTCGAATCAACTAGTTAAAGGACTCTGCCATTTATCGTGTGCCCACGCAAAGAGAGGACGTGCTGTGAGTTTTAGAGGGTTACGTACGTATCCCTCGTTCGAGGATATGGTTTGTGCTCTAGCTCCGTGATCACGCAGATCGGCTCATGTATTTGATTAGCTTGATGGTCAATCGAGGATCATGTATTCGAGACTCTCTGCCGATGAGAATCGATGAAATTGACTTGGAGACGCTGCAGGTTAACAATAGTCAACCTAGTAGCATGCAGCAGTACCATCTGAAATACGGCCGCTAGCTTGGCGATGCATGGTCCTCGGGATGTACAGTAACTAACCACCAGAGTTACAGTAGCAGGCACTGTTGCCAAGACCCTGCTTTTGCATTTTGACAAGAGCCGAGCCGGCCGGTGCAAAGCAGAGTAGAGTAGTAGTAGTAGTAGACGACGACTTGTCATATATCCCGGTAAAGTTGCGTCAGGTCAGGTAAAGGTCTCGATCCATCCATCAGTCCGTCCGATCGATCGATCCATGCCAGGTAAAAGGACCGGCCGGTCAAAACTCTGATTTAACCGCTCCACTTTTGTTCTTCTCTCCCCAATCATAGTATCACCTCGTTTTCAACAGCGACCCCCGTTTCTTGTCATCGCTCAAGTTTTCTGAAATTTCTTGCTGTTAGTCCTACTGTTCGTCACTGCTGGTAGATTGGAGGTCGAGATCGACCAGCCCTGCATGCAGCTGAGGAGGAAGACTTTTGCTTTTCTGGTAGTTTATTGTGCTGCCTACATTTAGGCCCTACAGGTTGGGTTAATCAGCAGCTTATACTTTTCCATTTCCATTTATTTTTGGAGGAACAGCGGAATACTTTTCGATTTTCCATGGAAGATATTCTGCTGTCTAAAGAGCAGAGGGAGCTAGATGGCAAAGGAGGAGGTGGAGGGTTCGGGCTGGGCTGGGCCTGAATTCTAGACGGGCCTTGCACAATTTTGCAGGCCTTCACATGTACGGCCCAAAAGTAGAATCCGCGTACCGTCGGTGTGCGTGGGTTTTTATAATTTCTGCACTTCAAAGAATAGCTAGCATTGTTCGTGGATGAATAAAGTTCGCTTTCCTCCCAGAAAAACATGTAATCCCTCCGAACACAAATAGTCATCGTTTTGAACATTTGATCACTAATATTTATTATAATATATTTATAAATTCCGATATAATTATAACATTATGAAGGTACTTCTCGAGACAAATCTACATATATAATTTTTATGTATCTAATTTAAATATCTAAAAAGATATTAACAGCCAAAGTTTTGAAAGTTTGATTGTACTTATTTAGAACGATAACTATTTATGACCAAAGCGACGTATCTTGTATATATATTACTACTACCACTGCGCATGCGCGCGTTAATTTAGTGCAGATCATCTTTGAACTGAAAATTTGGGAGGATAAGCTCATGCTCACCGTACTCTAGTTCTGCTGCATCGACACTACATATATATTTCTTCAGAACACGCTGGATAATTACGTGCATTAGAATGTTTATTCAAACCAGTTTACTATTGATCAATTTCGCATTTCATTGTTAATAACTTAATATCACTTGCACTTTGGCAAGATGTATAATAACTAATAAGTACCCATCGCTTTTCAGAAACAAATTAGTTAGGTGAACACCTGTCATATACCTCTGCAGTCCTCGATGGATCGTGATTGATCTGTTGGTTTTCTTCGGTCGTATTTTGTGTCGGGACCGGATCCTCTCCATATCCCACGGTGCTATTTTCTGGATTAGTAGACAGCGCATATAGATGCATTGTTGAATCATCATATACATACATGATACATCACAAAAGATCATACAAAGCTTAATATTACACATTACATAAATAGTCCATACGGACATTTGTCTTACAGTATAGACCGGACAGGCCAAATACTTAGTACAGAGTTCGTTACAGAAGTAGAGGTGAATACAGAAGTAGATAACAAAAGGTGGATCCCTATGTTAGACAAACTCGCTATCGAATAGTTCAGGATTGCCTAATAGATCTAAACTGTAGAACAGAGAGAGAGGGAGAGAGACACAATATGAGGAGGAACTGCTCTGCTTTATTATTCTGATTGCACGTGTACAATGGGGTGACCCCCTGCCTCCTATTTATAACATACAGCTAGGGTTTCGGGAGAGTCCACATGGGCCACGATGGGTCGAGTTTCCTAACGCTCCCCCTTAGACTCTTCACCGCGAGATGTATATACCTTATCAAAACTCCAGAAAAACCCAATGGGAAAAATACTTGGAGAAAGAGTACATAGCGTACGCTTGTTGTGTTGCACGGATTGCCTCATCAAAAACCTTATGTAAGAAAACTTCAATGAAAAACTTACTAAGGAAAAGAGTATAATCCATCCAAACTTCAATGTTAATCTTCTAGATTTACGTTGGGTACTCATACTTCATGTTTGAGATTTATGTAGGAGTACGTGAAAATTCTCCCTCTGAAATCTGCACTTCTCTAAGTCTTATCATCTCGATTCCTCTAACCCATCTTTCAAAGGAAGATGTTGGGAGTGACTTAGTGAATAAATCTTTGAGATTTTCACACGACTTAGTATGCAGTATCTTGACCCCGTTCATCTTATGCATTTCATGAGCATAAAAGAACTTGGGATTGATATGCTTCGTGTGGTTACTTTTCACATATCCTATTTGCACTTGAGCAACACAAGCTGCATTATCTTTATAGATAATAGTGGGGGTTTGTTCCATGTTCAAATCACATGACTTCTGGATGTGGTGAACCATTCTTCGAAGCCATGCACATTCTCGGGAGGCTTCATACAATGCAATGATTTCTGAGTGGTTTGTCGACGTCGAGACAAGTGTCTGCTTAGACGACTTCCAAGAGATTGTTGTTCCTCCACAAAGGAAAACATACCTGGTTTGTGACTTGCCAGTATGCGGATTCGATAGGTACCCAGCATCGGCATAGCTAACCAAATTTAATTCATTGTTTCTTCTGTAAAACAAGCCGAGATCTTTGCTTCCTTGGAGGTAACAGAAGATAACCTTCACCTCTTTCTAATGCCTTTTGGTGGGTTATGCACTGTATCACGCTAGCAAATTCACGGCGAACGCAATGTTCGGCCTAGTGCTATTCACAAGGTACATGAGCGCTCCAATTGCACTTAAATATGGGAATTCTGCTCCCAGGACTTCCTCCCCCTCTTCTATAGGCCTGTATGGGTCTAGGTCTGCTTGGAGTGACCTTCCGATCATTGGGGTCGTTGCGGGGTATGCATTCTCAAAACCAAATCTCTCCAACACTTTCTGCGTATAGGATGATTGGTGTACCAAGATTCCGCCTTGAACATGTTCAAGCTGCAAGCCTAAATAGAATTTGGTTTTACCCAAGTCTTTCATTTCAAACTCAGATTTTAAGTATGAGCATGCTTCTTCAATTTCTTCATCTGTTCCAATGATGTTCAAGTCATCTACATAGACGGAGATTATACAAAATCCATTCGGGGATCGTTGTATAAATACACATGGACAATCTTCGTTGTTCGTGTAGCCTTTCTTGCAGAGAAAGTCACTCAAGCGATTGTACCACATTCTTCATCGTTTGCTTCATATCTGATGATTTCTCCAATTTCACACTGTATAGGTTTCTGTTTGTTCTGTCTTGGTTCGGGATAGGGATACCTTCCGGTACTTTCATGTATATCTCCGAATCCAAGTTTCCATACAAATATGCTGTGACAACATCCATTAGCTTCATTCTCAACTTCAAGTTGATTGCCATTGAGATCAAGTATCTAAAGGTAATTCCACCCATGACCGTACAATAGGTTTCTTCATAATCAACCCTAGGACGTTGAGTGAAACCGTAAGCAACAAGCCTTGCCTTGTACCTTACAATTTCATTGTTTTTATTCCTCTTCCGAACAAAAACCCATTTGGGACCTACGGGGTTTACATGGGGAAGCGTGCGGCACACTGGTCCAAACACCTCTCTTTTGTTCAGAGAGACTAACTCTGCGGTGATTGCCTTCTGAAAAGATGAGAAAGTTTCCTAGAGGGGGGGGGGTGAATAGGCAGTTTAAAATTTAACCTAAATTTGTCGCAGCGGAAAGAGTATCGGAACTTCCGGTATTGGATCGGAACTTCCGATATAATCGGAATTTCCGATATCAGTTCGGAATGTCCGATCGACTTTAGACACGGACAATTAATAACTGAGAGTAATGAACTTGAGATGCAATCTAAGAACGTTATATCAACTAAATAAGGAAACAAGCTTAAGTAAAGTAAAGTAAAGATACGGATTTGTTCCCGGAGTTCGGATTCTTGAGGGAATCCTACGTCTCCGTTGAGGAGGCTCCAAAGAGCCGGGTCTTTTCCAACCCTTTCCTCCTAAACCTCGGTCACACTTGAGGCTTGGTTCCACTATTGGTTCCTTTCCTTTCGGAGGCGGAGCCGGCCTTCACAAACTTCTCACGGCGTCCCACAATCCTTGGGAGCTCATGAGTGACCCCTAACCGTCTAGGAGTCCTTCAACCTCCAAGAGAAACAAATGCACGTTTGATCGATCTTGGAGGAACACTCTAATGCTCGAGATGAAAGACACTTGCTTTTTACTCTAGCTCCAAATCTCACTTCTAGTCCTCACTCCTTGGATGATCCCTAAGATCAAAGAGGAGAGCTCAAAAGTAGACTAGAGAGGGCTCAAGGTGCTCTAGAGTTTTGCCAAATAGAGTGTATCACCCTCAAATGAGAGAGGAGTGGGGTATTTATAGATTCTTGCAAAAACTAGCCGTTATACACCCACTCAGCTGCATATCGGAACTTCCGATGTCAACATCGGAATGTCCGATATGTGCAAACGATCAGAACTCGAACGCACTCCATCTGTCGAAAAAGATGCATCGGAACTTTCGATGTCATAATCGGAACTTCCGATGTTCCCAGAAAAGCCCTTGACAAAATGCTTCTAAGTCCATATCGGACTGTCCGATATAAACATCGGAACTTCCGACTTAACATCGGAATGTCCGATATAATAAGCCGGAATGTCCGATAATCCCAGAGAGCTCCCTTTTTCAGGTTTGAATACATCGGAACTTCCGATGTCAAATATCGGAACTTCCGATATTTACAGAGAGCACCCTCAAAAGCTTTACAACGTATCGGAACTTCCGATCGAAAAAATCGGAACTTCCGATCGAAAAAATCGGAACTTCCGATGCATCTACTACGCATCGGACTGAAGCAAGCATGCACATCGGAATGTCCGGTCACATCGGAACTTCCGATGTAATATCGGAATGTCCGACTTGAACTTTGAAAGAAACACATTCCGGTGCATGCGCGGAGACTTAGGGTCTCAACAAGAAATAAAGTAACATTCATCTGAGCATAGATACTATCCTAGATCATTTACGATGCATCCCTCTTAATAGTACGGCATTCCTACGACACAAAACATAGAAAATACAAGCGTAATGCCGTTTTACTCGCGTAATCTTGTTTGAGGGTATCCTTCGCATGTAGATGATCTCACATTTAATCTTTAACCTGCTCATAAGCTCATTGAAGACATTAGTCTCTTTAATCGCTTGTCATTAATCAACCAAAACCAATTTGGGGGCCTAGATGCACTTTCACCTTCTTCCATTCTTCCCAATCGAGCCTTTTCTTGCACTCTGCGAGAGATGCAAGCTCGGTATCATGATTAATGATCGTGGCAATTTTCTTTGTAAAGTATGCATCGATATTGGCTGTTGCTCTATTCATTGATTCTCTTGTTATTACAAAATTTATGGCCATTTCGTCATGGTGTGCTTCATGCACTTCTACTTGCTCTTCACTACTATTTTCTATTCCAAGAGTAAGTTCCTTTAGTTTTTCTCCGTCAATATGTACACACAAATTATTTCTGGTGGCTTCTTCCAATAGAAGGTTCAGATCTGTGATTGCCTTTTCTACAGGCTTCTTTCTAGTGCCAGGTCTCAACTGACTCCCCTTCTTGCTTTAGGGCACTTTTGTGATTGGTTGTGGTAAGTCCTCTTGCCCAGTTTTCCCTAGACGTCTCCGGTTACTTTGGGTTTGAGAAGCCAGATTTTCTGTTCTTTTTCTTTGAGGCCTCTGAACAGGATGAGAGATATCTTCTACTTTCTTTGGTATTTCCATCCTCTATGGTGCATTTCTTGCTAGTACATGCGAGTTAACCACGCTCTTCATATCACAAAAATGATCAGGCAGTTCATTTGCTAGATTATGCAAATCAATTATCTTACTTCTTGATTTGCTTCATTAGTGTGAGGGTCATGCGCGGGGATCCCAGTGGAATGTCATATTATTTCCCGGTATTTTTCATCCAATGGTTTATTCTCTCCCCCTAATGACGGAAAACGGTCCTCGTCAAAGATGTAATCAGCGAATCGGGCTGTATGCAAGTCTCCAGTCATGGGTTCCAAATACCTGATTATGGATGCACTCTCATAACCAGCGTATATCCCAAACTTGTGGAGAGGACTCATTGCAGTCCGCTGTGGGGGTGGTATATGTACATATACCAAACAACCAAAATTTCTAAGATGGGAAATCTTCAGGATGACCCTTTGCACTAATTGCATAGGTGAATGAATGTTGTAGGCCAATGGTCTATAATTGATGAATGCTGCTGCGTGCAGGACTGCGTGTCCTCAACAAGTGTTGGGCAAGTTACAACTCTGCAAAAGCGGTCGGGTTATAAACTTAATCCTCTTTATTAGTGCATCAGCTAGTGCGTTTTGCGTATGGACATGAGGTACAAAGTTCTCAACAGTTATTCCAGTTGTTATGCAATAATCATCAAATGCTTTCGAAGTAAATTCGCCGGCATTGTCCATTCGAATGGACTTCACGCGATGATCAAAAAAAGCATTCTTAATTCTGATGATCTGCGAGATCAGCTTTCCAAATGCATGATTCCTTGTTGACAGCAAACATACATGTGACCATTTCGAGGAAGCATCACTGAGCACTATGAAGTACCGAAACGGCCCGGACAAGGGCTGAATTGGGCCGCAAATATCCCCCTGAATGCGTTCCAGGAATGCAGAGATTTCATTTTGCACTTTCATAACAGAAGGTCTAGTTATTAATTTCCTGGTGGCACATGCATGGCACACAAAATCTTCATGATTCGAGAAATTTTTAACATCAATACCATGATCTTGTGAGTTGTTAACTATATTTCTCATCATTCTAAGATTAGGATAACCTAATCTACAATGCCGTAAAGAAAATAATTCAGAGCTTCTAAAGACAGTCTTCAAAGAAGTATACACTTCGAGTGCATTGATTCTTGTTTAATACAATCCAGATTCATATGAGGGACATTTTTCTAGTACCATTTTTCCATACTCCGCGTGCTTCACAATGCATAAATGCTCTTTGCCATTTTGTTCATTGGTTTCTACGTGAAACCCATTGGCGCAGATATCTTTAAAACTTAAGAGAGTGCGAGTTGATTTAGGGTACAAAAGGGCTTCTTCAATTACCAAAGTTGTACCCATTGGCAATATAATTGTGGCTCTTCCAGAGCCTATTATATGTGTATCGCTTCCTGCGATTGTCGTAATCCTTCCAGCGTTCTTCGTGATCGTCTGAAAGTATTTCGACTCTCTTAAGATGGTATTTGTTGTGACACTATCAACAATGCATATTTCCTCCATTGGGCGCTACACGATTTCTATATGAAAAGAAATATAATTCTAATCAGACAGTGGCAAAGTAATTCAAACATTGCTTGCAAATATAGAATACTGGAATAAATAAATTGCAATTCTATTCATGAGAAAATGTATGCTCTTCTAGAGCTTACAATTCATTATTAAAAATTCATTAACAACCATTGTTCTGTAGTTTGCAAATTTCAAGTGAACCCAATCTTGCTGTGCTTGGAGCAAGATGTTGGACTTGAGCATCTTGAACCGTATCTCAAGTGCAGTCTGTAACTCAAGTGCACTCACCTCAGCCATGCATTCATTCTTCATAGTGGTTGAAAGGTGATTCCTGAGAAAAAGGGCAAATTTTGATCGTTTTGCTCGGCAGTAGGTTGCGCATCCTTTGAGGACCCTAAGCTGGTAGCAGCTTGGAGCTTCTTGCTCGCAAGCATGATCTTCTCATTTGATGCCCATGTGAGATAGTTCTGACCATTCAGGGTCAATTCTTCAAACTCACGTTTGACAATGCCAGGTATTCTCATATTCACATGATTCTTTCATTAGATTACTTCGTGTAATCTGATAGAGAGTGGTTGCAAGATTCATAAAATGTATAATTAAATTCTCATGAATTTCCAGCAAACTAAAAGAAAGCAATAACTGCAAGATTCATAAATACAAGATTCACAAATACAAAGATTCATGAATATTCATAAAGATTCAAAAATACAGCTTTGTGCATGCGTGTGATCGGTTTCGTGCATGTGATCATATTCATGCGCGCAATCGGCTTCATGTATACGATTGGATTCCTGTGCATGATCGGCTTCGTGCGATCGGTTTCATGTGCAGGATCGGCTTCGTGCGATCGATTTCGTGCATGCGATCGGATTCATGCGCACGATCAACTTCGTGTGATCGTTTTCATGCGCATGATCGGATTCATGCATGCGATGCGGTCAGTTCCAAGCGCAGCGGCCTTCCTGGCGCGCCGATGGCCGCTTCGTGCGGCGTGCTTCTTGTGTATATTAGAGAAAGAAAAGAAAACCCAAATATACGTGAAGCAATAATTGCAAGATGCATGAAACAAAATATTCATAAATTATTCATAAATGTTGCAGTAGAATGCTAGAAAAATTAAAACCAGATCCAAACAATTTTTAGCAATTTTTCAGATTTTTTTTTGGCAATTTTCATAATTTTCTGAGTTACTTTTCAAATCCGGGAGGGGTAAAAGGGGAAAACCGAGGAGGGGTAAAAGGGGAAAATCCCCCTCCCCATGCGCCAGCTGGAATCAAATCCGGTTCTCTTCCTTTTTTTCGGGCCCGTTCAGGACTTCCAAGTCCTTGGTCCTTGGTCACAGGACTTCATGTCCAAGTGATTTTGAACTCCATTCAATGGAGCGACTAGATGGCCATGCAACGGGGCGTTCGGTTTGGCGGCGGCGGTAGTGGCGCGGCAAGTGCCGCAGCGTAACAGCGGGCCAAGGAGGTCAGCGCGCGGATGAGTGCGCGCGGTTCGTCCTCCGGCGATCGGCGGCCAGAGCGCGGCGACGCTAGCTTGGTTGAGCTCGCCGGCGGCGGGCGGCGGCATGGAGGCAGCTTTGCGCGTCGGCCGGCGCGGCGACACGCTAGCCGCTAGCGTGGAGGGCTCGCCGAGCCGGGCGGTTTGCGGGTCAGCGGCGTGGCTTCGAGCCAGCGACGGCGGCGCTGAGCCAGCGGTGGTCTGCGTGTGGCCAGCGTCTCTGCAGGTCGGTGAGTCGGCGGCGCGGAAGGCGAGGCACCAGCACGCCGTGACTGCGAGCGCGCGGTGGATGGCTTTGGCCTGTTCAGAGCGCCGGCGTCATGCGCAGCTTCGGGCCGAGACGCCAATTGGCCGAGCCGAGGGTGGCGTGTAAGTCGGTCGCGTCTGCGGTTTGGCTTGAGCGCTGCGGATGCGAATGACGGCGAGCTGCGTGCGCGGGTGGAAGGGGTCGTCCAGCGGTGAGATGGTGGCGCTGCTGCAAGGCGCTGGGCCGATGCGGCGGTTTCGAGCCGTGCCTCTATAACCTTATGCGTTCTGTAACTTCATGCAACGAACTGCAAAAGATCGTTGTATGACGTAGCTTCGTGCCACGTAGATTAGGTGCATACTCTTAGCTTCGTGCCACGATTAGATGTATTCATACTTCGTACAGGAAATCAAAAGAAATCATCGAAAACTCGTAGCTTCGTGCTACGTAGATGCGAAGATTAGATGCAAAAATACAAACGAGCTATTAGATTCAATCCCCCAATTCTTACCGTTTCTCACCTTTCAAACTATTCACCGGCAGAACTTCATGCTAATAATGTGTTAGACAACCTCGCTATCGAATAGTCCGGGATTGCCTAATAGATCGAAACTGGAGAACAGAGAGAGAGGGAAAGAGACACAATATGAGGAGGAACTGCTCTGCTTTATTATTCCGATTGCACGTGTACAATGGGGTGACCCCCTGCCTCCTATTTATAACCTACAGCTAGGGTTTCGGAAGAGTCTACATGGGCCACGATGGGCTGAGTTTCCTAACACCCTGGACACTAACCACGGGCAAGCGACCGGGGGTCTTGCCTACGTTCCGCCATTGTCTTCTCCATCTGGCCTGAACTCAACGAAGTAGGCGTAGGGTCGTAGTCCCAAGACTTTTAAGTTTATTTATAGTGAGCGAGCGTGAGTACAAGTGTACTCCATGATTCAACAAATAAAATGGCTAACTTGGGTTTTTATGCGTGTGTGTGGGCCGGAGCTATCACATTACAGGATCTTGTGCACCTTCCACACTTGCCTTAGCTTACCATCCACCCAAGTCAAAAATAGTTTTTATGTTTTTGGTTCTGGAAATCTTTTCTAGGTTTATTATATCGACCATTTTCATCTAATGGCTGCTTAAATCAAGTTTTTATGCTTGAATGATGTAAGGGTAAATTAACACCCATTTGTTAAATCTATCTAAGCAAGGCTAAGCATGAGATCGAATTCGGAAAGCAAGTATATGTTAGATTCAGAATTATCCATGAATTTAATCGGACTGTATCTGATAAACTTATATTGAATATTTGGATATCAACCCAATAGATAATCCCATGAGGTTATGGGCCCATGAGTACATGATTAACCTCTCACTAGACAAGTGAGAGTGGGCTAGAGAGAGAAATAGACACATGAAGTTTTTTAATATTGAAATTAGTTTTTTTAGAAAATACAAGAAATCCAAATAAACTAAGAAAATAGTAAATAGACTAAGAATAATTCCAAATAATTTAGCAAATACATCTGAACATAAGAAACTTTTAAATTTAATTATTGCGGTCAAATTTGCTTGTTGAACTCCTAATGGGTTGCATTTTAGACATGTAGTACGGTTGATTGATCCTTATATGTACGATATATATATGGGTTCTGTTTTTGCGCGATATCCGACTAAATATCTGTGACCGAGACTATCCGCATTCTGTTTAACATGTATTCGCTCTGTATTTGTGACCGAAACAATCCGTATTTGTATTCATATCCGGCGTTATTCGTATCCGACTTTGACTCCGATAAAATATTTCATAGTATACGGAATGAGCGATATCTATCCGTATCCACTCCGATTGTACCCCTACTAACACGTGGGGCATATATATTTTAATTTATTTTCAAACTAAAAATGTCAGTAGTGAATGATACGTGGAACAACTAGGGTTTCTATTTTCTAAATTAATTATTTTTAAAAAATAAAACTATGAGTCGTTGATAGGTGGAGCATGGTCCATGGGATCTATGCATGGGCCGTGAGCCCCTGAGTTAGTGGCATGGGACAGGGTCTACAGTGTATTTGGGGTCCATGTGTCATAAACTCAAACTTTAAATTGGCTATTAATTAGATTTTTCTAATCACCTCATGCCCACTTGTCATACTAACATTAAGTTGTGATTAAATTATTTACTAACTATGTCATTAATCTCTAATGATATTACAACAGTGCTTCCCCACAATTTGCACCGGAGCAAGGGAGACACCATAGGCGTGCTCGACACCAACAAGCTGGACCTGGGTGATGACCCGAAGCCACAAAATGGTTTCCCGCGTCCTTGGTGAACCTAAGGATTGCAGTGGCGAGGGCGGCAACAACCCATAGCAGTGGCAATCTGGCTTAATATGGCGTCGGCTAGCTGGCAATTAGAGGTGGTGAAAGGACCAACGATGTCGCCTAGAGGGGGGGTGAATAGGCGGATTTAAAAATCGCAGCGGAATTAAAACTGGCCGAGCAGGTCAACCCGGAGTCTCCGAGTCTTTGGTCCGGAGTCTTCGGCTTGTCCGGAGTGTCTGGTATGAAGTCCGGATACTCCGGGTTAGCTGGCACGGGAACGCGACTAGGATTACTCTAACAAGCACAATATACTTCAATAAATAGATAGCAAGAGCAACCTAGATCAAAAGCTAGCGTGGATTTGAATTAAAGCTAAGCAAAGAATTAGATCCGAGCTTTACAAAGACAAATCCACACAAGCAAGAAAAAGTAAAAGAGAGAGACGCGATTTTTCACCGAAGTTCGGATTCTTGAAAGGAATCCTGCGTCTCCGTTGAGGCGGCTTGGTCGCACTTGAGCCGGGGTCTCTTCCAACCCACTTTCCTCCCGGTGTTGCACAAATGCACTCGCCGGCTTTACTTCTTGTCTCTTTCCTTTCGGAGGCGAGACTCGCCTTCACAAACGACCGGGGCTCACCACACTCGTTGATAGCTCCCGGTGACTCCTAGCCGTCTAGGAGACCTTCAACCTCCAAGAGTAATAGCACCACGGAAGTCGCTTGGAGGATGAACTAGTGCTCAACAACTCGAATTGAATGCACCTAGCACTTTACTTCTTCCTCTCCTCACCAAAATGGATCAACAACCAAATCAAATGGTGGGAGGAAGTGGGGGCTCTATTGAATGCTTTGAGAGTGTTAGAGAAGGCTTGAATGCTGCAATGAATGAGCTCTAACCAGATTTAAGCCGTTGGGAGAGAGTGGAGGCTTTAAATAGTCTTTTCAAAAACTAGCCGTTACTCTCGTTTTTGTACAGGCCAGAGTGTCCGGACAAATAACCCGGAGACTCCGGACAAAATGTCCGGATACTCCGGACGACTGGAATTTAAAAGTGACCGAGGGGTCCAACCCGGAGACTCCGGACATATTGTCCGGATACTCCGGATTGAATCCGGATACTCCGGATTGAATGTCCGGAGAGTCCGGGTTACCCAGTTCGGTTTCAATTTAAAACTTTTCCAAATAAAATGCAGGAGGGCTAATTTTAGATGCAAGACTTGACGTTGAGCACATGCACATCCTAAAAGCGATTTCACGTCGAACCCTCTTAATAGTACGGTTATCCTTAAGACACAAATATAAAACAAAGTTACAAAACTTGTCTTGATGCCGTCATTTCAACTTTTAAGAGGTTGTGGGGGCATCCAATCCCATTCCAACTTGATATGATCTCGATATCTGCATTAATCTTAGTTGAAGCATTAGATCACTTTAATTGTGTCATCATTAATCACCAAAATAATTTGAGGGGCCTAGATGCACTTTCAATCTCCCCCTTTTTGGTGAATTGATGACAACACAATTAACGGCAAATAAAATGGAGTTAATATTCTAAACAGAATAGTGGAGCTCCCCCTAAATGTGTGCATTAGAAGTATTGAGTGGAATCAAATGCACATATTTAACGAGAAATAACCAAGAGCTCCCCCTCAAACATTGCATCCGAGAATATATCACAAATAACTGAAAGTAGCCCATGCATAAGATAAACATAATGACAAATCATGGATAATAAAAGATAACAGAGTACATAACACAAATAAGCAACTAAACAAGTCCCCAAATGACAAGCTGAAATGATAACAAAACAGAGTTCACCACGAAACTAAGACAACTAAGACAACTAAACGACGACACACAAAAGATATCACTCCCCCTTTGGCATCAAGACACCAAAAAAGGAGGACACAGGAGATCACTCGTCGTCGCCTTCATCGTCGGACGCTGAGTACTCGCTGCCAGGGTCATCTTCAGGAGGAGGAGGAGCAGAAGAAGTGATGCCGAAGAGCTGATCTGCAGAGGTGGCATCGCTACTCTCCTCGGAAGACCCGGAGGAGTCACTGGGAGAGACTGCCTCGCCATTGTGGCGGCGGATGCTGCGAATGTCCTGACCATTCTTCTTAAGCTGCCGGTGCATCACCTTTTGCTTGGTGGAGATGTCGCGGCAAAGGCAGAAAACGTGCTTCAACATCTTCTGGGCGTGCTGCTCGGAATCTCTGTCTGCTCAGAAGGAATGGTCGGAGGCACAGCAGGAGCAGGAGCAGAAGAGGAACTCGAAGCGCGACCTCGTCGAGTCCTAGGAGGAACAGGACCAGGGGCGGCTGGAGCAGCAGGAGTAGTAGGAGGTCGGACTTTGTAAGAAAGATGCTCCTCATCCCTGACAAACTTCAGACCACTGACCGAAGTGATCAAGGCCATCACAAAAGGAGCATAGCTGCAGTTGGCCATGTTGCTCTGTGCATTCTGCCTCATTGTCTCCCACATGAAGTCGACAATGTCAAAGGAGTGGGTGCGCTCGACAAGGTGGTAAAGCAAGTTCCTTCCATAGGAACTGATGGCAGAAGCATCTCCCTCCTTGGGCCAAAGAGTGACCCTCAGCATCCTGTTGAGCATGGCAGGCACATCCTTCAGACCCTTGATGGTTCCCACTATGAAGCTCCTGGATGTGTCATACAGTGACTCAATCTCCTCAGGAGTCAAAACCTTCTTTGAGTGAAGCTTTGGGCTGTCATTGTATCGAAGGTTGAGCACTCTAGCAAACCTCTTCTGGTTGGCAGTGTACCAGACTCTGTCTGTCATCCACCAAATGGCATCAACTGTCTTGTCAAAGTACAAGGTGGCATAGAACTGCATGATCACCTCGTTGTTCCAATCAAACTTGAAAGACAGGATGTCCTTGATCTGATGCAGCTCACAGATCTCAACTATCTGATCAAACACTAGGTTCTGAGCTGCTGCCATGTACTCCCAGTCATTGGTCTTCATCCTGACCACTGGGTGCTCAAGTGGGTAGAGGACCGTCTCATAGTAATCCGACTGGAATCTGTTCCAAAAGCGTCGGTCCACATACTCATCCTGATGATAGTCGAGCGGATCTTTCTTTCTGTGCTCAACTATCGCCTTGCCCTTGCCGGAACCCGTCCTGTAGTCAATAACTCTCATTGGGTTGACTCCCATAGGATAGGTCCACACGGGCTTGGCTTTGGCCAACGGACCAATGAAGTAGCCAGAAGCACGGAAGTCTCTCCTCTTCTGATCTCTCAGCCTAGCATGAGCGTCTGCAGGATGCTCATCCGGATCAAGCTGAGGCTGAGGAGGTGACTGCGCCTGAGACTGCGCCTGAGGCTACTGCGGCTGAGGCTGTGGCTGAGGCTGCGGCCCAATCATCAGCGGACCCTTTGAGGTGGGTCGCTTCTTCGCAACCCGTCTCTGTCTTTTTGGAGCTGGAGCTGCAGACGGAGAGCCAGGGGGTGTATCCGGCGAAGGAGAGCCCCGAGGAGTATCACCACCACCCGAGGTACCCTGAGACGGATCCATCTGACCAGACAAAGCGAGGGAAAAAAGATTAGCCGCGAGGCGACTTGAAATTCAGCGAATAGAGAATTCTGGCCGAGACCCCCAACCCGGAGAGTCCGGACAAATTGTCCGGATACTCCGGATTAACCCGGAGACTCCGGACACATTGTCCGGATACTCCGGACCAACCCAGAGACTCCGGACCAACAGTCCGGATACTCCGGATGCGCCAGAACACGCGCAAGGGCGGCCCAAAAATCGAGGAATCCAATCCGCAAAAATGACAAGAAGTGAATCTAGATTGCCACAAGAATAGGAATGAAGTCTAGGGCACAATCTAGCAAAGAAAATCGCGGGATTAGGGCACGAACAAGAACTCACCACAAGAAGATTTGAGAAACGAAGAACGTGGGTGAGTGAATCTCCGATCTTGAGGGCAACGATGAGTCAATCGGCACCCTAAAGAAGATGAAGCACACGGAGAGACCCTAAGAACCGCGAGATTGGATCCAAACCCGTAAGGAAAAGGATTAGGGCAAAAGGATTCTTACCAAGATCTCCAAACCGAGGAAGAGGAGGGATCCAAGGACCTTGGAGAGGGAGGAGAAGGTGAGAATCACACCCTAGCCTCGAGAGGAACACGGGAGAGGGAGAGACGCAAGGTGGGAATAGGAAAAAGAAACCGCGCGGGATGGGGAAGACTTAAACCGTCCGCCCCAACCCGGAGACTCCGGGTTTTAGTCCGGAGACTCCGGCCCAACCCGGAGAGTCCGGTCAAATAGTCCGGATACTCCGGATTATCCGGAGAGTCCGGACTAAATACCGGATATTCCGGGTTCCCCAACTCGGTTAGGAATGAAGCAATTCACACGAGGTCTTAAGGAATTTGGCGGAAAGAGAGGGAGAAAGAGACCTTATGTTGTCAACTTGATACATGACCAGCAAAACAAAGAATCAACCAAGCTATGGTCACACATCAATGACAAGATCGTAGGATCAAGAGCCAAAAACATAGGATAATTTCAAAGAAAAGGATGAATAAAATTTTGAAATTCATTTTTTCATTCATCAAGCAATATGTGAGCACTTGTCAAGCCACGTTACGAGAATCTAAAATATTTAGACCACTTCTCAACTCGCAAAACCTTTTCTCATCAAGGGACTTGGTAAATATATCGGCTAATTGATCATTTGTGCTCACATGTTGGATATCAATTTCGCCTTTGGTTGCGTGATCTCTTAGGAAATGATGGCGAATATCTATGTGTTTTGTACGGGAGTGTTGGACAGGATTGTTGGCAATTTTTATGGCACTCTCATTGTCACACAATAGTGGAACACTTTTATAGGTTAGGCCATAATCACTCAAGGTTTGTCTCATCCAAAGTAATTGGGCACAACAACTCCCGGCAGCTATGTACTCGGCTTCGGCAGTGGATAGGGCTACGGAATTTTGTTTCTTGGAAGACCACGAGACTAGAGACCTACCCAAGAATTGGCAAGTCCCCGAGGTACTCTTCCTATCCACTTTACAGCCGGCATAATCCGCATCGGAATAGCCAACTAGCTCAAAGGATGATCCTTTCGGATACCAAAGTCCAAAGTGAGGAGTGTGCACTAAGTATCTTAAGATTCTCTTAACGGCCACCAAGTGGCACTCTTTTGGAGCGGCTTGAAAACGTGCACACATACAAACGCTAAGCATGATATCGGTCCTAGATGCACAAAGATAAAGGAGAGAACCGATCATCGAACGATATACCTTTTGGATGACCGATTTACCTTCTTTGTCGAGGTCTAGATGCCCGTTGGCCTGCATAGGCGTCCTTATTGGCTTGGCGTCCTCCATTCCAAACTTCTTGAGCATGTCCTTGATGTACTTGGTTTGACAAATGAAGGTTCCTTCCTTGAGTTGTTTTACTTGAAATCCGAGGAAGAACTTCAACTCTCCCATCATGTACATCTCGAACCTTTTGGTCATAATCTTGCTAAACTCTTTACACAAATGTTCATTAGTAGATCCAAATATGATGTCATCGACATATATTTGGCATAAAAATAAATCATTATCAATATGCTTAGTAAAGAGAGTAGGGTCGGCCTTTCCGACTACAAAACCTTGACCGAGAAGGAAGCCTCGTAGACACTCGAACCATGCCCTTGGTGCTTGCTTAAGTCCATAAAGGGCTTTGTGTAGATAATAGACATGGTCCGGGTACTTTGGATCTTCAAAACCTGGTGGTTGCTCAACATAGACCATCTCGGAGAGAGGTCCATTTAGGAAGGCGCTTTTGGCATCCATTTGGTACAACTTAAAATCATGGTGAGTAGCAAAGGCAAGTAATATTCTAATTGATTCAAGCCTAGCTACTGGAGCATAAGTTTCATCAAAATCCAAACCTTCGATTTGAGTGTACCCTTGAGCAACCAATCGAGCTTTGTTCCTTGTCACGATTCCGTTCTCATCTTGCTTGTTCCGGAAGACCCATTTTGTCCCGATTACATTTTGATTTGGTCTTTCGACAAGCTCCCAAACTTGATTACGCTTGAAGTTGTTGAGCTCCTCTTGCATGGCCATCACCCAATCCGGATCATCAAGTGCTTCTTCTACCTTAAGAGGTTCAAGAGAAGACACAAACGAGTAAAATTTACAAAAATTTGCAACTCGAGATCTAGTAGATACTCCCTTGTGAATATCTCCGAGAATGTTGTCAACCGGATGATCTCGTTGAATACTTTGATGAACTCTTGGGTGCGGTACAGTTGAATTTGGAGCTTGGATGGGTTCTTCATCTTGGGAAGCGTTCGAACCATCTTGGGCTTGTTTGGACGAGGAGGGAACATCACCTGAGCCTGACCCATCCGGAGACTCCGGTATTTGACCCGGAGACTCCGGACCAATCCGGACACTCCGGGTTTCAGGCCGGAGACTCCGGGTTGGGGTGCTCGGGTGAGATTTCAGATTTTGAAGTCTTACCTCCCCAATTGCCATTTTATTGATAGCTTCACATGGTGATTCTTCCCTGTCAATCACGGCACGATCAACTTGTTCTACTTGAGAACCGTTAGTCTCATCAAAAGTCACGTCACGCAAGATTTCAACGACACCGATGGTATTGTTGAAAACTCGGTACGCGTAAGCATTAGTTCCATAACCAAGTAAGAAACCTTCATCAACTTTAGGAGCAAATTTAGAAGACTTAGCCTTTTTGATAAGGATATAGCATTTACTCCCAAAGACTCGAAAGTAGGAGACATTTGGTTTCTTGCCGGTGAGCAATTCGTACGCCGTCTTCTTCAAGATCTTGTGGAGGTAGAGGCGGTTGGAGCTGTGGCATGCGGTATTGATGGCTTCCGCCCAAAAGCTATCGGAAACCTTGTACTCGTCAAGCATCGTCCTCGCCATCTCGATGAGGGTTCGATTTTTCCTCTCGGCCACCCCATTTTGTTGAGGAGAATAGGGAGCCGAGAATTCGTGCTTGATTCCTTCATCATCGAGAAACTCCTCCACGCCAATGTTCTTGAACTCGGTGCCGTTGTCGCTTCGAATTCTCTTGATCTTCACTTCAAACTCATTTTGAGCTCTTCTCATGAACTTCTTTAGTGATACTTGGACTTCACTTTTGTCATGCAAGAAAAACACCCAAGTGAATCGAGAAAAGTCATCAACAATAACTAAACCATACTTACTTCCCCCGATGCTTATGTAGGCTACGGGACCAAATAAATTCATGTGGAGCATTTCCAACGGTCTTGAGGTCGTCATCACATTCTTAGCGGGGTGGGAGGCACCGACTTGCTTGCCCGCTTGACAAGCGCTACAAACCCTATCTTTCTCAAAGACAACATTAGTTAGTCCAAGAATGTGGTTGCCTTTAATGAGTTTGTGAAGGTTCCTCATACCGACATGGGCTAGTCGGCGATGCCATAGCCAACCCATGCTAGATTTAGCCATTAAACAAGTTTCAAGATTAAGTCTATCCGTATTGAAGTCTACGAGATAGAGCTTACCCTTCAAACGCCCTTTAAAGGCTATTGAACCATCAAGCCTCTTAATGACTTCCACACCCTTTTCATTAAACAAACAATTGTAGCCCGCTTCACACAATTGTGCAACGGACAACAAATTGTAGCTTAATGATTCGACAAGTAAAACATTACTTAAATGGAAATCATTAGAGATAGAGATTTTACCCAAACCAATTACTTCTCCTTTTCCATTGTCTCCAAAGACGATACTTTCGCTATTTGATCCATTTACATCCAAGTGTGCGAACATTGCCTTTTCTCCGGTCATATGATGCGTGCAACCACTATCCAAAATCCAACTTGTTCCACCGGAGATATAGGCCTATAAAAACATATTTAGTTTTTGCTCTTTGGTACCCAAACTTGGTTAGGTCCACGCACATTAGTAACTAGAGATTTTAGGACCCAAATGGAGCGAACAATAGGAGCATTCTTTGGCTTACGCCCAATATGACAAGCAACTACACGACCAAGGTTAGTTTTCTTAAGAACATATGAAGCAAAGAACTCGGAGTGAGCCTTGTGCTTGGATGTTCCTTCGCCTTTCACAAAGAGGATAGGCTTGCTTAAAGGAGCAACAACAATGTTACTCTTTTTGCCCTTTGGCGGAACATACTCAAGCCCTTGCCTCTTAGGATTACCTTGGCGCTTACCGAGATACTCCTCTAAACCCTTGCTTGCCTTGTAGGACTTTTGAAGTCCATCTTCAATCATCCCCTTAAGCTTCTCATTTTCATGAGCCAAGACTTTCAAAGTCTCACGATTAGTAGCACAAGTAGCAACATCAACATTATAGCATCTAGCGCAACCGTTGCTCGTTGAGGGTAATGAAATATTGGAATTGTTGGTTGAGGTAGAAGCTTTATTCGAGAGATCAAAAAGCTTCACTTCAAGAGCTTTGCAAGCATCCTTTGCTTATGCAAGTTGCTCTAAGAGTGAAGCATTAGTGATCTCAAGACTAAGTGCTTCATTTTTGGTCAAATTTGAGCTTTTGACCAAATCCTCATTTTTCTTCTTTTCAAAAGCTAAGCTCTTCTCTAGCTCAAGGTTCTTCTCCTTTTCAAAAATAAGGAGATCTTCTTGAGCTTCGAGAATAGCTTCCTTTTGCTCAACAACCTCCTCCAATCTTTCAATATCCTTAAGTAGCAAGTCTAACTTTTTAACATCAAAATCATCTATAGACTTAAATGCTACTTCTTCCTCATCACTAGCATCATCGCAATCATCTAAGCTATAATCAATAATGGAGTGAATAGTGCTCTTAGATGATACCTTGTGCCCCTTTGCCAGAAGGCACATTGGAGCATCTTCATCTCCGTCGCTCAAGTTGTCGAAGAGGCTCTTCGATTTTGTTGGTGGAGTAGCGATGGCGACGGTGGCAAGTCCTCCTTCATTGTCGGAGTCGGACTCGGAGTCGGAGTCGGAGTTCCACTCCTTGCCGATGTATGCGTGACCCTTGCCCTTGTACTTCTTGCTCTTGTCCTTGTCCTTCTTGCGGTACTTGTCTTTCTTGTACGGCTTCTCTTCCTTCTTTTCTTTGTGTAGGCACTCGGCAATGAAGTGACCGGGTTTCCCACACTCATAGCACTTTCTTGAAGAGTGTCTTCCCCTTGACTTGTTGCCGAAGCTCTTGGAATGGCTTCCCGGCTTGTATCCTTTCTTCTTCAAGAACTTGTTGAATCTTCTTACAAGAAGGGTCATGTCTTCATTTGTGAGTGGCCCATTTGATTCTTCTTCATCGCTTGAGCTTTCATCCGCTTCTTGAGCCACTTTGACGGCCTTCAAAGCGATGCCTTTCTTCTTGCCGGACTTGAGCTCTTCCACTACCTCCGCTTCTTTGACCATCATCTCATCCGTCATCAACCGGCCAATCACATCATGAGGAGTGAGGGTGTCGAAGTTTGGCCGATCGCGGATGAGTTGCACAAGGTTGCGGTTGGTGGGGGTGATCACTCGGAGGATGATCTTGACAATAGCTTTGTCGGTGAGATTGGTGCTTCCAAGTCCTTTGGCTTGATTTACTAGCAACATCAAGCGATCAAACATCTTGGTGTAGGATTCTCCTTCTTCTAGTGTGAATCGGCTCAATTCTCCAATGATGAGCTCTATCTTTGATTCACGGACACTTGACACTCCTTCATGAGTTACCATTAGTCTTTCCCAAATATCTTGGCATTATCAAGGCCATCAACCCGGTTGAACTCGGAGTCGCTCAAGGCATTGAACAAGGCATTGACGGTCAAGTCGTTGAAGTGTTGAGCTTTGTCTTCTTCGGAGGTGAGATTGTTGGGATTTGCGGGCTTGAAACCTGTTTCAACAATCTTCCAAATGCAAGGATGAAGTGATCTCAAATGCATCTTCATCTTGTGTTTCCATGCCGCATACCGAGTGCCATCGAAATGAGGCGCTCGGCCAGACGAGACGGAAACATAAGATGAGGAGTTTGAGATTCCAAAAGAGGAATAATCTAAATGAATTGCAACCCCTAAACCGGAACCCGTGGCCTTGTCTTTGGCATGGGTTTCGGTAACTTTCTCTATTTCCGACATCTTTGATTCTCCAAGCGGTTAAGCCAAAATAAAGGAGATTTGGCTCTGATACCAATTGAAAGGACCAACGATGTCGCCTAGAGGGGGGGTGAATAGGCGGATTTAAAAATCGCAGCGGAATTAAAACTGGCCGAGCAGGTCAACCCGGAGTCTCCGGGTCTTTGGTCCGGAGTCTCCGGCTTGTCCAGAGTGTCCGGTATGAAATCCGGATACTCCGGGTTAGCTGGCACGGGAACGCGACTAGGATTACTCTAACAAGCACAATATACTTCAATAAATAGATAGCAAGAGCAACCTAGATCAAAAGCTAGTGTGGATTTGAATTAAAGCTAAGCAAAGAATTAGATCCGAGCTTTACAAAGATAAATCCACACAAGCAAGAAAAAGTAAAAGAGAGAGACACGATTTTTCACCGAAGTTCGGATTCTTGAAGGGAATCCTACGTCTCCGTTGAGGCGGCTCGGTCGCACTTGAGCCGGGGTCTCTTCCAACCCGCTTTCCTCCCGGTGTTGCACAAATGCACTCGCCGGCTTTACTTCTTGTCTCTTTCCTTTTGGAGGCGAGACTCGCCTTCACAAACGACCGGGGCTCACCACACTCGTTGGTAGCTCCCGGTGACTCCTAGCCGTCTAGGAGACCTTCAACCTCCAAGAGTAATAGCACCACGGAAGTCGCTTGGAGGATGAACTAGTGCTCAACAACTCGAATTGAATGCACCTAGCACTTTACTTCTTCCTCTCCTCACCAAAATGGATCAACAACCAAATCAAATGGTGGGAGGAAGTGGGGGCTCTATTGAATGCTTTGAGAGTGTTAGAGAAGGCTTGAATGCTGCAATGAATGAGCTCTAACCAGATTTAAGCCGTTGGGAGAGAGTGGAGGCTTTAAATAGTCTTTTCAAAAACTAGCCGTTACTCTCGTTTTTGTACAGGCCGGAGTGTCCGGACAAATAACCCGGAGACTCCGGGTTATCCGGAGACTCCGGACAAAATGTCCGGATACTCCGGACGACTGGAATTTAAAAGTGACCGAGGGGTCCAACCCGGAGACTCCGGACATATTGTCCGGATACTCCGGATTGAATCCGGATACTCCGGATTGAATGTCCGGAGAGTCCGGGTTACCCAGTTCGGTTTCAATTTAAAACTTTTCCAAATAAAATGCAGGAGGGCTAATTTTAGATGCAAGACTTGACGTTGAGCACATGCACATCCTAAAAGCGATTTCACGTCGAACCCTCTTAATAGTACGGTTATCCTTAAGACACAAATATAAAACAAAGTTACAAAACTTGTCTTGATGCCGTCATTTCAACTTTTAAGAGGTTGTGGGGGCATCCAATCCCATTCCAACTTGATATGATCTCGATATCTGCATTAATCTTAGTTGAAGCATTAGATCACTTTAATTGTGTCATCATTAATCACCAAAATAATTTGAGGGGCCTAGATGCACTTTCAGGTGGGCACTTGGGCCGGGCTTTTTTGGGCTGGCCCGAAGCACGGCGGACACGGCACGGTCCAACCCTGGCCCGGCACGTAAGAGGGCCATGCTGTGCCAGCCCGACACTGTAGCTCGGGCTGTGCCGGGCTCGGGCACGACGGGCAGCACGGCTCGGTTCGGCAGTTTGGACCGGGCCCGTGCCGACATAGCAACCTGATGGCACTATAAGAGATAACAACTCACAGCGTCTCGGAGTGAGCCTTGTCTGACTACCCATGTTCTTCAACATGTGTCCACATTATTGGTTCGATATCTCCATATCTATGGTATGTAAAACATTACCATCAACCAATACATGTGCTGATCAAATCATCATCGCTCCTCGTAATAATATGGATCAGGGACCCATTTAGAATAATGTCACTTGACAATGTGTTTCACAATCAGGTCGTACCAAATGAACAAAGTCGTAACATTTATTCAGGGAATTGATAAACAAAGTTATCATAATTACATGAACAAAGACGTATTACAATCATTACCATGATTGATCTAGGGCATATTTCCTTCAATATATATGTGAAATTTGCTAAAAGTACAAAACATATAGTTCTAAGGTCTTAAAAATCTCAAACCACTAAAATTGGAACCAGTTTAATCAATAAATTTAGCATATTTAAGAGATGATCATGTAGAATTTTTCAAATTTTTAGGGGTGCCAGGGCATACTCGGCACCACCCCTAGATCCTGTCGTTGGTTGAAGGAGGCCAGGGCGAGCCTGGAATGCAAGGATGGAGCGGCAAGGGTTCACCCAATATACCGAAGCGCCTCGGTGACGGCCACATCTGGAATAGAACCTGACTCCTTAAGTCTCTCTCGCTTTCTGGTGGGAAGTAAGGAAGGGAAAGTGAGGAAATGGAGTGGAGGGGGAGGCGGTCTAGGTGCACGCCTCGACTACAGCTTTAAGGTTGGCACGGACGAGCGAAGCAACCAGGTGGGAAAGTGTCACACACTGACTCGGTTGGGGCACGGGCGGCGTTGTGTCGACGGTGCTATGGCGATGATGGCGGTGACGCATGGCACAAGGGTGAAGGTATGGTTACAGGTGTCACTACTCGAAGTGTCGGAGAGTGGAGGAGGTGGGCATAAGGGCCATGAGGATGAAGAAAGGGGAAGTGGAATGAGCGCTACTGGGCTAGGAAGAAGAATAGAGGAAATGGACTGAGCAAGGAGGGAAAAGGAAAGGAGATGGGATGGGCCAGTTTTGGCCCAAACATGATTTTGGGGTTTTATTTTGTTTGCCTTTCCTTTTCTTTTTAAATTCAAATTTCAATTCAACTTTTGGTTTGGCAACTAAAATTCATATTTCATTTTCATTGGTTTTAAAAATTTCATGGCTTTAACTTAACTTTGTATTTTGTTAATTGATTTTGCGAAATTCTAGATTTGAAAAAACTTCAAATAATCTACAGAAAACTCAAATAACACCAGCATGCATTAGAAGTTTTTTTTTTAAAAAAAAAATTCCACACTTTTATGCTCGAGAATTTAGTTGCAAAATTTGGGATGGTACACTTTGCCTTTTTTTTAAACAAGGTCGTACTTTGGTCACTCACTGATTAAATATACTACTCCTTATGCCGCATAGAATTAGAAGCTAATCTGTACCACCACGTCATCGACTTTGCGTTGATGTCCTTCGAAAAATACAAAATTATAGATAAATTCTTTCACATGGTTTTTTTTTAAATTAAAAGTACCTCGTGGCTCGGCATATTCATGAAGGTGTCCTCCACCAGTAAATTAAAATTATGAATAGGTCCTTCGACCATTTTTTTCTCCAAAAAGAGCATGTGGTTACGCAAATCCAGCGACGGCTCACAGCCAGCCAATTTTTATAAAAAACATCACCGAGATAACTGAAATTATTTTTTTTGCAAAAAAAAAAACAAACCAAATTTTTTCGCGCAGCGCAGCAACCGAAATTACGGATAGGTCCTTCCACAATTTTTTCACACAGAAGAACCCGTGTTTACGCAAAATTAGCTAAATTTTTTTTAAAAAGGTGAACAAGTCCTCCACTGGATTTTTAAAATAAAGAATCTCATGGTTACCAAATTCGCCAACGGCTCATAGCCAATCATTTTTTACAAAAAAAATCACCGAGAAAACCAAAATTACGTTTTTGCAAAAAGAAAAAGTAAAAGAAAAATCAGACCAAATTTTTTCGCGCGACGTGGCATCGCGCATGACTCGACCTAGTGATACTAATTAGTGAGTGCAACGATGGCTATCTATTTGTGTGGCAAAATCGGCGAGATAGATACGGTGATCCTGCTGACCTGACCACCATGCATGCATCCTCATCTGGAGCTTGGAATTGTTTTAATTTTATCATTTCTGGGCTAAAAGAAAAGGAGATATATAGTTAGATCCAGCTTTAGCAATGCAGATGCCTCATCTCATCTAATAATTGAATCCACAGACCATGGTTGCGTGAGCTGATTGGTTTGACTACTCAATGACTCTCCTAGAGCCGTTAGGTGCACCAATGATCCTACCGTGAAAACGGGTCATGTATTGCTCTTTTCGTATTTTAATTAAAAAGATTTGCTGAATACAAATACGAATCCAGATTATTCGGGATATAGACATGGGACAGATATGTGATAGATTTAGGTCAAAAATGAATAAAGATTTGCGGATAATGCACACATATATAGAGTAATATATATTAAATCAAACCATACAAGTACATGATTATAATAGCAAGTTATATATCAACCAAACTCAATAAACATCATAGAAAGAATATGCTATTTCAGGATCAATAGAACCAACTAATTGTCAAGATAAATGGGCTATCATAGAAAATATGTAATCATAAGCCGCATATCCGAATAGAAATAATCCGGATCCCGTCCCATATTTACCGGATATTGACTGCCCCAAATCCGATCCCAAATGCATATTTAAGTATCTGAACCCCGTCCCAGTTCCGATCGGATAGTTAAATCCGTTCCTGAATCTTGTCCCTACCGAATCTGGCTCTAGATGAAGCAAGAAATATATAACCTGTTTAATTTCACTCCTAAATGATCCATCATCATCTTTGCTAGCTACATTCACCGCTGCAGAGAATATTCATAAGGATTTCACAGGAAGTTAACATCCACGACCAGGACCTGTTGTTTCTTACGAAATTACTACATAAATCATGCATGCGTTCCAAATGAGGCTTCAACGGTCCAGCTACAACACGTGATGTGATTCACAAAAATCCAGCTGCATGCACAAGCCACCGAAGGTTCACTTACTAGTTAATCTTTGTGTCATCTTTCTGTAACACAGAAAGTGGCAAGCCAGAATTAATGGAGGATGAAAAGTCGATCAACCGATGGGATAGAAAGAATTTGTTCATTCAGTAATAACACAAGTTATGTGCATTTGATGAATAATGAGGAATACGAGAACATATATATACTCGATCCCTCTTTCTAAATACATATCATTTTAGCTTACAAATTTTATTTCTAAATACATATTATTTTATAATTTCAAGGTGTTTTTACTCTTTTTTTCCCTTCTATACCCCTTCCCTTTAAGTATTTCTAATGTTATTTACTACTTAGATTAGAGTAGTAAGACACACCATCTACACATATAATTAAGGGGCGTAATACAGTACTTTGTATACGTACCTCGATGAAAGTACAAAAACCTAGATGATATGTATTTAGTAACGGAGGGAGCAGTAGACTACGTTTTCAACTTTTTACGTGTCATCTTCCCACAGAAAAATTAACGCTAGCTAGCTTTTGATGTTTGTACCGGAGAAACAAGATTCTTCTACCTAGCTAGCAAGCTAGCTTCCCTCTCTACCACGAATAAGGCGCCAAAAAAATATCAATTACTACATGGATTTCCTGCAAAAAAAAAAGGTAAAGAGGAATCGAGAATTCGAGAGCAACAATATATTGGACAGTGGGGAACAAATTTAACGGAGGTGAGCTCATCCTGTGTGGGGTTACTAGCACAGTAGAGGACACTAACACCAAAAGGCTGTGGTGAACCACTAGTGGGTGTAAACAAATCACGGAGATAATGCTAGGTTAATGATAGTTAGGACCAAAACAATCGCAAAAGGAAGGAAGAAAGAAAGTAAGTTAGTGTGGGCAACCTGCCCCCTTATCACCGCTTTTCCGCCACCATTTTTATTCAGCTCATCCCTTATCACAAAGCCACCTGGCCTCTTTCCTCCGTTCCAACTCGCACGCCCGTGGAGATATGCTACGCCTACAGATGGGAGGCGTACCAAGATCCCCCTGACGAGTCACTGACGGAGGGACCCAGCCGACACGTGGAGGAGATCTTCCCTAATAAATTCGGTGCTCACTCGTTCGTGAGGGGTTTTTTTGTTTGTACGCGTAGCATTTTTAGTGCGGATGGCCCCACCCACGACTGGTGTAGATCATCCGTTAGAACAAGTATAATAACAAAGTTTACTATTTAGGGTCTGTTTGGATCCATGCAGCTAATAGTTAGCTGCTAAAAATTAGCTGGAGTGGATCCAAACACCCCCAGCTAATAGATCAGTTAACTATTAGATGGGCACCCAGCTAATGGTTATCTCATTAGCTAGCAAAACCCAGCTAAAAGCAGCTAATAGGTGGCATTTAATAAAAATATCTTTCGTGTCTACCACCAATAGCATTTAATAGCATGAGTATTATAGATAATAACATCTATTAGCCACATATTAGCTGGTGGATCCAAACACCCCCAACTAATAGTTAGCTAGCTAATATTAGATAGGAACTATTAGCTGCTAATGGATCTAAACAGGCCCTTACTCTATCTCTCATCCATGTTATTTGGAATAAGCTAAAAACCAGTTTATACAATAACTATCTCTAAAAGTTGATTCTAGATGTTGTGCAATAACTATATCTTCTCTCTTATACATAAATGATCTACCTATGCTCTCGTGTAAAGCTAGTTTTTAAATAAGAGACGGCTATCTTCTCTCCTTTTTTCTTGCTCCTCCATATAAATCAAAACTGATTTGTATAGGTGAAAAACCAGCTAATGTGATTTTATTGTATATGCTTTTAATCATCCTCAGTTGAGACTTTTATTTTTAAAAAAAAAAAAAAAACTAGTGTGTCAGATCGGAATGGGCTACTGCTGGAGGAGGGATGGAAAGGTAGATGCGAGGAAAAAGCTGGAAAGAGACCTGCACGACGGAATGGCATGGTGATGGTGGATGGATCCCGTCTTCCTTGCTTGCCGTTCCCTGCAGCTAGCTGGCTGGCTGGCTGGCCCTGTTGCATGATCCGAGCATCTTTTGAGTTACTTGACTTGCACTGTCTAGCTGGCTTGCTGGCCTGGAGGGTTCTTCTATTATTAGATTCCCAGGCAAACCAATGCCGGCACGCACAATAGTTTACGGTCGCTCGTACAGATGCTTGTGTGCGCTCCCGTCGCAAACATTCTCCGAGCGACACGTGTCGCGCGTGGAGAGAAGAGCGCCAGTGCGCGTTGTATGCAGCACTGTCTGCGTGTTGACGGGGAAGTAGTGCAGCATACGTAGAGCGATTTGAAATTTTCAACTCACAACAAAATCTCACGAGTTTAAAATTTTCAAGTTGAATTTTTGGATGAATTTTTCGAGTTGAAGTTTTCAGAGTCGAAACTTCTTTATTTGAATTTTTTCGAAGTGAAATTTTCTAGTTTGAAATTTTTTGATTTATTATTTTTGAGTTGAAACTTTTCGATTTGAAATTTTTTCGATTCGAATTTTGAATTAGAATTTTTCAAATCAAAAGTTTTATGCATCAAACCTTTTTGAACCGAAAGCTTTTGAATCGAAAGTTTTATGAGTTAAAACTTTTCGATATGAAATTTTTTGAGTTGTAACCTTTTAATTTGAAATTTTTTTATTTAAATTTTTTTGCGTTGAAACCCTCCTAGTTGAAACTTTTTTTATTTGAAAATTTTCAAGTTGAAACTTTCTAATTTGATACTTTCTGAATCGAAACTTTCTAATTTGAAACTTTTTTATGTTTAAATTTTCAGTTCAATTTTTTCGAGTTGAAACTTTCTATTTAATTTTTTTTTTAATTTCAAATCTTTGTGTTAGAGAAGATGACACATGCCATACTTCAAAGGTGACCTCAAATTTATGAGGTTGAGGTTAACCTCAAAATAGTCATTCCCCACATCAATTATGTGCTTCTGGTATCTTGGAATATGTATTTTAAGCTCGTACAATTTCTCTACAACGACACGTGTTGATTGATCCTCGTGATCCCATGTGTAGCATTGGTTTCCAGATGCGCCCCCAGAATGCTTCCGCATTCTAGGTGCTCGGTGCGGTGCATCTACTTACACCTTTTTCTCTTTCTCTCTTCTCAACTCACTTCCCCAATCTCTTCCTTTTTGTCCAACACAAAATTTTCAACATGGAAAAATTCAACTCAAAAAAATTTTAGATTGAAAAAATTCAACTAAGGAAATATCAACTCAAAAAAAATTTAACTATGCAAAATTTCAAATCAGAAAAATTCAACTCAAAAAAATTTGGACCAGGAAATTTTACTTATGAAATTTCAATTTAGGAAAATTCAAATCGAGAACATTCAAATAGAAAAATTTCAACTCAAGAAATTTCAAATCAGAAAAATTTCAAGTGGGGAATTTCAAAAACTTTTGGTTCAAAAACTTTTATTTTAGAAAATTTCTGTCAGAAACATTCAAAAAAAGTTTTGGCTCAAAAAGTTTCAACTAAAAAACTTTCGGTATGAAAAGTTAAAAAATATTACTTCAAAAAATTCAAAAATGGTTAAGAAAACTTGTTAGTAAAAAACTTGGTGGTTGATTCAAAAAATTTTGGTTCAAAAACTTTTAGTTCAAAAAATTCAATTTGAAATTTTGTTTACTCAAAAAACTTTCTATTCAAAAAGTTTTGATTCAAAAAAATTGATCAAAAACTTACAAAATGGTAAAAAAATACTTGCTATTCGAAAACACTGGGGAAATTTAAAAGCAAAAACTTTTTTTGAGTTTGAGGGGAAATGAATAGGGGTGAAAAGTATGATGAAGGTGATGCCGTCAAAGTGTGTCATAACGAGAGACTTTGAGAGGGAAGGGAAGTGGAGAAAGAAAAGATGTGTTGCCACATATCACAACGAGATAGTGTTCTCACCAGTTTTGGTGAGGGCGCCCTCAAATTAGCAATTATGTTTAAGTATGCTTCTATGCGTTCTCTTTCAATACAAGTTAGATAAATCTTGAAGCAAGCAAATGCGTAAGTAATCATCATCTACCTATTATTCATGTTTAATATTTGTACAAACTTAAAATAGTGATCATAGAAGCACCTCCCGTATATATTTTCTGGTGTAGAATGTCTATTTGCGTAAATACGCTTAAATTTGTTTTTCGTCATATATATTTCTAGCTAGGGAGAGAATCAAAATTCCATATGACACCTCTAATCATATACTCCCTTCGGTTTGGTAATACCTGTCGTTTTGGACATAGTGATGGTCAAACTTCCGAAACTTTGACTAACAATATATTTTTAAATATTTAAATTGGATACATAAAAACTATATGTGTAGACTTGTCTCGAGAAGTACTCTCATAATATTATAATTTTATTGGGTTTTATAAATATATTATAATAAAAATTAGCGGTCAAAGTTGTGTTTTGAAGACCGTGTCAATGTCCAAAACGACAGATATTACCAGACCGGAGGGAGTAAAACTTACAGTTCTTGTTAAGTTATGGCAGCCCTCGGGCGCCACGTCACGCTAATCACTATAGAAACACTACAGTTTCTACAATAATCGGCTATAGTGTTCTTTTTAAAAAAATATTTTTTTTGAAAAAATTATTTTTTTAGAGACTACTGTTTCTACCATGAATGGGATGATTTTATTTTTTTTAAAAATAGTTTTTAAAAAAATCTAAAACTCTTTTAGATGAGTATTTTCAAAGAATTTTTTTAAAAAAATCTCAAAAAAAATCAGCGCTTTTTGTTTCTTTTTTTAGGTATTATCGAAATTAATTTTTTGTATTTTTAAAACTTTTTAAAGGAATATTTAAAAAATTCAAAGAAGTATTTTAAAATGAAAATCATCACCTTTTGTTTCCTTTTTTTGAGGTATTCCTGAAAATTTTTTTATCTCTTTGTTAAAATCTCTACAGGTCTCAGTAATTTCTTCCATTTGCAGTAATACACGGGCCCGCTGTGCATCTAGTGGTGGTATTACTAGAGTACTTCTTTTGTCCTTTGCCGTAAGATCTCAAAAGGATGTGTGGTTGTTAGGCTATTCCCAGTGCAAAGTATCATACTGTAATATTCAAGAATGCCACATAGGATGAAAAGTATGATACTGTATTGAAGAAACACTCTCTACAATGCATAGTATCATACTTATATTATTAAAATAATTAATTGGTGTGATGTTGTGTCTATGAAAGTGGGTCCAATGCGTTAGATTCTGTGCCACAGCCTAAGATATCGTGCCAAAGCAGTATCTTGCTCAAGATACAGCTTTCTTCTCCCTCCTATTTAATGCTTTGTCACATCAGCAAAAAATCCTATGTGGCATCTATTTAATGAGTATGATACTACCCATTGGAAATAGCCTTACTGCACAGCACTTTAATTAGCTCATCATTTACACATAATGAAGTTTGTGAATTTCTAGTGGATCATTAGCTGAAGCATTTTTTTTCCCCTTGCACTAGTGCTCAAAGATCTTCAATCTGTGTACAGCCATTTCCACAGATTAAAGATCGATCGAGTTGCATCGTTTTTTTTTTTTTTTTTTTTTGCTAGAATTTTGGTATACCAGTCTCTTTATTTTTCTCAAATTAATTAAAGGACATGTTTGGTCTAATGTGTATATGTATATATATATAATATAATATCTCACTCTTACATGTACACAAGGCATTCAGCTAGCAGATGGCACTAAATCTCTCATAGCCATTCTGAATCTGATCACGTACTCATGGGTTTACTTAATTTGCACAAGATGATAAAGCCGACTTAATCTGATGGTCGAGCAAACGAGCTATTTACTATGCATGATCAACGTATAACTACGGTAGACAGATGCAAGGATATGTATGATCTGATGCAAATGAAAGGCATATAAGCCTTTCAATTCAGAGACAGCTAAGCTAATAGCAGTAATTAGGCATAAACAAGTAGATGATATGCATCACGAGGCATCAAGCATCTTCTTGTAGTACTCTTCGTCATCGATCCTCCACAGCGAATAATCCGCGCTGAACTCCCACACCGGCGACGGCATCGACGCCGCCGGCTCCGCGGCGACGACGTGATGACCGGCACCCCATCCCTCCGCGTAGCTGGTGGCCGCCTCGACCGCCGCGATCTCGTTCCACAGCTGCTCCATGGTGTAGTTGTGCTCCTGCTGATCTTGAAGCTGCTGCTGCTGGCTCGCCGCCGTGGTGGCCTCCTCGGCCTCGTCCCCGCTGCTGCTTTCTTGCACTAGTGCTTCGGTCACCGCCGATGATGTCGACGACGTCCCGTTGTTCAGGGAGGCCGAGCAGGACGTCGTGGTGGACGAGCAGGAGGACGGCGAGGCCGAGGGGGCAGCCCTTCTCTTCTTCTCCTCCTGCGCCTTCTTCCTCGTGTGCGTCCTCCAGTAGTTCTTGATCTCGTTGTCGGTGCGGCCGGGTAGCTTCCTGGCGATCCGCGACCACCTGCTGCCCCACTGGGCGTGGAGCTGGAGGATGAGGCGCTCCTCGTCGGGGGTGATGCGGCCGCGCTTGAGGCCTGGGTGGAGGTAGTTGACCCACCGGAGGCGGCAGCTCTTGCCGGTGCGCTTGAGACCTGCAAACCCACCAAATCCAGAACCGAAACATGTGCCGGACGAGCACACAGAGACAGGGCGAAGAAGAAGGAAAGAGAGAGATTGGTTAAACACCTCGCTGCCCGTCCTCATGCATGTCTCTCCTGGTGCGAGCTAGCGCAGCATGCACGCAACACCACCATGCATACACTATGTATGTATGTATGTATATATGCATATATATCGATCATATCCCCCGCTACTACACTACTCCATGAACCAGCTAGCTAAGCTACCACTACCTCATATGCATATGCATCTACCTAGCTACGAAAATATGAACAAGAAATCAATTGATATGGAACTGAATTGAATTGATGAACTGAAAGAGATAGCCAGGGGGGGATATCTATATGCATATATAGTGTGTCATGCATGCTGCTTGTGCTCGATCTAGGTCACCCGCCACCGCGCAAACCTGATACCTTTGCTAAGAAATCCCAACGACGTTCCCCGAACAAGCGCACGAACCATACCAGTTGGACGTCCTCCTGCTCCGTCCACGGCCCCTTCCTCGTCACACCACCACCACCACTACTGTTGTCGTTACAGCACATGGTCTCCTCCTCCTCCTCCTCAACTACTCCCCCTCCTCTTCCTCCTCCCCTCTTCTCCGCCGCTGCCATCTTCTTCGCCTTGACCACCATCGATCGGACAGGCAGGCGCACAGTACGCACCGTCTCAAAAGCAGGCCGGGCCAACCGATGAATCGAAGAAGGGGAAATCAAAGGACACTCTCTCTTAATTGTATGTATCTGTCGGAACACTAACTAATAATTGCTCAGATACTAGCTAATGTAGCCTCTGTACTGAGCACTTGGGTTATATATAGGGCAGGGCAGCGCAGGGCAGGGCAAATCGAGGGAGGACATGCAGATGCAGGGAACACATGGAGAGGAGGCCTTGGTGTTGGATGGATCAAGGTGATCGAGTGGTAGCAGCTGGTACTAGCTAGTGCCCGTGTTAGTGCTTAGTGATGTCATTGGTTGATCCATGGATATCGTTTCAAGGACGAGCGAGTGATCCATGATGGCGATCGATCACTGCGTGCTTATTGGGCGGGCGCGCGCACCATCGATCTCCTCCTCTTTCTTCTTGTACGTGCGTGGCTGCGTGCCTCGTTCGCCCGGCCGGCCGTTCTAATGAAAGATCTGGAGATCTGGAGGTACTTCTACTTTTAATATTAAGAGCTTATTTGGGAGGCCGATTCTTGTCGGTATCGGCCGTGCTGAGAATTTGAATTAAAATCCAGTCTATTTATATGAATTGGCTGGAATTGTGGCCTAACCAAACAAGATCTAAAGCATAAATAAAAAACAGATATTGATTATTTATCCTTCTGCTTTCTTATGTTTAAACATTTGTGTAGCCGGTAATAAGAGGGTAATACATGAAGACAGATCGTTGCAAAATGCAACTGAAAGGGACACGCCACCGCTGGCTATTCCTGGCCCTTCCAATTCATTGCTTGGTGATAAGTTACACGTGTCCATCGTTTGTCGTATCCGGCGACTTAGCTTTTCTGTCATATTTGCCTTTTGTACTCTCTCCGTGTGGTGTGTGTCTATAAAAAAAAAGTGCTTTTATGCTTTTTTTAGTTACATAAATATTAAAGTATAAATAAAGCGTAGATGGTGATTACTTATCCATTCGTTTGCTTTAAGATTTGTGCAACTTGTATTGGGAGAAACAAATATAGAAACACTGCTTATATATAAATATATATATATATATATATATATATATATATATATATATATATATATATATATATACTTCCATACTCTTGGGAGTACGTACTCCCACGTCCAATATACTGCTTGAATAATATTGTTATACCTCTTCATCATTTTGAGTATACTCTAATACTGATTATAAGATACTTTAAAGTAAGTTCCACGAAAAATTTCATCAAAGTTCACTCTTTATAGCATAATTTGTTTATATGGTCCTTTTACATATGAAAAAAGGTATGTAGCAAAAAAAGGGTTTCGATGAATTTTTTTCAACCATGTTACATTGGAGTATCTTAGAATTACTATTGGAGTATACCGAAAGTCATAAAAGGAGTATAATACGTACGTTTGTTTAAGTGGTATATTAGAGGTGGGAGTATGTACTCCTGGGAGTACGGAAAGGCTACCTGTGTGTGTATATGATGCCTTTTATGTAATCTTGGAAGTACGTACTCCCACTTCCAACATACTACTTAAACGAATGTGTTATACTCCTTTATCACTTTTAGTGTAATTCAATTCTAATTCTAAGATACTCAAATGCGATATGATTGAAAAAAAATTTATTGAAACCTTTTTCTTTGTTATATAGCATTTTCCCTATAAAAAAGAGGATGTACACAAACTATTCTATAAAAAGCGGACTTTGATGAAATTTTGCACGAAAATCACTTTGAAGTATCTTATAATCAGTATTAGAGTATACTTAAAATGATAAAGAGGTATAACAACATCATTTAAGAGGTATACTGAAAGTGAGAGTACATACTCCCAAGAGTATGGAACCATTTTCATACATACATACATATGAAAATGATTTCATACATCAGGGAGTAGTTACTCCTTATGTCATATCTTATAACGTAGGGAGTATCTCGTGTAACAAAGAGTATGTACGTGTAGTACAAGACACATATGTATATGTATAAGATACTCCAATGTAAACCATGAAAAAATTGCAAAGGGGTCCAAAGTTTTTAGCATATTTTGTAAATACCTTCATATATGCACATAAAAGGAGTATATCTAAAAAATATATGTACCACTTAGATAGTCTTATATACTCTTTGTTGCGTAAGACACTCCCTGCGTTGTGAGATACAACTAGGGAATAAAATTTCGGCAAATTTCGTGAGATCTCATATCTCGGTTACGGACGAGATTCAAAATCCAGGATAAATGAAAAAAATTCAAAAATTTCAAAATGCTAAAGTACTTCAACAATCTTGGCTATATTTCAGTAAATTTCATCGAGATTTTGGGATTTTTTTTTATCGTATTTTGAATTTTAAGGATTGAATTTGGGTCAATAAGCCTTAAGAATGTCATCTTTTGTGAGACCCCGGATCGGCTATCCAGAATCTCCTGTGTATTTCCGTACTAGTCCCAGATCAGTAGGTAGTACACACAGTCACAGTGATACTTCATTGCCGAACATGACGAAAGTTGTAATATAAATACGCAAGTATGGGCCACATGGCCACTTATTACAATACTCGATTCAACGACCGGACACCAAGCAGTGAAAACAAAAGAAAGCAACAAGCGAATGCCACAACGCCACAGGCGACGACTAGGAACGCAACTAGTCCTCTTGGCAATCCTCCTCGAAGAACTCCTCTTCCTCGGCATCTTGGAAATTCTCTGATGATTACAATGTTGGTGTAGCACGTGAGTACAAAAGTACTCAGCAAGTCGGGAAGGTATGATCATGTGGGGCTTTCCAAAGGAAGCTTAGTAGGGTTTATTTGCATAAAGCCACATTTTATTAAACCATACTTAAATGAATAATTTCACAAAGCATATTTTACAATTCTTTTTAATAATTGAATTATTTAATATTGTAGTGAGGTTCTAACCACCATCACTAACATAAAGGCTCTATCCGCCAACAGTTAAAAGATCAAAGTTAATCATGTGACTCCATCCGTCAAAAGTAAAACAGGTTCTATCCACCTGGTTGGCTCTATCCGCCAAACAACATTCGAGAGTTCTAACCACTCTCGAACCCTAAAACAAAACACTTTTCGGTTTTAAAAACAAAATCAAAGTCTACCAATATGAAAGCATTCATCGCTTTGCCTTTGACCGTAGGCACGGCTATTCGAATAGTTTATACTCTGCAGAGGTATACAACTTTACCCACACGACACGATCATCTCTTAATGCCAAGCTATTAACACACTTCCTTTGGTGTGCCGGCAGAGAGATCGTGACAAGGCCGTTACAGTGTATCTACCTAGCTAGACCCACCCGCTGAGGTTTCACCGCTGTTAGGGGTTCCATCCGCCCAGTACAGAAGCCCCCTCTTGCGCTGTGTGAGAAAAACAACATTGCCTCCGTCCGGCATTCACATTCAACCGAATGGTGAGTCTAAACTAGGCTTCTACAAATTAGTGGGCCAGGTCGTACCATTATAGAGATGTGGTAGTACGGTATTGCTTAGAATGGACAATCACAAGCGTCGGTCCTTATATGACTTGGGGCGGCACTTGCACAAAACAACACGTGCTCCAACCGCACCCACCCGACAAACCATTCCGCCCAAGTCCAAAATATTTTCCTTTTCTTTTTATTTTGGAAAACAGTACTAAAATCATACTAATAACCTTCAAATCACATTTGATAACATTCTTTTTGAATAATCCCACCCATGGGTTGTTTTCATCGGAAAAGGCCCTAATCATTTCTACCGCACTACTTAGCAAAGGACACCATATAACATAAGCATGGTAATAACAATGTCCTATGGTTACAAGGGATATGATTAACAATGTCAAGGAGGAATCAATAATTTCGGAATAACTAACACTTATATTTGACATATTTCATTAAACATAGCCATGCAACTTTATAAACAATTTTAAATCATTTCGCAAACATAGGAGCAAAATGCGTCAAGGAGACTTGCCTTCTGTCCCGGGTAGGTCTTCGTACGCGGGAAGTTCGGCGGCGGAATCGGCGGTCGCGGCGGGATCGTCGACTACACGCAAAACGAGGCAATAAATAAATAACAGAAAATAAATAAAATCCAAAAATTATAAAATTAGTACTGGCAGGTAGATCTTGATTTTAGATGAATTTAGAAATTTGAATGGAGTCAAACGGAGTTCGGATGAGAAAGTTATGAGCTTCCGAAGTTTGAATTTCGAATAAATCGGAAAACCGGGATGACGGGTACCCAGGCCATGGGTACCCCCAGCGGCCCGAAAAAGCGCATGGGCCGAACCAGGCCGGTCGGGGCCCGAAGCCACGGCTGGCGAGGAAGAACCGAATCGGCGAAATCCCTGAAGAAGCGACAACATTTATTGCGTATCGAGCGCATTAAATGTCGGGCCGTAATGATGACGCAGCGGCACAAGTCCCCAACTCGCATTTACTACAAGCAACTACGCCGACCAGCGAGGGCAAGGAGCGGCGGCGATCCCATCAGCCCGCCACTTGCGGGCGACTAAGAGCTGATCTTTTTCTCTTTTTCAAGCAAGCAGTGTAACCTCCTCCTCGCCTATATAAAGGGGAGGAGGCGAGCATGTAAGACGACGGACAACCAAGGAATCAATACAATCAAACCCACACGAATCGAGTAGGGACGTTCAGCCGAACCAAGATACATCTTGTGCTCACCCGAGTAAGCCGTCGAGGAGAGGAGCGTGCACCCTCTTACCTATACAAATTCATTGGCCGGTGCTCAAACACCGGTTGGCGCGCTGTAGGGGCCTGTGCGGCGTTGCCGCCATTTTCCCGCTTAGCTTCCTCGACGGTTCCCTTTCTTTCTCCGACATCGCCATGCCGGAGCGTCGATCCGTTCGGCTCCTCGACCGTCACCACCACGGCGGGACAGATAGTGATCGTCCCCGCCGTACTCGGCGCCAAGTGTCCACCGAGGACCCCGACGCCCTCACCAGCGCCCTCGAGACCTCGGCTCGAGGTCCCCGTGACGGACCCGGCGAAGCACGCCAGAGGCCCGATCACCCCAAGCGACGGCGGAGGCATCGGCGATGGCGGTCGCACCCCGCGCGACCTCGCGCCGTGGCAATGGTCGGCCATGCACCGGCGACCACCACTCCGGACAACTCCTCCGACCACGGCTCTAGCGGAGGAAGAGATAAGAATGCACCACGCTATCGCGACCCGACACCAAGGCAGCGCCGCTACCTCGCCACGCCAAGACTCTCCGCCAACACACCGAGGAGGATCACCATGCTCGCCGCCGACCTTCGGGCGACGCGACGAGCCGGAGGCTCAAAAGGCCGAGCTCGACAAGCTCCAGGCCGACCTGGAGCAAGGTCGTCACGCTCCACTGCACTGGCGCGCAAGGCCACAAGACGCCAGGTCCACCACCACCGGTAGCTAGGGGACGGACGATTCATCGCTTTTTCCCCACGCTGCCAAAACATCGCCAAGAAGCAATGCCGGCCCGCGGCATTCCCGAGCCAGACGATCCTGCAGCCTAAGGCTACCCACCGTAACCTCCGGCCTGGTGGAGCGAGCGGCCGCGAAGACGCGTATGGCCACGGATCGCAGCTGCTCGACGCCTCTTGGATGGCTCGCGCTGACGCCACCGAGGCCGTCGGAGCGAAACAAGGGCAGCGTCACCTCCGGACAACCCCAAGCATCGCGCACCCGGTGCACCAACGTTTGGGGACGAACGCGACGCCGCACCACCCTCCAAGCGCGAAGAACGAGGAACGACCCAACCCGGCCAGACGTCGCCGACAGCTCGCGGCGTGACCGCAGCCGAGCCTCGATGGCCCCGGCCACGGGCGTTTCGTCAAGGAATTCGCAGCGAAGTTCCTCGCCATTCCGGCACCGGCCAACATAGCTGGCACACAGGGGCTACAAACCCGGTGTGGTGGAAGATTACCGGCTCGCATGCCGCGGGAAGCGACGGACGACCTTTTTGTCATCCAATACCTCCCCATCTACTTGGCGGACTCGGCCGGGCATGGCTCGAATATCCGCCCGCCAACATCATCCGGATCGGGCCGACCTCAAGCACCACTTCGCTGGCAACTTCCAGGGCACCTACAAGCGACCAGGGAATTCCTGGGACTGGAAAGGTCGCAAGTGACCGGGGAGAACCTCCGGGACTACATCCGACGTTTTCCCAACAATGCAACGAGCTCCACGACATCCGCGACGCCGATGTCGTGGGGGCATTCATCTACGACACCACTTCCAAGACCCTGGTCCATAAACTGGGTGTGCGAAGCGGACCACCAAAGAACTCCTGGACATTGCCACCAACCACGCCTGGCGAGGAGGCCGTAGATGTCATCTTCGACAAAGGGAAGTCGGGCGAGGATCGCACCGAGCCCGGCCCTCCTCCGACCGCCCGACAAGTTTAAAGCGCCACGGCAAACAGTCCGCGAGGACCGCCTGGTTGCGCCACCGACTCGGGAAAGCCGCAAGGCCGGCAACCCCGACCACTTCGAGAAGCCGATGGAGAGCACGTGTCCGAACCACGGATACCCGTCGAGCACAAGTATCGGACTGCGAAGTCTGAAGCGTTTTCTTCCGGAACCCCCACGACGCCGGGCAAAGGAAAGAGGCAAGACTCGGCGCCGACCACCGAGATCGAGAGGCACGTCGGCTTCCCGAGACCGACGGTTGCCTCATGATCTTCGGCGGACCGGCAAGCTACGCCGACCGGAGGCAGCTCAAGCTCGCTCGCCGAGAGGTGTTCGCGGCAAGCCCGGTAGTACCTAAATACCTTCGGTGGTCGGAGTCCCCGATCACCTTTGACGGGCCGACCACCCCGACCACGCCCCGCAACCAGGAGGTACCGCCGTCATTGACCCCATCGTGGGAACAAAGCGCTGACTAAGGTGCTCATGGACGGCGGCGGCGATCTCAACATCCTTTACGTTGAGACCCTCGACGCCATGGGGATCCCCGCCGAGCCTTCGACCAAGCAGAGCACCCTTTCACGGCGTCGTTCCTGGCCAGCAGGCCCACCCGCTCGGCAGTCGACCTGCGTCACGTTCGGGAGCCCGGTTAACTTCCGCACCGAGACCCTCACCTTCGAGGTCGTGGATTTTCCCGGCTCCTACCACGCCATCCTGGGGAGACCAAGCTACGCGAAGTTCATGGCGATCCCCAACTACACCTACCTGAAGCTGAAGATGCCCGGGCCGCATGGGGTGATCACCGTAACCGCGTCTTTCCAGCTCGCCTACAGCTGCGAGAAAGACAGTTGCGAGTTGGCCTCGGCGGTCGTCGCATCCACCGAGCTCGCCGGCCTCCGAGCCAGCACCTCCGAGTCCGCTCCCGACTCTAGCAAGTCCGGACCGGGCTCCTTCAAGTCCGCCGAGGACACGAAGACGATCGAGGTCGACCCAGAGGACCCGACTAAAACCGCTCGGATCGGGACCACGCTTCCTGCCAAATAGGAAAGCGCGCTCGTCGACTTCCTCCGCGCCAACCGGGACGCCTTCGCATGGAAGCCCTCCGACATGCCGGGGATCCCGAGGGAAGTCGCCGAGCACTCCTCGAACATCCGGCCTGGGTCTAGACCCGATCGCCAGCGTCTGCGCGCCGGCGAAGGAAAGCGCGTGGCCATAGGAGAGGAAATAGCCAAGCTCTTGGCCGCAGGGTTCATCAAAGAAGTTCGCCACCCCGAGTGGCTAGCAAACCCTGTGCTTGTAAAAAAGAAGACTGGGAAATGGAGAATGTGTGTCGACTACACAAGCCTCAACAAGGCATGTCCGAAAGATCCATTCCCTCGCGCATCGACCAAATGGTAGACTCCACCGCAGGTGCGAATCCTCGCCCTTTCTGGATGCCTACTCAGGGTACCACCAGATCGCGATGAAAGAAGACGACCAGCTCGCAACTTCCTTCATCACTCCGTACGGTTCGTTCTGCTACGTGACAATGCCGTTTGGCCTGAAAAACGCGGGGGCTACATACCAGAGATGTATGCAGACCTGCCTTTCCGACCAGATCGGCCGCAATGTCGGCCGCACGCCGGCGACATCGTTGTCAAGACCAGGAAGACCAGCGACATCATCGCCGATCTGGAGGAGACTTTCGCGAACCTTCGACGGTTCCGCATCAAGCTCAACCCCGAAATGCGCTGGGTACCCAAGGAAGCTACTCGGCTTCATCATCTCCGAGCGCGGCATCGGCCACCGAGACAAGATCTCCGCGATCTTAAGGATGGGGCCGATCGGCAACCTCAAAGGGGCCCAAAGGTCGACGGGATGCCTAGCGGCCCTAAGTCGCTTCACGCCCGCCTCGGCGAACGCGCTTGCCTCTATACAAACTCCTCGAGGAAATCCGACCACTTGGTGGGCGAAGGAGGCTCAGACGCCGACGCGCTAAAGGTTTTCCGACCACCCCTCCAGTCTTTGGTCGCCCGCCGCCGTAAGAGCCTCTGCTACATCTACATTGCCGCCACGACCCAGGTCGTCAAGACGGCACTTGTCGCGAGCGAGCGAGAAGAAGGGCGGGTCCTTAAGATCCGGCCGGTCTACTTCATTAGCGAAGTACTCTCCGAGTCCAAGGCACGGTACCCACAGATCCGTAAGATGCTCTACGATTCGATCACGAAAGGAAGCCGGGTACACTACTTCAACCGGCACCACGTTTCCGTGGTAACTTCCCTACCACTCGGCGAGGTCATCCATAACCGCGCCTCGGGAAGAATTGCCAAGTGGGCACTCGAGCTCAACGGGCATGACATATCCTATGTCCCTCGGACTGCCATAAAATCTCAAGTTCTAGCCGACTTCGCCGCCGCAGTGGACCGAAGCCAGGCCCCACCTCCGCCGAAGACCCGAGCATCGGGCGATGTACTTCGACGGGTCCTTCACCAAAACGGAGCCGGGCCGGGTCGTCATTCTTTCACCACTCGGGAACAAGCTTCGATGACGTCATCCGGCTACTTTTCGACGCAACCAACAACGTCGCCGAGCACGAGGCCCTCGTTATCGGTCTCGCATCGACGCGCCGACCTCGAGCTCTGCGTTATGCGTGCATGGCGACTCAAAACTGGTCGCCGATCAAGTCATGAAGGCTGTAGAACCTCGCGACGATCGGATGGCACCCTCATCGTCGAGGTACGCAACCGGAGCAAAAGTTCAAAGGATTTGAGCTCCATCATAGCTACTGACGGAACAACGGAGAGGCCGATCACCTGGCTGGTCTCGCCCGCAGAGGGCCGTCCCGCCGGAATTTTCGCCCTCGACCTACACCAAGCGTCCATCCGGACCGATCGCTCGACGATCGCCAAGCGACCGACAAAGGCTGAGCTGGTCGAGCCGGGTTGCAACGCCCTGATGACCAAGACCGATTGGAGGAATCCTTCGCCGATCGGCTAATCGATTTCCTCCCGACGACTGACCGAGGCCCGCCGCCGCCTCGCTCGTCTGCAAAATCCTTCAGATCGATCGGCAACGACCTCTACAGAAGGAGCCCCTCCGGGATCCTCCAGAAGTGTGTCCCAGCCGACCAAGGAAGAGAGCTGCTCCGCGACATCCACGGCGGGGTTTGCGGACACCACGCTGGGTCACGGAGCCTGGTCGGGAAAGCCTTCCGACAGGGTTTCTACTGGCCGACCGCCGTGGCCGACTCCGAGCAAATCATCCGGACGTGCGAAGGGTGCCAATTCTTCGCTCGGCAAACTCACCTCCCGGCGCAAGCCCTCCAAACGATCCCTATCACATGGCCCTTCGCCGTTTGGGGACTCGATCTGGTCGGGCCCTTCAAGAAAGCGCCCGGGGGCTTCACCCACCTGTTGGTTGCGATAGACAAGTTCACCAAGTGGATAGAAGCCAAGCCGATCACAACAATCACTTCAGCGCAGTAGCGGACTTCATCCGCAATATCGCTTCACCGGTTTGGAGTCCCGAACTCCATCATCACCGACAACTAACGCAGTTCACGGGAAAGGAGTTTCGAGCTCGCGCGGCGGCTTCAAGATCCGCGTGGATTGGGCGGCCGTCGCCACCCACGGAGCAACGCCAAGTCGAACGCGAACGCGGCATGATCCTCCAAGGGCTCAAGCCGCGAATCTTCGATCGGCGAAGAAGCACGGGACGTTGGGCGGCTGAGGTACCTCCCGTACTTTGGAGCTTACGGACCACCCCGACCCGGTCGACCGGGTTCACGCCGTTCTTCCTGGCATTCGGAGCAGAAGCCATCCTACCAACCGACTTGGACTACGGCGCCCCAAAGGTTCAGGCCTTCAACGAGACCCGGGGGCTCGAGTCCCAGCAAGACGCTGTCGACCGGCTCGATGAAGCGCGAGATGTCGCCATCGTTCGCTCAGCCAAATACCAGCAGACACTGCGACGCTACCACGACCGCAAGGTTAGAGGGCGAGCGTTCAACACAGGCGACCTGGTTCTGCGCCAGGTTCAGTCCAACAAAGGCAAGCACAAGCTCTCCCCTCCTTGGGAGGGTCCCTTCACTGTAGTAGAGGTCCTTCGACCTGGCACTTACCGGCTCAAGGATCCCGATGGCAACATCTTGTCAAACGCCTGGAACATTGAAAAGCTAAGACGATTCTACCCTTAGCCCTTTTTTCTATCTCGTTCATTACCATGTTCACCTTTTTTACCGGGCCTACGCGTAGCATTTTTTCCACTCGGGTCGACACCGCGTTCAACCGCTGTCATCTGCCCGATCGTTCGGTCTTCTTCTTTTTCTTCCGACCCGAGTACCACGGCCTACGCCCCAGCGGCTACGGTTGCGAAGAGGTATCTCGCTAAGGAAAAAAGAGACAGAACAGGATGGTATTCGGTTGCCCGGGGGAACTAACGCTCGCGCTAAAACCTGTTTTTTCCTACTTTTTTCGGAAAACGCTGGAACATGTCGATCACTGGTCGGTTGGTCCCCGCAGACCCAAGAACCATGACCCCGGCATATCTTACCAGCAACAAACCGAAAAATAGCGAAAAATACATGTAAAACCCGAACACCTTTATTTTCTTCCAATTCAACAGCATTTACATTCTTTAGAAACAAGAAAGTCTAAAACCAAGAAAGCTTTTTCTCGTTTAAGGGTCTTCCCCGCCGACAGTTGATCTCCGGACTTATCGTCCCTCTCCAAACACAGCTTCAGCTTCCCGCACAATTTTTGCCGCGACGCACAGCAAAAAATAGCCGGGTCGCCGAAACCCGCAGCAGGAGAGCCCCGATCCGCCCGGACGCACCTTCAAGAAGCGGCAGCCCCTGCGCCCCCCCTGTGTGACCTCTATGGTTCCCGGGGGAGCTTGGAGTCCGACACAGGGGGGACCGCCGTCGGAGAAGTGTACGGCAGCACGATCGGGGCGATCGGCGGCACGACCATCGGCGCAGGCCTAGATGTCGCGGTCGACTCCAGGCTCCCGGAAGGAGAAGGAGCGCGGGGGAGGACGGCGCCCCGCTTCTAATTGCTCGGCGCTCGCGGCGGCAGTTCCTCACTCGACGACCGCGGCTTGTCGCGCTCGCTCGCTCCTCCTCCTCCGCCTCCGCTCCAAAGAGCCTCGATCCAACCCCGTCGTCCGACGGGGCCGCCACTATAAGACGGCCAGCTCGTCGCCCCAACTCCTCCTCATCCTCTGCCTCTCGTTGAAGGGAGTCCCAGTCGATCTCATCGATCGGCGGGTTCTCATCCTTAGAACGGGAATGAGAGAGCGGGGCAGCCATAAAAGCAAGTCGACAGTTCGTCTCAACGTCGCTGAATGAAGTCCCAGCGCCCACCTCCCGCCTATTTATAGGCGATCCGAAGCCAAACGAAGCGACGCGCCGGGATACCCGCCAGCATTCATGACGACCGCACCTTTCGGCCGATGGCGTAGAAGCCGGCGCCGAAGCAAGCGACGCGAATCGGCACCGCCAATTTCGCGTTGAACAAAAACCTCGCTACCATAAAGAAAGATAAGTGAGTACCTTCTTCTTGCACACTCGTTATTACTCCTTCAAGTGGCGCGCGGCGGTAACAAACAAACCGCCCCGCCCCACTCGGGGGCTACAAGAGTCCCGCGGGTCGGGTTGTCACAACCAATCGTCGGGTCCTCCCAAGACGGCCAAACTTTCGACCAAAAAGTACTACGCCTCGCCTGGCGGCTACGATTTAAGTAGTGCTTGGCGAAGAAAGGAAGTGCCCAAGCCGGTCGACCCACGATCGGTCCGAACGACCTCCCACGGTTGAGCGTTCTCGATTTCCCAACTCTCTAACTTTTGTGATACACACACCGACCAATGCCCGACTTCGTGGTCCCTAAGGCAAGAGACGGCGGCGATATCCACCACAAAGAAAAATGGGCAAGAGGTGAGGACAAGGCGAGCCCGGGCCCCTAGTTGGGTCGGCGGACGACCCAATCGCCTTAACTCACGTCAGGATCACACCTCACGCTCTGCGGAACCTGCCGACGGTGGCCAGTGCGCCTTGGATCAATGAGCGATCCAAGGTCCGATACGGGATCGAGTAAGGAAAGATTCTTTATGGATCGCCCCTGGGAGTCGGACGCCCGCCGGATTGTCCGCTAGGGGACCCTCGCGAGGGGGCCTGTGTTCCACCGGATCACTCGCTTGTAGCCCCACGAGCGGCGCCGAGCCAACGAAGGCAAGCGCTTTCACCCTCCTGGTCCCCACCGGACGGGCGAAAAAGGGGCGGGACTCAGGCACTGTGTGTTCGCCAGGCGACAGCCGAGCGCCCGGCGGCACGACCATGGCGCCCGACGACCAGCCCATGCGCTACCGGGCGGCTCGACCGGCGCCACGTGTCCGCCAGGGCGACCAGCCCATCGGCGCCCGGCTGCTCGACCGGCGCCACGTGTCCGCCAGGGCGACACACAGACGCCCAACCCGGCGCCACGTGCTCGCCAGTGGCGACCAGCCGCGCGCTAACCCGGCGCCACGTGCTCGCCAGCGGTCACCATCGCGCGCCTGGCACGACCGACCGGCGCCACGTGCCGCCAGGGCGACCAGCCCGCCACGCCACGTGCGCCAGGGCGATCGCCCATCGCGCTGGCGGCACGACCCGGCGCCATGTGCTCGCCAGTAGCCCAACACCGGCGCTGGCGGCAAGACGACCCGGCACGATATATACCGCGATCGGACCTCCCCGATACCGCAAAGCAACGACCAAGCAGGCGAAACCCCGACCGCTCTCTCGGGGCTCAAAGCTACACGGCCACGCCGGCCGAAGACTCTTCCCGACCAAACCCGTGAAAACCCCGACCGCTCTCCAACCAGCTCGGGGCTCGGGTTACACCACCTGGTGCGCCACAAGACCTGGCCGAGAGACTCGATCGTGCCAAGCGAATCACGGATCACTAAGACGGAAACAAGACCCCGCACCTCTCCGACCTGCACGGGGCTGGCTCCGACGGTACCAGGCCATGGGTACCCCCGAAAAGCGCATGGGCCGAACCAGGCCGGTCGGCCACGGTGGCGAGGAAGAACCGAATCGCGAAATCCTGAAGAAGCGAAGATTTATTGCGTATCGAGCGCATTAAATGCTGGCCGTAATGATGACGCAGCGGCACAAGTCCCCAACTCTCGCATTTACTACAAGCAACTACGCCGACCAGCAGGGCAAGAGGAGCGGCGATCCATCACCGCCACTTGGCGGCGACTAAGAGCTGATCTTTTTCTCTTTTTCAAGCAACAGTGTAACCTCCTCCTCGCCTATATAAAGGGGAGGGAGCGAGCATGTAAGACGACGGACAACCAAGGAATCAATACAATCAAACCCACACGAATCGGAGTAGGGACGTTCAGCCCGAACCAGTATACATCTTGTGCTCACCCGAGTAAGCCGTCGAGGAGAGGGAGCGTGCACCCCCCTCTTACCTATACAAATTCATTGGCCGGTGCTCGAAACACCGACACGGGAATATTCCCGGAATATTCCTCTCTGGTTTGACTGGTCAAACGGGGCTTTGACTGGACTTTGACTAGGCTTGACTTGGCCTTGTGTCTATGGCAATGGGCCCCACACGTCATAGGCACACACTTCATCTTCTAGCTTTGTTTAGCCATGGCCACCATGGATGAAGAAGGGAGCTTGGGAAGGAGGGGATGGAGGCTAGGGGGGAAGCTCGCCGGCGGGAAGGGGCGGCGGCGGCGGCATGGCGGCCAGGCAGACGCTGGCCACAAGACGGTGGCAATGTGACACCTCGGAGTGTCGTATCCTTAATTTTTGAACATGATAAGGTTAAATACAGTATGAGATGTGGAAATAAGGTTAAAATCATAAGGATCGGGGTTAATAACGTTTAGGGCCGTTCGGGCCATTTTCTGGTTTTGGGCCTTCCGGAGGAGTTTTGGGCCTTGGTGGGCTTTGGTGGGATGGATTAGGACTCCGTAACGGACTAGGATTGGGTTGAGGGCTGGTAAAAGGGGCTCTCCCAGCCCCCTTGCGCCCATGCTGCTGTTGGTGCGCCCCACCCCTTCCTAGCCCTAGCCCCCTCCCCCTCTCCCTCTCCCTCTTGTGCGCCTCCACCTCCCCTTTGCCCCATTGCTCCCCACCTCTCCACCACCTCTCCTCCACCCCTTGCTGCCTTTGGGTGGCCTCCCCACCCCTGCACCTCGTGGAGTCGTCCCGTGGAGCGAGGAGCGTGGAGCGAGGAGCGAGGAGCGTGGAGCGAGGAGCGATTCGCGAGGAGATTCATTGGAGTTTTGTGCATCGGGCCAAGGTATGATCTTGGGGATCCTTGGGGATGATCTAGGTACTGTTATTAGGGTGTTTACCAAGTTTTTAGATCAATTGGAGGCGCTGGTTTGAAGTAATTTGGGTTAGATCTAAACTTGTCCACGTTTCTGTTTTCGGGCAGATTGAGCAGTCGAACTAGGGTTCGAGTTTCCGTCGATTTAGAATCCGAATCAGACCGTACGGACTTCTAGGAAGTTGTAGATAATTTAATTATCTTTCCGTGGACGTAAAGCACGTTAATTTCTGATCAGCCGTTTGAAAGTTATGGCTGTTTTACCGAGCGCCTAAAAATCTGTGACGTAACTGGAACAGATTGTGGTAATCTGTAGATTAAACAATTTTAGAGTCCGAATCAGTCTTTCCCTATAACTAGAAAAAGTTGGGAAATTTCCTAAGATTCGCGACGGTGTACTCGTTTATTCGATTTGGAGTCCCAGAACTCAAGTTATGCCTTTTGCAAGGCTGCTGTCCCGCCGGGACAGAACCTCTGTTTTTAGGTTTTGCGAGTAGTTGGCAATGTCGGGTTAGATGGGGCGTGTGTACTGTTTTGAGGTTATGATTGTGAGTGTGTGATGCCTATGTGCAGGTGGTGTGACCCCGGGAGTTCCCTCTTCTTCCCGCCAATCCGTTGCACGTGGTTGAGGCAAGTGTGTTGTGATGGATAGCGAGTTGTAGGTTGCATGTTGAGATTAGATGGATTTGTTTACATGATATATGTCCACTTGCCATGTGTTAATGAATGATATGATATGATGAGCATGTTTAACATATTATGATGCCATGTGTTAATATGTGAATTAAATATGATAATTGGCATGGTTGCATGCATGTCATGAGATAGGGCGAGGCGGTGAGAAAGTCTTAACTAGTCAGGCAAGGTCGGTGAGAAAGTTATGACTAATCCGAACGCCATTGAGTAAGTCCTATGTCGTGATTCCATCCACGTGGTGTTTGGAAGCGAGTAGGCACCCTCCATCTTCGGGATGGCAGGGAGGAAAGGGTGCACACCGACGGGTGTGTACTCCACCATACCGGTATGAGGTTCCAGAGGGTCAGGAGCAATGCATTACATCGCATACAAATTGATGATGATATTGATAAGTATTCATGATTGAGATGTTATACATGATGAAAGATGTTATTGACTTGTTGTTATGCTTGTTGTCCATTGCGGTATGCTTGCTGAGTTTTCGAACTCACCCTTGTGTTTTCTTGTTGTTTTAGGTACCATGAGAACGGCATGCGGGAAAGGGGAATAGTCACACGCTCACACGTTGTTTCACCTTAATGTTTCCCCAAGTCAATTCATTTAGTTGGATAATAAATTGCGTGTGATGGCCTTTAAATTAAGTCTTAGCTTGGTTAATGAGAGTTCTATTGTTTGTTTGACACTTGGAACTTTAAGAGCTTGATGTTAGTCTTTTATTGTCGTTAAGACTCTATTTATTGCTGTTTTAGATGTTTCTCTTATTGCCATATAATGCCATATTATTGCTGCTCCTTAAATTCATGATAAAACAAAGGAGGTGCTGCCGAAATCTCGGTTTTTAGCCTATGCACCTTTGCTGGAATTTTATGTTAAATATGGTATTTAGTTGTTGTTTAGCTTATGTTTGGTAGCATTCGGGCATATTAAATGCCGGGGTGTTACAGTTGGTATCAGAGCGAGGTTGTAGGTCCTTGGAATGTGAATTTTTAGTGTCATGCTATAGGGTACAACTAAAATGTGATGTGGAATAACTTAGAAACATGGCTTAGGTTCTAACTAAAACCTTGTTATAGGATAGCAACGTTAAAACTTGTAAAAGTGGTATAACTAATCTAAAATCTGACACACTTGGTTGCACAGTAGGATGGGTTTTGGTTCATCAATGCATCGCGCTTGATTATGTGATAAGGAATATGCTTATGATGATGTTTGATCTATGATCTTGATTGTGTGCTTTGGTGTTTGGGTGGTTGTCTGTCTAAGCGACCATGCCGAGGGTAGAGGCCGTGGACGCCGTGGCCGTGGAGGCCAGGGCGAGGCTCCAGGAGTTGAGGAGTACATTCTTGAGGGTAGCGCCGCTTAATGCTCGTGGGCCAGCTCGGGAGGAGCTTCCAGGTGATCGGTCGGGGGTGCCCGCCGCCAATGAAGATTTAGTCCAGGCTCTGCAGAGGGAGATTCAGAGGCTGCGCCAAGAGTTGCGGCAGCCCCGCTGTTGTGCCTCCCCTGCAGTGGCCCTGTTGTTGCCTCGCTGCACCGGAGCCGAGGATGAGTCTCCGGAGTGGATGTCCCTCCGTCTTGACACTTTCGACGGAGCAGCACGCCGATCCAGTCCGCAGATTGGCTACGGTACATGGAGAGGCAGTTTGAGGTCCTAGATTTGACCTCGGTTGAGAGGACTCGCTTTGTGGCTTTTCACCGAAGGGCCAAGCGGATATCTGGTGGGAGGGGTTCTGGCTGCTAGAGCCCCGATCCGGGTCTAGTGACACAGGAGGACTTTGTGGCTCGCTTAGAGCCAAGTTCCATCAGAGTCTTTCCTTGAGAGGATGGAGCTTACTCGACCACTCTTTCCCGGGGAAAGAGGTCGGTGTGAGTATGAGAAGGAGTTCAACGGCGTGGTGCGCCTGCAGTGGCGACGATCGGGAGAAAGCTAGGAGGTTTCGTAGGGGCCTCAACCAGGAGTTCGAGTTGTCATGGGGGTGATGCCTCGTGACTTACGCTCTGTGGTGGAGCAAGCGAAGGGCATGGAGCTCGAGTTGGAGCTCTCCGGGACAAGCGGAACACGGGAGGTTCAGGGGTTCCTGCGGTAGCGGGGCGAAGAGGACCTTTGGTGGAGGAGGTGGGTCCTCTCGACCCACCTTCAAGAAGTTCAAGGAGGATGTGGCTCCCCTCGAGGGCTAAGATGGGGCCGCCTCAGTCATCTTCTTCGCGAGCGGCTATTCGTCTGTGCAGGCGGCAGGCATGAAGTGCTTCAAGTGCGGTGGCGAGCACCGTGCTTGAGTGTGGTTGGGCCGGGAGTTGCAACCACTGGGCAAGCCCGGCCATATGGGGCGAGTCTGCCGGATGAACCCGGTAGCATCATCAAGTGGGAGAGCGGTGCCTTCTCCTCCCACTCGGCAGCGTCTTCCAGAGGATCGGTGCACTTGATGGCTGCCCTGTTTCTCAGCCACCCTTTGCGTGGCGCCACCGGCCAGCATCTTGGTGCCCGGCCTGCTTCCTCCTCGATTGCCTCCTCCGCCCCGGCCTTGATGGGGCATCACCAGAGTCGGGCTCCTACGTCGGCGCCACCAGAGTGTACGCTTTGCCGACCGCCGAGTCACCGGGCATCCAGAGGTGGTTTCGTGTACTCTGCTCGTGGATTCCGTTGATGCCTTTGTTCTATTTGATTCGGAGCATCCTATTCTTTTGTGTCGTCGAGTTTGCTAGTAGAGCTAAGTTGGGAGTTCAGCGGATTTACGAGTCCGTGTTAGTCGATTCTCCTGGGGTTTGATTGCTAGTTCTTTGGTTTGCCCTGGTTGCACCATTGCCATTGATGATGAGGTTTTCTTTGCCAATCTCATGGTGATCGATTGGCTCCTTTTGATGTCATTTTGGGCATGGGTGGCTGCATCGATGCCAGTGCTAAGATCTGTTGTTTCGGAAGGCAGGTTGCCTTGCAGGCCCGTCCGTGAAGAGTTGACCTTTCAGGGTGGTATACCCTCGATTCAGTCTTTGCTTTGACTAGTTTGTTTTCCTCGGCGTTTGAGGCTGTTGGGTTTCCTCATGACTTCGTCTGAGAAACCATCTTCCTCGATTCCCATTGAGGAGATTTCTGTAGTGAAGGAGTTCGTTGATGTGTTCCCCGACGAGTTGCCTGGTCTACCTCACGTGAGGAATGTGGAGTTTCAGTATTGATCTTGCTCAGGGCACTCGACCTATTTCTATCTCTCCATACCGCTTGGCTCGACCTTTTCAAGACGAGTTGAAGAAGCGATTGGAGGATACATTGGCCAAAGGCTTCATTCGGCGTAGCGTATCGCCATGGGGAGCACCCGTCCTCTTCGTCTCGAAGAAGGATGGAAGTTGGCGTATGTGCATTGATTATCGTGCTCTTAACCAAGTGACGATCAAAAACAAGTATCCTTTGCCTGCATCGAGGATCTGTTTGACCAATCAAGGGAGCAAAGGTGTTCTCCAAAATTGATCTTGATCGGGTATAATCGAGATCCGTGTGAGGGAGCGAGGACATTGAGAAGGCGCTTTCTCCACTAGGTATGGGCATTATGAATTTAAAGTTATGTCTTTTGGACTAACTAATGCTCCTATTTGTCTTTATGGAGGCGATGAACATTATGCTACACAAGTACCTTGATGAGTTTGTGGTAGTGTTCATCGATGACATTCGATTTACTCTAAATCGAGAAGAGGAGCATGAAGCGACACTTGAGGCTTGTCTTTGAGTACCCGAGGAGAATCAATTCTTTGCTAAGCTGAAAAAGTGCGAGTTACGGATTTGAAGTGGGTTTTCTTGGCCACATCATCAATCCAGAGGGCATATCGGTAGATCTAGCAAAGTCTCGTGATTTTGGATTGGAAGAGGCCTTCCAATGTCAAAGAGGTGCGTAGTTTCCTTGGGTTGGTGGATACTATCGGCGTTTTGTGCAGATTTCTCTATCATTGCCAAGCCACTTTCACAACCCGACTCGAGAAGGGGATGAAGTTCGGTGGTGCAGAGTGTGAGCACGGCTTACGCACTTTGAAGGAGAAGTTAGTATTGCTCTGTTCTTACCCTTCCCGAGCAGGAAGCGCTTCACTTGTTTATTCGATGCTTCTCGGTTGGGACTTGGTTGTGTGCTCATGCAAAATGGCAAGGTGATTGCTTATGCTTCGAGGCGGTGAAAAAGCATGAGCAGAACTATCCCACCCATGATCTTGAGCTAGCGCCGTGGTGTTTGCATTGAAGATATGGAGGCATTATTTGTCTGGCGAATCTTGTGATATTTTTGCGATCACAAGAGCCTCAAGTACATCTTTACTCAGAAAGATTTGAACTTGAGGCAGGAGGTGGCTAGAATTGATAAAGGATTATGACCTCACTATCCATATCATCAGGGAAGGCAAATGTGGTGGCCGACGCTCTCGATCGCAAGACAATGCCCCTGTTGTTGATTGTCTTGTTGCTGATTTTGAGCGTTTGGGAGTCTCCCTCTTGCTGCGGGGACCGTGCAGGTGAAACTCAAATGATTCTTGAGTCGATTCCTGAGCGTGTCGAGAGGCACAACAAAGATGATCGTTTGCTCCAGCAGGTGAGGAACGCCTTGAGGATGGCAAGTCCGGAGACTTTCTTGTTGATGATGCGGGAGCTTTGAGGTTTCAGGGCCGTCTGTGCGTGCCCCGAAATCTCAAGTGAAAGAAGACATCCTGAAAGAAGCTTATCGCACCGTACACGGTCCATCCCGGGAGACCAAGATGTACAGGGACTTGAAGAAGAATTTCGGTGGAAAAGGATGAGAGTGGATATTGCCAAGTATGTGGCGTCTTGTGGGATTTGCGGAAGATCAAAGCTGAGCATAAGCGTCCGGCTTGTTGCAGCCTTTGGAGATTCTGTGTGGCCATGGGATGACATCTCCATGGATTTTGTGGTTGGCTTACCTCGTACTCCACGAGGAAGGATCTTTGTTTGGGTTGTGGTGGACCGTCTCGGCAAGTCTGCGCATTTCATTCCCATCCGCACGACCAATTCGTGAGCGAGTTGGCTCCCATCTATGTGCGGGAGATTGTGAGATTGCATGGTGTACCCAAGACCATTATCTCCGATCGGGATCTGAAGTTAGTCTCCAAGTTAGGAGAGTTTGCAGAGTGCTTTGGAGTGCAGCCGCCTTAGTACCGCTTTTCACCCTCAGCAGATGGGCCTGGCGTACCATCCAAACTTTGGAGGACATGCTCGGGGCCTGTGTGATGGCTTGGAAGGGTAGCTGGGAAGACCATTTGCCTCTTGCAGAGTTTGCTTACAATAACGGCTATCATTCCAAAGATCCGGTCTGCTTCCTTATGAGGTCTTTGTATGGCGGAAGTGCAGATCGCCACTTTGTTGGGATGCGATGGCGAGAGAGCTATTCTTGGACCGGATTGGGTGCAGGCGTTGATCGTGTGTCGGAGGTTCGGCAGAACCTTATCGCAAAGACAGAGCGCAGAAAAAAGCTATCTTGATGTGAGGCGGCGAGACTTGGAGTTTGAGGTGGGTGATAACGTACTCTTGCGAGTATCTCCCACCAAGGGTGTGGTGCGTTTGGCACGAAAGGAAAGCTCACCCAAGGTATGTTGGGCCTTTTCCTATCCTCGCCCAAGTTGGCGAGTTGGCCTATCGCCTAGAGCTACGGAATCCATGCAAGGTGTGCATAATGTGTTCCATGTCTCGATGTTGAGGAAATACTTGCATGATCAGGAGATGGTGGTTCCGTTGGAACCATTAGTGCTTCAGAGGACCTCACCTTCGAGTCCCGTCTGTGGAAATTGCAGGGACTTGAGGCGAGTGATGAAGAACGGGGACGCTTAAGTTTGTCAAGGTCTGTGGTCACATCGGCCAGAGAGAAGCGACTTGGGAGCTGGAATCTCGCATCTTGTGAGAAGTATCGAACTTTTAGCCTCGGTGTGTGATGTGAAAACCTAATGTCTTTGGTTTCTTTGGGTTTCATGATTGGTGCGTTTAGATTCGAGGTCGAATCTGTTGAAGGGAAGAATGTGACACCTGAGTGTCGTATCCTTAATTTTTGAACATGATAAGGTTAAATACAGTATGAGATGTGGAAATAAGGTTAAAATCATAAGGATCGGGGTTAATAACGTTTCGGGCCGTTTAAGGCCGTTTAGGGTTTTGGGCCTTCCGGAGGAGTTTTGGGCCTTGGTGGGCTTTGGTGGGATGGATTAGGACTCGTAACGGACTAGGATTGGGTTGAGGCTGGTAAAGGGCTCCCCAGCCCCTTGCGCCCATGCTGCTGTTAGTGCGCCCCCCCTTCCCCTCCTAGCCCTAGCCCCCACCCCCACACCCACTTGTGCGCCACCACCACCCCATTTCCCCAATTCACCCCACCACACCACCACCACAACAACACCCCATGCAGCCGTTGGGTGGCCACCCCACCCCAGCCCCTCGGGGAGTCGTCCCGTGGGGCGAGGCGTGGAGCGAGGAGCGTGGAGCGAGGAGCGATTCGCGAGGAGATTCATTGGAGTTTTGTGCATCGGGCCAAGGTATGATCTTGGGGATCCTTGGGGATGATCTAGGTACTGTTATTAGGGTGTTTATCAAGTTTTTAGATCAATTGGAGGCGCTGGTTTGAAGTAATTTGGGTTAGATCTAAACTTGTCCACGTTTCTGTTTTCGGGCAGATTGAGCAGTCGAACTAGGGTTCGAGTTTCCGTCGATTTAGAATCCGAATCAGACCGTACGGACTTCTAGGAAGTTGTAGATAATTTAATTATCTTTCCGTGGACGTAAAGCACGTTAATTTCTGATCAGCCGTTTGAAAGTTATGGCTGTTTTACCGAGCGCCTAAAAATCTGTGACGTAACTGGAACAGATTGTGGTAATCTGTAGATTAAACAATTTTAGAGTCCGAATCAGTCTTTCCCTATAACTAGAAAAAGTTGGGAAATTTCCTAAGCTTCGCGACGGTGTACTCGTTTATTCGATTTGGAGTCCCAGAACTCAAGTTATGCCTTTTGCAAGGCTGCTGTCCCGCGGGACAGAACCTCTGTTTTTAGGTTTTGCGAGTAGTTGGCAATGTCGGGTTAGATGGGGCGTGTGTACTGTTTTGAGGTTATGATTGTGAGTGTGTGATGCCTATGTGCAGGTGGTGTGACCCGGGAGTTCCCTCTTCTTCCCGCCAATCCGTTGCGTGGTTGAGGCAAGTGTGTTGTGATGGATAGCGAGTTGTAGGTTGCATGTTGAGATTAGATGGATTTGTTTACATGATATATGTCCACTTGCCATGTGTTAATGAATGATATGATATGATGAGCATGTTTAACATATTATGATGCCATGTGTTAATATGTGAATTAAATATGATAATTGGCATGGTTGCATGCATGTCATGAGATAGGCGAGGCGGTGAGAAAGTCTTAACTAGTCAGGCAAGGTCGGTGAAAGTTATGACTAATCCGGAACGCCATTGAGTAAGTCCTATGTCGTGATTCCATCCACGTGGTGTTTGGAAGCGAGTAGGCACCCTCCATCTTCGGGATGGCAGGGAGGAAAGGGTGCACACCGACGGGTGTGTACTCCACCATACCGGTATGAGGTTCGAGGGTCGAGGAGCAATGCATTACATCGCATACAAATTGATGATGATATTGATAAGTATTCATGATTGAGATGTTATACATGATGAAAGATGTTATTGACTTGTTGTTATGCTTGTTGTCCATTGCAGTATGCTTGCTGAGTTTTCGAACTCACCCTTGTGTTTTCTTGTTGTTTTAGGTACCATGAGAACGGCATGCGGGAAAGGGAATAGTCACACGCTCACACGTTGTTTCACCTTAATGTTTCCCAAGTCAATTCATTTAGTTGGATAATAAATTGCGTGTGATGGCCTTTAAATTAAGTCTTAGCTTGGTTAATGAGAGTTCTATTGTTTGTTTGACACTTGGAACTTTAAGAGCTTGATGTTAGTCTTTTATTGTCGTTAAGACTCTATTTATTGCTGTTTTAGATGTTTCTCTTATTGCCATATAATGCCATATTATTGCTGCTCCTTAAATTCATGATAAAACAAAGGAGGTCTTTGCCGAAATCTCGGTTTTAGCCTATGCACCTTTGCTGGAATTTTATGTTAAATATGGTATTTAGTTGTTGTTTAGCTTATGTTTGGTAGCATTCGGGCATATTAAATGCCGGGGTATTCTAGCACGCGTGAGCCGGCGCGGCACGAGGGGCGAAGCGGCGGCGGGCGTATGGCGGCCGGGGGGGGCGGCTCCAGCCGGCCGACCAAGCACAGGCCCAACCTTGCCCCAAACCAAAAACAAAGAAGGCCAAAACGAATGCCCACTCTATTTTCTCAAAAAAAAATCGATTTTGCAACTATTTTTGCATGGAATTGATCCAAACAAAACCCTAGAACCTCTAGATAACATCCTTGGGGACATCTAGGAGGAAGGGATTGAACCAAAACTCACCGAAATCGGAGAAATCGACGAAGAACGGAGGTTCGGCCGAATGCACAAAAGCTCCAAATTCGTCGTCCACGGTTGAGAAATCCTAAAATCGATTGAAGGATTAGAGACTAGACTTCCTTACGAACACAACAAAACAAACGGAAGGAAGATTGAACAACCAAGGTGGAAGATATGATCAAGAACACGAAGAACACGAAAGCTCCGGCGTTCTTCGTGGTTTCTTCGATCTAGCGGACGATTTGATTGGAGAGGCTAAAGAAGAGCTCTATCACCGGAAAGAGGATTCTTATACGAAGAGATCGGAAGTGGAAACGCTTGCTTTGACGAAGGAACGGCCAAGTTATGGCCTTAAACGTGATTTCGGTTTCCATGCAAACCGCGGCCGTTTTGCTGCGATTTAGGAAAAATAAATGCCGGGCACGGAATCCCCTCGCCGAAATCTTTCCAACGGATCCGGCTGGGACTAAATTGGAGCAATAATTGGGAAGTTATGGGAGATTGAGTGGAGCTAGCCATTGATGGAAACCAAGAGCTCCCTCTCTGTACGTTCTCAGCCTGAGGTTGAAGAAGGCTACTATTCACGTGACACGTGGCAAGCCCCATTGGTCCTCCTTTACGCAATTGATTCGCCCTAGAGAAAAATAAGGGAAAATGGCCTAAAAATTCCGAAAAAATTCCTAGAGCCATTTTAGATTATTTGGGACTCAATGGAATTGGTTTGGTTGAATTTGGATGATTTTTGTGGAATTGGATATTCGGGCGCGGATCGCAGGCATTAAACAAAAGCCGCGTGAGATAAAATAGGAACGGAGGCCCAAAAATCCGGGGAATGATTCCTAAAATCATTTTGGAATATTTGGAACATTTTAGAAGTGGTTTGGAGATTTTTGGACTCGGGTGAATTTTCGGGTACCGGCGGGACTGGAAAATCCGATTTTTCGCCCGGGAGGGAATTAATTCCCGATTTCGGAGGGAAAAGGATGCCAGGTTATTATAAACACCAATGAAACTCCAAATTTTGAATTTACTTTATTTAAATTAGGTTTTTCTCCAGAAAGCCAAAATGAGGATGTTACATCTTTCATGAATTTGTTTTTGAAAAATCGCATTTTTGAGATGTTTTATAAAAATAGCAAAAATATTGTTAGATTTTTATAGAATTGTACAAGCATGATCATGCTCTAAAACTTTTATGGTACCATAACTAGAAATCTAGGATCATACAAAAAAAATTTTCAAAATAATTTAACTTCATTTGTTATATTTAAAAAGTTCAAAAATAGAATAAACATAACTGAGATAGTAACCGTGTTAGGATTTTATAAATTCGCTCGAGTGTGATCATGGTACAAAATTTTTATAAGAGCTTAATAATTATCTCAAAATCCTTCTATAAATTTTTTTAAATTTTTAAACTTATTTTAGCTGCTCAATCAAATCTATGGAAGCAATACATGTAGCACCGTAAGGCTTTTATCAAGACAGTAGCACCGTCACATTTTTTGAAAATTCCTCAAGCTTTATCATCATATGAAAATTGTATCGTAACATTAATGATGCATTAGTACCATCCACAAAAATTTTCAAAATTTTCTAACATGGTTTGAACAATTTTTCATTTGGTTGAAATTTGTCGATCAGCCTTCAGTAGCATTGTATAAATTTTTAAACATTCCTTAAAATTTATAATAATATTAAAATTTTATGAGAATAATATTTATTTGTGAGGACCATCCACAAAAATTTTCAAAATTTTCTAACGTGGTTTGCACCATTTTTCATTTAGTTGAAATTTACTAGTCAGCCTTTTATTTGGATAGTAGCACTGTCAGAATTTTAAAAACTTCCTCAGGATAAATCATCAAGTTAAATTTTTATATAAATATTAGTGATATGTTAGGAACATACAAAAAAAAATTCAAATTTTTTTAAACATAGTTTGACCATTTTTCACTCGGTTGAATCTTGGCGAGATCTCGTTAAAAAAAATTTGGATTTGAATTTTGTTTTTTAGATTTTGTCTAGATTTTGTCCAAAATAATAAGATTTTGCCAAATTTTCAGATTTCGAAGGGTGATGAGACCTTGGATACAACATAGAGAGGAATTACTCTCAGGAGATATATAATTAACTGGGACACCATGGTGCCTTGGCCGTATGATCTGAAATGGGTATTTCCCCTATGTATTGCATGCGAAAGTTTTTGAATTAAATTATTTGGATGTCGAGTTTAACTAGTTCAAACAAGTTTAAACTAAAATTCAAACTAGAGTTGCCTTTTTTATGGTAGTTTGATTGTATGTATGTGCACACTATATATATAGTTATATATATATTTGAATCTTTGTATTATATATTTTTTGAACCGAGTACATTTTTAAATTCAAGTACATTTTTGAATTATATTCAGCAAAGCATGTGATCTAAATTTTTTTAATTATATTCAACAAAGCATGTGGTCTAAATTCGTTTAAAATCTTTGAATTCAAGTACATTTTTTTCAAATGTATGCGTTTCATTTGGATTATTTTAGATGGGTATATACCCTAAAGCTGAAATTTTCAAAAAATATACCCGAATTTGCCCTAAACTCGTGCATTTGAAATCATGGTGTCCCATTTCGATGTGTGTATATCAACGCAAATTTTATTTTTTAACAATATTCTATTCTTTTGTAAAAACAGTAAAAAGGTTTTACTATATATAATTATATTAATGATATAGGTAAAATACATATTTACAAAAAAGAAAATAAAAATAAGGATGACTATTGTATTTCTAAAAATGGGCAGGATCAAACAAAAATTATCCTAGGACCGCAATCAACCTTGATGTGCATGCTATCAACTTTTGGTCAAACGATCAATCAAATTACTATATGAACTTGGTTGCATGACAGTGTCCAGATTAAAAATCAATCGACATATATCAATGATGCGTATGTGTGGTGACCCGCGCAATTAGCCCAAGGAACGATAGTAACCACTGTCATTACACTAAGATAATTACATGAATCTTAGCATACTAACTAATCAAAAATCGAGCGCACCTAATGTTTTATCAATTAGTATACCGTGTTTAGAGTGTTGTAACAGAACAATAATTAGAGACTGAATATAAATATATTATAAACTGAGCCACATAGGGCTATATGTCCAATACCATAATTATACATTAGATCTAAGTATAACAAAAATATAATACATAGATACTAATTACACCAAAAGATTGACGAAGCCGATGCTCAGGCTATTCATCACTCTACCCTTCCTGGTAGTACTCAGCCGCCTCGTCAAACCAACCTGACGCTTGAGCACTAGCGCCAATATCTAGTAAGGGGAGATTTAGCAAGAGTGAGTTTGCTCTCCTACTCCACTCCTCCTCGGCTCAATTTGGATCGGTTGGGGTCGAGGTGGCCGATTCGCTCCTCTGGTTCGGTAGCTCCCCTTGGCTGACTCTTCTTCCCTCCTCTAGTTGCCCTCTGGTTGCTTGCCGGTTGCTCCCTCTCTTTCTCTCAGTTGGGAGAATGGCAAGGAGAGAATGGATGCTGTGGTTGGCTCTTAGTTGCAGCTGAATAAAAAGGGAAACTGCTATTGTGCTCTACCCTTATCTCTTCACTGTGCTGCCAATTTACCTTTTTACCCATGGGCTCCTACTGGATAGACAAGGGCACAAGGGTCAATCTATACTTCTATGCATAGTACTAATTAATCCAATTAATTTCATACTAATATACTAATTAGATGCTTAACTAATGAATTACTTAATTGGAATTTCAGGGTCCTTACGTCCTATCCCCCTTAAAAGGGATTTTGTCCCCAAATCCAGCTCACCTAATGGAAGGACTCCAAATTAAATAAGATTGCACTACTTGAATGAAAGAACAGGAAATATATCTATACCCGCGTTGGTTGCTCCTTCCACTTGCTCTGCCATGACACCATTTAAGCAAATGGGCCCTGCAGGTGAGGCTCCCCCATTGGATCCTTTAGAAGACATGGCATTGGGATTTCCTTGACTGTGCCCTGTGGCTGTTGTACGATTCGACGGTCTCCCTGAAGCTTTCTGTCCGGACTGACCTATTAAGAGTGGACATATGATCCTCTTATGTCCTTCTTGGCCACAAAGATAACACTCAGTAGGTTTCAGCGGATAGTTGTTAGCATAGCGAGGGCCTTTACGTTTATAACCTTTAGGTGAAGGTTTTGGCGAAAAACTTCATCCCACTGGTGTAGCTGTGTAGGAACAGTTTCTCTGATGATGTTCTTTTTTACCACATGTATAGCAACCACGGAATTTCTTTGGATATGTGTTAATATAGTGTGGCCCTTCACATTTGAAGCAATTAACGAATGGATTTGGTGGATTGGGAGCGAGATGTTGAGGTGGTGTAACTATCCATGGTTGAGGTGGATTGAGGTGGACTATTTCTATTTGGCATGAGTGGCACAAAAGGTATAGGCTGGAGAGGGGAAGATGATTGTATATCGAATTTAGCATTCCCTATGATTGCTTCCAGATACTTCAAGACTCCCTCCAGTTCATCTAGGTTTTCAAGTGTGAGAGTGATACGAGTGTTACTTCCATGTGGCAACTGAGGCATGGTTTCCTGAACATTGGGTAGGTTAAGATCGCTAGAAAAAGTGATTTGCCTATCGCCTGGATTTGAGAGGTTATTTGAGGAACCTAGTTTGAGGGTTAGGTCTAGCTCTCTAATCAGGTTGTTCGACATCCTGCAAGAGAGAGCATTAAAAAGATATAACTTAGTTAATTCTTCACCTTTAGCACAATTTTAGTTCTCATTGCCCTTCTTATATTTAGCTAGAATAATTTCATAAGGAATGGTTGGACATTACCATTATCATAATTCATTTATAAGACAAGAGGTCTTATTGTGTGGAGAAGGTAAAGGTTGGAAATTTTAATTATGCCAGCATCCCATTGTAAGATTAGAAATGTTATTGTGAGTAGAGGCCATTATGGTTTTGTTTTTAAGCACAAGAGAAGACATCAGATATTCTCACTCTCATTCGCCACTCCATTTCAGAAAAGACTAACTAATAACAAAAGAAGAAGAAGAACAAAAAAAACTGAGTATATGGACACTCAAAACCCCTCGAGACCAACGCCCACGAGTCGCGCTATCCAATAAACATAGAAAGACAATGATAAAAATAATGAAATAAGAGGAATGATAAAAGAATCTTGGTGTCAGAGCCCAAGAACTCATCAAGACCTCGTGCCCGAGCAACACTTGGATCTATGTGTCCAAGAACGCCATGGACCAGGTGTCCGGGAACCTTTCCTAGTCCTTAATTCCTCTTCTGATTTATGTAATCAACTAATTATGTACACACACATATATATATACTCATATGCACATCTATACCAAAAGAAATTAAAGACACGCATCATTGACTACATGAAAGATACCTAGCATATATTCAGATGTAAGCATTAAACAAGATGGTATACAATTGCTAGAATGCAATTATAAAATATGACATTGATTTTGCATGTGATATCTCAATAAGCATGAACAGAATTAATTAAGTAACTGGAACATGTATGAGCTAGTTTCTTATGACTATCACACTAGGCATGGTTGTAGTATGAAGATTAACATGAAGCAAAGCATAACTAGTTCTCATTTGAAAGCAATAATTATGCAACTTCATCATCCTTAGTGTCTTAACATAAAGCATACATTACATGACCTAGAACAATAATTAAGCATAAATGTGTGCCCCTATCCCCCTTAAAAAGGTTCTACTTAACATTGATGGTCCAATCAAATCAGCAAAACAACAGAGCTAAAGCTACTGCTATTATTTGATAAGACAAGAATTACAATATATCTATTGCATATATCTAGAAAATCTTTTTTCTTGGGTTTTCCTACCGGTCTCTAATTATTTAATTGCGTGGTTCTCGTAACCATTGCTTTGATACCACCTGTGATGATCCGCGCAATTAGCCTAGGGAACGGCAGTAACCGCTGCCATTATACTGAGATAATTACATGAATCTCGACATACTAACTAATCAAAACTTCGAGCGCACCCGATGTTTTATCATTAGTTCACTGTGTTCAGAGTGTTGCAACAGAACAATAATTAGAAACTAAATGTAAATATATACAAACCAAGCCACGCAGGGCTATATGTCCAATACCACAATTATACATCAGATCTAAGTACAACAAAAATATAATACATAGATACTAATTACACCAAAAGACTGACGAAGCCGATGCTCAGGCTATTCATCACTCTACCCTTCATGGTAGTACTCAGCCGCCTCGTCAAACCAACCTGACGCTTGAGCACCAAAGCCAATATCTAGCAAGGGAAGATTTAGCAAGAGTGATTATAAAGTACTCAGCAAGCATTATTAGAAAAATACAATAGATGAATTTTTTCACATCATTCCTCTCATGTCCATCCAACTCCACTTTCTCTCCAAAATCCAATTTTCATAAAATAGAGTTTTATTAGGAAAGTTGTGTGTGATTTTAATTATTCAAAAATGCTGCTAGTACCTTTATAAGAGACAAACTTAGCTTTCGTAGCCTCCAATCCAGGAGATAAGCATGAATTTATGATTTTAACCTTGCGCAGGTTCGTACCACCTTACCCATAATGACCCCATCCTGTAAGGCCCCAGAATGTTTATCACTAATCCAATATTTGGTCTCCAACCTCGATAGTCAAAGAGTAGTGGTTTTCTCAACTGTTCCCCACTACCATCAGCGTACCAATTGTACCATGCTACCGCAGCAGCACTAATACTCACCTAGGCTTTAAATATAGCGCCTGATCAACTGCAGCTGATTTTGTGTCCGTCACTGGGATCCTGGCATACCCAGCTTCACACTCCTAGTTACTACTTAACCATTAATGTGGAGATCATAATACCTTCCCAAGACAACCTTCTTTGACCGATTCCACACACTATGGTTTGCATTGTAATACGACTCATTACCCGAGTGTTAGTTGTTCATCCTTATATCATAACGTATGTAGAGGACCCCGCCGACTATTCCTTTCTCATCGGCGCCCTCTACCCACTATAATAAACATACGCCAACTGATGCATTCACTAGATGAACCAACCCAATACCAAATCCAATTATCAATCCATCCATCCATTTCTCAATCCATTCTATCCATCTGCATCCAATTTAAGGTTTTATTTGCAATATAAATTTTTCCATGTAGTGAAGATTTCTGAAAACATTCAAAACAATTTCACAAATATGACCAAAAGAAACTTGCCTGGATTAGGATTGATATAATTGTCCTCGCTTGAAAGCTGGAGCTAGTGGTTTGATTGGTTCAGTTCTTATCCTAAAATTATAGCATATTTATTTTTGAACATGATTCATGGCATCCAACCACTAGTGGTAGTAATATTAATTTAAGAAGGGCTTAATTCTTATTTTGAGCTGTTCATTTAACTAATCCCTGTTATTTAGTACCCCTTTTTATTTTTAAATGAACAACTGACTAATTAATTATACTAACTACAGACCGCGACAATTAACCCATTTCCAATTTTCTTCCTTCTCTTCTCTCTTTTTTCTCTTTTCATTTCTCTTTTTTTTCTCCTCTTTTCTCTTCTTTTTCTCTTCTCTCCTCTCTCCTTTTCTTTTCTCTCCACTTTTCTTTTTCTTCTCTCCCTTTCTCTTTTCTCTCCTTAGACTATCTCCAGTGGCTTCCCGTCCCCTCCAAATCCCTTCGCGAACAGATCCCAAGTGCTCCAGCGGATTTCCTTCACGATTCCCTTCAGAAGGGATTTGTACAGTGAATCCCTATAGAAAGGGATTCTCTCTCCAATCCCAGAGAGAAATCCCTTCGAGGGGATGCTGTTGGAGATGATAGGAAATAAAGGGAATGAAAGTGGGGAAGGGAATAGGGAAGGGAATGGAATGAAGGAAAATTGCTGGAGATAGTCTTACCCCTTCCTCGCTTTTTCTCCCACCCGGCCAAACCTCTCGGCTTCCTCTCCTGCTTCTTCTCGACCAAATCCCCTCAGTCTCCTCTCTCTGTCTCTCTCTTGGGTGCTCTCCCATTCTACTCCCCCGCTCGGCTCAATGCCGTCCACACTCCTCTACTCGGCCGTCGGCGCCTCCCCCACTATTCGGCTGGGACTCCTCTACTCCTCGATCCGGCTCGGTTCCTCCCCTCTACTTCTCGGCCCGCCGGCCTCTCCCCTACCATGCTAGGCTCGCCGACCTCCCTCAAGCTAGGCTAGGCCCACCAGCTTCCAGATCCGCTGCCTCCTCTCTCCCCCGCGGCTCTAGCCAACCAGCGTCCCCCTCCCTAGTTTGGCTCTAGGGTTTCAGTACTGTTGATTCGTGATGCTTTCTACCTCGGTTTGTCTTTTCTCACATAGCTCAATTGCTTCGGTTGGTACTATGGGTGAGTTCTAAGGTGAGGTATGTTAGTGTTATGCCCTTGAGGCAGTTATACAGATGATTGTGACATGACTATATTTATGAACAATAATATGGTTATTGGTCCAATGAATGTATATCATTATATTGATCAGCAAGTATGTGACTTACTTATGAAACTCTCTACTCATTGATATAATTCTGTAAGTATCTCTGATCAGGTATCATCGTATAGGACAACGATGAATAGATCAACGCATGTATTGATCGATGATCATGTTTCATAGATCATGGGATATGGAGATATCATCAATACATTGTGAACGCATGTTGAAGAACGTGTTAGATAGACCCGCAATGGGACACTACGAGAATGTTACATTCTTATGTGTCATCAGTGTATCTCATACATAGTAGATGTATGATCCTTAAACCTGAGATTGGCACATTCCCTATATATGTAATAGTTTACCTTGGGGTTACCAAACACTATTTTCTAACCAGGTAGTTATAAAGGTAGCTTTCATGTTTACTATGAAACATGCATAGGGAAGTGAGCAGACAAGATGGAATTTGCCACTCCAGTGTAACGGAGATATATGTCTAAGCCACTCGTGTGATATGATTAAGGAAGTGTATGGCCATGCCGTGATTGAGAAGTCAATCACAACTTATTAATATATCGCGGATACGAGAGATGGATTGAACTGTCAAAGGATGACACGCTTCTCGCCTTGAGGATCTTCGTATAGTTTGGCAAAGGGATTATTACATCAGTACTTTGATCATATGCGTTTGGGAGTTGGCGTGCTCTGCAAGGAGCCGCTACCGACTATTGGATTAGAAAATGGTTTTTCGAATCTATGTCCAAATGCGCATGAACCTACAAGGTCACACACTTAATGGACCTCGTGGGCTTAGCGCGTAGATGGACCCGGACCGCCTACAGTTTCACCTCGTGGCTATATAAGAAGGGGAGGAGGCTGGGTGCAAGACACACTTTTGTGCGGTTTAGAAGTGTTTCGCTCGAAACCCTAGCCACCTCCTCTCGTTGCCCCTGTCGAGCGACCCGGTGCTTGCACACCGACGCATGGCTTCCCATCCCCAAACGTGTGGACTGCTGTGGTGACGCTGCTGCGACTGCGGCGTGGGAGGACGATCCACGACCGAGGCAAGGATGATCCACGGCGAGGCGAGGACGATCCACGACCGAGGTGAGGACGATCCATGACTGCGGCGAGAACGATCCACTACAACGACATGCGAAGGATTCCGGAACTGCGCGTCTATTGGTAATTGATCTATGATCCCCTTCTTGCGAGTAGCTTTTCTGGTTTTGCGGTAGAAATTTTAATTTGTACTAGAGTAGCATACCGCGTTTCCCAACAAGGTAAGTAGTCGATGAGTTTGGGGTGAGAGATCCTAGGTTTGGAAGGCTCGGTGATGGCTTGGCCATGCCGACGCTCCGGTGAGGGTAAGGGGATGGTCTTGATGTCCCTAGCAAGCCCCTAGCGAGACTCACCCACTGAGACCACTCGGGAAACCCCGATCTACTCTATTCTCCACCCGGTCTACTCAATCTACATGCTACATTTTATTGCTACTTGCTATTTGTGCACATGTGGTTTGGTCGGTTCTAAGGTTGATGATGATGCTGAGGTGGTGGTGGAGAGGTAGCCGAGTCGATCTTCTCGAGTTTGCCCTCCTACTCCACTCCTCCTCGGCTTAGTTTGGTTCGATTGGGGTCGAGGTGGCCGATCCGCTCCTTCGGTTCGGCAGCTCCCCTTGGCCGGCTCCTCTTCTCTCCTCTGGTTGCTTGCTGGTTGCTCCCTCTCTTGCTCGATTGGAACAATGGCAAGGAGAGAATGGTTGTTGTGGCTGGCTCTCGGTTGCAGCCGAATAAAAAGGGAAAATGCTACTGTGCTCTACCCTTATCTCTTCACTATGTTGCCAATTTACCTTTTTACTCATGAGCTCCTACTGGATAGGCAAGGGCACAAGGGTCAATCTATACGTCTATGCATAATACTGATTAATCCAATTAATTGCATACTAATATACTAATTAGATGCTTAACTAATGCATTGCTTAATTAAAATTCCAGGGTCCTTACAGTACGTTGATGATAATTTTAAAAAAGATAATTATACCATAGTCATAATCGATATAATGAAGTAATAATTTTGTCCGAACCAGACACAAAGTTTAACGACAAGTGGCATGGCATCCAACGATTTGAATCTCTGACCTGATTAGCAGTAGTAATTAAACTGCAAAAATATCTGCTAGCTAGCTTGTTAAAGGGAGTCAGCATTGTCGATGTGATTCTTGACGCCTTCTGGACGATGGAGTCATAAGCATCTTTCATACTGATAGCAATACATGTTTGTCACTTAATTGCCATGTTGCAATTCTTAAGCATATCCTTTCATTTTTTTTTTGTAAAGAAAAAATAATTGGAGAACATGTTCTCTAATGATAAACAAAAAAGATCAACGCAAGCTGCATGCTCGCATCATATATAAGATTCCCGGCCGGATTAACAAAGTTCAGTTAAAAGCCAAAACATTTACTCCACATTTGCATTAACCTAGCTTGTTGGTGATTATAAATAAATGCTATTTACAGCTACATCCAATAAAATATATACAGATACTACTCATATATAGTACGAACTTTGGATTGTGTACGAGCGTAAGAGTGATATTTTTTTATTAAAAATACAGTAAGTGTAGTGTGGGGACCAATGACCATGAATGTTATCTGGGGAACTAAAGCAAAGTAAATTAGTCGCCGTGGTGGTCTACCACTCAACCACGCTATTAGTGGTTTCCACCCAACATTATCACACAAAGGAAAGTATACCCCACTATCCATTTCGAGCCATCTTGTTTGGGTTAATATCCTTCTTAATTAATCCAATGCCTCCATGAAAATCAGTTTAAAATTAGCATTGTTTGTTCAAAGCTGCTGAGATTGAATTTCAAAATAGAAGGGCAAGAATGAGCCCAAACTCACGATGATGGATTAAAACTGCACCCAAAAAAAAAAAGTTCAGTAGTAAAGGCTTGTGTTTGTGTTTGAACAAAGGAACTCCGTAATAATTTTACAGGAAACAGAGCTTTACTCCTATTGCTTTTCCTCCATTCGGAATGAGGGTGTAACCGTGTAAGTTCTCTAAAAAAAATAAGGATGTAAATTGAAGGGGTCTAGACTAAGCTGAAGGGCTAATATGACACCGTTGAGAAGATAATAGTACTATCGATGTATCTATCTTTGGCCACAGTAAGCTAGCCTTTTTCATCGTTCATCCCAAGAAAGGTGAACCGATAGGATAACTGATGTGGCAGTGCACATTACGTCCAACGTACGGTTGAAATTGCACCTTAATAATAATGCATAGCACGACGATATACACTACTTATTCTCAGGTGTGAGGTTCAGAATGGTTTATTCAACTTTTATCTTGTCAAGAAGATCACGGGCTTCTACACTCAACACCTGCATCGGTAAGCTTAGAAAACAGCGCAGCGCTATCATCAGGCTAGTTGGTCCTCAGGTAATCAACAGAAGCAAGAATAAACTTCAATCGATTACGACCAGCTAGTTGAGGTGAGAGCACACCAATATTTTTTTTTCCTAAAGTAAAAATAAAAATTGAGCATAGGTACGCTAGGTTATGTTTTGTCTCATATCGAAGCATGCACGCATGACCCTGACCCGAAGAAACCGGCAGGGAGAAATTTGCTTAGAGGGGAAGGCATAGCATCCGAAGATAGGAGTTGCCGACACGAAAGGCAAGCAGCTGGGAAAGGTGACATGGACGGCACCTTGCATTTTGGATTACCGGCCTCTCCTTCCTGCCCCAGCTAGGCCCTCTTATCCTGCCTGCAGCTGCTCGCCGTCTCCTCTTTACATCAGCTCAAACCATGATCGCCTCGTTCTTATCCCGTACATTCTTATTCAATCCGGTTCGCCACTCCAATCGCTTTTGATCCGAGCACAAGATCGCTCGTTGTTTTCTCTCGATGGGAGATTCGCAGAGCCCAGGCGGTGCGCGTGCTACCATAATTATATATATCGTTTCCTACGAAGATCCCACGAAGCTCGTACGCGACGGAGGAGGAGACGGAGGAGGCCTCGGCCCCCAGACGAGAACGCCGCCGGCCTCCGGGGGCTTGCGGTCGACACGGCGTCCATCGGATCACGATCGGATGGGCCCCGATGCATCCAATCCTATCCTATCCTATCCTATTCCTATCCCATCGCATACATCAGCGGGCAACACCGCGTAGAGCCCTACTAGTTTGGCTACACTATACCTGCAGACGCGCGATATAACTCCACTACACGTGGGTAGAGGAGCCTAGCTGTCTTGCACAAGTTAAAGCAGTATACTATATACCTGCAAACCAATACATGAGCTCGGCGACGCGTGTATGTGCACGGCGAGCCGAGATGGTCGCTGACCCTTTGGTCCCTGGGAAGCCAGCCCAGAAACGAGCGGACAGAGGCGAGCTCCTGCCTTTAATTTGCCACTTGCACAGGCTTCCTCCCATCTCATTTCCTTTGCTCTGGCCAAGCTAGCCGAAAATTTGTCGGTACGGGCTTTATCATTGTATTTGTACCGGGCCCGCAGCATGGGTACAACTGGACGGAAACTGTACTGCTGGAATCTAGAAAGAAACAAGTTTGAGAGGTGCTTCTATGTTTTTCCTTCTAGTACAGGAGGTGCCTCCACTCGTACCTCGTTCTAGTACAGGCGGTGCTTCTAAGCTTTTCCTCACAAATCTTAAAGCAAGTGAATGGGTAAGTAATCATCATCTACTCTTCATTCATGCTTTAAGATTTGTGCAACTATCGTGGTTCATGGATCACGGCTGCACAGAAAACTAAACCTTCTTTGCCTCAGTACGTAGTTTGACATTAGCAACAGCGGCTTCTTCCGTGACTAGGCACAAACACAGCCAGCAAGCGACGATGGTACATACTGTACGGTGCACAGATTAGCGAAGGTGTACACATAGTTGATCTGTTTCGACAGATGTTGGGCCTGGCTGGAATCATGATCCAATGACCAAAATGTTGGGAACTGTGTAATCAAATATCTGCATTCCAAACTGCGATAGGGAAAGCCAGCAAGGGGGGGAAAAAGGGATACCACAGTCCAGCCATCCCGTCAGGAACCTGCTACATCTAATTTCAACCTTATTTAGGAAGTGCAGCATCCTTAATGAGCTGCTTGATCTCAGCTCTTTGCACTCTCCTCCTCTTTCATCTTTTTCTCCCATCTACGTTTCTGAAGTGACAAAAATTCAAGCACACAGACAAAAAAGAGCCAGTCAGATATTTTCTTTCAAGGCATGCCCATCACAACATTTGGTACTGCACATACAAGGTATGCAGCAGTTTGATAACGGCTCAACTGAAACTAGCGGCATAATTTTGGAAAGAACAGATTTCTAAAATTAAGCCATTACAAATTTATACATGATAAGTTAAAAAGTGGCGAGCAATTATCTGGAATTTTCATCATGAGTGCAGATATTTACTTTCCATGCTCCATCGCCATTCTAGTGGTCTGATTGGGGTAGTTTATGCTTATATTGTAAGCAGGCTTATTGGGCTGGGCCTATACAAGTCTTAGTCATTGTTGCACAAAACCTACAGTATAAACACCACTGAGACACCCCCAGCAGTGAAATTTTCCCTATAGAGGTGAAGCTTATGCTTAAATCTTTAACACTGAATTACGCTGATTTGAATGATAAGCCAGGGATTAGGCATGCATCTGCCTGGCCCAGCTGCAGCTGCAACCTAAATGCCTCATGCTTAGATAAGCTGCAGTTGGGGAGCATGGGGCCAAGGTATATTTTGAAGGAGGTTTTATGGGAAGTGCCTAAATAGATCATAACACTAGGCAGCCAGCTTCATGTGGCTTGTCTATACAAGGTAGGCATAACCCCAAATATGGCTATGCTTACAACCGATCAAGCACAAAAAGTTCCTAGTTAACAACACTACCTATGTTTCCATTATGCCAACATAAGCTAGTTGTTGAACCAAAATATTACAAAAACTCTAGATTTTATTTCATACGCTGTCATAAATTACAACCGGACAGCTTGTGCTCATATGATAAATTGAGAATCCAAACTAGGCCAAACAGGCCCTGATCTAAGGCAAATTAGACTTAATAGGATCTCAAACAGAGGGCATATGTTAGAACCAAACAACATCTTGTGATTATATCAGAAGTTAAGGATAAAAAAGCAGGCGGAAACCGCGAAATAGGCCCTGATATAAGCCAAACTGGACCTAACAGGCTCTTAAACAGAGGGCATGAATTATAGTTAAAACTAATTATGAATCTCTATGCTTTCTCCACCAGCTCATATCTACTACATAGAAGAACCCCAAGGGATTGATTTACAGTAGTGTGATCAAGGCTGACACTAAGAGGGTGTTAGTTCCAGCTTTAGACAAATAGAAAAAGATAAATATACCGATTTACGTCGAGCAATAAACACTGACATTCAAAACACTACATCTAAACTACTGATATCAGCTGGGAAATGGCATGGTTATACACGAGGATTACTAATAGAATGTCAGTGTGTAAACACTAGACACTAGATGACAATGGGGACATAGTACATACGGAAGCACAAGGTTGAGATGAGCAAGCAAACCTTGTAATCGAGGAGCATTTGGGGCATCTTCTTCATCAGTTCAACAGTATTCGCACGCCTGAAAACGAATCAAACATGAAGCAAGGAGGCACATCGAATGCGCATCGCAAGGGAGAGCCAAGAAATGCGCGGTGCTTACTTCTCGGCGGCGATGCGGTCGCACTTGTGTCCCTTGCGCTTGGTGCGCATCTCGCCGCGGGGAGGGTCGTAGGTCCAGTCCTCGCCGGCCAGGAGGACCTCCTTGCGGAGGCGAGCGCGCTTACGGGCGCTGAGGCCGAGGGGCTTCCAGGCGCCGAGCTCCCAGTACCCCCACACCCCCTTGGTTAGCTCCCCCTTGTACTTGGCCAGCTTGTCCTTCCACGGGTACCCCTCAGCCCACTTCGCCGCCGCCGCCGCCTTCCCGGCCATCGTCTCCGCGGGTCGTCGGGCTCAGCTAGGGTTGTGCTGCTCCGCTTTCCTTGCCGGGTCGGCTTCGGCGGCGGCTAGGGTAGTGAACTAGTGATAGCCTATTGGGCCTTTTACGGGCCTCATTTGTTTAGTCCAGGACACTGGGCTTTCATGTTGTAGGACCAAAACCGCCGTGTCGGCCTCCACGGCTCCACCTCTTCTTCTCCCAATCGAAACCTCACAGCCGCCGCGACCCAACCGAAGCAGCAGCAATGGTGCTCGCTCGCAAGAAGCTGAGGCAGAAGCTCCGCACCTTCCTGTCCGCCGGCGACGGCGAGGCGGGGGTAGAGGAAGGGGCGCAGACCATAAAGGCGCGGCTCGACTCCTCCAAGCGCCCCCGCCCTAAGCGTCCCAAGAAGCCGTCCCTGCAGAAACCACACGTCACGAAGGTGGAAGCGGCGGCGCTGAGGCAGCAGGCGGAGGAGGCGCTGAGGCAGCAGGCGGAGGCGGCGTTGAGGAAGGAAGTGGAGCGGAGGAGGGATGAGAGGAGGAAGGAGAAAAAAGAGAAGAGGAGGATTAGGAGATTGACGGAGGCGGAGGCCGCAGAGGAACTAAAGCTGGAAACGGAGGCGGGGAACCAGAAGTTGGAAGTGGCCGACCCTGCAGTTGGATCCGACGATCCCCTCGTGGCAGAGGATAGGTAAGTTAGGGCTTAACAGATTGGTGATTTTGTACTCGGTTACCTAGTTTCTTGTTAGATTGGCGCGAATATATCATGGAAATAGGAGAAATGTTGATCTTAAAATGCATACTTGCGAAAAAAGGAAATCAGAGATGGTCTCATGGCATGTGGGTACAGTGTGAGCTTAGAACAGTGTAGGGGTTATACTCTAATTTGGATTGTTTAGCTTTGCAATTCATATGTAGTCCCATAATTCTAGAGTACAAATGAAATTGTGGGACCATCTGATTGGTTGTGATCAAAGCAAGTGTTTTGTTTCTTCGTGAAGTGAGACTATAATGTGATTGCTTTCAAATGGTATCTTCATTTAATTGATGAGGAATGTATCTGAATTTGATTGCTTTCTAGTGATGATGCTCTTTATCTGTTTGGGGTCCTTTTGTTGACATTAGTTGTGTAACATTTTTTGTCCTTGTTTCAGCGAGCAAAGTCTAAAAATTGTGAAGGTGGAGGTGGGGGAGAAGAAGCAGAAGTTGGAAGTGGCTGGTCCTGCAATCGGATCCAACGGTCAGATTGTGGCAGAAGATAGGTGAGTTGAGGATTTAACATATTGGTGCGTTCATACTTGAATACCTCGTTTCTTGTTAGATTGGCAGGAATATACCATGGAAATAAGAGAGGTTTCAAGATGCTATTTTTGCGAAAAGATCAGAGAGAGTATCATAATATGTTAGTGACTTAGAACAGTATAGCCATATAGGTGATTAACAAATGTAGGGGTTACGCGTGTTTGGATTGTTTAGTTTTGCCATTGATTGAAGTAGTATAAATTCTACAATACATAAGAAATTGCTTGGTCATCTGATTTGGTTGCGACAAAACAACCGTTTTTGTTTGTTAAAAAAATGCCCGTTCTGTCTGCTACGTTGGAAGGTAACTATTTTTCTGTGTGAAGTGATATTGTAATTTGATTGCTTTCTGGTGGTGAGTTCATTGAAACGATAAGGAGTCCGGTGAATGGGTGGAGTCATTTAACTGCTTGCAGGATGTTGACCTTGTTAACATTGTGTCTTGTTTTGCATCCTTGTTTCAGTGAGCAAAGTATAAAGAAGGTGTTTGTTGGTGGCATCCCATACTATTCGTCTGAGGATGACATTAGAAGTTTCTTTGAAGGATGTGGCAGTATCACTGCACTGGACTGCATGACTTTTCCTGAGACGGGGAAGTTTAGGGGTATTGCCATTCTCACATTTAAGGTCTGCTTCTAAATCTGTTTAGCTTTCTTTTAGTTTAGCGTTCTTGTTCCTGTTGGGACGTCAAATTCACAAGCGTATCGAAGTACCTAAGACATTTTGCTAATGCACTGAACGTGCAAAGTTTTGATGGCACAAGAGTTTGATTCAACTAATTATAATCAAATGGCAATCTGACTTGTTAACGGCTCTGGTGTAGAAACTGTAGGTTTAGTTTCCAAATCCTCTTATGCCATTCATCTGTATGGTCTTGGTTGTAATGGATGTTGTAGCAAATCTTGTGGTACAACTTTTGAACAAACTCTTATGTTCCGTTTAATTTTATATAATCCATCAAAGTCAACTGGATACCAGCATAGGACATCTTGATCTGTTATTGTAATTCATTCACATGCATTGTGAGCAGCATGCTTTTGGCCATTGCCTTTTGGAGGTTGGAACCTGACTGACTTCTCTTGTCCAGACTGACGCCGCCGCACAAAGGGCGTTGGCTCTTGATGGTGCAGATATGTGAGCACATCTCCTTCTGAATGTTACCCCTTTTATTTTAATTATAATTAATAAGCGATAACATTTTTGTTAACCATTTCAGGGGAGGATTTTATTTGAAAATCCAGCCTTACAAATCTAACCGTGAAAAAGAAGATTTTTCACCAAAGATAATAGAGGGATACAATAGGATATATGTTGGAAACCTAGCATGGGACATAACAGAGGATGACTTAAAGAAGTTCTTTTCTGACTGCAAGATCTCATCAATCCGATTTGGAACTGACAAGGAGACAGGTGATTTCAAAGGCTATGCGCATGTTGATTTTTCTGATGGCACATCTCTTGCTGTTGCTATGAAGCTTGACCAGAAGGTGATTAAGGGGCGGCCAGTCAGAATCAGATGTGCTGTTCCCAAGAAGGACAATCAGAAACTCAATGACAATGCAAACTCAGATTCATCAAAGAATAAGATTCGTACATGTTATGAATGTGGCACCCCTGGCCATCTCTCTTCTTCTTGCCCTAATAAAAAGGCTTCTGAAGTCATATCTGATGAAAAGAAGAGGCGGATATGCTATGAATGTGGCGTTCCTGGCCATCTCTCATCGGCTTGCCCAAACAAAAAGGCTGCTGAGGTTGTTTCTAACAAGGAGTCTGATGATGAACCAAAGTTTGCACCTTCCATCGTATCTGGGGAAAATAAAATAGATGATGAATTAAATTCAGCACCTTCGAAGAAGAGGAGGAAATGCTATGAATGTGGCATTTCCGGTCATCTCTCGTCAGCTTGCCCCAACAAAAAGGTTACTCAGATCAATTCTGACGAAGAGAAACCTGATGGTGGCTCAAGTACACCCTTACCCATTTCTGATGGAAAGAAGGCAAGCGATGACACAAACTCGGTGCCTCCAAAGAAAAAGAAGAGGCGGACATGTTATGGATGCGGCATTGCCGGCCATCTCTCATCAGAATGCCCGAATAAGGCTGCTGCTGAGGCCAAATGATTATGTTAGTATTTGCTTGTTTAGAGTTAAGTGTACTAAATTGAACAACACGAAGAGTTATGTTGGTTCTTAGGCAGTATGATCGTGAGTCATTTTAGCAGGCAATCTAATGTGCAATAGACAAATGTTATATCTTCTATTTACACTTCAAATTTTGACTGCATCGTAAACCAGGTTGAGAGTCCCAGTATTTTGCCTTTTCAGCTGCCTCGGAGAGTTATTTATGCCATAGAATTACCATGGTCTATTGCAGGCTAATTACTACATATTTTGTTACGAAAATCTATCACAACGAAAAGAAATTAGATATACAAACGGTCCAGCCCGGGATCAAATTCCTTTAGTAGTAACATCTGTACATATGTCAGTACAACAAATTTATTCATGCTGCCAACCTTTTTCTACATCGAATAAGAGGACTCAGCAAATATGTAAGAACAGAGAAGTTTACATACTACCATGATTAGATTGATTTGCCCAACATGTTGAGCTGTAAAGGGTTGATGTAAGGCGAGAAAATGTGCTAGTTTGGTTCATTTGTCAACGACAAACAACCAGAATGGTGTCATAGCTGTTACTGCTAAATGCTGACATCTCTCCCACACTGATTCAATCACCACTTGCTCTGTGTGTAATTACATCCTCATCCTGTGTGTCATTGCACTAGAGCCAGATACTATTAGTAGTCTACATCATACTTGTGGCGACCTACACGGAGAAGGCGACCAAAACCATAGAAAATTTGAGGCGAGGTGCCTGGTTCCCGAAGACGCAAGCAAGCAGGCCGATTGCCCAAGTAAGGTGAGCTCCAGCCCCGAACGAGCAACTCCTTGTTCTTTTCTCCGCAAACGGCTCTACTCTTTCTGAAAAGCAAGTTTCCTTCACCCATATTGTCACTTGTGGGAGCAACAGATTGCATATGATAAGGAAACTGTTTGCGCTAAAAACGTGAAGTAGGGTTCTTAGCCTCGAACACACAAGACAAACGCCGGGATAGAGGTTCGCGCGGACGTGCCAATCTGTTTGACCTGAGCAACATATAAGGAGGAGGTAAAAATCATTCAAAGCCGATTATATGAGTATCGGCTTAGATCGAATTGACAAGAAGCCGATAGATCTCTGCAATTGATAAGAATCGTGAATCAGGTCAAGGTCGATACCAAATCGATAGTCAGCCTGGCTCTGATCAGCTGGATAGAATCGATGAAGATCAAGTTCAACTCGGCTATTTAAGCCGATTGAGACAAAAGTAACCGATAAATCTAATCAACCTGGTGGAATTGATTGGATGGGGGTAGAGGTAGCTTTTCCTGAAAAAAGCGATGCGCAGCAAGATCGAAGAAAAGATAGACCTGAATTGGTGTAAGTCGGCGGAATCAATAATCGGCAATGCGCAACTCTTATTGATTGAGCGAATTACAAAGGAAGGATTACAAAACTAGAGACTACTCCTAGTTGACAGGAAAATAAGGGAAAAATAAAGCGTGCTTGTGGGTTGGCTCTGGGCGCTTTTCCTCTTCGCATCTGGTCCTCTTATATAGCACTCGGCCTGAACGTATCCTCCTTGGTCTCTTCAATCACCCGTATCGACTTCAATCTCTCCTTACCATGTTAAGTCCGATTGTATCCGACTCAATCTCTTATCCTACCCGTATCGGACTCAGTTTCCTTTGAATCGCAGCCCTCCAATCTGAAACGACATCAATTTGCTATAACTGACATATCTCTTATCAAAACCGATCTCCATGATATCAACCTTACCAAAATTTGGTGCAAACGGAAACAAAACTGCCAATTGTTCGTACAATGTCTTACTGCTTTGTCATACCTTGCAGCCATGGCATTTTTAGCTGTACGTCGTACAGAGAGAGTATTTCATGTGCAAGGTACCCTACTCTAGAACTCCATCATGGATCACATATCAACTCGTCTCTACTTGTAAATCCTTCATCTCGATCCGTTGCACTGGTATGTACTACTAAATCAGATGTTTTCAACGGATAAATGTGAAAGACCTCGTGAAGGTCAATCTTTATTAGTGATGAGTTATTAACTTGGGTTGAGCATGTGGTGCTTGAGTTTAAGTTTGATTTGAATTCATCTTGATCTTTGAAAGTAATTTGAATTATATCAGTTTTGTCGGCACTACTGACCCAGGGGCGGTACTGCCGGGTTGCGGTACTACCGGCCTTGTAACAACAGTAGTACCAACCCTGAGGATTTCCTCTGACGTTGAGCTGAGCGGCACTACCGAACTACGGGCGTGGTACTGCCGACGGAGCGGCACTACCGACTTGGTCACGGTGGTAGTCATTTTTCAGAGAAGGTATCTTAGGGTTTCAGGGCAACCAGCACTACCGACCAGCACCACCGATCGCCGGAGGATAACTGGAGATGGAGTCGCTGCAAGCCTAGAAGATAAGGAAACGGTTGAGATGCTAACTTGGAGCTACTCGGATCAAGAAGAGCCGTTGGATCATGGTTTAGAGGATAGATTAGCGGTTAAGTCAGTGTGTTTCGGGTTAGCCCATATATGAATGAGTCAATCTTAACCCTTGATGGGGTTCCTTATGGATGAAGGAACTCATCCAAGGGCGTAGGATGATTCGAGTAAGCTATAAATAGAGGGGTGTCTCTACCCTTGAAGGTTTTGGTGCTCCTTTAAGCTCTGCCTAATGATGCTTTGTAAACCTTCCATCCAATAAATAAAATTTTATTCTTACTATTTTGAATTTATTTTCATTATTTACATTATGCTTTAAATTCAGCACTTAAATTTGGTATTTACATTTCACAATTTAAATTCTTGCAGTTTACTTTTAGCATATTTGGATTTGCCTTCCCTCTTTTTAAGTGCTTTTGGATCTTATGCCAAGGATGAAAGATTGCTCGATGAATCTTCTATAGATCATATCGCCATGACGCTTGAGATAGAAGGATTTTTGATAGATCGTGTTCTTGAGTTTTTAAGGGACGGACCTTTGGTGTTCTAGCTTGCTATGGCATGTGGGAAACCATCTTGGATCATCTTGATCATTAATAACCTACGAGCAAGCTTAGGATGAAGTTTTTGTTTTTGAACCCGTTCTGTGCACTCTTCCTTCGGTTGAAAAAATGTTAGAACTTTGACATCAATCCTTGCGATTGAAGGTTGGAATAAGTTCCTGATATCTATAGGAAGGTGTCTACAAAGTTTCGCAATATTTGGATCAGCCGATCAAAAATTTCATCAATTTTCATTTTGAAGTTGTTCTGATTTTATTGTTCACTGCCTTGTTTTTGCTGTAGTACGAAACACCGGTACAGTATCCCCTCGTAGTGCGGGGGTACTGTTCATTCGGCAGTACCAAGGGCGAACTGCGGTAGTGCCATCCTTAATGAAAAATTTTTGGAACAATATTTTCTCCGCTTTGTTTTGATGAAGTGAGGTTCTTTGTTGGTTCTTTAAGGGAAAAGTTTTATTTGTGATCATTCACCCCATCTGATCGTCATTCTGATCCTTCAATTGGTATCAGAGTCAATTTTGCATTTTTATAGATTTTGACCGGTCTCGAGAGTCATGGCGATGGACAAGTATTTCACCAAGCCTCTGATTTTTTCTAGAGTTGATTTTCCTTTTTGGAAATCGAGAATGGAGTCGTACATCACTGCTCAGGACTTCCTAATATGGCAGAAGATGAAATTCCTGTATGAGGTTCCTGCTGATGAGAATGTCAATGCTGCAAATATGGTTGATGTTTTGGTGAATGCTAAGGCAAAGAATATCTTCATACAGGATCTTAGCCACAGTGAGTACGGCAGGATCTCTCACCTACAATTTGCTTACCAGATCTAGATAACCCTCGATGCTTACCATGAGTAGCACCTCAAAATGTATGCTAATCTATTGATGAGTAGCATCACAGCACTGAACCACCTACACCTGCTAGCACAAATATAATTGTTTTAAAATTACACGCTTATTCTTTATTTGGAGCAACCTAGAACTGCACCACAAGAGAAGAGAGAAGTGGATAGAATCATAGAAGAGGGTTCTTCTTTATTTGGAGCAGCCTGGCTAGAACCGCACCACAAAAGAAGAGAGAAGAGGGTAGAACATGGCAAGCAAACTGAATCGAAACCAGTATCTTTAGGGTCTAAACAAAATACTACTACCTCATGAGTCATTCTTTTCTGATTTGTTGTTCGATTTAATTCTTCAAACTTCAGAAGATTCATGAATACTAAAATTTCAGAGTACCTGTCTGATTCCTCGTCTCTCTCTCTCTCTCTTCTTTTTTTTTCTTCAGAAAATTAAGATGCCGGTTCTTAAGCAGCATGGGACGCATAAGGTGACTTAAATCTGCCCCCCTGAATCACAGAGGAATATACTGCCTTTTCGCAACCCGAAATCACATTTTTCAACACCATGACGAAACACCTAATATGATATTATGGGATTAACCTTTTGAATCACAAGTAGCTAAAGTTGTGTTTCCTGAAAGATTCTTTTGCATTCAGTGGTGAGGAGCACACTGCATATACAGAAAAATATGCAGAAAGAAGACGCAGAAAACCGAGTCAACTCGACCGTTTCTTACCATCTTTTAGGTTTTTCTTCTTCAGAAATGATGGCTGACATGTTGGATGCAATGCAATGTGCACTGTTTTCCTAATGTGTATTTTATAGATAATGCTGTGCTCAGCATGTTTCACAAAGCGAGAAAAAGAATGGCACAAGGAATCAGATTTGTACTTTGATACCGCAGTACCAACATCTTCTAATTTTGCTCATTTATGCGGAGAATGGCAGGCGCAAGGTCAGATTAGGAGGGACACAAGAGTTATGTTATTTGTCATGTCCAAAGCTTGTCCCCTCTTGCAACTTCATAGTGATTAGGGCTAAACCAATGAGATGAAGTTGCAGGGACAAGTAGAACCCCAAGCATCAATCATCGACGGCGACTAAATGACAGGTTCATAGTAAACTGAAAATTGCTCGTTTATGTCACAGGGCAAAAGAACATCATGCTGTGCATAAAATTTCGTGCACCAAGTTCTCTGAATCTTATAGAACAACTGGGTTAGCTGATGAACAGAGAACAATTATTCCCTTTTTATATTGACTTGAGCGTATCGTCGCAAACAGTGAGGGATTATGTTGCTTCAGGCTGCCGAAGGGACCATATTGCCAACTCGCCTTTCCAAAATTTTTTTGCTCTTTTGTATCATGTATGTGCTGCTAACATGATGAGATGCAGCGAGCAGATGCGCATTCTCAATTATGTACTACTTACTTATCTGAACTCTGAAGATCTCAAACACTGAGCAGCAATAGTTTTCTGTTGCCACTTCCTATAGAGGTTTAATCAGACATAACCGAGAGTTTGATCCAACGAATAGAATCTCGACCTAGTAGTTTCTTTTTCTGAACTGGAACAGGAGCGAGATTCCGTTTGATCCCCATCAAACACTTCCATTGTGTGGAACAATTGAAGACGCCATGAACGCCTAATCCTAATCCATCAAACCGCAACAGATGACACTATTAATGCATGTTGCAATAAGAAAAGGTAGATAAATTTGTAACTAGGCCAGCTTTCTTTCTGGCTTACAACATGCAGCAATTATTGATCAGTTGAGTCCAATCAGCTAGTGCAGCGTAGACGCAAGCACAATCCAAGAACCAATCATCGGCAGGAACTGTTTATTTAACAGGCACGGTTGTTGTTAGGGTTAGGGTTGCACACGCACACGCACACAATAGATTGGAACGGTGGACACGAGATTTACGTGGAAAACCCTTGCGGGTAAAAAACCACGGGAGACGAAAATCCACTATGAAGGTTCAAGGATTACAAGTACATGGGGGTGGCTTATATAGCCCAATGAGTCCGTATCGTAGAAGGCAAGGACTCCAAGATTTGATAAGATTAGATATTGAGTCATATCCTAACAAACCTCCCCTTGACTCAAAATCCATAATAAAAAATTTGTCTCCAAGAAACCCCGAAGGGCAATTAAGCACCATGAATACCAACCAAGTCAAGACAATGCTTGAACTTGGTATTAGAGAGAGACTTGGTGAGCATGTCTGCAGATTATCATCAAGTATGTATCTTTCCCACAATAATATGTCCTTCGACAACAATGTCGCTAATAAAGTGGTACTTGATATCAATATGCTTGGTCTTGGCATGATACATATCATTCTTGGTCAAACAAATAGCACTCACGGCTATCACAATAAGCAGTAAGAACATCTGCTTTAATACCAAGTTCGTAAACTGCACCTCGCAACCAAATAGCTTCCTTAACGCCCTTCAGTAGCTGAAATATATTACCTTGATAGTAGAAAAGAAGCGGCAATAGGCAAGGATGCTTTCCAACCGATCGCAGTAACCACACAAAGAGAAGATATAACTCAGAATTGATCTTCGCTTGTCAAGATCACCAAAGATAATCGTAATCAACAAACCAAGAACATCATTTGTTTTCACTTTATTCTTATCAAACATCAAGCCAAAATTAGAAGTGCCTTTCAAATAACGAAGAATCCACTTAGCGCATTCCAATGCTCTTGCGAGATTATGCATAAATACACGCTAACAACACTAACAGAATGAGCCAAATGCAGTGGTGCAAATCATAGCATACATGAGATTACCATGCGCTAGAGTAAGGAATACGAGACATATAGTCTTTGTCTTCTTCATTAGTAGGACAACGACTTGAAGATAATTTAAAGTGAGAGGCAAAAGGTGTAGAAACAGGTTTGCAATCACCGAGATTAAATCTGCCAAGTACCTTCTCAATGTAACTTTTCTCGAGATAGAAATAATGTACCGGCTTATGCGATCACGCTAATTTCCATCCCAAGAATTTTCTTTCTTTGGACCAAGATCTTTCATCTCAAATTCATGGCTAAGTTGAGCCTTCAATTGTTTAATCAATGACTTGTCATGAGAAACAATGAGCATATCATCAACATAGAGCAAAGAATAAACAAATGAACCACTTGGGAGCTGTTTGGAAGTAAACAGTTATCATAATTCTGCGAGAGTATTGTTGTGCAATCATAAAAGAATCAAACCTTTATACTACCGCTGCCTTGGAGCTTGTTTTAAACCATAGAGAGACTTTTTCAAATGATACTAAATTCTCCTTTCCAGAGTAGCAAACCCTCAGGTTGTGTCATAAAAATCTCTTCTTCTAAATCTCCATGTAAGAAAGCAGTTTTAACATCAAGTTGCTCCTAATTCCAAGTCAAATAAAGCAACAAATGCAAACATAACCGAATTGAAGAGTGGCTAACAACAGAGAGAAAACTTCATTGAAGTCAATACCTTCCCTTTGGTCTAAACCTTTACCACTAAGCGGGCTTTCCATCTTGCAGAGTTCAATTTAGCAATACCATCCTTCTTCTTATAAATCCATTTGCACTTTAAAGGTTTCTTACCTTTTGGAAGCTCAACCAAATCCCCATGTTTTGTTCTTATGAAGGCTCAAAATTTCTTCATCCATAGCTGTCAACCACTTAGAAGAATTTTCACATGAGATAGCTTGAATAAGAAGAAGGTTCAAAGGTATCACAAATATCTTGGAGCGTAAAGAAGAGCATAACGAGGCCATATCATCGCTGTCACGATATCTAGCCAGGTGCAATTGAATATTTCTTCGTGTTCTATCTCTAGCAATACAAGGATCATTAATACTAGGAGATGCTGAGGCGGCTGTGAAGTAGAACCCTTTGGGTGCTGAAATTGGTTGTAAATTAGAACCACTAGATGAATCATTATCAATGGTAGGTAAAACTACCTCAAATTCTGCAGATTTCTTGCATCAACTTGAGAAATTTCAGGTCGTTGTAGATGAAATTTCAGATTCATTTGGATGAACAACCATTACTATCACTACCAGATGAAAGTAAAGCATCTTCATGAAAAGTAACATCACGACTAATGAATAATTTGCGAGCATCGAGAACACCATAAGCGATATCCTTTGACACTGAACCATATCCAACAAATATGCATTTTCTTGCTCTAGGCTCTAATTTTCCATCACTCACATGAGCATAAGCGGGACAACCAAATATTTTCAAGTTTGAATAATCAATCAAGTTTTACACGACCAAACCTCTTGGAATCTTAAAATCAATGGCTTTGAATTTGGAGAGCGATTAACCAAATAAGAGGTGAAGCGATCTCGACCACAGCACGCTTGTCCCACAAACTCGCATTTGAAAGCATGCAACGGCTCTTTCGGAAGAGTGCGATTCATACTGCCACACCATTTTGGCTGAGGTTTACCTCGGAGCAGTCAAATGTCTTGCAATACCATGATTAGCACAAAATCGATTAAACTCACCATTGCAAAAATTCTAATCCATTGTCAGTTCTAAATTTCTTGATTTTTCTGCGCTAGCTTTGATTTTCAACCAAAGCTTTCCAATTCTTGAACATGAAAAGCTTCATTCTTATGTTTCAAGAAATAAAACCCAAACTTTGCGAAAAATCATCAATGAAGGTAATCATGTAGCTACATCCTCCAATAGAAAGAAATTTAGAAGGACCCCAAAGATCGAATGAACATAATCAAGAATTCCTTTGGTCGATGAGTTGAAACAGAAAAAGCTGACCCTCTTTGTTTGCCAAAAACACAATGTTCCAGAAAATCAAGCTTGCCAATATCATCTAAATGTCCTTTCTTGCATAAAAGATGCATACCTTTCTCACTCATGTGACCCAAGCGCATATGCCAAAGCTTGGTGATGTGGGAGGATTTGATGCAATCGTTGAAACAATTCAGTAACACATCTGTGGAACCTTGCAAGTAATAAAGACTATTGATTCGATTGGCTTTCATGACAACAAGATTGCCTTTAGAAATCTTAAGGACACCATTTTCACCCGGTATACTTGTAACCCAAAGATTCAATAGTGCCTAATGAGATAAGATTTCTTTTCATTCGTGCAGGAACATGGCTAACATTTGTGAGGGTTCTAATAGTGCCATCATGAGTTTTGATTTGAATAGAACCGATGCCAACAATTTCAAGTGGAGACTCATCAGAAATACAACATCACCACTACCAGAATCATAAGTAGAGAACCACTCTTTAAATGGACAAATATGAAACGCAAAGCTGAATCAATAATCCAAGCAGTTTGATTCCTCAAGTTGGAAGTGCTAATTAGAGCCTCACCATCAGATTCATTTTGAACAAGACTAGCCTCAGCAGGTTTATCAGATTGTGGCCTTTTATCTTTATCTGTCTTATTTTTCAGCTTGTAACAATTGGAAACATCATGACCATAGTTCTTGCAATAACGGCAAAAGTTGTTGGGTTTACGTCCTCTTGACTTAGATCTAGACTTTGATCTATCAGAATTGCCTTTATGCTGTGATCTACCTCTAACAATTAAACTCTCAGCCTTAACTTCAGAACGAGAATCAATATCAAATTTTTCCTTGGACAATAAATTTGATTTAACATTCTCGAAACTAAGGGTGTCATGATTACCATAAAGCATAATCTCCTTGAAATGTTTAAAGGTAGCAGGCAAAAGGCGACCAACTAATAGCTTTATCTTCATCATCAATTTTTACCTCTAATTTCTCAAGATCAATGATGAGAGAATTAAACTCATTAAGATGAGACTGAATAGAGGTACCTTCCGCCATGCGAATTGTGTACAGACGTTCTTTGAGACGCAATTTGTTGGCAAGACTTTTCTTCATGTACAAATCTTCCAACTTTTCCACAAGAAGCGTGGTCTCACTGATAACTTCCGCATAAAACATCGTCAGACAAACCGAAATGAATAAGCGGAAAGGGCTTTACGGGTCAAGTTCTTCCCATTGTTCATCTGTCATTGTCGCCGTTTTATTGCCGATAAAGGCTTCGGGCAGCACCACTTGTGTAAGAACGGCTTTCATCTGAACCTGCCATATTGCAAAACTGATCTTGCCATCAAACTTCTCGATGTCAAATTTAGTGGATGACATGATGAGAATAAATTGCAGATCAAAGAATAATATGGTAGATTCTGAAAAATAAACTCCCTGGAGGCGCTCACGAATCTGTGAAGGAATCGATCTGTAAAAGCCCAAGACACCTCGGTGTAATAGCGAAAAAACTAATGATTTTTTTTTTTTTATTACGTGCGCGGTGCGGACTTGAATCTCTCGGACGGAAGCACCACGGACTTGAGCCAAGATTAATGGCACTTCTTCACAAACGTGAGTCAAGCCAACTTTAATGGCACTTCTTCCAATGGAGTCAAGCCAAGTTTGATGGTACTTCTTGTCAAACCACGAACTTGAGTCCTCTCTCACGGACGTGAAGCGGGTGTGCTACGGGAAAGCACTTGAGCCGAATAGAAAAAGAAATTAAGCTCGACTTGACCAAGCTCTCACGGCTTAGACCGTGATGGCGATGGCGACGGGCGTATCGCCGGACGACAGGGAAGACCTTGGCGCGGATTCGGCGATAAGGCGAGGCAAAGGCCGTGCGATCGCTGAGACGCGCAGCAGCCGCGCGTCTTGAGGTCGTAACGATGCGTGGGTCGAGCCGCTGACCGAGGCAGTGCTGACCGGCGGTGGAGGTTCGCGTGAGCGACAGGAGATGACGCAGGCCGCGGCGGCGGCGATCACGAGAATGGAGAAGACGCGTGAGGCCGTCCGCCAAGGCGCGATCGGCGATGATGGCGCGTGCGAAGATCGGAACGCAGGTATTGCTCACGATACCACTTGTTAGGGTTAAGGTTGCACACGCACGCACACAATAGATTGGAACGGTGGAACCACGAGATTTACGTGGAAAACTCCTTGCGGAGTAAAACCACGGGAGACGAAAATCCACTATGAAGGTTCAAGGATTACAAGTACATGGGGGTGGCTTATATAGCCCAATGAGTCCGTATCGTAGAAGGCAAGGACTCCAAGATTTGATAAGATTAGATATTGAGTCATATCCTAACAGTTGTCTTAATTTAATTTCAGCCTCAGATACCATGACTCGATGATTGTTTAAGCTGGCTATTCGGCTGGATGAAGTATCATGTAGCCGCAAATTAGAAGAGGCATTTCTGATACTGCCATGCCAGCACTATAAGTAAGTGCAGAAGGTGCTAGATGCAAGATATTGTTCATGTGCCATTTGGAGAAACCATGAGACGTTTTATGAGCTCATCATTCATCAAGAAGGTAACCGTCGTCGGTACGATATCTGATTGTCGTTGCAAGTCGCCCCATTGGCCTATCCATGACCAAACTGAACCGACAAAAGTAAGCTACGTAGGATTGAAGGAAGTTCAGTGGGCCAGTAGGCCACAATATATTCCAGGGGAAAAAAAAAGATCATCTTTGACACAAAGTATCATGCCATTATTTATACTTACGAAATAAAACCAAAGAAAAAGCTTTTAATCTTGAAGTCTTGAATATTTCGTGGCTTATGCACACCACCGTCAGGAGAACAGCCATCTCGTCCCATCTCCTTTTATTTTCTTCTCGAAAGCACGCAAAAGACTTGCGCGCAGTTGCATTAAAAGGAGGAGAAAGTAGCACCGTCAGAAGAAGAACAATCTCATCTCATCTCATCTTTTCTACTTTCTGACATGAAGTGTTCTTTCTTGTTGATAGTCTGCCGCGCTTTATCCAAGAGTCTACTCTTAGTTTCTCTAAAACAAGACAGGTCTCTAGAAAAGAAACAGTTGACCTGGAGAATAGTCGGAAGCAGTATGAGCAACAATCTGTCCGGATTTCAAACCTGAAGCTTCCCTGCATTGATTGAACTGAGGACACCCACTGTAGTACGGCATTATCCTGCTGCAGATTTTCCATTATCCCAAATTCCCAAGAGTCCTAGTTAGATCCAGTCAGCGTCTCAGCGAGCCACTTGCATCCTTTCCAAAGACGAACGGCGTCAACTCGGCGAAACTTGATGCCGTGTGCTCTCGCTTCTGCGTCCAGTCATCTTTACCTCAGATGCATCGCTCTTACCGTGTCAGAACTCGAAGAACCGATGTAAAGAAGAAGCTAGAGTCCTAGACACATCACTGTTTCTCTCAGCAAGCAAAAGGCGTCCATTTCTTCAACTCCTTCTAAGGCCAATTTGTGGTTTCTTTTTTGTTAGAGATAACTCAATATCAAATAACCTATCTAAATAGGACTCCACCTCTCCTCAGAGTTTCATCTCGGCACACTCCGAAATCTAAAATTTCGACGAATCTTGTTGTTTCGGATGAAATCCAAACATAATACAAAAAAAGAAAATTTCGGATGAAATCCAAACAGAATACAAAAAAAGAAAATTTGAATCCGGTAATTTTTGAATCAAAATTTCTGAGATTTCGATTCAAAATACCGAAATTTCGTTCAAAAACAGCGAGATCTCGGTCAAATTTAAACGAAGAAAAAATAGTTCAAACGACGTCAAAAAATTAACGACATCAAAAAAATTTAAATTTTTTTGTGAATGGTCCTAATTCATCACTAATATTCTCATAAAAAGTTTAGATAATGATCAATCCTGAGGAATTTTTAAAAATTCAAAAAGTAGTACTGTCCTGATAAAAGCGTTACCAGCAAATTTGAACCGAATGAAAAATGGTTCAAACCACATTAGAAAATTTTGAAAAAAATTTGGATGTTCCTGACACATAACTAATGTTCTCATAAAAACTTCATTGGATGTTCCTGACACATAACTAATGTTCTCATAAAAATTTCATGTGATGATAATTCCTGAGGAATTTTTACAATTTCAGAAAGTGGTATTGTCCTGATAAAAGCGTTACCAGCAAATTTAAACTGAATGAAAAATAGTTCAAACCATGTTAAATTTTTTTGTAGATAGTCCTGAAATATATATAATATTTCCATTAAATTTTCAAATGATGATCAATCTTGAGGAATTTTAAAAAATTCGGACAATGCTACTGAAGGCTGACCGAAAAATTTTAACCGAATAAAAAATGGTTCAAAACATAGTAGAAAATTTTGAAAATTGGTGTGGATAATCCTAATACATCACTAATATTACCATAAAATTTTTAGATGATGATCATGCCAGTTTCAGAAATTTTGCATGATGACGGGATGCTGGGCTCTGTGTTATGGAACAACTTAGAACGATATGTTAAACTTAAAAGTCAAATTTCTCTCTCTCAAAATCACCCATGACTCTATGAAAGCACCACCAATACACCCAAGTTGCAGTCTTAACATATTGATGCTTGAATACAGTCTTTTCATATTAACAAAATCATACAACAAATGTTGGATTAACCACTACTCAATAATTCGCTGATGGAAACTACATAATTGTGGTAATTTACTAGAACAAACAGTGTCCATTCAAATATTATTATATTGAAAACTTGAACTTACGTAGGCAAAGTGGATGATGTAGCCGTTGCAATGAAGACAACCGAGACTCTTAATTTATGACCGCGAAAATTAATGTGCATAGGCTAACTGGATGATCTACCGACTGTCTCACATGGAAAATGGCGTGAAGAATCCAATCCGGTCAAAATACGGGCAAATTTTGGTAAAAAAAAAATGAAATTCTAGTCAAATTTACCGAGATCTCGTCAAGATTTTAGGTTACTGTAGCACTTTGAATTTTTTTTTTCAAATTTTTTTAATTTCACCGGGATTATGAAACTCAGGGGGTCCAAAATCCGAGATTTCGCTGAGATTTTGTGATATTTCGCCGAGATTTTGATCCTTGCCTCTCCTACAACTCAGACTATTTTGACTATATAAACCACCCTCTATACATATAAACTTGAGCAGTTTAGTGGATTATCTCACGTTTTTTTCCTTCTTCGTGAGGATTTCCGCGCTAAATCTTGTCTCCTTTTTTGCCATACTTCTAACCCTAACAAGTGCTATCTTGTCTCCATTTTTTTTCAGAATCTACCATATACTTTTGATCTGCAATTTTTTTTCTACCATGTCATCTACTAAATTGGCATTGAGAAGTTTGATAGCAAAATTGTCGCGACTCGAATTTGCAAATCCGGACCCTCTGTGTATTCAGCACTAGTCCAGGATCACGCTAGTGCACACAGTCTCAACATTGGTAAATATCACAATCATACTCAACGAAATAGTAAAGTACTTTATTAACAAGGAAATATAACTAGTTGCTTGACCTTACGGTCGAGTTACAAAAGTGCGCCTCGCAGGGCGGAAACTTATTGAAAAAATCAATTGCAGCGAAATGTAAAGAAAACTCGTGGCACCAACCAATATGCCACAGGCAACTGACTAGGCTCGCCCCTAGTTCGTCGGCTCCTCCTGGAAATCCTCCTCCAAGGCTGGCGTAGACTCTTCTTCAACTGATGTTGTGTATTTGCAAGGGGTGAGTACTTGGTACTCAGCAAGTCATGCACAGAATGCAAAACTAATATTCTACATGCATGGCTTATTACAAAGGATAGGCTAACATGTTCATTTGCAATAAAGCAACAGGTGTAAATACAGTAATAGATTGCAAAGCAGTAAAATAGTAATAGGTAGAGTACTTTCACAATGATTTCACAAGTAAAGCAATTTCCAGTCCTAAGTCCAATTTGCCATTCCAAACCCAAGCATTTTCCAAACCAAGTTATTTTCATAAAAGTCTAACCCTTGATTGTAATTCCCGAGCAGTGTCTAATACCGCGGATTCAGCTATCCGAATAGATTTTACACTCTGCAGAGGTTATGCACTTTACCCACAAGATACAGTCAAACGCCACAAAGGCGAGAGTCCGTAACAAAGTCTTTCGGAAGCCTCTAACTACGCAAGTGGACCTCCCCAGTTGTTGCGCACTAGCCCTTCCCTTAGCAAAGGCGAAGTCTAGGCCAACCAACCGTTGGACGGGTACCTAGCCATCACCCCGGTACGTTCCCCCGTACAACTACACAAAAGGTGTAGTTGACACCCCGAGGTTCCACAGGCAAGTTATTAGCGACTTAATCAACTAGGTCCGTCCCATTCCAGACATGTGGTTGCACATTTGACTCAATTCAAAGGCTTGCCAGGTTAAGTTCTTAGGGTGACTGAAAGTGCATCTAGGCCCCTCAAATTGTTTTGGTGATTAATGATGACACAATTAAAGAGATCTAATGTTTTATCCAAGAATACTGCAGAGATCGAGATCATATCGTGCTTGGAATGACATTGGACGCCCCTATGACTACTTAAAATCAAAAGGACGGCATCAAGACCAAAGTTGTAATCTTTTATTTATTTGTGTCTTAAGGATAGCCGTACTATTAAGAGGGTACGACGAGAAATCGACTTTAGGATGTGCATGTGCTCAACATCAAATACTGCATCTCAAATTAGCACTACTTCATTTGGTTTTGAAAAGTTTCAAATTGAAACCGAACTGGGTAACCCGGAGTATCCGGACATTTGGTCCGGAGTCTCCGGATTCAATCCGGAGTATCCGGACATTTTGTCCGGAGTCTCCGGGTTGGACCTCTCGGTTGGTTTTGGTTCCAGCTAGTCCGGAGTATCCGGACATTTGGTCCGGAGTCTCCGGATAACCCGGAGTCTCCGGGTTGTTTGTCCGGACACTCCGGCCTGTTCAAAAACGGGAGTAACGGCTAGTTTTCAAAAAGAGTATTTAAAGCCTCCACTCCACTCCAACGGTTAGGATCTCTATTGAGCTCATTCATAGCAGCATTCAAGCCATTCCTAACCATCTCTAAGCATTCAATAGAGCCCTCACTTCCTCCCACCAATTAATTTGGTTGTTGATTCCTTTTGGTGAGGAGAGGAAGAAGCAAAAGTGCTAAGTGCATTCATTTCATCTTGTTGAGCACTAGTTCATCCTCCAAGCGATTCTTCGTGGTGCTATTTCTCTTGGAGGTTGAAGGTCTCCTAGACGGCTAGGAGTCACCGGGAGCTACCGACGCGTGTGGTGAGCCCCGGTCGTTTGTGAAGGCGAGTCTCGCCTCCGAAAGGGAAGAGACAAGAAGTGAAGCCGGCGAGTGCATTTGTGCAACACCGGGAGGAAAGCGGGTTGAAAGAGACCCCGGCTCAAGTGTGACCGAGCCACCTCAACGGAGACGTAGGATTCCCTTCAAGAATCCGAACCGTGAAAAATCGAGTCTCTCGCTCTCTCTTTTTCTTCCTAGACTTGCTTGGTTGGATTTGTTTGTGTAAAGTTAGATCTAGCTCTTTGCTTAGCTTTAATTCAAATCCTATCTAGCAATTGTTCTAGGTTGTTCTTGCTTTCAATTTCTAGTAACTTATTGTGCTTGCTAGAGTAGTTTTTATTGCGCTCCCGAGCCAGCTAACCCGGAGAGTCCGGACTCAATACCGGACACTCCGGACAAGCCGGAGTATCCGGACCAAATCCCGGAGACTCCGGGTTGACCAGCTCGGCCCGTTTTATTCCGCTGCGTAAATTTTAATCCGCCTATTCACCCCCCCTCTAGGCGACATCGTTGGTCCTTTCAGTGACCAAGGCAAGACTTCCAAAGAACCAACACAACTTTCCCAGTATCAATTATGGCCCACCAGATCATTCATGCCACTTGCCCCGGTCTAAACCATTTATCAAACCCCCAGTTGATAACCATGCACCATGTGCCATCATCATCAATAACACATGACACTTCTTCAAAACAGGTTCCATAACTCATTAAGTCAATATGAACATTTAATTATCCAAGATCATGTCATGACTACGTGGCAGGGCTAAGCATTATACTTCATCGGTCTAACTACCCACGTTGGCAAATTAATAATGTCCAACTAAATAACCCGCAACTAGGGTGACAAAAGGGGTCATGGCACATAATTAAATAATCAAGGTGTCATACTGCAAATCTGGCATTTATCTAATTTCCCAGAATTATTTAAAGCATTTTCTAATTAAATTAGCATGCAATAACTTGAATCGAATTAATTTTCGAAAGTGGGAACAATATGATCAAAGCATAACTTGCTTTCAAAAAGTACTTGTTCTTCGTCTTGAGCTGGCTCCTGGGTCAAAACTTCACCTTCGAAGCCTTCGAGCACTTCAACGTCTACTCGTATCGTGTACAAATAGCAATAACATAAATAAATAGTAGACAAAAAGTGTTCAAAAACTCAAATAAAATTGATAAACAGGAAGAGCAAAATTTTACAAATTTTTATAAATTTGAATCGCCTCAATCGGAGTTAAACGTAAAAGTTATTAGGGATGTGATCGGATCGGATACGGTCGAACATCGTCCTATTCATATTCGTATTCGTATTTTTTATCGAATACAGAATCGAATATGAATAGTGTCGAATACAGAATCGAATACGAATTATACAGGATAATATCGGTTATGAATACAGATCGAATACGAATCGGAATCAACATGGATACGAATAATATTAGTCGGATATTTTAAAATCTAATTTCAGTTTTTTTCCAAAATTGGTCCAAATTTAAATTCAAAATTCCAAAAGAAATATATTTGTATGTCTTTTTTTTGCCTTTTTATCCCTAGCTTGTCATACATGTGACTCTGTGAGTAACAATGTACTCCATTGCAATAATTGAATCAAATGATTTGCGGTGGCATATCTTTCTTTGAATCCTAAGTAGCCCTCTGAAACGCCACTTGCCAATTTCTGTACCACCTTTACCCAAATATCTCCAAATTAGCATCTAGCACACATGAACACATTATATCTTGTCATCCAATGTAGACCCAGTCTGCAAAGCGATGAAACATGTTAAATTATTAATGTGTTATTCTGAAACGTGTTATTCGGATAATATCCGTATGTCATATCGGATATTATCCGAACAAAAACTCGGATATTCCGTATCCATCGGATAATCAGTGTTCCATATCCGTATCTGTATCCATGTAAATTATCTGTATCCATATCCTTATCCGAGAAATCAATTGGATATCTGTGAAACTATCCAAATCATTATCCAAATCAATTCGGTCGGTCGATCGGTCGGAAAATATCCGTACCAGTTCCATCCCTAAAAGTTATAGCCGTTTAAAGTTTGAAAAATCAATTAAATAAATATAAACAGAGGAAAACCCATGTCCAAAATTAAATAAAATTCACCAATAAGTAGAGCTCAATTTTATAAAAATTTAGAAACTAGAATCACCCAAATCGGAGTTAAAATGCAAAAGTTATAAGCGTTTGAAGTTTGAAAAATCAAATAAAAGAATAAACCGAATTAATTCATTTATTTTTATTTTGAAAAAAAAATCCGAATTATGACGTCAGCATGGGAATTGAATTTCCACCGAATTATTTTTCTATTGAAAAATTGAATTATAACGTCAGCATTGCGTCATCCGGTTTATGGACCCGGTCCACGGCTCGGGCTTGGTCCACCGTGGACCCGGTCCACAGGTGCATGTGTCACTGACACGTGGGACCCCCTCGGATGACGTCAACTGCTGACGTCAGCACGCTCGGCCGAACGGACTGACATGTGGGCCCCACCGTGACGTCACGGATGACGTCATGGAACGATTCGGCCCGATGCTGACATGCGGGCCCGTGCTAATGTCACGCGTGACGTCAGCGACGACTGGGCGCTCCCGCATGGACCGCGCCGGTTCGACTACTAGACACGTGGCTTGATCCAGGCCATTGATTTGAAAATCAACGGTCCAGATTGGATCTGGATCTCACACATTTGGGTTAACGTGGTCGATCTGGACCGTACGATTTAGATCGTACGGTCGAGATCCGATCGGATTTCACCGCATCGCGGGGCGACGTGGCATGACGCGGCGTGCGACACGCGGCACGATCTACGCTGTTCGATATCGATCGGACGGTCGGAATCACATCTAACGCTGCAACGCGGAACGAGTCTAACCATACGATCTAGATCTAACGGCTGTGATTGGATCTAACACAGTGCAGTCTACGGGCTACGTTGCTCAATCTAAAGCGTTGGATCTAGATCCAACGGTTAAGATTAGATCTAAAACTGCAACGTGGAAATTACTCACGGGTGACGTGGACGAATTTGGGCCGTGCGATGAAGATCCAACGGCGGAGGGAGCTCGCGGTTCCGGCGATGGTGCAGCGAAGCAGGGGACGCCTGAGCTGAGGACGACGACATAGCCAGCGGTGCTTTGGGGCAGTTCCGGCGAAGTGCGTCGTCACGTTCGATGCGTCTCGTCTCGGGGACTTTGGATCTGAGCTCAGCCACGGCGGAGGACGACAGGGATCGGCGGAAAACGGCGAAAAAACCGCGACAGAGCGCAAATCCATCTACGGCGAGCGATTGTGGGCTGGCGGCGGCTTGGGCGCAAGTAGCTAGGTCAATCGACGCACACGGAAACGGGGAAGGTGGCGGCAGGGTCGGAGCATTAAATAGGGGTTTCGGCGTCCGTGAATCTCGCGAAAAACAAGACCGACTCGGCTGTGGCGGCGGAATCCGACGAGAGCTCGGAGAGGGTGACGTGGCCGCATCGCGTGCGTCCATCCGGCTCGGATCCAACGATCCACCTCACGCGTACACGCGGACGAAACGTGGCCATTGGATCGAGATCCAACGGTCGCGCTGCTAGGGTTAGGGTTGGCTCGGGCGCAACGCGGTTGGGTCGAGCCGCGTGGCGCGGGCTGGCTCGGGTCGGACTCGAGTCAGACTCGAGTCTTGCTTGGGTTGGAGGAATAGTGAAACCGATTGGGTTTTTCCAGCGATTTAATATTTAAAATAATTCTAGAAATTCAAATAATTCAAGAAAAATAGCAAAATAATTAGAAAAATTTCAGAAAAATTCTGGAAAATACTTTGGAACATTTTGGACTTAAATAAAATAATTCCAACAAAACTTATTTGAAATTTTTAATTATTTAATTATCTCAACAGGGAATAAATTCAAATTAAATCCAAATAAATCCCAGAAAATTCCAAAAATTCTTAAAAATGCCAAATTTCATTTAAATTCTTGAAAAGAAAAAATTGGGGTGTCACAAAAATCAGTTTCTCTATATGGCAGGTTCAAATTAGAGCCGTTCTCACACAAGTGGATGTGAGGAAAACATTGCTATTTACTCCAGCGATTGTTTTAGTGCAAAACGTGGTATTCATGCGCAATTCAGGCTGTTATGCCTATTATTGGATCGAGGTATTCATGCGGGATTAATCATTGGCAGCTTCTTTGATATTTCATCATCTATTAATCATTGGCAATTTCTTCGATGATTCATCGTCTACTAAAAAAATAATGTCGGTTGAGGAGATAACTATATTTGGTGTTTAGTCACCATTTGAATATGTTGCAATTTGGATCGCTTGTGCGACCATTGTGAAGGTTTCTGCAACGTTAATTTCAAGAATTTTATGACACACCGATGGTAGCATTATATTCTTCAGAGTTTTACTAGTGAATATTTTGCTCCAATATCAATACGTTGTCCAATTATCATAGCTTGATATGAGGGGTCTACTGCAATTTATATTTAATTGACGACAAGATAGTTTTTTTCATCTTGATAGTTTTGCAGGGGCAGTTTCAATAATGTTATGGAATTTAATTACCTTTGAAGTCGACAGTTTTTCATACGTAGTGGCTATACGTACAAGTTGCTCTTTCAATGAGCATGGTTTGACTAATTTTGTGTTCCAGATGGAGCATGTCAAATATTCATGATATGAGTTTTTCGTTATCTATCAAGAGCCACACGTGATGTTTTATCTTATGCCGTTTGATGATTAAACATTTGTTTCAGGATTTTATTGGGGTTATGAATTGTTGAAGACCTAGATTTTTTTTCATCTGCTTTATTGATAGATGTGTGTTTGGATTGACTGTTCTAGTCTTTCTCATTACCTAGTAGTGATTTGCTTAATTTTGCTTCACAAAAAGTGTTTGGATCGACTGTTCCAGTCTTTCATATCCACACTCAATAATTCCTTTGGACTTTCAGTGCTTAATTACCCTTCGGGCTTCTTTGGAGATAATTTCATTATGGATTTTGAATTAAGGTGAAGTTTGTTACAGATAACTCAATATCCAAATAACCTATCAAATACAAGTCCAAATCTTCTACAATTCAAACTTTTTTTGCTATATAAGTCACTCACTGTACATGTAAACTTGAATAATTTAGTGGGCTGTCTTCCGTGATTTTTTTCTCCTTTTTGAGGCTTTTCACGTTAAATCTTATTTCACCCTAACACTTTTATATGGATTAAAAGTCAGTACTGCCTATTGGTCAATTACTTTATGGATTAAAAGTCAGTACTGCCTATTGGTCAATTACTTTATGGTGCAGGTATATCTCACAGTGACATAATCCAGCCTATAAATACACATGCAGTTTGGTGTGCTTCTTCTCCATTCTTATATCTCAGTTTCTTCAGAGATTTATTGGTAGCAAGTGCAGGAACTGTGTAAGCATTGATGAAGAGATTTTCGTTCCAGGAGAAAGAGTTGGAGCGCGTGCTGATGTTCATGTCGCACGGCCAGGAGCAGGCGCTACCAGTACCGGTCGCCGGGCGCGGTGACCGCGCCCCGGAGAAGGCGTTCGTGTGCAAGACGTGCAACCGCGTGTTCCCGTCCTTCCAGGCGCTCGGCGGTCACCGCGCCAGCCACAAGAAGCCGAGGCTGGAAGCGGACGGCGGCGGCGACCTCTCGCTCGCCAAGCCCAAGCTGCACGGCTGCTCCGTCTGCGGCCTCGAGTTCGCCATCGGCCAGGCCCTCGGCGGCCACATGAGGCGCCACCGTGCCGTGACGAGCGGCATGCCTCCGGCAATCGTCGTCGACAAGAAGCCTGACAGCAACGTCGACAACGAAGGTGTCATCAAGCGTGGGCTGTGGCTCGACCTGAACCACCCACCCTGCGCCGACGGCGCCGACACCGATGGCGAGTGCGGCCATAATGCCACCGGGATCACGTTCCACCAGTTCATGGACACTGGCACCATCGCCATGGACTGCGTCGGCTACTAGCAGCTCTATTACCGGATTTTTGCCGGACAATAGTACATTACTTCTATATCCTACTTTTGCTGTAATTTTTTTTTATCATTTTTTCCGTTCTTTTTATTTTCTTTTTCCTGGATGGAGGTATCCACATTTTGTAGCAGTACATAAGTGCCTATAGAAGGCATGGCACGTTTTGGGGTGTCTTCGAGATGACATCGTGCTTTGGTGGCTTGCAGGCTCACCAAAGCTGATTTCCCTTGGGTTTTTTATTGAACAAAAACCCTTTGGTCAAGTGTCTCAATGTAATTATTTAATCAGAGTGAGATATATGGAGCTTTTGGTTTTCAGTTGGTGCTCCATGCATGTCATGTATGTGCTTCTTCTCCCCGGGCAATTTAAAATATAGAGTGATCAACGGATTGTAAGTACGTACAACAATGTCAAGATGGGTATATGTAAACATCCTAAAAATTTAAAAAGGGAAAAACAAAAATTCAAAATTCAGAAATAAAAATGAACAAAGATTTTAATTGAAACCAAGATTTTAACTTAAAATATCATCTTTTCCCTCCTTTTTCTTGAATTCCGATAAAAATAACTGCAAGATTGAAATTCTTTTTCAAAAAGAAACAAACTATTAAAATGAGTTTTAAAAATGATCTTAATTTTTGGAATTTCCATCTTTCCTGAATTTTCTCGAAATCCTGGATATTGAGACAAACATTCATATTGTTTTCTCCTCCTTAAAAATGCAAAATCTAAAAAAAAAATCCATAAGAAATACAACCTGAAAATTTATATATAAATCCAAATTGTCTCAATGACCGTCGGTAAAAAGTTACAAAAATTTGTACTAAGATTTAACACCTCAAACAAATATCTAAAGCACGCTGTCCTGAGAAATAATTAGAAATCCTCTTCTTTGATTTACACGTGGGTTCCATTCCTTTAAATAGCTTCAACCGGCCAAGAGTTAATTACCTTCTTTCTTTGCTGTCTGCCAGTGGGCCTCCCCTCCACTTTGGCCACGCATGATAGCCAGCTTTACCTGTCTTCTTCCTCACGCACGCACCGAACCGATTGAGCCAGCTCCAGCCAAAACTTCCACCACTTCCTCTCCTCTGCGTTCCTCTCCGGCCAAGCCATGTCCACAGGCCGAGTCTACAACGAGCTCTTGCGCTGCCAACGACGAGAAACGGCGCCGCCCTAGCCGGTTCACATGACCCAAGCACTGACATGCCTCGCTCATACAAACAACCGAGCTCCCTCTAAGCACCTAAAATCGCTCCACTACATTCCCCATTGCTTCTCCACCTCCAGATTTCACCCAAACTGTTTCCTTGCTCGGCTCCGGCCACAAATTCGCTGCACTCAAGCCGCCGGCCAACTTCTCATTCAAGCTACCGTTTTTCAATTCCTCGTACCTAGAGCATCACTATCCTTCACTAATTAATACCCCCAGCTCAATTTTGTCGCTCCTTCCTGTACTGCTGCCGCCACGGGAACTCGTTGCCGCCACCGCTTGGCTCTGTTGCGCCATTGGTACAGGCCGTCGCAGCTCCGGCTATCGTCCCCTGTAGCTTTGGTGCAGTGGCGGATCCGGAAATTTTCTAGAGCCCGGACACGTTTAAAGTAGGACAACAAGTTCACAAACTATTTACTGAGCTAATAACAAGGGACCAAATCAATGAAGGAAGTTTCTATCAAGTAGTAACTGGGTTTTTGTTAAAACCAGATGTTATTAGCTCGGTCCGTTGTTGAATTCACAGAAGGACGCTCTATTTTTCGTGATCTAGACTTTTGTTATATGGGCCTGAGCCCGGGCCCGTGCCCATGCTGGCCGGGCCCTGGGTCCGCCTATGCTTCGGTGAAGCCACAATGTCTTGTTTTGGTCCTTGCCCAAACTCCTCGATGCTTGCTTCACCGCCTGCCACGTGCGCCAGAGCCGCCGCCGAGAGCTCTTACGTGTGTGCCTGCTCTATTCTTTGGCTTTTTATTTGGGGATTTCATTCCTCTGAATGGTGGCCCTAACCCAAGGTATAAGTCTTGAATCCCTTCAGCTAATCGCTCTGATTCCATGGCTCGAATGACAGGAGGTGCTAGCTTCATGTGGACTAGTTAGGACAAAAAAAACTATTGGTAAAAACTTGAACATTTCAATTAAAATTCTAATTGAAAAATAACAGCCATTTTAACTAAATAACCATAATTGATTCAACCCCTGTACATTCATATGTCTAATATTAAGACCTTAAATGGTATTCAAACAAACTTAAATAATCTATGTATACCCATATACATATCTTATGCAGACTCGTGCAAAGATTTCAATTCAAAATGATGCCTTGAATATAAAAATATGTCATGCATGACCTCTGGTATAATTAGCTATTTCAATCAGTCTTCTAATTCAGAATATAAGGAGTATGACTTGATAACCTCAGTTAGTTTAAACAATTAAAAATATATTAATGCTTTAAGTTAACCCATTTTAAGTAAGATAAATAAGTTCTACCTCAAATGTGTGTGTGTACCTGTATGTTACAAAAGGTCCCTATATGAAATTTGCCCATAAAGAGATATGAAATAAGAATGTCAAATGCATGGCCACTCACCATACTTAAAACCCTGACATAAAATGTCAAAACCTTAAGTTAGTTAATTCGAATGACCCTTGTCCCAAGTAAAGGTTAAATCAAGTAGGTTTATAATTATAAATAGCTTAATTAGAATCCCCACCCAGAAGTTAGTTTATTGAACCTAATTCAACCAATCATTGATTTCGGGAATTTTGACCTAAAATAAAGAAAAAAAATCCCTAATCAGTTCAACATTTAACTTTATTACGTCCTTTATACATGTATAATCTCTATTTAAACACACTATAAGTTAATATCATTTATCCTATAAAAAATACAGTGTTTAACTTAACCCGGACTAAGTTTCCTAGATAGTTTAACTTATCGGGTAGAAAAGATCAATGTATACATCTTTCACAAATAAAATAATGGGTACAAAACCAGCTGGAATATGCTCTAAAGGTCTAAACCACCTAGTACGATAGTCATAATATACATTTGCCCTTTAATCAACACATACTCCTGTATAGTAAATATATTTAAAATATAAACAAATATATGTGTAAGTACAACATCATGAATAAGTGTTAAATTCTATAGGACCAGTGTGAAAACAGTTTTAAGATCAAAACCATCTTAATCTACAAAAGACGTAATATTCGATCTAATCTGAATCGAGTAGATTTCTATGTACATGAAAACTAATATATTAGTAACTTTCACAAATGAAAGCTAAAATATACAAAACCAATTTCAAGACACTTCTAGGGTCAAAACCTACTAATTAATGCTACAAAATTGATTGTATATCTATGTAAATTTCAATCGTAAACTTAAAACAAAATCTAACCATCTATAGCATAAACTTAGACATACATAAGCTTAGGAAAGGATTAGAACATCACAGGTAAACACTAATACCTATAGGATCAGCTTAATATGCTCCCTAAGGTAAGACTGCCATATTCTGTAGAAACAATTCTATTATAACTTGCTTTGCATCTGAATTATATTAAAGAAATCCTAGATCCTGCGTGTAACTTGATCCAATATGCTCCAAATCAATTATAGCTAGTTTTTGCATGTCACTAGGATTATAATATATCTAGTTGTGCAAAAACACTTAGAGTGTAATATTGAATTGCATAAAGCATACCACACCACGACTTTATGTCTTACTAGGATTAAAAACAAACAATTCATAGAAAACAAGTGATTGTGCCTTAACCTAACTTAAGACTGTTAAGGTTAAGTTAAGGATTAAAAGACAGACTAATATGCATAAACGTAAAATCATGAAAACCCTACCCCTACACCACGCTTGTTTTGTGTAGTAATTTCGATTTGATTTTTCTATTTGTATTCTTTTTACCCTTATTGAAGTTTGCAATTTGCTATGTTTTGTGATATGACGTGTAGAACCCGACGTAACAGACAATACTGTCAACATGCTTGATTTTGAACTCAACAACAACTCCGACTTTGTCAACTACAACGAATAGCAAGGCAAGCACCCCTTGATCATATTGATCTCAGTTTTCAGAAATGTTTTACCAAATGTTTCCATGCACGTTGTATGTTCATAAAATACTATATTGTGGGATATGGTAGATATCACCTTCATTATAGGATTTCCTTAATTAATGTTGCCATGTGAACCTTGATAACCGTAGACTGTGGATGGACACACACCAATGTGAAATGGGTATATTCATTTAATACTGCATATGCTTAGTTATGCTTTAGGATAGGGAAATAAACAGATGGATATACTGTTCATAATGAATTTAAGTGTTGGACATGATAATTAAAAATCTTGGACATATTGATGGATTATATGATCAATGGTATGTTAATAAAAATGAAAATAAAACTACGATTTGGACGCAGGCAAATATTGGCAATAGCTTGTAGTGCATGTGACTTGCACGTAGTTAGGGGGAGCTTCCTCACCCGGGTCGATCAAGGATCGAACTATGATGTTGTTTTCAAGCCAAGATAACCGTACAACCACGAGGGCTAGTATGGGATGGCCTTAACTTATTAAGTTGTCTAGACTAACTTTGCATATTGGAAGGCTATAGTAGCACGGGCTATTCCATTATGGATTACTCGAAGGGGTGCCCTCACCGAGGTGTTGGGAATAACGCCTACCAATGTAACGGTGTATGCCTTATTATGCAGAGAAGTGGGATGTCGGAATGTGAAACCGTTCGTTGTACAAGAGTGTACAAATATCTTCTACTGCCGTAGTAAGGGTTTATCGTCACCGGGCTGGTGTAAAGTTAGGGCTAGTTAATGTAACGGTTCTGTATGATCTCTATGCGGCACACCAAAGGAAGTGTGCAAATTATCAATTACAAAAAGAAATGATCATTCCTTGTGGGTAAAGCAATAAACCTCTGCAGAGTTAAAACTAATCGATTAGCCGCGTTCGTGGTCAAAAATCTAATCAGTTCTCCAATCTCCGAGATCGGTAAAAACATAAAAGGACAAACTACTCTTGTACCTTGACCTCGAGTCTTTAATCTTCTCCTCTTATCCTTATTTGCTCATCCACTTGATGCCGTAATCGTTACTAACCTGTTCTCGTAATCTCAATAGAAATTGTTAGTCTTTTAACATTCTTATCATTAATTACCAAAATCAAAATAAATTAGGGGCCTAGATGCTTCACAGGTACCATTGATTTCTGAGGTTGATAAATCCAAAATTATTTGTTCACGTTGCCAGAAAAAAGAACATGTTCATTTAGAATGCACAGTTGTGTTCTTATTGATATTTGTGAGGATGATCAACATATTTCTAAGTGTCCTCTATTGAAACTACCCAAACTAACTCTTAATCTATGTGGATATGCGGTGGATGGTGTCGGGTTTTATAAAATCCCTTTTTTAGGCACTAAAAAACCACATACTGATTCCAACAATATGGATTTGGTGATAATTGAGGGGAGCTCTTGGATTGCTGATCGATTGCGTGAAGAGCTTCATAGAGTGGTCCCCATCAAGTGGCATTGGGAGATTAAGGATCATACTCAGAATTCATTATTGGTTTCGTCTTTGTCCAAGATTGAATTATTGAGATTGACAAGTATTGGTAAAGTCAAAGTGAAAGCCAGGAGGGGGTAATTATGACTTTTGAGGAATGGAACCCGAAGGCAGATGCCAAATTGCAACTTGAAAAGATTTAGATGCAAGTTTATGGCGTCCCTCAAGAGGTTCGCGATTATCTGTGTTTGTGCACAGTCGGGTCTATCATAGGGTAACCCAATTTTTTGATATGTTGCTGTGACAGATGTTGGGTTAGTACCGAATAGTACTGACATTTGTGTGGGAGAAGCTCTTTATGAGATCTTTTTTGTGGTTCAACATAAGTATCATTCGGGTTTTGAAGCTTCTGATGGCGATGCTGTAGATAAAGGAAAAGGCAAAAATAGGTAGATGATGATGAAGATATGCTGGACAAAGACGTTAAGAGGTCTAAATCTTCTTCGGAAGAGTCATCCGGTGCACATCTCTCTTCACAGGATGTGCCAATGCAGTCTACAAAATCTATTGACTTGGTTTGCAAGGAGGAAAATTTTCCACACAAAAATAGGGAGATACAAGCTAAGAAGGATGTATCCAACAGGAAGCAAATTACTATTTCAGAGTCTATTCTTCGCAAGCTAAATGCTGGAAAGGTTGATCAATATGAAGCTATTAGTACTGCTTTCAAATATGGCATAGGTCATATTGATATTTTGGGTACTCCTTCTAAGTCTGATTCAACCAAAGAGGACATGGTTCATGATTATTTTGTAAAGTGTGGTTTAGCTATTCCTGGTTTTGAAAATGTGATGCAGCCCAATTTGATCAACTTGGTAGAGCTGCTAATTGAATCTAATAATCTAGCAAGATGACAAAGGATTGTAGCAATACTTCTTCTAAAGAATCTAGTGCACACCCCACTCCGTAGGATGTGCCCAATAGGAAGAAAATTACTGTTTCAAAGTCTGTTCTTTGCGAGCCCAATTTGGTCAACTCGGTTGATTTGGAATCTGAGATGATAGGTCCAATTTGCTTGGCAGTTTCTCCTATGTTAGAAGACAAGAACACTGTAAAGAATTCGGATGATGAAGAACTGTTAGTCGAGGATATTAAGTCTGATCATGATAGTGCTCATCTGCTGCTTTCTCTGGCCAAAGAAATCTGTATTAATGCAGTGGGGGAAGATTATTCTAAGGATCAAACAACCGAGTTGGAGAAGACAGACAACACAAAGGAGGTTTTTGTGTAGGAAAAAGAATTAACAAAGATTAGTGCTAGTTGTACCAGATTGGATGAAACTGTTAATGTTCCCGTGCAATTAGTAAATCTTCCAAAGGCTTCCAATGTGACGGGTCCTGTTGAAGTGGCAGTGTCTTTTCCTTAGGTGGGACCACACAGGAGTGAACGTCTAACTGGTAAGATAGTGTCAGTTGATGTTGACACAATGGAGAAGGTCATTCATCGGGCTTCCATTCGTAATTTGGAGATTCCAAATAGTAATTTCTCTAAATCATTTCTTACTCTTTTAGATTCTGTTATTTCTTCTAATTTGTAAATGATTGGAATTGCTTTGGATAAAAATGAGGAAGGGGTAGCGATGTCGATTATAAAGATTTCAGAATTGAGAAAAAGATCGTTCGAAGGCTTTCATGAAAAAAACTTTCAAACCTCATCATGATTCTAAGGAAGTGGATCAAGACTTTATTGATGATGCTAATCTAAATCACTTATGCAGTGATTTAACTGATAAAGTAGTAGACTTTGCGGATGCTCATTTTTGTAATGATGTTGTCCCATGGAAAAAAGAAGGCTTTCATTTGTAAGATAAAAGATTCGGTGCAAGAAAAAAATAAGAAAAATTAATTTTAAATGGAAGGTATTTTTTTGGAATAGCAGAGGTCTTGGAGACTTGGCTAAACATAAATACATTTCAGATTTGATTAAGGAGCAACATCTTGATTTTGTTGCTATCCTTGAAACGAGTAAAAGTGAGTTTTTTACTTCTAGTCTAAAACACCTGTGTCGTGGACAAGACTTTTTGTGGCACTGTATGCCACCATGTGGGTGATCGGGAGGTATTCTATTTGGAGTGAATTTGGCATACTTTGACATTAGTTCAATTGATGAAGGAGACTTCTATGTGAACTTCCACTTGAGAAATAAAGAGGATGGTTTCCAATGGATCCTAACAGCTATTTATGGACCCTAATATCAAAGAGAAGTTCTTAACTGGGTTAGTTTACACATGTCACAAGGAATCATTACCCATTTTAATAGGAGGTGATTTCAATATTATAAGATGACATGATGAGAAAAATAATAATCTTTTTTATACTAGATGGCCCTTTTATTCAATGTTGTCATTGATAGTTTGGATTTGAGAGAAATTAAATTATTTGATCGAGGGTTTACTTGGGTCGATAATTTAAAAATCCTACTTTTGAGAAACTTGGTAGAGTTCTCATGAGTACAGACTGGGAGTAGAAGTTTCCTTTGGTAATGGTCACTGCTCTTGAAAGGTCTCTATCTGACCATACTCCTTTACTGCTCAATACCGGTGCAATATTTCATGCGGGAACCTAACTTTTTTCAAATTTGAACTTGGGTGGTTAAAAAGGATGACTTTTTTGATATGGTGTCCACTGTTGGATTAATGAGCATAGAAAGAATACCTCCTTATCTTGATGGTAATTTAAAATAAGGAGTCTTAGACAACATCTGAGGGGCTGGGCTCAGAGTACGAGCGAAATGTATAGGAAAGAAAAGAGACATTTGCTCGGCATCATTGATGACCTTGATAAAAAGTTAGAGAATTTGGTTTTAACTAATGATGACATTAATCTGAAGTAGCGCTCTAACGAGAGACTTGCTCAATTGTTACGGGAGGAGGGAATTAAATGGTATCAAAGATCAAAAGTCAATCATTTACTTGAGGGGGACAATAACACTAAGATCAAAGCAATGAATATTTCAACTTGAGCAGGATGAGGGAATAATAAGGGGAGAGATGCGACTTAAGAGATACATAACCAATTATTTTAAAGGTCTTTTTGGACCGTCAGAGTGCAATCATTTTTCTATGATTGAATCTTGTAGAGATGATATTCCTCAAGTCTCTACTTTGGAGAATAATCTACTTACAGATGTATTCACACACAGAGAGAGGTGATAGCCCTTATTTTTCAAATGGAACATAATAAGGCACCTAGTCCAGATGGGTTTCTAGTTGAATTTTATCAGGTGCCCTCCCTTTATTTAGTTTAAACTTTGGTATTATCACGTTGTTGCCAAAATCCAAAGATGCAAATAGGATACAACATTACAAACCGATATGTCTTCTTAATGTCAGCTTTAAAATTTTCACTAAGGTTGGCATTAATAGGATATCTTGTGTAGCCGAAAATATTATTAGGTCGACATAGACTACTTTTATGCCAGGTCAGAACATTTTAGATGCCGTGATAATTTTACATGAGACTTTTCATGAGATGCACAAGAAAAATTTAGATGGGGGTAATTCTTAAAGTGAATTTCGAAAAGGCTTATGATAAGGTCAATTGATCCTTTCTTCAATAGGCTCTTAGAATGAAAGGTTTCTCACCAAGATGGTGTAAGTGGATTGACAACTTTATAGCAGGGAGGACTGTTGGTATTAAAGTTAATGACGACATTACCCTTTCAAGCACTGCAGGGTGCCCTGAATAGTGAATCCCATAACTCGTAGTACCTTTCAAATAGCGCATTACCCTTTCAAGTGCATGCCAATGATTAGAACCCGGGTTTGACATGAACCTACTCAATTTGCTCACAGCAAATGATATATCAGGTCTTGTTGCACCAGCAAGATACATGAGTGAACCGATAATCTGATAATATCTTAATTGGTTTAAGCCAATTTTCTTATTCTTTCTCAGTGTCACACTGGGATCATAAGGAGTGGGAGAGGGCTTGCTGTCCATAAAGCCAAATCAGCTCAAGACCTTCTCCACATAGTGGGATTGCGAAAGAGTAATCCTACTCTCATCCTTAATAAGCTTGATGTTCAGAATTACATCAGCTTCTCCCAGATCTTTCATATCAAATTTCTCTGATAGGAAAGACTTGACCTCATTGATCACATCAATATTTGTGCCAAATATTAGTATATCGTCCACATAAAGGCACAATATAACTCATTCACCCCCACCATAGCGATAATATACACATCTATCAGCCTCATTAATGGCAAAGCTCGCAGAAGTCAAGGTGGTATCAAATTTCTCATGCCATTGCTTAGGTGCTTGTTTCAGGCCATACAAAGATTTCAATAATTTACACACCTTGCTCTCTTGACCCTTTACTACAAACCCATCAAGTTGTTCCATGTAAATTTCCTCATCTAACTCTCCATTAAGGAAAGCTGTCTTCACGTCCATCTGATGAACGAGAAGACCATACGAGGCAGCCAGGGTAAGTAATACTCGAATGGTGGTCATTCTAGCAACAGGTGAATAAGTATCAAAGAAATCTTCGCCTTCCTTTTGGGTGTAACCCTTAGCCACAAGCCGAGCCTTGTACTTCTCAATAATACCATCAGGCCTAAGCTTCTTCTTGAACACCCACTTACAACCCACAGGTTTACAACCATAGAGCCGTTCAGTTACCTCCCAAGTCCCATTGGCGAGAATCGAGTCCATCTCATTCTGGACAGCTTCTTTCCAATTGTCTGCATCTGGAGATGCATATGCCTCTGCAATGGACGTGGGAGTGTCATCCACGAGGTACACAATGAAATCATCACCAAAGGATTTCTCAATCCTCTGTCTCTTGCTCTTTCTAAGAGCTTCATTGTCATCCGCCTCTAGGACTTTCTTAGGTGGTTGCTCAGAAGACTCAATAAGTATAACAGTTTCAGGAATTATCTCAAAAGAAAATCTAGAAGCGCTATGCATATCTTTCATCGAAAAATATTCTCAAAAAATGTAGCATCGCGAGACTCCATAATAGTATCAACATACATATCAGGCACATCAGATTTAACTACTAAAAATCTATAGGCGATGCTTCGCTGAGCATATCCCAGAAAGACACAATCCACTGTCTTAGGCCCGAGCTTACGCTTTTTGTTAATAGGGATGGCAAAATTACCCGTGGGTTCGGGTATCCGTGGGTACCCGACCCGATGGGTTCGGGTATGGGTTTGATTTCAGACCCGCGGGTTTCAAATTTTGGGTTCGGGTTCGGGTTCGATTCTGCACCCGTGGGTACCCATGGGTACCCGAATTAATTAATATAAATTAAAAATAATGGAAAGTTAATTCAAGATTTTCCTTTAAACATAGATGTAAGATGCGGTAACTTTCATGATTATATACACCATATATTTTTCCTTTAAACATAGAAATTACAAATGAATTGATTGACAATTAATGGTTGAAAATTTGATTGCGAGGTGAATTTAATTTCGGGTTGGGTACCCGTTCGGGTACCCATCGGGTTCGGGTATGGGCGTGGGTATGTACCCGTGAGATATTTCGGGTTCGGGTTCGGGTATGAATTTCGGGTTTCGGGTTCGGGTCTGCGGGAGGTCTACCCGCCCATACCCGCCCGATTGCCATCCCTGTTTGTTAATCGGTACATTGACTTTCGCCAAGCATCCCCACGTGCATAAGTAAGAAAGTGATGGTTTTCTCCCAACCCACTTCTCATAAGGGGTCTTCTCCATGTTTCTGTTAGGAACTCTATTCAGGACATGACATAAAGTCAACATAGCTTCCCCCCACCATGCCTTAGATAAACCAGCCGTGTCTAACATGGCGTTCACCAAGTCAGTCAGCGTGCGATTTTTCCTCTCGGCAATCCCGTTTGATTCGGGTGAGTAGGGAGGTGTCCTCTCATGAATAATACCATGTTCCGCACAGAAATCATCAAAGATTTTGAGAAAATATTCGCCACCACGATCCGACCTAAGGCGTTTGATCTTTCTCTCTAGTTGATTTTCAACTTCAGCTTTATAGATTTTGAAGTAGTGTAGCGTCTCGTCTTTAGCTTTCAACAAGTAAACATAGCAAAATCTAGTTGCATCATCAATCAATATCATGAAATATCACTTTCCACCCTTTGTCAACACACCATTCATCTCGCATAGATCAGAATGTATGAGTTCTAGAGGTGCCAAGTTCCTCTCCTTAGCCGCCTTGTGAGGCTTTCGAGGTTGCTTTGATTGCACACAACTATGGCACTTAGAACCTTTGGTAATAGTGAAATTCAGAATTAAACTTATGTTGGAAAGCCGATTCATAAGACCAAAGTTAATGTGGCATAAACGAGAGTGCCAAATACTCGCATCATCATTAACACTACCACAAATGTGGTTCACAGACTTATTACTGAAATCTGAAAGGGAAAAGCGAAACAAGCCTCCACACTCATAGCCTTTACCAATAAATAGTCCATACCTCGACACAACTACTTTATTGGACTAACACAACCTTAAACCCATCTCTGCATAGAAGGGAGCCACTAACGAGATTCTTGCTTATAGAAGGGACATGCTGCACGTTCTTTAGCTGCACGATCTTTCCCGAAGTAAACTTCAGATCCACTGTGCCAGAGCCATGAACAGAAGCATGTGACCCATTCCCCATTAGGACGGAGGAATCCCGAGCGACCCGATAAGAAGAGAACATATTAATGTCAGAACACACATGAACGTTAGCACCCGTATCAATCCACCAACTGGAGGACTGAAATACTGTGAACACAGAAGGTAAATTACCATACCCTGCGTCTCCAGTGTTGCTAGCGGTCACCGTGTTGACAGCCTTGGACGCCTGTCCATTGTTGGCTTTTTTCCCTCGACGGTCTGCCTGATCTGGGCATTCCTTGGAAAAATGTCCGACTTCACCACATGCGAAGCAGGGTATCTCAGCCTTGTTCATCTTATTCTTCTTGAAGTTGGTAGTCTTATTAGGCTTGTTCTTCCCTTTGTTCTTGCCGTAGTTCTTCTGAACCATATTGGCGCTGGACTAGCCCTCGGCTCCACTACCACTGAAGTCCTTAGCCTGAGCCTTCTCTTCAACATCAAGGGACGCTATCAGATTTTGGACTGATATCTTTGTCCTTTTATGTTTTAGAGTAGTGTCGAAACTCCTCCACGAGGGAGGCAGTTTTGCAATGATGCAACCGGCCACAAAAGGATCAGGTAAGACACATTCCAGGAGTTCGAGTTCCTTGACAATGCACTGTATCTCATGGGCTTGCTCTACAATAGAGCGATTATCAGCCATCTTATAGTCATGAAAGTTTTCCATGACATACAGTTCACTGCTCGCATCCGATGCACCGAACTTGGCGTTCAGTGTATCCCACAGCACCTTCGCATCTGTTATGTGCATGTACACATCACACAGACGGTCGGTAAGAATGCTAAGAATGCATCCCACGAAGATAGTATTGGCATCCGTGAAACTTTTCTGCTGCTCAGCAGAGAGATCACCTTCAGGCTTGCCTTTACTAACCCAGAATACATACATAGCCGTAAGCCAGAGCGTGATCTTGACTTGCCACCTCTTAAAGTGCACACCAGAGAATTTAATCTCCGGCCTCAGTGCGTTGGCAAAACCAGCCATTGTTAATCCAGGAAGTTGTCTACAATAAGGTTTTTGGATTGTTGAGTAATTAGACAATTTTCAGATTAAATTCCGAATATAAATCATGAACAACATTATAGAAACTAGCATGTATTTCTCTACCATACTAGACAGCACGAACAACAAGTCCATCTAGTTAAACATGATTAACCACGAGATTAGGACAGATCGAACGTACTGAGCAGAAGAAGATACAGATGTCGCGGCTGGTGCAGTCGCGACGTTGACGTGGACGACGTTATTGACGGCACGTCGCAGGAGCCGCTCACTGCGACGCCTAGCAGCAAGAACAGGAAGACGACCCGTGGTGAAGATCTTGAGTAGTCGCGCAAAGCGCTTCCTAAAAACCTTATTCGCCCTCTCCCGGTGCAGGATCTCGAAGGCAAAGGGTTCCGGAGACCTGCTCTCCCGATCGCAGGTGCACGCCAGCGCTTGGAATGGAGAAGGCTACGGTGGTAGCGCAACAGCGAGAGGTGGCAAAACTCTAACTCCTCTCAAGCCTCAAGCACACTCCTGGTGGTGGCCTAGCTATAGGTGGTTTATATAGAGAGCCACAGGTGTTCCTCCCCTTCCACTAGCAATATGGGACTAAAGGGTTCCACCATCCTCATGCTCCTACATGGGCCTTTGAGATTTCCTTTGGAATTAGTTAGCCTTTACATGAGCCAAGCCCACTATATTCCAACAGCCTGCCCCTCTCTCTCAACTTGCAAAATAGCTTGAAAAATAGACCTAGATGTATTTTCAAAAATTTTGAAGGCTTGAGAAATATTAGAGATTGCATTGAAAAAAGTACACATATTTCCGTTGACGAAAATATGTTTTCCGGGTAAAACGGAGAAAGGACTTGGATGTAAAAATTGGGGGCCTATTTGTTATATTTTTGGACCTAACCGTTATCCCGAAAAAGTAGAAAAGGGCTTGTTCACGATTTGCATTTAATGGGAGGTTTTTTCCGTAAAGTAACGAGCGAGGGACCTAAACGCGATTTAGAAAAGTTTTTCTTGCCCTCATAAAAAAACCGCAAAGAACCTTTTCATAATTTTGCAGAGACCTATGTGTAATTTAAAGGAATAGAGGGGCTTTTTCGCAAAAAAAAAAAAAACAGGGTGACAGATGGATGCTTGAGGAGCTCTCAAACCTGTGGAATGTAATGGAGGGAGTATACGATGCATGCTTGAAGTTTTGATAATTGATGACACAATCAAGGTCTTCCGCATTTTTTTAAAGAAGAGTCTGTTTTCTCAGGTGCTGGGCTTTTCTCTCTTAGCTATGCTTAATACTTTGAAAAAATGTTCTAGCTAGCATGTATGTTTATCTAGAAGATCTGGGAGATTCACCTGTTACAAAACATTTCCTATAATTCTATTCCGAATGTTCTTCATGGTAGCAAACCTGGAATTTTCGGAGAAAACACGATCCTGAATATTTCCGTAACTTATCTTACAACTGTACTGACCTAATTAACGCTGTGCACCAATGAAATTAATTGATTGAGGTGTTCTCCAGGCTTTACAATACGAGTGACCTGCAGAGTATATAAATACAAGAAATCGAAATATATAGCTGATGCATGTGAAAACTAAAAGCTAAAGTTTCTCATAGAGTCAATATATATACCTAGATTCATGCTATTGCTCAGCAGTCAGGCATACATTTCTGCAAATACTTCGTGAAGAAGCGATGGAAGAATCAAGGGCTGCTGCATATGTGGTGGCAATGAATTTGACGGCAATATGGCATTGTTATTCCTTGATCGCCGTTGATGCTTAGGTGACACAGGGTACATGTCACATTGCAGCGGTGCCGGCCGGACTTGTAGAAAGAAAACGGCCAACTTGTAATTACCAGTTAGACTACAGAAGCAAGAGTAGTCGCTGTCCTACTGTGTATATTTGCAGGGGGAAAAAAAGGCTTCCTATGTTATGCTTGATGAGGTAAGATGAGCACATTTGTTGACAAATGCAGGGCATCGTTAATTTTCTAACACAAGCAATACTTCTTGTCAAACAAACACTCACTATATATAGAAAGCAGAGATTACGTGTGTCATCTCCAATAGTGAGTGGTGCTGCACTGAAGCGAATCTTCAGGCCTGAATTTTAATTTAGACGATGGTGGTTCTCATGTGTGCAATCACCTCTTGCTAAGAAAACAAGTGTTAATTGAGAAGCGAAATTCCAACGCAACTCTTCTTCTTGGAGTGTATAATACTCATCTCCACATACGGTATATACTATACGTGGAAAACGGAAGCTGCTGTTAGCTAGCTAAGTCAGCAAGCAGAAATACAAAATCTATTTAATCCATGGATGTGTGATATGTTCTTGGCTATTTCATTAACTGAGTTTACAAGTACAGAACGGCAACTTGCTTGTATCAATTCGATCGTCGCGCACCTCAGGGAGCAATGATATGATATGCGTAGAGTTATTGATCAAAGAAACGAATCTTGACCATCAGAATGGCAATGGAAAGACTCGATCTGGAGCTGACCACCACCACGACGACGGTGGCACGACGAGCATTATTTGGAACCATCGGCGGCATTGGCGCTGGCGTTAGCCGTGCAGCGGCCAGTAGCGCGCCGCCAGTAGCTGCGCTAGCTCACTGATATTGGAGTCGCTGTTGTCCTTTTTGCCGTCACGGTCGCCACCACGGTCACCACCGGTTTTGCTGCGGTCACCGCCACGGACGTACATGATTCTTCTTCGCGCGCCGCTGCCTAACCCTTCTCCACTCTTCTTCTCTTTAGTGGCAAAGGTTTCCCATTGTGTGCGGACGCGCTTGTCGCAGGCTTTGTTGTACCGCCCAACGAGGTCTTTAACGGTGAGGGTCTTCATATCCACGCACTGCTCGATGGAGGTGATAAGTTGCATGTAGCGCGCTGGGAGCAGCACGAAGAAACTTGCGCACAACAGTAATTTCATCCACCGTATTGTCACCAAACACGCTGATGCCGGTGACGACCGACGTCGCCCGATTGGTGAAATCTTCGATAGTTTCCTCTTCCTCCATCTTCAACTCCTCGAAGTTCCTCTTGAGGGTCTGCAAATTGGCTTTGCGCACATGCTCATCTCCCATGTGCACCGTCTTGATTGCTTCTCATGCCAACTTTGTCGTGTCTTTCTCGATGAGGGAAAGCATAACTTGCTCCGACATGGCCTGATAGATGGCATACAAGGCTATCCGATCCTTCTGGTACTCCGAGGTACTAGGTTCCACAGCTTCCCACACGTTCTGCGCTTGAAAAGCGACACACATCTTCATCACCCAAATCGTGTAGTTCGTGAGTTGCGAGAACGACATTGTCATCACACTCTCCCTCTTCACCACCTGCAAGACGGACGGATAACCTCACAATAGGTGTCACTCGCTGGACAGCGTCAAACTCCTTCCTTCCCTTGCTATCCTTTTCGACACAGGGAAACACAAGGCTCTGATACCAAATATTGGAATTCAGACCCAATCTACACAATATTTTTACGGCCACACGCACATGAGTTTGAGAGAGGATTTAGAACTGTTTGTTTCGGCTTTTTATCGGCTTAAAAGCCAAAAAGTCTAAGCCGAAATAAACGACTGTCTTTTAAGCCGAACTTTAAAAAAGCCTAAAGCCTATGTATAACTGTAAGTCAAAAGCCAGTCAAGAGGAGTTTTTTTGGGGCTTTTTTTGAATGAAATAAGCCTTGCCACTAAAAGTCTTCAAAATTACCCACCAAATGCCATCCTATATAAATCGAGAATTCATCCCTCATCTCATTTAGGGTATTTTAGATTTTTCATTTATAAGCTATACTATCTAACCCATTAATAAGCTAGGATATCAGACAACATGTCTTGACTTAAAAGTACACAGTTTAAAAGCTCATTAAACCAAAAAAACTAGCTTTAAATCAAAACTCAAAAAAACTAAGCCGAAACAAACATGGCCTTAATGCTAGGTAAGGCTTACATCTTTTCTGCTTTCTTTTTTCTTATATAGATTAGATATTACATAACCACTAGCTCTAAAAAACTCTATATGCTAACAACCAAATAATCGCTAATCCAACTAATAAAGCTTCACATCAAACAAACTCTACCTTAACTTTAAAACGTTGGCACAAGATTAGTTCAACAAACAAGAGGGTGTTCGAGTGCAAGACGTGCAGGTGGATCGTCCCCGCGTGGCCGCGTCCTTCCGGGCACTGGGCGGGCACCGCGCCAACCACAAGAAGCCAAGGCTGGACGGCGGCGAGGGCTCGCCGGACTGCAGGCCCAAGATGCACGGGGGCGCCGTCTGCACGCGGGCTAGAGTTCGCCGTCGGGCAGGCGCTCGGCGTGCACATGCGGCGGCACCGCGCGGGCGCCAAGAAGAGGCGGGGGCCGCCGTGGGTGCTGGATCTGTACCTGCCGCCGGCGGACACGGAAGAAGGGAACGTCGAGGAGGAAGGGGAGGAGTTTGGGCCGGTGGCTTGGCTCCAGTTCATGGACACCGGCAATGATCGATCCCACGCTGCTTCTTCTTGGAGTAGCAAGAGAGTGCTGTCATCATGGCTGTATCTTATAATAACAGGTGTAGGTTAAACTGCTCATCCAGAAATCTAGGAATGTATAAGCATCGAATGTTTCGAACGCATGCACGAAACCTTAAGCACACCATAGCTTCTTTAAGAACTGTGCCTTATTTTTTGGGAAAGAGCATCTACACGGTTGCCCTAATAAAACTCTGGTCTTTACAGTTTAAGGTTGCCACGTCTAACCTTAAACACACCATAGCTTTTTAGACGGATGTTTGATTTGTTGCCACGATTGTGACTTGCCGCACTCTCTTTGCCTTATAACCCATAGGATCATAGACTCAATACTTTTATCGAAGTATATCATATCGGTGATGCTGAATTTTGTTGATATAGGAACAGGCCGTTAATGCTCTACAGGCTCAAAAGGCTAGCAAAAGAAAGGGCCTCAAATGGTGACACTCCATACTGATGCTGGATTTGATGGGCGTTTCTGCTTCATCACAGGTCACGACTCACGAAAGGCGAACCAGCAGTAACATGGGCCCCAACCCAAACAAGAACAGGAGAGGAAAGCCCATCCAGGCCAAGGAGCTCAGCCTAACTACTAGGGGTGCAAACGGAGCGGATACGGACGGATTTTGTTCATCCTGTATCCTATTCTAAATTTTTTCTCGGATACATAATCGGATACGGACAGTGCCGGATTCGAATACGAATACGGATTACTTGATCACGAATACGGAGGCGAATACAGTCGTTCGGATCTGAGTAGTCTCGGTCACGAATAGTTAGTCGGATAATGCGTGAAAGCAGAAACCATATATGTCACATATATTAGGATCAATCAACCACACACAAAACTTTACTATAACTTTCAAGACATGTAAGTGTTTTATTTTCAATAATAGTTGCATTCCCTACATAAGAATAATATACAACCAAGTACAATTCCAATCAACGGATGCACTTATATGATGTAGCACATCCAAGCTGCAATCAAGTGTTTCGTAGTGTAATTATAAGAGCTTGCTCAGAAAGTAGTGCAATTATATTACAACTTGCTCACATTATATCACATGCTCACATGACACTATGTTTCACATTATATTACAACTTGCCTAATCAGATAGCACATAACCAACACGCAACATCTAAAATACAGCTAGCAAGCACTGTAATTCAAACACACACATTATGAACAATATTGCAAGGGTATCGGGTCGGATATTTACCGGGTATTGGGTCGGATATTTACCGGATATCGGATCGGATATTGCTCTTCCCATATCCTAACCCATATTACATGAGATTTTTCGGATACGGATCGGATATTGCTCTTCCCATATCCTAACCCATATTACATCGGATTTTCCGGATACGAATACGGATAACATCGGTACGGATTTTTTTCGAATACGGTATCGGATCGGTCGGGAAATATCCGTTCCGTTTGCACCCCTACTAACTACGTGAAGCCCATGCCCTTGTTAGGCCTTGCCTCGCCGCGAGCCCGCAGCCTGACGACTGTAAGCGAGGCCCATGTCCCGTGCGGCGGAAGTCATGGGCTTAGTTCCCATGTTATATGTATGTCCATGTCTTCTCTCCCCCCCCCCCCCCCCTTTTTTTTTTTTACTGGTCACTTTTACTCGTACAAATATATCAAATCCACTCCTTTGCTCCATTCTAATTGTTTGTGTGTGACAGATAGAGCTGGAAATCTTCTGTACACATTTGCAGCAGCATCCAATCAAATGGTTAAAAGCAAGGTTGCCAGAATCGTTTCTTTGGTAGGATCGCCTTTCAGGATCAAATAGTAGAATCTAAGGTCTCGTTTGGCAATTTGGAACCGAGCTGTTTCTACTAGAATCTGGGAGAAATCTAACCAAACGCTAAAACTCGGAATGATTGTCCTCGAAACGTTTCTTTTTTTTCACACCGTGGTTGAATCACCCTCAACCCCGTTTCACTAGTTTCTACTAGAATCTAGAACCGTACTAAACGGTTTGCAGAAAAGTGATTCTGATTCTATTTGAAATGTTTCTATCAAGAATCTGAAACCGTTTTTATTTCTTCTAGAATATGGAACCATACCAAACGGGGCCTAAGATGCTACCTAATTCTGCAAAAAAACATAGGCGCTAAATAATCCCGCACACTTTACCCATGTAAGTCGTGCTAGCTTCTGTGAATACAAAACACGACACAATGCTCGTATAAATGACCGAGAGATGCATGGCAGGAGATGTTTCAGATGGCCACGGCAAGGTGATCAAAATCTCCAACCAACACCGATTTCTTTCCCATTGTTTTTCCGTTCTTCCCGTAACAAGAAGCTTGATGTTCCTCCAGTTTTGTTGTTTTGTCACTGAAAAAGGCTGAAACTAATGCTACGAAACAAGAGTAAAGACGACGATCGACATGGCAACTTTTTAAAACCGGCCGCGAGCGCCACGCCAACCTGATGCCCGGCGAATTATCGTCATGCGTGCGTTAAGCAAGCGATGTTTCTGGGTTACTTAAAGCGCTAAATTAAACAATTACCCTGCAGGGCATCGCCATCACAAAAGTTGATTAGCATGTGAACCCACCAATTAAAGAGGCATGCATCACAATCACTGGCTAGCTAACCTGTGTGATTTTTCAACAAACCCTTGATTCAATTGCTCGTTTCCTGGAAGCCAACCAACGCCTCCCAAAAGATTGGACTTGCTTCTACGGTAGTATTCCTATTGTACATTGATGATGTTGTAGTAGTAGTAGTAGGGGTGATGATAGGTTTGGATCGGTCTAGACTTTTGGATTAGGCCAGTCCAAAACAGCAAATGGATTGGGCTCATTTTGGATCCGTAGCTATTTTGATCAGATCTAGGCTAAATTGGATTAGGCTTCGACCTTATATTTTTCTACTAAATCGCAGTATTGCACGTATTGTGTGTTAATTTTGATCAGATGTACACGAATGTTGTACATGTAAATAGCTTAGATCAATGTCCAAGCTTTTATTTGGGTCTGGATTGGATATATGCTTATTAGCTTTAGGCTTGGATTGGAGTAGATCAAAGAAACAAAAATTTAGATTTAGATCAAACTTGTACTGAACTCCGGCCCATTATCACCCCTAAGAAGTATCCCTCTTTATCTATGCGCTCTCGATCTGAGAATTCGTCTGTTCTTCGGACGGCAAATAAATTTCTGGAGGACTACCTGAACTACTAAGATCTAAGGATTACCTGACTTTAGGGAGTATGCAGCTCCTTGCACAAATGATTACTCAAGTATACCAGTTAATTTCGCATCAGTTTCCCATTGATGGAGTGTGAGAGTGGTGGTAGATATATATGTTTTCCACTTAGTCTGGGCACCATATACACATGCATTAAGCGTAGTGGTTCTTATCTTATGTTCCACGTACTTATAATTAATTACTCTGCTAGCTAGCTAGGGCTTGTGTCTGCTGGCTTTCCCTGAAAAGTTTTCTCCCCACTTACTCTGTCACTTCAAATGATGATCGAAGAAACTCATCAACACCACGCAAAAGTCTCCACACACATATATACATTGTGGGTTTTGATGTGCATGCATGATGCATTTGCCATTTTGCCTTATTGTGCCGTCAGTTAACTAATCGCTGATCTGAAAGAAGAACTAGTTGTCTGCCTCAAACGTCCTTTTCTGCTGCCTCTGCAGATTTGTGGCACAAGGACATGCTACATTCAGACAGGTGCATATATACATGCCTTCCCCACCATGCTCACTCCCTATCATTAGGGCACATGGATGATGCTAACCAAAAGCTCATTAGAGCAAAGCAATACAACTATAGTCTATACAGTAGCAGCAGCAAACTGCTAACAAAAGGCGGCATATATGCATGTATGCGTGACCCCTCACCAGCAAATAGGTGGTGTTTTCGGTGTGGTTGGGCATCTAGGCTAGGACGAGCTCCCCTTGATTAATTCGTTCGCGTGGAGCTTATTAGCCACCTAATCTGTCCGATAAGCACGGTGCTGCCGCGTGTCGAAGCTAAATGTTTTCCTTAATCAGCAGCGGATCAAGCAAACTAAAAGGGGGCTACTGATTAATTATCATTGATGGGCGCGGCCCTCCCGTTTACGCTTATGCTTATGTGCGATCTGCCGATCTGATGGGTTGTTTTTTTTTTTTTTTTTTTGGCTTTCGGTGATGATGCGTCGCGTGAATTAAAAAGGTGGTAGTAGATCGATGCGTGGTCGGCCAGCTGACAGCAACTCGCCAAGAAGGTCGTACACGTCCATTATTATCAGCGTAAGGAAGGTGGTGTCCAAGTGTTGATCTTACATGGGTGCTTCTGTCTTCTCCGTGAGGATCGTCTTAGATGTGACTTTGATTACCGGCTTCTAACCGGTTCCGAGACTCTAGAGGAGCAAGTTCCCCCATCTCGCGCAATGATCGGGAGCGCTCGAACGTCAGCTGGTTTAGATCCCGTCAACCAGCGCCATAATATAGAAGGGTGAGATAGGCACTCGTTTAATTGGGATATTGATTACTCACGAGTTCGTTCTCTACCCGAACAAGTACCATTCGATCTGGGCTACTAGCGCGAGGTTGACGAAGACCTACACCACCAGTCCATCACTGTGAAACTCACGGTGCTCTCGTCTTCGCCATCAGGACCGAGAGAACCTCGGCGATTGCTACCTCCTTCACCGACGCTTAAGACATCACCGACCAAAAACCCTAATGGCATTGTCTTTTTCCAATCCGGGTCGGTTAACTTAATATTTTATTCAGCATTACTCTCTTGTAATCATAATCTACACTAGTTAAGACTTAGACTTAGCCCTTAGCAAAACTTACAGATCGGAGTATGTGCTCATGTTTCTTCCATAGCAGCTTAAATTTTTTTTGGTGAATTAAGTGATGCGTAAAACACGGCCAGCTGAATGTTCCTGTGTTTCAACGTACGGAACAACGAACTTATACCGATGCTATCAATGTGAGAACAAATTATAAAAATAAGAGCTGTACTTTTATGCATGCTTTGCAACTAAAAAAAAAGCATAGAAACACCTCTTAAAAATAAATAAATGAGATGTGCTTCTATGCTCTTCCTTTTAAAAATTGCACAACTATTAAAGCATGAATGAAAGGTAGATGGTGATTACTTACCCTTTCGCTTGCTTCAAGATTTGTGCAACTTGTACTAGAAGGAAGAGCATAGAAGCACCTCTCTAAATAAATTCATCACCAAACTACCTCCATTTCAAATCATACTTAGTAGTCATGTAGCAAAGTACCATAATAGCAAACAACAGTTATCAGTGACACATAGAACAACCCAGCGGAATGCTCCAACACCATCTACTGTACATGATCGTGAACACCATCTACTTTACATGACCGTGAATGTTTTTTGTTGCATCTGCAACACAGTGGGGCAAAGGAAAAAGACACATGAATTGCCTCTCTCATTACACCGCAGGGTACCTGTAGCCTGTAGGTTACCTACAAAACCCAGGAATCTGTCATTCTAAAACACTATAACTTGACTTTATATTTCATGAACATGAAATTACTTCGCATACGAAGTATAACATGATCACCCTGTATTTCTCCAAATACTTGCGCTCCTTTATCTAGAATACACTGAGATATATATTAGTTCTCAAAAGAAAAATGGCATTCGACAGCTTCGCATATGAGTTAAAAAATGCAGAGTATTTCTACGGTTCTACTTGTCGTAAAACGTAGTCGTTTACCCATTCTCGATCAACGGCACGCCAACGCAAACATAAGAATGAGAACATAAAGCACACTAAGTATAGAGGCAATAATGCTCTCTCTTTTTATTAGATTACTTGTTCTCTATACAAGGTATGCCCAATATATAGCAAAACAAATAGGAGATAGATTCGGATTCACCCACCAATAGATAGAATCCGTCCAACTCGAATTAGAATTCTATATGTTTTATAACACTCCTCTTGGGTGAATACCGCATAATGCACATGTCTCGTTAAAAACTCCTGCAAAAAAACCAATGGAGAAAAGGGATGGAGAAAAGAGTGCATTGCATTCGCACTCCGTGTTACACTAGTTGCCTCATTAAAAACCTTCATATGAGAAACTTCAGGAAAACTCACTTAGGGAAAAGGGCACAACTTATAATCTTCCAGATATGAAATATGATCTTCAGGATCATGCAAAACTGGTCATGGTTCAGGGATTTACTCCCCCTGAACTTTGCAAATCTCTAAATCGTCTCATTCCAATGCCATTAATGCATCTTTGAAAAGTAGACTTTGGCGAAGATTTTGTGAACAAATCTGCTAAATTTTCACATGACTTAGTTTGCATTATTTTTACCTCACCATGCTTCTAGAGTTCATGAGGATAGAAAAATTTAGGGGTAATATGCTTTGTAATATTGCTCTTTACATAACCCGTTTGCATTTGTGCAATACAAGCAGCATTATCTTCATAGATAATGGTGGGGGTATCGACAATATTAAGACCACATAACTTCTGGATATGGTTAATTACATGTCTCAAACAAACACGCTCATATGAGGCATCATATAAAATTATAATCTCGGAGTAGTTGGTAGAGGTAGCTACCAATGTCTGTTTAAAAGACCGCCAAGAAATGGCTGAACTACTGCGGAGGAACATGAAGCTAGTCTGAGATTTGGCACCATGGTTGTCTTGGTTCTTCCGTAAAACAATCGAAGATCTTGGGTACCTTGGAGGTATCTGAGTAAAGTCTTGACACCGGCCCAAGTCTTTTGGTTGGGGATGTACTGTGTCTTGCTAGCAAATTTACTGTGAATGCAATATCATACCTTGTGCAATTCGCAAGGTACATAAGTGCACCAATAGCACTTAAGTATGAAACTTCAGGTCCTAATTAAGACTTCCTCATTTTCCATCTTTGGTCTAAATGGATCTTTATCTGCTTCAAGGGATCTTATAACCACGAGGGGGGGTTAAAAGGATGGGATTTATCGATGTTAAATCTTTCTAATACCTTCTTGGTATAGGGATATTGATGTACAAATATTCCTTCTGGAAAATGTTAAAGCTGTATGCCTATGCAAAATTTGGTTTTACCCAAATCTTTCATCTCAAACTCCGTCGTGAAGTAAGCAATTGCTTAATTCATGTATCTCCTTTGTGGTTCCGATGATATTCAAATCATCGACATATACAAAGATGATACATAATCCATTCTGGGATTTCTTTATGAACACACAGGGACAATCATCATTATTTGAATATCCCTTCTTTAGGAGGAATTCACTAAGTCGGTTATACCACATTCTTTCTGACTGTTTTAATCCGTATAGCGATCTCTGCAGTTTGATGCTATACAAGTTGTGATTATTAGGATCCGAAACTTTAACTCCTTCAAGGACTCTCATATAAACCTAATCTGAGTGTTTATGGCATTCTGCCATGGACTTTCGTTCTGGATCCAGTTCAAAAGTTTTATCAATTTTAAAGGCAACATAAATATTGACAATTGTAGTCTTTCTTTTATATAATTCTCCTGAATCCATATAATTGGTGGACATTTCTTCAGTTATTTCTTCCAGCTCATCGTGATTACCCGTAACGATAGAGTCTGGGTGTTCCGACTTCCCAGCTTTAGATTGTGCGCATAATTTATGCTGGGGTTATTATCTTCAGGATTTTTTCACTTTACGGATATTACCATCTGCAGAATGGTTCACTTTAGGGATTTTCTCAATATCAGGTTGAGCTTCTTTCACTATCACGGATGGTGATCTCATTTGACTAGTTCTCTGTTTTTGCGGACATCTCCACGAAATTGAGTATCGTGCACTTGGAGGCCTCCCGCTCTTCTTATCATGAGGGGCAAGAGTGGGTTCAATATCCTTCAGGAGTATTTTCACTCTTTTAGGTGCATTTACAATAGGTATGTGATTTTTTGTCACTCCCTTATGATCAGTGAAGGCATTTGACAGATTATTAGCTATTTGTTGCAGATTTATTATCCTATGAACTTCAAGTTCAGTTTCTTTAATGTGTGGATCTAAGTACTGAATGCCAGTGATATTCTAATCAATTTTCCAGCATTCCTTAATGTGGTACTTATCCCCCCTAATGCCAGAAAATTATCCTTGTCAAAAATACAATCAGTGTACCGAGATGTGTACATATCTCGTGCCATAGGCTCAAGGTATTTAATTATCAACGGAGATTCATAACCTACATAGATCCCTAACTTCCGGTAAGGGCCCATGGTGGTACGCTGTGGTGGAGAGATTGGCACCTATACAGTATAGCCAAATTTTTGCAGATAGAAAATACTTGATTCTTTCCTATGCACTATCTGCAAAGAAGAAATTTTATGATATGCAGTTGGTCTGGGTTGAATTAAAGCCATAGTGTGCAGCACTGCATGACCTCAACAGCTATGTGTAGCTTACAATTTTGCAAAAGTGGCCTAGCAGTAAGTTTTATTCTTTTAATTAATGACTCTATAAGACCATTTTAAGTGTTGACATGCGGTACGGAATGCTCTGTATTAATGCCCAGAGCCATGCAATAATCATTAAATGCTTTTGAGCTAAACTCACTAGCATTGTCCATTCGAATAGACTTGATCCTTTCTTCTAGAAAATAGGATCTTAACTTAATAATTTGGGCAATTAATTTAGCAAAAGCATGGTTCCTAGTAGCTAAAAGACATATGTGGGACCATCTAGTAGAAGCGTCTATTAGTACCATAAAATATCTAAAGGGGGCCAATAAGGGATGAATAGGTCCACATATATCACTCTGAATTCTCTTCAAGAAATTTAGGGCTTACTCCCTAACCTTTAGTAAGAGGGTCTAACCATGAGCTTTCCTTTGGCACAAACATGACATACAAAATCTTCAAATTTAGAAAAAAAATTATAGTTTTTATGCTATGGCAAGCAACATTATTGACGAGTACACATACCATGGGTAACCCCATCAGCCCGGAACCACGAACGGGCTGACCTCCTTAGAAGCCCAGTTCTGGCGAAAGGCCCGTGGGCCATAAAGAATGGGCCTGACCCTGTTTAGAACCAGCCCCGGGCGGCCGGCAGACTCCAGCCTCTTAGGTCGGAGCACGCGGTCGGTCGGCTCCACCAGCACTCGAGGGGTCAAGACCCGCGCTGACGCCAGGCCAACTGCCATGTGTGCGCGACGTCCCCTGACGTCCGTACCAGGGTAAGCGGTCCCTTCCCGAGGACGTCAGAGGACGTGCCAAGAAGTCAAGCCCCAGTCCCGTCATCCTGACACACCACGGAGGAGAGCGCCCCCTCCCGAGGCCAAGCTGAGGTCAAATACAATTAACTGCCGGAGCTAACGTTCGTACGGAGCAGTGCATCACCTTGTCAGCACGGCCGAAGACCCCCTGCTGCGGGACTACCAACCCGGCGTGGGGTTAGGCGGAGCCCGGTCGGACGACAAGACAGAAGACCAGACTCCAAGGCGTACAGCACCCCTTCCTTTTTCTCTCCAAACTCCCATGTAACCTGCCACCTCCGAGTATATAAGGAGAGGCGGGACTCTGGAGTGGGGGGGATCGGGCAATAGAACAAAAAGAACCCGTCGAACCCCTGTCTCATTTGTAACCCACTGGGCGATCGTTCACCTGACGAAACAATACACATCGACAGCTCGAACTGGAGTAGGGACATTCAGCCCGAACCAGTATAAACCCCTGGCCTCTTGAGTCAACCATTCGAGGAGAGGGAGCGCGCGACCCCCACTAACCAAAAATTCGTATTGCCGGTGCACGAAACACCGACAATTATTAATTATTCTTCTCATCATATTCAACTCAGGATGTCCCAGTCGATCATGCCAGATCTTAAATATTTTTGGGTCTTTAAGGATATTTTTATCGCAACATAAACTTCAGGTTTTATATATGTATAATATAACCCAGAGGACAAAGATGGGGGGTTTTCAACCACTCGTTTATTGCACCTATTAAACTTAGTCATGAGAAGATATTCGGTACCATCCTCATTATCAGTTTCCATATGGAAACCATTAAGACAAATGTCTTTAAAACTTAACAGAGTATGATCAGACTCAGGGTATAATAGGGCATTCTCAATTATTATATAAGTGCACATAGGGAGAACTACAATGGCTCTTCCAGTGCTAACTATAAGTGCATCGCTTCCGACGATGGTCATAATATTTCCAGTTTTCTTAGTGAAAATCTGAAAATATTTAGTCTCCCTAAGAATAGAATTTGTGGTGAAATTATCTATGAGACATATTTCCCCCTCCGCCATAGGATTATATGATTGTTCTATATTAAAATAATAAATTTTAATCAATTCAATTATTGCAACAAGAATATATTGAAAATATTGAACAAACGTAGCATAAACGAGCAAATATTATGGGAAATGACACTTTATTGAGTTACAACTGATAATCGCTCAACAGGAGCATAAACCAAATGTTCATTCAGGAACATAGACCAAATGTTCATTTAGGAACATAAATACTGAACTGATATAATAAGGCTCTTAAGGAGACTCCACTAAGCAAAATACGACATCGGTTAATAAAATTAAAAGGGGTAACAGGGAGACTAATGCATGTCTCCATATAAATCATGTTCCTCCTCCTTAGAAACATTGGTATTTTTCTGGAATTCCTCAAGTTCGGCACCAAAAAGATCATCTTCATCCATAGGTGTGTTCCCAAATCTGAGCAGGCTCTCTTTGAACTTAGCCATCGGATCAAGGGTAGTATCATCCTTCTTCTCATCTTCTTGCCCAACAACTGGTTGATCGGTGAAGTGTGCCTCAACCTTATTTCGTTGATTCTTGTGGAATCTTCCAGTGGATTTCATGTAAAGTTACACCAAATTCTTTGGAGTGCGACAAGTGCGCAACCAATAGCTGACAAATCCACACCTAAAGCATGGCTGGGGAGGGTTAGCAGCCTTATTGGCCTAACCCTGCTTGTAGAAGGTTTCTTAACCCTTTCCTTTACCTTGCCACTGGGGTTTGCCCTTCCCCTTATTGTTTCTAACATGCTGAGCGTTATAATGTGCTTCAAGCAATGTTTGACTTCTGTTAAAAAGTGCATGATAATTTTTATCAGGAGTTCATCATGTTTTTCTGCCTCTAGTAGAACATAAATAAGCTCATAGTACTTCTGGTACTTTGCATGATGGTACTATTGCTACAGTATCCTTATATTGGGGTGAAAGGTGCACAACATTTTGTCGATCATCTCAGCATTAATAACTTTTTGGTCACAACATGTTATTTTTGCGACAAGTTTGTGGATAGCAGAATTATATGCTGCCACAGTTTTGAAGTCCTAAAAGCATAGGAGGGTCCATTCGTGTTGTGCTTCTGGCAACAGTACGGGTCTTTGCTAGTTGTATCATTACTTCAGGGAATTCCACAATGCCATCGAGGCCTCCTCCATCATGTATTAAGCCATTAGGTCCGGATGGAGATGGTGTCTCAGGAAATGCAAAGCAACACATTTTACGTGTTTGGGAATAGTAGGGGCACTAGCTTCAGGCTGGGCAATAGCACCTCTATGTGAGGTAATTGCTGCCATCCAGGGCAAGCTCAGCAAACTCTCTCTTCACGATGTCCAACATATCCTGTGTGGAAGCAATATTGAATTTTACTTCTGGTAAAATATTAAATTGCTTGCATCTTATTAAATCAGTAAAGTTTGATCTATATCTATTCAGTAGATAATTATCTATATTTTTTCCATATCTTTTCTAGAATTTTTTGTAATATTTTGTTAATCATTAAGGAATTTTCACCATTGCTAAATGGCAAAAAAAAATTAATATAAATTAAATATGTAATAATGCTAAGAAAATTAATCCAGAGACATGGAGCTCATAATATGCCATCTGAAATTTTCAAAAGTTTTTCTAGTATTTTTCATAGTTTTTTGTTAATTACCAAGCATTTTTCAGAATTACTTAACAACAAAAAAATTAATTTCAGCACATAAAATATAAAATATTGCTAACAGAAAATAAAACTGGAGCCATGGCATAATCAATATGTCTTCATATTTTTCTAGAATTTTCTAGCAATTTTCATAATTTTCTGTTAACAATTAAGCAATTTTTGAAATTACTTAAATAACAGAAAATAAATTATAGTTCATATTAAACATGGCATAATACTAGAAAAAATAAACCCATCGTATGGAACTCCTAGTATGTGCTAAAACATAATTTTACCAAATTTTCAGAAGTCCATATATCTAGAAATCTAATTTCTAGTATTTATCAGTAATTTTTAGAATTATTAATCTCGCACCTTCACCTTTGTGTCTGCTAGATTTTGCAACCATCTTTGCAGTTCCACACATAATTGCAGTTGAGATCTTATTACCTACCATTGACGACATCGTTTACTTCTCTTGATCAGGATTTTTTTAGACCTCCCATTGAGTGCCCTTCCTTTAGGTTTACCTATTAATCGGTATCCTCCATTGCTCCAGATAATTTTCATGATCACCTACCAATTGCAAGTAACTCACATGACTCCACCTCAAAGTGAAACCTCACAGCGTTCAAGTTCAAGCGACCTCACATATGTTATATTCTTCTTTATGCCAGGTACATACCAAACTCTCGTCAATGTGTAATGTACTCCATCATACATATACAATATAATTGTCCCCACCTCAGTAATTGCACACTCCTTGCAATCAGCCAAGTAAACAGTTCCATACGTCGGGCGTAGAGATCCTTCGTCAAATATCTCCCTTGCCGAACATATGTAGAAACAATAACCTAAATCTAATATCCATCCATGAGAAGTACAATATTAACAAACGACAAGTACATCTGAATCATCTTTTTGCCACCGATATTGAGCATGCACCCCTCATTTACTTCAAACTCAGACAATGCTTTATCATATGACTTTTCTCGTCACATCGACAACATACATGTATGCCCTTGCTCTTGCCCTTCTTTTTTTCATAACTCTTGCTTTTGCCTACAATACCTACTGCAACCAATGCTTGACCACCCGAGGATGAAGATTTTGATGGCTTCTTTAAGGAATCTGCATCCAAATATGCAACTGCCTTGTTGAAGTTGAGTGTGCTTTTCCCGACAAGAATATTCGTCACCAATTGCTCCTAAGATGGTGGTAGAGATGATACCAGTATTACGACTTTATTGGTATCCTCAATTTGCTTGTTTACACAAATAAGTTATGTGATAAGCTTTTGGATGACATTGAGATGGTTAACGAATCTGTACCTTCTTCTATGCACAACTTATACAGTTGTCGCTTCAGCACCCACCGGTTTGTCAACAACTTTTCCATATACAATTATTCTAAGTCATTCCATAATTTATTCGATGAATTGTCCTTGATCACCGAATACTTTACCTCATCGGAGAGATATAAACATATTGTACTGATAGCTTTCTGCTCCATCACCTTCCAATATTCTTCATACGTCTTTTCCGGTTTGTTCCATTCAAGAGAAACGATTAACTCTGGCAGAACAAAGACATCCTTCACCACACATTGTCACATGTTGAAATTTTCTTTGCCGTCAAATTTCTCTACTTGATTCCACATCATCGACATCTATCATGATTTTATGCCACCTGACGTTTTACCGACCTTCTCACAAATCTCATTAATCTGGCCTTGGCTCTGGTACCACTTGTTACACTCTGATACCCATTCATATGTGCAATAGCCCCTCTGGATTGGATCAAGGTTTTTTTAAATGCGGCATGAGCGTGCATGATCTCAGGAACGAAGATGGTGAATCTCATACAGAAAACCAAAATAACAATGTTGAAGCAACCACAACGAGAGCGAAAAGATTTGGCGAAGTTAACAACAAATTCTTTAAGCACAACATCAAAAGAGTACAAGAGATTGTTGCTCTCTCAAACCTTTTAGAACCTTTGGATCCTTGCCCTATACAAGAATCTAGTGTTAAAGAATAACCTAATCGCTAATCCTCTCGTGCTCCTCTTGCTTTGGATGAGTTGGTTTGTGGCTTCATGGTTGCTTGGGTTCTCCATGACCACCTCATGGGTTTATATATCTCCCCTAGTCCTCCTCCAAAGCAAATAGGAATACTACTCTGAAAGCATGTAGGAATCCTAATCCTACTAGGATTCATCAGCACACCTTTTCAAATTCTAAAAGGCTATATATGAGTTACCATAAATAACAACACCATTAATGTATTAAAATGCAGAGCTGAAAGGCTCGTACCAGCCTTACCCTCCAAGAAGCAAGCAAAGCGGGCATCATTCTAGCTACGGTGCTGCCTCCGACACCGCCTTGCTGCTTCTCAATGTCCCACTTCATGCATGTGGCCTTTGTCTTCCAAGGCAGCACTATGATCACCTTCTCCCACCTCATCGTCATGTCCTTAAGGAACTCCTTGAGCGCATTCAATAACATCTGATCATCGTCGACACTCCATGTGCCGTCACTACAAGAGAAACATCCTGTAGTGGCACTTTTATTATATAATAAAGGCATAATTTTATGTCTCTATATGGTTTTAAAGGTATATCTCAAAATATCACAATAGTGCATCTACGTGCAGTGTCGCTACGGGCCCTCCAGAGAGCGAAAAATATATTGGAACCAATCTTCAAGCTCAAGACCATGTGAATAAACGAGTAGCCCGACTAACAATCTCAACCTTGCATCACAAGTTACTTATACTCATATTGTAATTATTAGTAGTAGTACACAACATGTCTTAAACATCTCAAATAATGTCTTTCGAGAATAAAAGAATGCCTCAAATAACGTATCTACAACATAAGGTTGATTTAAGAAGTATATCAAAAAAAATGTCTATATGATTTGTGTTTTGATAATTTAAAAATGCCTCAAAAATATCTCTACGGTCTACATTTCATGTTAAAAAATGTCTCCGAGTAGTATCTCTACATTTAAGTCACATTATAAAATACCGTAAAAAGTGTCTTTACAATATACTATGACAATTTGTAGAGACAAATAAAAAAGTGTATAGAAAAGTGCTTTATGTAAGGTTTTTGTTGTGCGTCCCCACCCTTCCATCCTCTAGCATGGCCATTTGTGTCGGCCGCCTCGACTCTCGAGTCAAGTGGCTTGCCCTTGCATAGGAACTTCTTGAACAAGCCCCTGGCGGCGGTGGCGGCGCTTGACTTCGCCGCACAATTGACGACGACTGGATGGGAGTAGTGATCGGATCTGCTAGCTTTGGGGGCAGCGGGGTCGGGTTTTGCCACCAAGCATGGCGGGATGTGGGGACGGGTCTAGGGTGGGTTCTTGGGCAGTTCTTAATTGGGAAGGAGGTGGCCACGATTGATGGAGACGTCGCCACTGATAGCGGAGGAGGGTGTGAAGGGGGCGATTCAAATGAGGATGGAGGTGAGGACCTAGAAGGCCAGGAGGAGGGAGTAGGCTGCGGCGAGGAGAAGCACGGTCTCGGCAATATAGATGGCGGCATAGAGGTAGGCCCCGTTCGTTTCAGCTTCTGGACAGCTTCTGCTTTAAAAAAAGCGAATTATTTGCCGAACGGGAGGATTCTGCACATCTTCTCTGAGAATCAGAAGCTGATTTCTATATATAATCAGAAGCTATCTGAAACCTGATTCTCACTGATTCTTGCTGATTCTCACCGGCTTGGTCCGGAATCTAGAAGTTGTAGCCGGCTTGACCCGATTCTCCCATAATCAGAAGCAGCTTCTCCTATAATTCAGAATCCATAATCCAGAAACTGAAACGAACTGTACCGTAGTTGTAGATTGTAGCATCTATCCGAGGGGTTGAGATTTGCAAAGTTAGATGTGTAAGGACGGAGGCTTCAAGCGTGAAGGGGATCGACTGATCAAGGGACTGCTTGCGAGAATAGTGTAACCGATAGGGAAATAGCTTGCTATTTGGTATTTGCGGTGCCCCATCTATCGGCGCAGATTTTCTATGGAAGAGGAGAGAATGGACAACAAATCATCGCCAACTCCTATTTTGAAGCAGTAGAGATAACCGTACTTACGTGGTAGGTAGGTAGCGCAGCAACAACATCATTAGCTAACGGTTGGGTCAATGATCAAACTAAAGAAGGCCGCGACAGTTGCTTCATTTCTGATCATTTCCTTTCATTCGTAGTTACCTTTTCACCTGAGCCACCGTCACATCAGATCCCCAGATGAGCTCTCCAACATCTGTGAACCGGTCGGACGATCGATCGCAGAATTGTACTTGTACCATCTCGTTCATTCTGTCCACCCACTTCTTGGGCCAAAGCGTGAGCTCCTGCCTCGCAGCTGATGGCAATGCCCATGAGCCAGCTACTGAACCGATCAATCAACCCGTCAGTTTCTTGCCGGCTACCTAGTTCTGAATGACAAGACAGATCTGACTTAGGCTCGCAGAGAATGATCGATCGGTCTGAACACGAGCAGAGTATGCCTGCTGCATCTCCCAGCAACGACAACAAAACAAGTAGAGATCGATTTAAACGCATCGGGCTGCACACTTCTATGCACGAATGATGATAGCCAGGGATAGAATATACCATGCACGATGATCCTGATGGCACAATGTAACGTCATTATCGTTGACACTCCCATGGTTTAACTAATCGCTAGCTATTACCGCCACAATCTGTTGAGCGTTAACTAATGTAAAAGTGCAGCAAAAGGGTCATACGGTGTGCAAAAGATATCAAATTTTACCAGCACCTCTCTATCTATCTGTCCTGCGGTGCTTGCGTTATCGCTCATTAGAGTACTGATGCGGTCGATGGCTGCGTCGCTTTTACCGATAGAATACATTTTCAGATTACTTTGTTCGAGTGTAGTATATAATCATATACGGCCGGCCGTCTGAGCGGTTAATACGAGTTAAACAATTCGGGGTCAGTATCGTTAAATGCAATCAATTTTAATTATATTTAGAGAGGTGAATATTTTGTGCTAGCTGGTACAAGTTGCACAAATCTTGAAGCAAACGAAGGGGTAAGTAATCACTATCTACCCTTCATTCATGCTTTAATAGTTGTGCAACTTTTAAAAGGAAGAGCATAGAAGCACCTCTCTTATATTTAATTAGAGCAGCAGTATTAGTAGTATGCACGTCGCTACGACCACCGCACGGGGTGTCAGCGTGTTACTATAACATGCATGATGGATTTCTCCTACTCTGATCACCAAGCTAATTAAGCTAGCGTGGCCTCACATGATATTTGACGAGCGACTAGCTGTAATCAACTAATTACAAGTTCGTAGTTAGCTTAACTCCCACTAAGTCGATCGACTTTTTTACAAGTCATGGCATAAATTGAGCTCTAGTTAATTAATATGAAATTTGGTATGACCGCCAATGACATTAATGGCTGATATCTTTGCATTTTCCTTTTTAAAAAAAGTCAGATTGATTTAATGCTTTAGCCGAAGGATCGATGAAACCAACCAAATTCACGTGTCCTTGTTTGATCCTTTCATGATCATAGGTAGATATAGCTAGCTTATCAAGTTCATTAGCATGCACCTGGTGACTAACTAAGTAACTAGGCCAAAGGGATTATTCCGCATCAACTAAAGTGGTTACATAATCCCTTAATATCGATCGATATATCGGTGCTTGCTTTTGCTTTGCTGGTACATATAACATATGTAATGGTATGGGAATAGTGACTCAAAAGTCGGACGAGAGTCGATTGAAGTAGCCTCGTAGCTAGCTGCTGATCAAATCTTAATTCTTTATAGCAATGACGGTTAGTGCGTGCAGTGCTTACTATTATATCTTAAATTAGCCAGTTAACTACTACATCCTCTTGCAATACTGGTAACTTGGCCGGTTCTACGATCCTAGGGCTGCTTGTACGTTGTGTAGATACCTCTAGTGTAAGGGAACATTTTTAAATGAGCTGATCGATACAAGAAACTCAATGCAGCGCCTCACAGCTGGCTAGCTGCTCAACACAACATGCCCTATGAAATATGAATTGAGACTTTACTATCTTTTAGAGGTACTAATATTTATATTGCTTGGTACCACTTGGTACTATTTTAATTAATATAAATTTTTGCTACCTTTTAATGATGGTAAAAGGTCTCTTATATACATTGTTGCAATCTATATGATGTGGTCAATTGCTCTATTTTCAGGGGCGTACTTTGATTTGCTTGATTTCTTTTCTCTCTCTCTCTTTCCTAAGGAAAAAAGTTACAAGGTAGGAACGACAATGTCAATTGGCCCCACTCATACCATAGCTCTCTGCTGACCTCCGGCATGGGCAGATGCGCTTTGACTCGGGCGCTAATGGAAGCAGAAGCTTTCGATCTTTTCCTGATGAACCACCTCCACCGTGCAAATAAAAAAGAGTACTTATATACTACTAGGCAGGATGTGCGGCACGCCTAAAATTTATCCTGTTTTTTTTTTCTAAAAAAAGACTGCAGGAGGATCTAAACATTTTTTTTTTTTGAGCGATCTTAACACTCTATACGTTCACCGGTGAATAATACATTTTTTGAAAAATATTATAGGTCGAGTTGCAAAAAAAAAATATAGAGATACAGCTGTATACATATATTTCTTATTCCAAAAAATATCAGAAATCGAGTTACAAAAAAAAGAGAGAGATAGGGTTGTACACATATTTCTTTTGACGGATTTGGTTAACACTTTATTATTATCCGGTCAACCTTCTTTTGTCGAGTTTAACACTATGTGATAACCGGGTAATAATACATGTTCCGAAAAATATTAGAGATGTCAACCTTTTTTTGTCGAGTTTAACAATCTATGTGTTCACCGAGTAATAATACATATTTCGAAAAATATTAGAGATCGAGTTGAGAGAAAAAGTCTAGAGATTAAAGATCGAGTTAGGAAAAAAAGTCTAGAGATAGAGCTGCACACATATATCTGTTGATGAAAATATTTTTTTCGGGAAAAATGGAGAAAGGACTTGGACATATATTTCTTTTGATGAATTTGGTTAACACTTTATTATTACCCGGCTAACCTCATTTTGTCGAGCTTAATACTCTATGTGTTAACCGGGTAATAATACATGTTTTGAAAAATATTAGAGATGTCAACCTTCTTTTATCGAGTTTAGCACTCTATGCGTTCATCGAGTAATAATACACTTTTCAAAAAATATTAAAGATCGAGTTGAGAAAAAAAAATATAGAGATTAGAGATCGAGTTGAAAAAAAAATTCTAGAGATAGAGCTGTACACATATTTCTATCGACGAAAATATTTTTTTCGAGAAAAACGGAGAAAGGACCTGGATGTAAGGGTCGGGGACCTGTTTGTTATATTTTTGGACCTGATTGCTATCCTGAAAAATTAGAAAAGGACTCGTTCGAGATTTGTATTTAGCGGGGGGTTTTCCGTAAAGTAACGAACCAGGGACCTAAATGCAATTTGAGAATATTTTTCGTACCATCACAAAAAATCGTAAAGGACCTCTTTGTAATTTATAGAGACTTATCTGCAATTCAAAGAAAAGAGAGGAACTTTTTTGCAAATTGCCATGGAGGTGAGGTGGATGGCCTGAGCTCTCTCCAAATCTTTCCCATATATATAATAGAGTTGATATATTAATACAACAGTATATATTATATGCAGCCGGAATTAATCGGAGCACGGTTAATGCAATGAGTGTAGGTCGTCGACATAGGAGGCCTTTTTAATTTGGTTATTATCTTTTAATTACTCTAATAAACAACCCTTTAATTAAATTTCTGACGTGCACACTTTCCCTGGCCTTGAGGTATAGTACACGTCTAGCCGTCTAGGTACGTGTCGCCGGCCACGAAACCAGATTCAATCCGCAAGGCACTCGATCGATCATGCACAAGGAAATCGTGAGGCTGAGCCGGTTAATTGATTGATTCATGGAAGGAAGAGAAAAGAACACCCATAGTGAAGTGAAGCCAGCTAGCTCCTTCAGCTGAAACGCGTGCGTGCGTATCGATCCTAGCTAGCTCTCTAGCCAGCATGACTGGTCAACGCTGCCTACGTATAAGCATGTATGATCCTCTGAAGTCAATAGTCAATACTACTAAGCTTGCTGCCTCTGTCCGCTGGTGCCAGCAACTGGTGTCGAGTAGCCAGTGGTAGAGAGTGTCAACGGTGTCAAGTGGCCATTAGCTCAGACTGCAGGGCCCAGGCATGCATGTACCGAAAGCGAAGTTGTCAACTCCGGCCAAGCCCAGCAGGCAACAACTGGGGACCAGCCTGGCAACTCACGAGGCTGGCTCCAAGAGTGACGGGGAGGCTACTGCTATCTAGCAAACGGAGGCGGTTTCCGTGGTGCAGATGGAGTCACAATACCGACGGCTGAATGCAAATCGGATTATCAAAATCAGCTTGGAATGGATACTATGTATGCACTGTACTAATAGCGAGATCAATGTAGCACATGTATTGTACCAGTGGATCCGATCCGCTGGTTACTAATAAATTGAACGGCTGAGATCGCAAACGGTCTTTAACTTGCAGTCGTAATGGCGACTCCAAGTGATCTCTGTTTGTAGCAAGCATATAATACATGTAAATGCACGAAGTTCTCTAGAAAAAAAAAAAAGCAACCACATGCCGCGTCAAGAAACTTTAGAATAGAAAAGGGGGGATTTTATTTTTCAACCCTCATCTCTAAAACCATCTAAAATACAATTCTCAACTATCAATACCAGGCCACATGACCCTCTTGCCCCGATCCAGTCTGGTTTTGATCTCACATGTAAGTGGTTTTGATGTGTGGACATTAACGTGACCTTGATGTGGCAATGACTTGCTAATAAAACATATATATTTCTTATGTCGAAGGGTCCACATGTCAGTAACTACTAGCTTCTTCTTCCCCTTCTCTCTGCACCCTTCTCTCTTTATTTCATCCACCTAACTTGATCTACCATGTGCATGTCGGCATGCCACCGCCAACCCGAAAATCCCAGCAATTGGCACCACTTGCCAACATCGCCCTCCGTTGCTTGTACCTCTCCCTATCTCTACGCCGTTGCACCTCTGTAACATCCTAAAGTTTGCTAATTATATAATCAGTAGCTAAAATGTTATCTTGCATTTGTTATGAAATTATCAGAATTTACTAGCTTTTCTAGAATTTTTTGCATTTGAAAAATACCTTTTTCATTTTCTGGCTGCTTCTTTTGAATTTGAATTTTAAATTCAAGACTATACAAAGTCTGGAAGTATTTTATTTAGATTTTGAATAGTCCAGAGAGCTCGGCCAAAAATTTTCATTAATTTTCGAGAAGGGATGCTATTTTTGCAAAAATAAAAATTTTCAGCTAGTATAAATAACTGAGGCAATAAAATAATCTATGACAAAGATCTAGACCATCTAAAATTCTGGGAAAATTACATAAACATCAATGCCACATCAAGAGCACCCACCAAAAAAAATTTAAGCCTTGGAATTAGTTTGATATTTCTAAGAACCCAGAGTTGCTTAGATGTATTGAAATTGTATGAAATCTGAAAATGAAAAGCGGCCGGCTTGAAACCCATCTTTGACAGCAAGAAGGCGTATTATGGCCAAAAGCATTTCCCCCTCGCATCGTCTCTCTCTATTTCCTTATCTCTGGCATGATGGGGCCACGCATCAGTCCCCCAGCCCCGTCAAGTGCCACCCTTGCCCAGTCCTCAAGCCTCTTGCGCTAGCTCACGCACCAACCGGCACAACCCCGTGATGACCCACACAGCCCGCAATGCAGCATGTGCTCAGAACTCAGCCGCCATGTTGCTGCGCCTCATTGGGCCTCATCGCCAGCTCCAGCCACGCCACCTTGTGCCACCCACACCGTGCTTACTTGTTATCGTTGACTAAATCTCGCTTTATACTAATTTGATAACATGGTAAGATATCTATTCCTTTGATATAGCTAAGCATATACTTATAATTATAATACATTATAAGTCTTTATAAGTACAAATGTAGTCACCCTTGCTTGATGATGTTCAGAGAGAGGAAACCATAGTCTCCAATGATGCTTATTTCACCGTAGGTTTCAGGTGTAAGCATCTAGACCCCTAATTTTAGTGATTAATGATGTTTGATTGTCAAGACTAACAATGTTTAAAAGTTTCAATATGAATTAGTGCTTGACTTTGGCATAATAGGAGTTCTTAGAGCAAGTACAATAGTAAAGTCCATTGCAGGCTAATAGTAAACTAAAAGCCAGTTTATACAATAACTGTCTCTAAAAGTTATCTCTAGATGTTGTGCAATAACTATCTCTTCTCTCTTATATATAAACGATTTACCTATGCATCCATGCAAAGCTGGCTACTAAATAAGAGCCAGCTATCTTCTCTCTCCTCTTTTCTCACTCTGCCACATAGACCAAAGCTGACATGTACAAGCTTAGAGCCAGCTGACATGGCCTTATTGTACTTGCTCTTAGTGTTCATGGATCCTTAAAAAGGTATAATTAATGATGAAGCATGAAGATCAAGGACATTGTATTTAGAAATGATCCAAGGTGTTGAGAAGGGATCATTGTAGCGTTAGGTCCTTATTTTGCTTTGACCATACTATTAAAGGGGTTTAGGCTAATAGCTTGAGCTTGGTTAAGTTGGGTAACTAGTGGTGATGCGCACTAGGCTTGTCTTGCTCATCTATAATCAAAGGAAGCTGTTGAAAAGTTGAAGTTGCAATGGAATCAAAATTGAAACAATATTCCCTAAGTTTGAAAATTGACAGCACATTCCGAATGATCCCTTAACTATCGGACAAGGGAGACGATCATTATAGCTGAATGTGGTATTTTTCAATGTGCTAAGAAAATTGCACATACCGGATGATCCTATAGCTAGCGGACAAAAAAGCGGATCATTAAGGCCAAAGGTAGTGTTTTTCAATGTGTTGAAAAGTTACACATTCTGCATAATCCAAATGATCCGAAAGCTATCGGATGATATGGATCATCAAGACAAAGAGTTAAAATTTCATCAAAATCTCAAAAAAATTCACCGGCATTTCTATCCTGGATTATACGTGTGTCCCAGGAAAATCCCCACAGGTTAAAATTTTTAGGGAAGAATGTGGGGCCCAACACGCAGGGACAGAAGGGACCGAGAATGTGACCAACGGCTCAGGCTGCCCCCCTGCATTAAATAAGGCAGGCAGTGCAGGGCACACCTATAAAGGCAGCAGCCAGCTCCCGACTCCACGCTTCCCACCTCCCCCTTCTTCTCCAGCTCCTCTCTCTCTCTCCCACACACACACCCCCACGCCTTCTCTTCCCCATTTCCGTTATTAAATCTATCTACTCGGTCAGTAACCGCCTGCCTCCCTCTCTGCAATTGCAAAGGAAGGACTCCAAGAACTACCACCCCCTGCATCTCCCCGCTTTGATTCGAATTGTGAGGTAATTGCACTTATTTTCTCCTTTCTTCTTGCCGTGCTCTGTATCTTCGGTAAGACCAGATCATGGACAGTTAGAAGTAGCTAGCTCCTGTTAGCATCAATTGCAACTGCAATGCTCTTTTTGGTTTCTTCGATGCATACTTCAGAGTTCGTCTATTCTTGTTTAGTGATTATCGTAGTAATTAAGCTTTTTAAAATAGTAATCGTAGGAAGATATAGGACTGTGTAGATTGTAGAAAGATGAAAAGCCTCCCCCCCTGTTTGCACCATCTATCTTGATTTCTCCCGTTTGGAATTTGGGCGGATCAATCCATACTGAGAACGACCCAGAGATGTACTCCTACTTACTACAGTTTGCCTTTTGACTCTTGATAGTGATACTTCATTTTAATGCATGCAGATTTTTATACTCCCCCAACAGATTGGCAGATATGCACCGCCCACTTTGCTTGGCTTTGTTTTGCCTCCTCCTCTATCCCTTGATCTTGAGCCTAATCTACTCTTCCAGTTCCAGCCAAGCAATGCACTAGTTAGTATTTCCCCTGCAATTAATAGATTAGTTAGTACTGCTTGAGTTTTATTATCACTTTACAAACATATACTATCACTTTACACCTAAAGAGCGAACCATTAGGCGATCTTCTTCTCTTTAATTAGCCGTCTACACCTCTCTTATGGATGAATTCTATTCAGACAAGTCCCTCGTCACATGAGCTTCTCTTTAACTTGTCTGCCCCCGTGTTTGGCAGAGAGCAACGAGGTAAACGGTCGACATGACGACACGCAATGCAAGGATCCCTAAGGTTTGGATGGATGCTTGAACAACCTTTTCCTTCAAATTTCTTCTCCTTCGAAAACCTTGGTGCTTTATTTACAGGAGTTTCCCTCTGTTAACTTGCGCAGTCATCGTCCTGGCCGAGAACAAAAACAGTGGTCAAGAAATGGCTCAACCTGAAGAATGCAGAGTTTCATTCGGATCGCATCGGTAAGCCTTCATCTCCAAACAAGATCTGTAAACCATCTTTTTCTTTGCTTCAACAAAATTTTTTTTCCAGTTTTTTACTATGGTTAATCACAAGATTTTGCTGTGTTTAATCAGATGAGAGCTTTTGCAAAGGACAGCAGGAGAGGAGGAATAGCTGCTCGGACAAAGATGGCAGCCTTCTCACGAGGAGAGATTTGTCAGGTACATTGTAACTTTACAAGCAGTAACACAACTGCTGCTGCTGCTGTAACTAGAGCAACAACTCCGCTCTTTATGTTTCAAAACAATCAAAAGAGACAGCGAAGCTACTGTTTTACCACGTTTACTTCACGAGATGCAACAGTAAGCTTTTACAGAGTAGCATAACATGCAGTTTTTTTAATGTTTTAACCTTCTGAAAAATAAAAAATATGAGAAATTTTACAGTGTATTATACTTATAGTATATAATATATAGTAGAAATCGAATATAACCATTGATTCGTTAAAGGTATTTCTACTGCATGTCTGCATACTACTAGGGGAAGTATAAATAAGTATTAGCTAATCTGATCTATTGAATCGAAAAGAATGAACGGTTCATATTAAATTTATTGTACCATAAAAGAGCTCAAAAGAGTTCAGTTTGGTTCGTATTTTTCTTAATTTCTTGCTTTACTTCCTGTCCATGCGTAGGTGGTTGGCTGGTGGAGAGCTCTGAAAATCTGAGGCCTCCTCCCCGGTATGGATCACAGCCGCCAAGTTCTTCGTGGCAGCCTCCTAAGGAACTTAGGTGGGTCAAGCTGAATGATACTTCATCTTAGCATTTCAGCGATTACGTATGCCGATCGAAATGCGCATTTCTTATATTTATGTATGGATCTAGTGAGAGAAGAAACAAAACAACAGGCTGTACCATGAATATTTCTTTTCTTCCTGTTATGTGAACAGACGAGCATGATTCAGCACAAGTTCAAAAAATAATTAAATTGAGCTCCGTTCAATTCAAGGGATGGATTGGCTCGAATTAGTGGATAACATTGGGGAATATTTTGGGGCTGCCGACTTGGTGACTTTGTTGGTTGTTCTTTAACCTAGGGACAGTAGTTGGAACAGTAGACAATTAATTGTATACTCTTATCTCTTAGCCTTAGCTGAGGCTAATGATGCTGTTGCTGCGTGTACTATACATGCATGTATGAATTATGATACAGGATGTTCGTGGGGACGTGGAACGTGGGAGGGAGAGCTCCGCATCAAGGGCTCGACCTCTCTGACTGGCTCCTCAACCAACATGCTTCTTCCTCATCTCCTGCTCACATCTACGTTCTTGGGTACGCGCCACCGCTTGTCTACTTAATTTACAAGTATTTGCATCTGATCTGTATATGTTTCGTCCAAATTCACTGCATACCAGTAATTGACAATATTGGATTCTAGGACGTCAGATCCTATTGATTTCCGAAACCATTGCTAGAATAAATCTCAAGATGGGCAGTCATTTCTAATTCTGAAGACGGACATGCCTCTGCTTAGCGCTTACTGACATAGCAAATGGTGGTCTGGTTACTTGACAAATGGTGCTGAAATTGCCATCTCGTCGCAGCGTGGTTCCGGCTTGTCGGGAAGCTCCACTCATGCGGATCATGAAACAGCGTGCCCACGCAGAGGAATTGGTAGGAGTAAATTGGTGTGTATTTCAGTGTAAACCCATGCTGACCGGAATCATGACATGATGTACTTTACATAGTATTCACCTATAGCTTAATTAGCTGCAGCCTGCAGCTATGGTCATGGGTTTCAGTGTTTGGATTTCTGGACCTAATCATGATTATTCCATCACTCCTGAGAGCCCATGGGTGTTGCAGTAGTACGTAGGAGATGTTAATTTAATCTGCTGCTAGTTTCTGCCCCGTCTCACCATGCCTTGAGACCAGCATAAACAAACTGCCACTGTTCCATGGAACAGTGGCACAATCATGCATTTCATTTGAGCAACAGGTGTGAGCGATACTGCAAGACTCGCTACTAGTTTAGCATGTCTGAATTTTGTTATCATGTCACAGCTTCCAGGAAATAGTGCCACTGAACGCTGGGAATGTCCTCGGGGCGGAGGACAAGGGCCCCGCTTGCAAGTGGCTCGACCTCATTCGCCGAGCCCTAAACCCTTCCTCCTCGGCGAGGAGCCACAGCTTCCCCCACAGTTACCGGAGTGCCACCGAGGCGAACCCCGAGCTTCTTCAGAAGGCCAGGGTCAGCTTCTCGGACCTGCTGGCAATGGAGGACAGCAGGCTCAGTATGGTATCAGAGCCGGATGAAGACAGCGAGCCTTCTACCTCGAACCCGGAGTCGAGTAGCGAGGAGGAGATGGGTGATTCTGTGATGATGCATGGTCATGGAGGTTCCGGCCGGCGTGGGTACCGTCTGGCTGCTAGCAGGCAGATGGTCGGCATCTTCCTCTGCGTGTGGGTCCGGGCCGACCTCATGCCCTGTGTCACCAGCCTCGAGGTTTCTTGTGTTGGCAGGGGCATTATGGGGTACATGGGAAATAAGGTGATTAAATTTCTTGAGAATTTGATGAAATCAAATGCAAACTTAACTTGCTAGAGCCTAGAGCTGATATCCTGATAAATTGTTGTTGAAATGGTCGTGATGGATGAACGAAGGGCTCGATCTCGATAAGCCTGACGCTGCAAGGGAGCACGACGCTGTGCTTCGTGTGCACGCACCTGGCGTCAGGCGAGAAGGACGGCGACGAGGTGCGGAGGAACTGCGACGTCGTCGAGATCCTCAGGAGGACGAGGTTCCCGCGGCCTCACCGGTTCTCCAGGCAGCCGGCGCTGTCGCCGGAGACCATCTTGGAGCACGAGTAAGTGATCATTCTCTCGCATCAAGAAAGTACCAATCCCTGTCCATCAATTCACATCTTCCTTTTTTTATGTTGTGACTGAACTGTCTCTGACTGATCATGCATGTCTGAATGGATATGAATTCGCAGCAAGATCATATGGCTCGGGGACCTGAATTACCGCCTGATGGGCAGCTGCGGCGACACGCAGGAGTTGCTCGAGAGGAACGAATGGCAAGCGCTGCTGGAGAAAGATCAGGTTCGAAATTAAGCAAAAGATTTCCAGATACAATGACACAACTTCAGAGCGAGACTCCATCCATGCTAAATGGATGTGCATTTGTGTATCTACCATTGCAGCTCCGGATAGAGCAGAGAGCCGGCCGTGTGTTCGCCGGATGGGAGGAAGGGCACATCCGCTTCCCGCCGACGTACAAGTACCTGGCGGATTCCGACACCTACGCCATGAGCTCCTCCAAGTCACGGGAGAAGAAGCGCACCCCGGCATGGTAAATACTAATTGCTACAGTTAAACCGCCACAGAAATTAATTTCCTGTCGATCAGAGGCTACTAACAAAATAACCGCGTAGCGGCTAGGATCAATTAAGTTAATTAGGACTTAATTAGAGGTCGCATGGTACGTGATTCGACATGAGAAGAACATGCATGAGCAGCTGAGCACTACTACACCGGCACCGATCATGTGAGCGATGGGGGCACATGCATGCAGTTGCATACCCAGCAATATCTTGCTCCAACTGCCGATCCATGGTTTTGACTTAATCCCATGATTCCGCCACTCGCAAGCCAAGAAAGATTTGACAAATATGTGCCGATCGACGATACGAGACCAAGAGAACTTCGGAATTTTTCAAGTTGTTTAGTAGGATCCAGAAATTAGGAACAGATGCTCTGCATTTAGCTTTGATCACTTGTCTATCGCTAGCACGCAGCGGATTAGATTTAATTAGTCAGCCTAGAGAAGCATGAGCTACACGGCGAGCAGTCCTTGTCGGGACCTGGTTGCCTAGTGCTGCGGCAAGCTTTGAGCTTTATGCGTGCCCATGGAATGCAGCTGCACGTGAAGAATTGCAACGGTGCCTCGTCTTTTCCCATCACGTCGTCGCAGGCAGCATATTACTAGCTAGCTAGTAGTACAATGTAGGATGCTATTGCAACGTGCTTGGGCTCGGATCCTTACGGTGCATGCATGCTTCGCCTGCGCAGGTGTGACCGCATCCTATGGCGCGGCGAGGGGATGGAGCAGCTGTGGTACGTGCGCGGCGAGTCGCGGTTCTCGGACCACCGCCCCGTCAACTCCCTCTTCTCCGTGCGGCTCGACGACGACCGCGCCGCCGCCTGCACTAGACCGCCGGTGGCTGCGCGGGCGGCAGCGTGCGTCGAGTGCGGCAGCCTTCGGCACGGGAGGCCACCCAGGGCCGCGGTGGAGGCCGACGAGATGCTCCTCCACGCGCCGACCCAAGGCTGCATCCTCCATTCGTCGAGGTTCTGACGCACAAATAATGGAATGGAATGCTACACCAGCATGCATGAGGTGACAAATTAAAGGCAATCAGGCGAAACCTGCATGGCTAGGCAGGCAGGCTCGCGCGTCGAGCGACCAAAGACGTGGCTCGGGTGCCGGTCGCCGGCTTTGGCTGAAACGGAGACGGCGAATTGCGCGCCAGGTGCCGCGCGTGATCGTGATGAATTGCGCGCATGCCATTAGGCGCTTGCAATCCATTGGTAAATGGAGGGGAGGATGTGGATGTTGTTGTGCGCTCCGCTTGTCATTTTGAATATTGATATAGTCTTTAAAATACAGTTTTAATCATTATTTTTTATTATATTATAATATATTTATAAAATTTAATAAAATTATAATATTATGAAAGCACTTTTCAAGATAAATTTACACATGATCTTTATGTATCCAATTTAAATATTTAAAAAGATGTTAACAATCAAAATTTTGGAAGTTTGACAATACTTAAATCCAAAGCGACAACTATCTGTGACCGAAGAGAGCAGGAGTAATTAGCATTTGAAAAACTGAGGAAAACCGATCGATTTTCGTGAAAACCGAGTGTATCGAATCAATTCGACAATAGAAACCGTTCGGCAAACTAACCTAATTCAAATTTAAACTATTCAAAAAATTTACAAAAAATTTGCATAAATTTTCTTAAATTTAGTATTAATATATTTGTGACGTCTGGCATCAAAATGATTTGGAAAACCTAATTTTTGAGACATTTTTTGATGCAAAACCGAAATTATTGAGCAAAGGGCTGCATGATTGAATACCGTAAGAAAATAGGATGTCTATTCGCGGAACTAAGAATCTAAAAGTAAATACATTTGCAAAGGCACTTAAGCAGAAACAATCTACCCTCCATTCATACTTTAATATGTATACAACTTTTAAAATAAGATGCATAGGACTTCTCTTATCTTTTGAGTCAAAATTGAGGATATCTTACTAAGAGTATATTTATATTGTTTATGACTCTTTTCTTATCTTTTGAGTTTAAATATGTTGCTGATAACATCTAATGGTTATAGATTAGTCATAGTTAGGATCTGACGGATACTCATACCACAGGTACCCCAAGCGGCCCGAGTAAGCAGTTGGGCCACTCGGCCCGACTCACCGGCAGGCCTTGGCAACAAAGGAGTCACTTGGTGGCTCGGACGCACTCCGACCCCCACCATCGGAGTGCCCGCCAGACCCCGACTCCCATGGGTCGGAGCACCTACGGCTTTGACCCAGCTGGGACCGTCTCCACCAACGATCGCGGTGTCGAGGCCCACGTTGGGAGTTGGCTGCCTACCCCGCGGGCACGACGCTCAAGATGCCCCTGCCAGGGTAGATGGCTCCTTCCCAAGGTAGCAGGTGTAATATCCCGAGTATTTCTATACTCAAGCCACTGTACATTTGTACTCAAACGCTGTTCAATAATACACTGTGCTTGTGTATTTCCGTATCTTGAGTGAACATACTTGCTTGGGATCAGAAAGAACCATTCAACTTAAGTAATTTCGCTCATAAGTAAATTCGAATTAGGTTGGGCAAGTGCTTGTGACCCTATTAACTTCCAAATACTTTGGAACAATTAGTAATCAACCCTGGAAGCTTTAGCCGTCAAGGCCCAAGTTCAAAAGTTACAGGATGTCAGGAGTATCAGGATCCACACTCGGAGTATCCGGATCCAACCGGAATGTCAGGACAAAGTCCGAGTATCCGGATTGGGCTGGCCGAAGCGCTCAACCCGAGTGTCGGACCAATGTCCGGAGTGTCGGGTTAGTGTTATCAAGACCCCAACCCGAGTCTCGGGTTGAGTCGAGAGTCGTATTAGCGTGGGGTTTTGTATAAAAGTCCCATTTCGTGGCTCCCTTCCATTCTTTCTTCTTCTACTTTGGTTTCCCACTTCCTTGGTGTTCTCTCCACCACCCCGAGCTCCTCTCCAATGAGCCACCGCACGGTGACCCTCCCAGTGACTCCTCCATCTCGGTGTGCTCCTCCCCAAGCCGTCATTCCCCATCCTCCACTTTGGCGTTGCTCCTCCTCCATCTTCCTTGGAGGTAAGCTTTTCTCTTAGGGTTTGATTCGCGGGATTCTTGGGTTCTAGAGTCGTTCATGGTGGGATTAGGACTTAGGTTTGGATTTGGGAGGCTAGGGTTGAACTTGGATTCTAGGGTTTTGGGTGTAGTGGTTCTAGGGTTGAAAATGGGATTGGGATTAGTGAATGTGGTATGCTAGAGTGGTAGATCGGGTAGTAGTAATGTCGATTTAAGGAGTTGTTAGTGTGAGTTAGAGATTTGGCGGGTTAGCGGCGTTTTCTCGTAGAATCGGCTAGCTCGGAGCTCCTTCCAGGTTCGCTAGGTGTACGAAAGTCGTAGATCGGGTCGCGGTGAAGTTGTAGGGAGTGGTAAGGTCTCCGTCTCCTCGTCGAGTTGGACCAAATGCCCTAGGACCGGAGTATCCGGCATATGGTCCGGAGTGTCCGGATTGTCCGGAGTATCCGGACGAAGCGGTCCGAGTGTCCGCCTATCCGGATTGTCCGGATGCAAAACCGGACTATCCGGTTAGGGCCGTTTCTGTCCGATCGTGTTGTGTTGTCCGAGTCGTTGTTTCTTGAGGGTTTCTTGGTTGTACTTCATTCTTGTGTATTGCATGCACTTCATGGTGCATTTAAAACTTTCTTTTGCTAAGTTGTATTTCTTTGTCGCTTTTGTTGCTTTGACCGATTAGAGGCTAGCGAGTCGGGCTTCGCCTCGAACAACTCGAGCATCATCCGGACATCACCAAGTGCAACAACAAGGCAAGCACCTCCTTTGACCATCTTGAAACCTATATTTCACGATGTCTACTTTGATTTCTCAAACCATATGCATTGTTTATATTCGGTAAATTGCTAGTTTGTGGGAATGGTAGATATACCCTGATTTGGTGGTTTCCCTCAATTTAATTCCCTGAGATCATTGATAACCTTAGTAGGGTTAGACAATTTAATAAAATGTCACTTGTGTATAAGCGATTTAGTAATTGCATACGCTTAGACACTGCAATAGAGGTGAGCAAAGTCAGTCCTTACCAAATGCTCAAAATTATGATAAATGTAATTGGTTTTGGAAAAGTTTTGGAAATGTGAATCGTAAAGGTATATTGGTAAAAATGTGAAGTGTCTAGTTGGTAATTAGACTTGGCGGGAGGTATAATATGTGCTTGTTAAACATGGTGGTGATTGGTTGGCGAGTTAAGTGGAGTTCCCGCTTGAGTCACTAGGCAAAAATATAAGGACCGAACTTGTGACGGTTTTGAATTGAACACCGTGCAACCGCGCAATCTTTGGGATGGGGCAGCCTATTCTAGTACTTGAAGTGTGAGGGATAGCCATGCCTGTTGGTAGGCGAAGAGTGGACCTTTTCCTGTGTTGAGCGATCAAGCGCGGTGTGTGTCCTCACGACCCGCCGTATGCGCCTTCGTGTGTCGCGCTTGTACTTTTGCAGCAGAGGAATCGCTCGATTCATGTTTGTTGATACAACGGTGTACGCCTTGCTATGGGGTAATGCCGCGGCCAACAATTCGCCGTCGTCACGATGAGTATTCCGTGGCGCTGAGTGGTGGTTGGCCTCTTATCGCCATAGTAGTGGATTTGTCGTCACCGGTCTTTGGGGTGTGGCTATAACCTCAACGATGGGAAAGAATAGATCATTCTTGTATATCGGATACCTCGTGTATCGCGTGTACCCTGGATAGCGAGGATGCAAGTCCGAGTTGTGTTTGGGTAAAGTGCGCAAACTCTGCAGAGTATCAAATAATTCTAATCGATTAGCCGTGCTCACGGTTATGAGCAATCTTCTCTAATCATATCAAGTATAGAGATTTGGTTTGGTTTTGAAAGCGAAAATCTATTTGAGTCGGTATAAAGTATGTGGTGGAATGGTACTTGATGGGATTGTGGATATGTGTATATGATTCTCGATGGGATTATGTATGGATGTCGATTCGTATCCCGATTGCGACCATGGATGGTGGCGGTGTGGAGCTCGATTGTTACATACCTTTGTAAATATGTTTTATTCAAGCTGCTTGTCTTTCAAATTATGTATTACTTTTCGATGAACTGCTTTAAATCCAGCTTTACGCAATTAACTTGATGTAGAAGCTTTATCCCGATGAATCAGCCTGCATTTATTTATATTTCCATACACTAAAGTCTTGCGAGTACATACGTGTACTCATCGTTCTGTCGCTAACCCTTTTTCCACAGAGGAAGGTAATGATGATGTCGGATGATGGCGAGCCCCTTTTCTCGTGAGTGTTGCGGCCGTAGTCCCTCCCTCGATCGATGCTTTGTGGGGTGAGTCGGGCCACCGCGCTGGTTGTCTTTCTTTTGTTTATTGTCGCTTTACTTCTTTTGGTTTACGTAATACTCTTGTTCAAGGTTTACACCCGGTTATGTAATTACCTTAGTTTATCTTTCGTGCATTGATACTCGGGTTGTGGAGTACAGCGATCTTTGAGCTCTTGATCCAGGGATCGATGATCGATGCGTCTGAGCACCGGGTCGAAGCTAAGGGTTCGATCCGTCGATCGAATTTTAGGTTCAGATCTTGGTGTCGAGGCTTCCTGTTGCTATACGGTGCTATACGCTCTGATGAAGCGGCGTCTGATGCGGTATAGGAAGAGGGGGTCCTCACAGCAGGGGAGCCACGCGAAGTCAAGCTCCGATCACAGCCGCCTGACACATAACCGCAGGGCGCCCTCTGGCGGGGACGCCAAAGTCAAGCATCGCTACGTCGGCACCTATGGGCGAACGGCGATGCGTCACTCCCTCAACCGGGCCCAGAACTGACTCCCTCGACTCGTCTATCAACCCGGCGTGAAGGACACGAAGACCGGTCGAGCGACAAGACCAAAGAACGGACTCCGAGACATAGGAGGTCCTACCCCTTTTTTCTTTCCAAACTCCCATGTAACTTGCCATTTTTCCCTCTATATAAGGAAAGCGAGGATCTCGAGTAGGAGAGGGGTTCGATCGATCAAACAAGAGACCGGTTGAACACCAAAGGAAACACTTCCTCGCTTGTAATACCCGGCACCTATTCGCCCCGGGAAACAATACACATCCGCAGCACGAACTGGAGTAGGGACCTTCAGCCCGAACCAGTATAAACCCTTAGCTTCTTGAGTCAACCATTCGGGGAGAGGGAACGCGCAACCCCCACTAACCAAAAATTCGTATTGCCGGTGCACAAAACACCGACAGGATCCACCAAATCGATAATTTCTAGCATATTTCTCTTTTTATGAGAGCGTTTAATCATGTAGCATCAGTCTTTTAAATGTCTAATCATTAGTTTTCTTTCTTCATAAATACAAATAGATGCCTGATCATAAGTAGAATATGCTAGTTCCAGGTAAGACTTTCAAATGTCATCTGACATGGTATTGAAATGAATGTTATTGAAATGTACACTTGTTGTATTGAGTTGTCAACAGTATTAAAATAAAATATTATTTGTTGATATATTATTGCTAAATGCCTACTTTACAACTTTATATCGTCTAAAATATAGCAAATATCATGCCAAATTTTTCATATTTTTTCATAGTTGTGCTATTATTGCTAAATATGTACTTTACAACTTTTTACAATTTTTTGACAATTTTTTTGGCAATTTTCCCCATTTTTTCTTGTATTTTTCTCTATTTTCCATTCTATCACCAATACGGGTTTCCTTAAGAACCGCTTGATATTTGGGCAAAAACAGTTGATTTTCAACCATTCTGATTGATTTTTGAGATTGTTTGCTACATTTAACCGACTTGTTTGACTTTGCAAACTGTTCGGTTTTAAACGATTTTCGATCGATTTTTGCGATAAATTGGTACCATCGGGATTTCAATTTTCAACCCTAAATCGGATTGGTTAACCCTGGGAGTAATTTAGTAGGAACTGGGAGTAGCTGCATGACTAGAGATTTGTTATGGTTATCTGCAGTGGCGGAGCCAAGTTTTTTATAAGACTCGGGACGAAAATAAGTGACTATTACTGTCGTAAAAAATTACGGAAATTTAGATACAACAAAATACAGTACAAATAGAGAATTAAAGATAAATTTAACTTACATGCTTAACATTTCAATAAAATAGATAAAATATGTCAAAATAATATAACATAGTGGAGTGGCAGAAAAGTTAATACCTAATCAACGAAGGTTTGTTGAATCTGAGACTAACATATTTTCATCAGCAATAGAACAAGAACCTGAACCTGTAAAAGATGAAATTGCACATGTAAATTAGATACACAAAACTACGAATGAAACTATATTCAAATTGAATCCGATTGATTAATCAATATATTCAAATCTAGCAATATATTCAAGATATTCAAAATCTAGGAACGTATCAATATATTCAATATGATTCACACTTGCATCAAATGGAGAGTTCCTAAAATATGCATCAGTGCATCAATTAAACTATTGAAGAAGGCAAGAAGCTACCTTGCGTCTGGGCTTGAGGTATCGGTAGAAGTAGAAATGTAGAATAGAACTAAGATCAAGAACTGAAGTCTGAACCCCTCACTTCCTCTGTTCCTCATATCAGTGACGGCAAGAAGGCAAGAAGCTCAATGCTCAAGCATTGAAGCAAGCGGCAACTGTCGGCCGGTAGGAGTGGGGCGTCGAGGCGAGGCTGTGGACAGCGACCCGATGCAGTGAGGCAGGCCCAATTAAAAAAACTAATATTTGAATTGCTATTTGGACTGGGCCTCGGGCCCAGGTCAAGTGGCCCGAGGTCCAGCTCCGCCCCTGGTTATCTGTCTTGAAAAGAATGCAACAGGAGTATGTTATTTCCTTTCTTGCTATATTACTGGGTAGAGTAGCAGCACAGGAGTATCACTTTCGGCATCTCAATTCGACAAGTATTGTTTCTACGTATCACTTTTGTAATACAAGTTACACGATGATAATATATGTTCGTTTTGTAAGGTAGCATATAAAATAATCCTGTATTTGCAAAAGAAGCAAAACACATATCTCTTGCAATTTGCACGCATTGCTGCCTTTGGAGATACCGTGCATGGTGCTACCTCGATAGTATAAATGCACCCATTTAACTAAGCAGTAGTCATTAATTAAGTGGCTAATCAAGTCATTAATTAATTAAAATGAATAATTAATGATATAATTGCTCACCGAGTCCTGCCGCTTGGGGAGGATTTGCCACGGCCCACCAGCATGACAGGTGACATATGCCACGTATAAACGCTTTTATGGTCAATGAGCGAACTATTCCCTCTGTTTCATAATGGTTGTAGCTCTAACATTCAAAAATTTTATCAAAATGGTTGTAGTTCTCATATTTAATGCAATTTTAGAGGTAACATGACCTTTGTACCCTTCATCAATGCAACTATCTGTTTAGCTAATCTGTTCAGCTACCATTCATTAATCACAAAGGGGGTGAATTAAATAAGGTTAGACAAGTCATTTTCCACGTCTTTTTATTTTGTGTGAATTTAGCTAGAACTATAGCCATTGTGAAACAGAGGCAGTATTTTTTTAATTACAATCTGAAAGATGACCAAATGTTCTTAAAAGAAAATTTGTCGGTGCGCTAGAAGCACGATGACTTCCTCGATTACGAGGCATATCTTGCCAAGCGTAGTTCGTACGACTCGAACCAACTAATCGGGGTGCCAGGCTAGCATGCGTTAGTAAGCGCACACAACCGGTAGTAAAATACGACAGCTAGCGCAGGTCAGAACTAAAGCTGGCTGTCGCTTTACGCACGCGTTAGTAGTCGCCGGTTCGGCAACGCGGGCATCTCGCTCGGCCAATCCGCGCACGAGAAACTTAATACCGCTACTCCAATTAGGGCGTTTGTTACGGGACAGCATGCAACTCAACTAAACTAAACTTAATTAACCAATCATGGCAGTGGGAAGCAATCGCGTCTGCCGCTTGCCGTGCAAATGCATTAAGCTTAGCCAGGCACGCACCGACGCTGCACGGCCTCCAGTGTTACGCCTCCCGAGTCTCCAGTGTTACGGCCTGCGGGACGGTGGCTGGCGCCTCCCCGGGCCTCCACCGCCAGGACTGACGAGCGGGACCGACCACCGCCAGGACCGGACCGACACAGCAACCGCACAATTCGGCACGCGACGCGCCAACCTTTTACTGCCTTCTGTTTAATCTTTGTCTGAATTTGTGAGGTGTAATCCCTCTGATGATTTTTATGAAACGCGATTTTACTTGGTGCGGTGTTTAAAGTTGAATTTTGATCATTAATTCTTTTTATAATACTTTATTCATAGCTGTAAAATTATAACCGTAAGACAGTGCTTTTAAATACGAATCTAACTGTATCACTTTTCTATCATATAATCTATGTATTGTTAGACTAATTGTTTATTAAAGTTTTCAAACTTAGAATATCGAAATACGTGAACGCTTTATAAAAAAAATAGAGAGTATTTTCTTTGGCAAGTAGATCAAAGAAATACTAAAAATAATTAGACTATCACTAATTTTATCTCTAATCACTATATTTAATTGTCGGGGGGTTGGGTAATTCCCATAAATTACCTCGGGTGCCACTTAACGGCCGAGCTCGCTCTCACCCGGAGCCACTAGGAGGTCGTTCCCAGGGCGAGACTAGTTGGGACTGAGGAGGTCGCGTATTACGGCCAGTGCGAGCTCGAGCTCGCGATAAGGCAACCAAGCTCGGCCAGGTATTGGCCGACTGGCGCGATCTCGAGGTCGGCGGGAGTAACCACCCGGTAGCGTAACCTCCGTTAGCGAATTCGTCCTCAGCGCGGGGCGTGGCGGGATTGTAGGATCTGCCAGTTGCCACGATTGGACGTGGTCCAATCGTGCGGGTAGTGGGGCCTGCGGAGTTTGGTCCTTTGTAAGCTATAAAAGCGTCCCCACCATGAGGGAGAAAGACACACAGAGACAGAATCACGAGAATATACACGGTGGAGTAGAGCATTATCTCCTTCACGAGAGGCCGAACCAGGGTAAATCAACGTGTCCTCGCCGTTGAAATCCAGTGAGTCACTCCTCCGAGTATCCCATCACGTGAGAAGGAGTCGCAGTTGGTCCCTCCACCAACAAGTAAGCTCGGCGGGGCACTCGCTTCCCACGATAAATGCGACATTAATATATACATATATATAATATCAAGTACATATGTATTTATTATAAACATAAAAGTATTATATAAACTAGTTACATGTCGTGCATTGCTACGAAAAACAAAATTGATAATGAAAAATAAAGATTAAAAATAAAAAAATTATTTCACAAGATCAAACATCTATCTTTAACGCCGTTTCTTGCGAAAGTGGCTAATTAAAGCAACGCCGTTTTTGCGTAGGGCAATTAAGCGGGGCAATTAAGTAGGACAATTAAGCGAGGGCAATTAATGGCGTGGGTAGAACTCACCACTTGCCACCAAGCTGTTGCTTTATAATAGTAGAGATTTACGTTCAAATATAAAATATTTGTTATATTTATTTATAAACAAAACCAAACAAAATAAACTTGAGGAGCACAGTGTTCTCTTAGTGCGCGGCCGTGAGTGGGCGAGGCGTTGCTTCCACGCCCGACCTTTGGATTCCCACGGGGTGGCGAGGCACCCACCGACACCCTCATGCCGTCCGATCGCCGCCCGAAGCCGGAGATGAGGCAATCGAAAATATCGGGAGAGGCAAGCGGCGCATGCGCGGCCTCCACGTCCTGCGGTCCCAGCGAGTCGGAGGGAGGGAGAGCGCGCCACGTGGAGAGGAATCGGAAATGTGCGCATTTCCGATTCGGAATTTCGGATGCCCTGCAAATCGCAGATACACCCTCTGTCTTAATCGAAATCACCATTCCATCATGACCGGTAGACCAGACTACCAGAGGAGGGGCATTGTTGCTATTTCCCGTAAATGCACGGTGCTTACTATCAGCGAACGACACGAAGCTTGAGGGGGGCGTCAAATGGCGAAGGGGCGCGAGCGAAGAAGCGGGAAGTACACCTCTGCTCCTTTAAAAGCTTCCCCTTGCCATCGGTGGTGAGGCGTCTAGGGTTTCCTCCTCCAGCGCACGCCACCTCGATCCCTTCGTCTCTCCCCGCCCCAGACCAGATCTAAGGTGAGCCTCGTTCCCGTTCCCCTTTGCTTCCCCCACCCCCCGGCTCCCTCTCCAGGCGAGTTGCCTAGCACTGTGTTGCAGATAGATCCTATCTCGTCTCGCCTTTCTTCTTATCGCACGGTTACCCCGGCTTGGATCGACGGATTTGTGGCTATTTCTTCGCCGAATCGGTCGGTTTTGTTACTTGTGTTTGCGGTTTTTGGCTACGGTGACTTCGTGCCGCATCTGGTATTGTCGTGACTACCTGTGGTTTTTGGGGGTTTCGCGTGTTGCGATTTCGGTGAGAGAAACCTGTCTTGAAATATTTCAGTTTTCGCGGTTGTTATGTACTGATTCGCTCATCAATTTTGGAATATGGATGTTACCATTATCGAAGCTTGCTCCAGGAAGTGAGATGTTTAGGACTTGCAACGCATCATCCAGCCGTTGTCACACATACTCACAAATCAGAGTCTTTTTAAAAAAACAAATCAAATTAGAGTCTTGAGAGCCCATTCTTATTTCCATAGTGTGTTATTTTGTCGGAATCTTACCAGTTAGTGGTTTCTACAAAAAGTCGTCAGTTTCAACTGTAAGTGTAAACCACCATACTAGTAGTAGCGTAACAGAGGGCCCTAATAGTGGCGCCTTGGATATACCTACTTGCCGACTGTGATCAATCCGGTGTTGGCAACTCATTCAGTAACCAGCTTTGAACAGGACAATAAATGCCGTTGCATGCCAAATGTTTTCAAGAAGTCATCCTAAATGCGTGTAAATCATTGGTATCTTGTCCTAGGTCGATGCCAACCATGACAATCTGGTTTCCAAGAAATAGTCTACTCCCGGAAGAACCTTTTATCTCAGCTGTAAACGAAATGGTATATTAGTATGTAATAACTTTCTCTGTATGTGGCCGTCTTGGTTAGATAGCTGATTGTTCACACTTGATTAGTTGTTCGTACAACTGTCACCCCATATATTGATTAGAATTATGCATGCAATTGCTCGGAAACTCTGCTAGTTGTTCACAATAGGCTACTTGTTCACACAACTAGAAGTTTAGAACTAGCCATGCAATTGTGCATTATATATAGACTAGAACTAGCCACACAATTGCATGCACCAAGTATGGTAATTGTTCACAAAATTATCACTCTTCTCTATATATAGACTAGAAGTCTAGAACTAGCCACACAATTGTGCACGCAACTCTAAGAGTTGTGCTTTGTCCACTATAAGTAAGTTCTGCAAAGGGCGCATAATGCATGCTCTTTTTGTATGGCTGCTGTACTACGTTTGTTCTCCACATTGCACATCTTACAGGCCCTCTCTTCGTATGGGTATCATGCTACATCAATTTATTTTATTCCTTAATTGTTCATTGTAGCTTTGCCAATTTCATTGACTACAAGAACACAATCTTCATTCATGCATGCAAATATATGGTAAAAGACCTGCCTCACACTGCTGCTTATTCACTGGTGATCTGATGCACATCTTCTATGTTATCAAGCACATTCAATACCTCAATGAATGGGTAGAACAAGATGTCTGTGTTTCTGTAATAAATTACCTACCAGTGTCTCAGTGATCAGATGTTGATCAGTTTACCTATGCTTTGCAATTTGTAAATAAATCAGAGCTCACATCCATCTTTGGGGAACAATATGAAATCCCAGTCTCCATTTGATCCTAGCCTCAATACTTAGTAGACAGAAAAGAGTGTTTCTTACCTTACAATGATTCTTTTGTTCCATTTGATTTGATCTCCCCTGATCCCTGAAAGCTTGCTTTCATCAGTTCCATTTTTTGGTTGTTATTGCTGTTCAAAGTTCATGTTCCAGATAAATTTGAGATATTTATATTCATGGAACACGCAACATGTACAATGTTTCACAATTTGCCAATTTCTTATAAATTTTAGTTTTGCTCATTTGTGCCTGTGATTTCTTAGCCTGGTGTTATCATATTTGGTAGTTCAACCATTTTTTCCAGTTCTCATTGTTCCTTCTTCCAGGATGAGATTAACTTGACTTTTATTGAATCAATTTAATTGGAAAGCTTATAATCATTGACAGGTTCTTGCGATGGCTCCCGCTGTTGAAGCTGTGGACAAGACGACAAGCTCACCTCTAAAGGCCCCTGCTCTGAATGAAAGAATACTGTCATCCATCTCCCGGAGATCTGTTGCAGCACATCCTTGGCATGATCTTGAGATTGGTATTTGACAACTCATCTAGCTAGACAGGTTGCCAGTTTCTGTGTTCCTCTCAGAATAAAAATCTTATGTTCTTGACTTCTTCATGTAGGGCCTGGTGCACCAACTATATTCAAGCTGTGTAAGTCCATCCTAACATATTACTACTGATTTTCACGTTGCTTAAGTTTTATTCTATATTCTTGCACGAAGTCTATGTCAATAGCATAACCCATTTTGGTTGAAAAACAAGCGAGCCTCTCTGAACTTTTCAAGTTCATGTATTGGTTGGCACTTCCCAACATGCTCTGAGTTTTCAACCCCGTAAAAAACTGAAAGAAGTGGATGGTATTTATTTGACAGGTCATTGAGATACCTAGGGGCAGCAAGGTTAAATATGAACTTGACAAGAAAACTGGACTTATAATGGTAAATCAATGCGATTCTTCATACCTCTTATCATGATACTCTCTTACAATGGTTCTAAAGCGTTATGTTTTTATTTGGTTGTGCGAGGTGGATCGTGTGCTCTATTCATCGATTGTGTACCCTCACAACTATGGATTCATTCTCGCCGCATTTGTGTGATGGCGGTGATCCATTGGATGTCTTGGTTATAATGCGGTATGTCTTACTATTTTTTGTTTTGTGTATTGCAAAGTTTGTATGGTAGAATCTTCTAGTTAGTTGTAGTCTTAGAAACATAAAAACATGTGCCATATATTTCTTTGAGCCAATAGAAGTTGCTATGGTGGAAAATAATTTTTTGATCTTGTATTAATATAGCCTATTAGACCAAATTCGCATTACTATCTTACCGTTTCTCACTTCTTTGTTTGGGAAGCCGTTTAAAATGTTATTTTTGTATTCGAGAGCCAGTTATACGAGGATGTTTCCTACGTGCAAAGGCCATTGGCCTCATGCCTATGATTGACCAGTGCAGCACCGTCTCTACGAACCCTGGCGGCCCAAGGAAGGCAAAAATATCTGATGCCAATATTTGTTTGAGCAGGGTGAGGCGGATGACAAGATCATTGCGGTGTGTCTTGATGATCAGGAATACGAGCATTACAATGATATCAATGAGCTCCCACCTCATCGCTTAGTGAAATCAGCGCTTTTTGAAGAGTGAAGGATAGACTCACCTTGCACGATTTTGGACTACCTCCACCGCTTCAACCATTTGTCACGCTATGTTCTTGATGAGGTGACCACCGAGGCTAGGAGAGTGACATTGTTCAAGGAGCACCTCACCGAGGAGATCCGTTTCGGCTTCGCAGGTCATGACATTCCTAACTGCGAGTCTTGGTAGGCAAGGCCATTAGCATTGAGGATGGCGCCAAGGCGCTTATGGAGAGCCGCATAGCGCAAGTGAAGCGGCTCAGCGGCCCGATCGGCGGCGGACCTTCCAGACCCCGCACCTTTCACTCGATCGCTTCCAGCCTTGGCGCGCCGATTCGAGAGGTCAGGGCTTACCTCCTCGCCACGCCGAGTTGATCGCGATCACCAAGCCGCGATGCGGCGATTGGGGTCCCGAACCCATTTGACCATATCACTTGCCGCTGCGGCGGAAGGGCCCGCCGCGATGCTGTCCGGCGAGCGGCGGCGTGAGCGGACGGCTCGAGTGCACCGGCCCGTCCCAGTCGATCGGTGGGCGTGGGAGTGGGCGATCGGGCGCCGGTTCCGTCGGCAGCCGGCTCAGGGCCATGGCCGCTGAATGTAGCCACCGCCGAGAGGAAGCGGCAGCGGCTCGGATGTGGTGTTAGATGCGTTATCTGTTCATTCCGTACCGCCTTAGTATTATTTGACTCTGGGCGTCGCATTCCTTTATTTCTTCACGGTTTGTTGTTCAAAGATGAGGTCTGTTCTTTGTACCTCGAGAAGTACTTGTTGATCCGATTCGCTGGATCCGTTTTGATCGCCGAGCTTGTGAGTCCAGGGGTTAGAATTGAGATCAATGGGGTAGAATTTGGGGTGATCTTATCAACATTGAGGCGTCAGGTCTTGATGTGATTCCCGGTATGGATGGTGTCCAAGCATCGAGGGCATATTGATTGTGCCAGGAGATCCGTTTCATTAGTCAACCACGATGGCATTCTTTGTTACCTTTTCTTACATTCGGCGGTCTGCGGCAGCCTTTGCTCGGTGCTCTTTATTCGGGGACGATCAGTGCAGGTGGTGTGTGAAGTACTGATGTGTTCCACGATGAGTTGCCAGGTTTGCCACGATCGTGATTTGGAGTTCATCATCGATCTCTTACAGCACTTCTCCAATTTCTAAGCGTCGTGCAGGATGCCTGGCGATGGTGATCGAGTTGAAGATTCGGCTCAAGGAAGCGATTAGAGAAGGGGTTCATTCGTCCCGATTCTTCTCCACTGGGGCGACCCGATTCTGTTTGTGAAGAAGAAAAGCGGCACTCTTCGCATGTGCGTTGATTACCGTCGTTGAATGAGGTCCTTTATCAAGAACAAGTATCCTCTCCTCGGATCGACGATTTGTTTGACCAATTAGGCGGAGCTCGAGTCTTCTCCAAGATAGACCTGAGATCCGGCTATTTTCAGCTCAAGATCCGTCCGGAGGATATCGTGAAGACCGCATTCACCACTCGCTACTGATGCATGCGAGTACACGGTTGTTTCATTCGGTCTCACTAACGCACTTTGACCACCTTCATGAATCGATGAGCAAAGTCTTCATGGAGTTCCTTGATAGATTTGTGGTCGTGTTCATTGACGACATCCTCATATACTCTAAGGATGATGGTGAGCACGCACTTCACTTACATATGGTGCTTAGCAAGCTTCGCGAGCATCAGTTGTATGCCAAATTCAGTAAGTGTGAGTTCTGGCTCAAGCAAGTGGAGTTTCTGGGGCATGTCCTGTCAGAAGGTGGGGTAGCAGTTGATCCACGTAAGATACAAGGCGTACTCAATTGGGAGCGACCCGCAATGTCCCTGAGATTCGGAGTTTTCTCGGTCTTGCAGGATACTATCGCCGGTTTATCGAGAATTTCTCCAAAATTGCTAAACCAATGACAGCGCTACTCAAGAAGGAGAAGAGATATGAGTGGTCGCTTTGATTGTGAGTCGATTTCCAAGAAGTGAAGGATAGACTCACCACCGCACGAGTTTTGGTCCTTCAGAGCATTCACAAGAACTTTGATGTCTATTGTGATGCATCCGTCTTGGACTTGGATGTGTGTTGATGCGAGGAGGGCAAAGTGGTTGCTTATGCTTCTCGGCTGACTAAAGCCTCATGAAGCCAATTACCCGACGCATGATTTGGAGCTTGCATTTGTTGTTCATGCTCTCAAGGCGTGGCGACATTATCTCATAGGAAGCAGATGTGAGATCTACACCGACCACAAAAGCTTAAAGTACTTCTTTTATGACCAGGATCTAAATTTGAGGCAGCGTCGATGGCTAGAGCCGATCAAAGACTATGATCTGGGTATTCATTACCATCCTGGCAAGGCAAATGTGGTTGCGAGATGCCCTCGATCGCAAGCCGCACACAGTGAATGCCTTGGGTGTCATTGGCTTGATCTCGGTGGTTGAAGAGTTTGAAGCTCAATCTAGAAGTGGTTGAGTATGGTTACGTTCTGCTTTAGCCGTACAACCCACTCTAGAGTCTCAGATTCAGGCGACTCAACTACAAGATGATCTTGTGATTGAGATTAGACGCTTGATTGGTGAAAATGGCGCATCTCCGTGTTTTTCTGTGAAGTCCAATGGCTGATCTTGCATGAAGCGGCAGTGTATGTCACGATAATGTTGAGATCAAGGGGTTGATCTGTCGAAGCTCATGATACTCCTCTCTCTGTCCATCTGGCGGCACCAAGATGTACCAGACCTTCGCAGCAATTACGGTGGCCAGGTATGAAGAAGGAGATTGCGGCTCATGTGGCGCATTGTGATGTGTGCCGGCGTGTCAAGGCCGAACATCAAAGGCCGGTGGATTACTTGACCATTGCAGATCCTGAGTGGAAGTGGGAAGAGATTGGGATGGATTTTATTACCAGGTCTCTGAGGTCCTCCACCGGTCACGACTCTATTTGGGTGATCATTGGCCGTCGACCAAGGTAGCTCATTTCATCGATTCATACCACCTGTGCAGAGCCAAACTAAGCGGAACTCTATTTGCGAGAACATTGTTCGGCTCCATGGAGTTCCAAAAGTCATAGTCTCTGGCCAGTGGTTCGCGATTCACCTCCAGATTTTGGGAGAGTTTGCAGTCCATTCTTGGCACTAAGCTATCCTTCAAGATCGCTTACCATCCCCAAGCGACGGAAGACGGAAAGGGCAAACCAAATCCTTGAAGACATGCTAAGGGCTTGTGTCTTGTACTCTGACAAGTCGTGGGAGAAATGCTTGCCATTTCTTGAGTTCTCCTACAACAACGATTATCAAGTCGGTCTTGAGATGTCGCCTTCGAGGCTCTTTATGGCAAGAAGTGCGAGAACACCCTTGTTTTGGTCAGAGGTTGGTGAGAGGCAATTCTTGGGCGACCATGATTGAAGAAATTTGAAAGGCAAGTTAGCTTGATTCGAGGCCAGTGAGAGAAGCTCAGTCTCGTCGGAAGAGCTATCTTGATCGCCGCCGCCATGAGTTGAGCTTTGAGGTGGGTGACTTTGTCTACCTCAAGGTCTCACCACTCCATGATACTCGCAGATTTCAAGTCGCGGGAAGCTAGCCACGCGATACATCGGTCCGTTCGGATTTTTGAGAAGGTTGGTGTTGTGGCTTATCGGCTTGAGCTATCGCCACATCTTTGGACATTCACGATGTGTTCCACGTGTCCCAATTGAAGAAGAGTCTTCGGGTTCCATCGGAAGTTACCCAATTGGACCATCTTGATTTGCGGCTGATCTTTACGTATCGAGAGTATCCAAAGTATTCTCGAGGCAATTTGGCGTCACACTCGCAAATCAGGTTATCAAGATGCTCAAGGTCGATGGAGCAACCATTCGAAGATGAAGCCACGTGGGAGCGTGAAGACCATATTCAGTGAGAATACCAGAGCTTTCTTCGAGAGGATTAGCAATCTCGAGGGCGAGATTTTTGTAAGGGGGTAGACTGTAATATCCGAGTATTTCTATACTCAAGCCACTTTGTACATTTGTACTCAAACGACATTCAATAATACATGTGCTTGTGTATTTAGTATCTTGAGTGAACATACTTGCTTGGGATCAGAAAGAACCATTCAACTTAAGTAGTTTCGGTCATAAGTAAATTCGAATTAGGTTGGGCAAGTGCTGGTGACCCTATTAACTTCCAAATACTTTGGAACAATTAGTAATCAACCCTGGAAGCTTGCGCCGGCAAGGCCCAAGTTCAAAAGTTACGGGATGTCAGGAGTATCAGGATCCACACTCGAGTATCCGGATCCAACCGGAATGTGGGACAAAGTCAGGAGTATCCGGATTAGAGTGGCCGAGCGCTCAACCGGAGTGTCGGACCAATGTCAGAGTGTCAGGGTTAGTGTTCAAGACCCCAACCCGGAGTCTCGGGTTAGTCGGAGAGTCCGGTATTAGCGTGGGGTTTTGTATAAAAGTCCCATTTCGTGGCTCCTTCCATTCTTTCTTCTTCTACTTTGGTTTCCCACTTCCTTGGTGTTCTCTCCACCACCCCGAGCTCCTCTCCAATGAGCCACCGTGCAGTGACCCTCCCAGTGACTCCTCCATCTCGGTGTGCTCCTCCCTGGCCGTCATTCCCCATCCTCCACAGGCGTTGCTCCTCCTCCATCTTCCTTGGAGGTAAGCTTTTCTCTTAGGGTTTGATTCGCGGGATTCTTGGGTTCTAGAGTCGTTCATGGTGGGATTAGGACTTAGGTTTGGATTTGGGAGGCTAGGGTTGAACTTGGATTCTAGGGTTTTGGGTGTAGTGGTTCTAGGGTTGAAAATGGGATTGGGATTAGTGAATGTGGTATGCTAGAGTGGTAGATCGGGTAGTAGTAATGTCGATTTAAGGAGTTGTTAGTGTGAGTTAGAGATTTGGCGGGTTAAGCGGCGTTTTCTCGTAGAATCGGCTAGCTCGGAGCTCCTTCCAGGTTCGCTAGGTGTACGAAAGTCGTAGATCGGGTCGCGGTGAAGTTGTAGGGAGTGGTAAGGTCTCCGAATCTCCTCGTCGAGTTGGACCAAATGCCCTAGGACCAGGAGTATCAGGGCATATGGTCGAGTGTCCGGATTGTCCGGACGAAGCGGTCCGAGTGTCCGGCCTATCCGGATTTGTCCGGATGCAAAACCCGGACTATCCGGGTTAAATTTGTCTGTCCGGTCGTGTTGTGTTGTCCGAGAGTCGTTGTTTCTTGAGGGTTTCTTGGTTGTACTTCATTCTTGTGTATTGCATGCACTTCATGGTGCATTTAAAACTTTCTTTTGCTAAGTTGTATTTCTTTACATCGTTTTGTTGCTTTGACCAGATTAGAGGCTAGCGAGTCGGGCTTCGCCTCGAACAACTCGAGCATCATCCGGACATCACGAAGTGCAACAACAAGGCAAGCACCTCCTTTGACCATCTTGAAACCTATATTTCACGATGTCTACTTTGATTTCTCAAACCATATGCATTGTTTATATTCGATAAATTGCTAGTTTGTGGGAATGGTAGATATACCACGATTTGGTGGTTTCCTCAATTTAATTCCACGAGATCATTGATAACCTTAGTAGGGTTAGACAATTTAATAAAATGTCACTTGGGTATAAACGATTTAGTAATTGCATACGCTTAGACAACTGCAATAGAGGTGAGCAAAGTCAGTCCTTACCAAATGCTCAAAATTATGATAAATGTAATTGGTTTTGGAAAAGTTTTGGAAATGTGAATCGTAAAGGTATATTGGTAAAAATGTGAAGTGTCTAGTTGGTAATTAGACTTGGCGGGAGGTATAATATGTGCTAGTTAAACATGGTGGTGATTGGTTGGCGAGTTAAGTGGAGTTCCCGCTTGAGTCACTAGGCAAAAATATAAGGACCGAACTTGTGGCGGTTTTGAATTGAACAGTGCAACGCGCAATCTTTGGGATGGGGCGACCTATTCTAGTACTTGAAGTGTGAGGGGATAGCCATGCTGTTGGTAGGCGAAGAGTGGACCTTTTCCCTGTGTTGGCGATCAAGCGCGGTGTGTGTGTCCTCACGACCCGCCGTATGCGCGCCGTGTGTGCGCTTGTACTTTTGCGGCGAGGAATCGCTCGATTCATGTTTGTTGATACAACGGTGTACGCCTTGCTATGGGGTAATGCCGCGGCCAACAATTCGCCGTCGTCACGATGAGTATTCCGTGGCACTTTGAGTGGTGGTTGGCCTCTTATCGCCATAGTAGTGGATTTGTCGTCACCGGTCTTTGAGGTGTGGCTATAACCTCAACGATGGGAAAGAATAGATCATTCTTGTATATCGGATACCTCGTGTATCGCGTGTACCCTGGATAGCGAGGATGCAAGTCCGAGTTGTGTTTGGGTAAAGTGCGCAAACTCTGCAGAGTATCAAATAATTCTAATCGATTAGCCGTGCTCACGGTTATGAGCAATCTTCTCTAATCATATCAAGTATAGAGATTTGGTTTGGTTTTGAAAACGAAAATCTATTTCGAGTCGGTATAAAGTATGTGGTGGAATGGTACTTGATGGGATTGTGGATATGTGTATATGATTCTCGATGGGATTATGTATGGATGTCGATTCGTATCGATTGCGACCATGGATGGTGGCGTTTGTGGAGCTCGATTGTTACATACATCGTAAATATGTTTTATTCAAAGCTATTTGTCTTTCAAATTATGTATTACTTTTCGATGAGCTATTTTAAATCCGACTTTACGCAATTAACCCGATGTAGAAGCTTTATCCCGATGAATCACTGCATTTATTTATATTTCCATACACTAAAGTCTTGCGAGTACATACGTGTACTCATCGTTCTTCGCTAACCCTTTTCCACAGAGGAAGGTAATGATGATGTCGGATGATGGCGAGCCCCTTTTCGTGAGTGTTGCGGCCGTAGTCCCTCCCTCGATCGGTGCTTTGTGGGGTGGTCGGGCCAATTTCTGGGTTGTCTTTCTTTTGTTTCCGCTGTCGCTTTAATTCTTTTTGTTTATGTAATAATCTTTTTCAAGGTTTAAAACCAGTTATTTAATTAACTTAGTTTATATTTTAGTTCATTGATAATAGGGTTGTGGAGTGCGCGATCTTGGAGCTCTTGATCCGAGGGATCCAAGATCGAGATGCGTCTGAGCAGGGGTCCGAAGCTAAGGGTTCGATCCGTCGATCGAATTTTTAGGTTCAGATCTTGATGTCGAGGCTTCCTGTTGCTATACGGTGCTATACGCTCTGATGAGACGGCGTCTGATGCGGTATAGGAAGAGGGTCCTCACAGCAGGGGAGCCACGCGAAGTCAAGCTCCGATCACATCCGCCTGACACATAACCAGAGGGCGCGCCCTCTGGCGGGGGACGCCAAAGTCAAGCATCGCTACGTCAGCACCTATGGGCGAACGAAGCAGTACGTTACTCCCTCAACCGGGCCCAGAACTGACTCCCTCGACTCGTCTATCAACCCGGCGTGAAGGACACGAAGACCGGTCGGGCGACAAGACCAAAGAACGGACTCCGAGACATAGGAGGTCCTACCCCTTTTTTCTTTCCAAACTCCCATGTAACTTGCCATTTTTCCGTCTATATAAGGAAAGGCAGGATCCTGAGTAGGAGAGGGGTTCGATCGATCAAACAAGAGACCGGTTGAACACCAAAGGAAACACTTCCTCGCTTGTAATACCCGGCACCTATTCGCCCCGGGAAACAATACACATCCGCAGCACGAACTGGAGTAGGGACCTTCAGCCCGAACCAGTATAAACCCTTAGCTTCTTGAGTCAACCATTCGGGGAGAGGGAACGCGCAACCCCCACTAACCAAAAATTCGTATTGCCGGTGCACAAAACACCGACAGGATCCACCAAATCGATAATTTCTAGCATATTTCTCTTTTTATGAGAGCGTTTAATCATGTAGCATCAGTCTTTTAAATGTCTAATCATTAGTTTTCTTTCTTCATAAATACAAATAGATGCCTGATCATAAGTAGAATATGCTAGTTCCAGGTAAGACTTTCAAATGTCATCTGACATGGTATTGAAATGAATGTTATTGAAATGTACACTTGTTGTATTGAGTTGTCAACAGTATTAAAATAAAATATTATTTGTTGATATATTATTGCTAAATGCCTACTTTACAACTTTATATCGTCTAAAATATAGCAAATATCATGCCAAATTTTTCATATTTTTTCATAGTTGTGCTATTATTGCTAAATATGTACTTTACAACTTTTTACAATTTTTTGACAATTTTTTTGGCAATTTTCCCCATTTTTTCTTGTATTTTTCTCTATTTTCCATTCTATCACCAATACGGGTTTCCTTAAGAACCGCTTGATATTTGGGCAAAAACAGTTGATTTTCAACCATTCTGATTGATTTTTGAGATTGTTTGCTACATTTAACCGACTTGTTTGACTTTGCAAACTGTTCGGTTTTAAACGATTTTCGATCGATTTTTGCGATAAATTGGTACCATCGGGATTTCAATTTTCAACCCTAAATCGGATTGGTTAACCCTGGGAGTAATTTAGTAGGAACTGGGAGTAGCTGCATGACTAGAGATTTGTTATGGTTATCTGCGTTAGGCGGAGCCAAGTTTTTATAAGACTCGGAATGAAAATAAGTGACTATTCTTGTCGTAAAAATTACGGAAATTTAGATACAACAAAATACAAGATACAAATAGAGAATTAAAGATAAATTTAACTTACATGCTTAACATATCAATAAAATAGATAAAATATGTCAATATAATATAAAATATAGGAGTAGCAGAAAAGTTAATAACTAATAAACGAAGGTTTGTTGAATCACGAGACTAACATATTTTCATCAGCAATAGAACAAGAACCTGAACCTGTAAAAGATGAAATTGCACATGTAAATTAGATACACAAAACTACGAATGAAACTATATTCAAATTGAATCCGATTGATTAATCAATATATTCAAATCTAGCAATATATTCAAGATATTCAAAATCTAGGAACGTATCAATATATTCAATATGATTCACACTTGCATCAAATGGAGAGTTCCTAAAATATGCATCAGTGCATCAATTAAACTATTGAAGAAGGCAAGAAGCTACCTTGCGTCTGGGCTTGAGGTATCGGTAGAAGTAGAAATGTAGAATAGAACTAAGATCAAGAACTGAAGTCTGAACCCCTCACTTCCTCTATTCCTCATATCAGAGTGACGGCAAGAAGGCAAGAAGCTCAATGCTCAAGCATTGAAGCAAGCGACAATGTGTCACCGTAGAGTGGGGCGTCAGGCGAGGCTGGCTGACGGCCGATCTTGTGAGGGGCAGGCCCAATTAAAAAAAACTAATATTTGAATTGCTATTTGGACTGGGCCTCGGGCCCAGGTCCAAAGCCCGAGGTCGACTCCGCCTGGTTATCTGTCTTGAAAAGAATGCAACAGGAGTATGTTATTTCCTTTCTTGCTATATTACTGGGTAGAGTAGCAGCACAGGAGTATCACTTTCGGCATCTCAATTCGACAAGTATTGTTTCTACGTATCACTTTTGTAATACAAGTTACACGATGATAATATATGTTCGTTTTGTAAGGTAGCATATAAAATAATCCTGTATTTGCAAAAGAAGCAAAACACATATCTCTTGCAATTTGCACGCATTGCTGCCTTTGGAGATACCGTGCATGGTGCTACCTCGATAGTATAAATGCACCCATTTAACTAAGCAGTAGTCATTAATTAAGTGGCTAATCAAGTCATTAATTAATTAAAATGAATAATTAATGATATAATTGCTCACCGAGTCCTGCCGCTTGGGGAGGATTTGCCACGGCCCACCAGCATGACAGGTGACATATGCCACGTATAAACGCTTTTATGGTCAATGAGCGAACTATTCCCTCTGTTTCATAATGGTTGTAGCTCTAACATTCAAAAATTTTATCAAAATGGTTGTAGTTCTCATATTTAATGCAATTTTAGAGGTAACATGACCTTTGTACCCTTCATCAATGCAACTATCTGTTTAGCTAATCTGTTCAGCTACCATTCATTAATCACAAAGGGGGTGAATTAAATAAGGTTAGACAAGTCATTTTCCACGTCTTTTTATTTTGTGTGAATTTAGCTAGAACTATAGCCATTGTGAAACAGAGGCAGTATTTTTTTAATTACAATCTGAAAGATGACCAAATGTTCTTAAAAGAAAATTTGTCGGTGCGCTAGAAGCACGATGACTTCCTCGATTACGAGGCATATCTTGCCAAGCGTAGTTCGTACGACTCGAACCAACTAATCGGGGTGCCAGGCTAGCATGCGTTAGTAAGCGCACACAACCGGTAGTAAAATACGACAGCTAGCGCAGGTCAGAACTAAAGCTGGCTGTCGCTTTACGCACGCGTTAGTAGTCGCCGGTTCGGCAACGCGGGCATCTCGCTCGGCCAATCCGCGCACGAGAAACTTAATACCGCTACTCCAATTAGGGCGTTTGTTACGGGACAGCATGCAACTCAACTAAACTAAACTTAATTAACCAATCATGGCAGTGGGAAGCAATCGCGTCTGCCGCTTGCCGTGCAAATGCATTAAGCTTAGCCAGGCACGCACCGACGCTGCACGGCCTCCAGTGTTACGCCTCCCGAGTCTCCAGTGTTACGGCCTGCGGGACGGTGGCTGGCGCCTCCCCGGGCCTCCACCGCCAGGACTGACGAGCGGGACCGACCACCGCCAGGACCGGACCGACACAGCAACCGCACAATTCGGCACGCGACGCGCCAACCTTTTACTGCCTTCTGTTTAATCTTTGTCTGAATTTGTGAGGTGTAATCCCTCTGATGATTTTTATGAAACGCGATTTTACTTGGTGCGGTGTTTAAAGTTGAATTTTGATCATTAATTCTTTTTATAATACTTTATTCATAGCTGTAAAATTATAACCGTAAGACAGTGCTTTTAAATACGAATCTAACTGTATCACTTTTCTATCATATAATCTATGTATTGTTAGACTAATTGTTTATTAAAGTTTTCAAACTTAGAATATCGAAATACGTGAACGCTTTATAAAAAAAATAGAGAGTATTTTCTTTGGCAAGTAGATCAAAGAAATACTAAAAATAATTAGACTATCACTAATTTTATCTCTAATCACTATATTTAATTGTCGGGGGGTTGGGTAATTCCCATAAATTACCTCGGGTGCCACGAACGGCCGAGCTCGCTCTCACCCGAGCCACTAGGAGGTCGTTCCCAAGGACGAACTAGTTGGGACCTGAGGAGGTCGCGTATTCTGGCCAATTGCGAGCTCGAGCTCGCGATAAGGCAACCAAGCTCGGCGCTGGGTATTGGCCGACCTGACGCGATCTCGAGGTCGGCGGGAGTAACCACCAGCGCGTAACCTCCGTTAGCAGATTCGTCCTCGCGGGGCGTGGCGGGATTGTAGGATCTGCCAGTTGCCACGATTGGACGTGGTCCAATCGTGCGGGTAGTGGGGCCTGCGGAGTTTGGTCCTTTGTAAGCTATAAAAGCGTCCCCACCATGAGGGAGAAAGACACACAGAGACAGATACGAGAATATACACGAGCTGGAGTAGAGCTGTTATCTCCTTCCTGAGAGGCCCGAACCAGGGTAAATCACTGTGTCCTCGCCCGTTGAAATCCAGTGAGTCACTCCTCTGAGTATCCCATCACGTGAGAAGGGGTCGCAGTTGGTCCCTCCACCAACAAGTAAGCTCGGCGGGGGCCTGCTCCCCAATCGTCGACATTAATATATACATATATATAATATCAAGTACATATGTATTTATTATAAACATAAAAGTATTATATAAACTAGTTACATGTCCGTGCATTGCTACGAAAAACAAAATTGATAATGAAAAATAAAGATTAAAAAATAAAAAAATTATTTCACAAGATCAAACATCTATCTTTAACGCTTCGTTTCTTGCGAAAGCTGGCTAATTAAAGCAACGCTTCGTTTTTTGCGTAGGGCAATTAAGCAGGGCAATTAAGTAGGACAATTAAGCAGGGCAATTAATGACGTGGGTAGAACTCACCACTGCCACCAACTGTTGCTTTATAATAGTAGAGATTTACGTTCAAATATAAAATATTTGTTATATTTATTTATAAACAAAACCAAACAAAATAAACTTCGAGGGAGCACAGTGTTCTCTTCTGGTGCGCGGCGACCGGCGGGTGGGCGAGACGTTGCTTCCACGCCAGCCTTTGGATTCCCACGGGGTGGCAGAGGCACCCACCGACACCCTCATGCCGTCCGATCGCCGCCCGACGGAGATGAGGCAATCGAAAATATCGGGAGAGGCAAACGCGCATGCGCGGCCTCCACGTCCCTGCGGTCCCCGCGAGTCGGAGGGAGGGAGAGCGCGCCACGTGGAGAGGAATCGGAAATGTGCGCATTTCCGATTCGGAATTTCGGATGCCCTGCAAATCGCAGATACACCCTCTGTCTTAATCGAAATCACCATTCCATCATGACCGGTAGACCAGACTACCAGAGGAGGGGCATTGTTGCTATTTCCCGTAAATGCACGGTGCTTACTATCAGCGAACGACACGAAGCTTGAGGGGGGCGTCAAATGGCGAAGGGGCGCGAGCGAAGAAGCGGGAAGTACACCTCTGCTCCTTTAAAAGCTTCCCCTTGCCATCGGTGGTGAGGCGTCTAGGTTTCCTCCTCCAGCGCACGCCACCTCGATCCCTTCGTCTCTCCCCGCCCCAGACCAGATCTAAGGTGAGCCTCGTTCCCGTTCCCCTTTGCTTCCCCACCCCGGCTCCCTCTCCAGGCGAGTTGCCTAGCACTGTGTTGCAGATAGATCCTATCTCGTCTCGCCTTTCTTCTTCTCGCACGGTTACCCCGGCTTGGATCGACGGATTTGTGGCTATTTCTTCGCCGAATCGGTCGGTTTTGTTACTTGTGTTTGCGGTTTTTGGCTACGGTGACTTCGTGCCGCATCTGGTATTGTCGTGACTACCTGTGGTGTTTGGGGTTTCGCGTGTTGCGATTTCGGTGAGAGAAACCTGTCTTGAAATATTTCAGTTTTCGCGGTTGTTATGTACTGATTCGCTCATCAATTTTGGAATATGGATGTTACCATTATCGAAGCTTGCTCCAGGAAGTGAGATGTTTAGGACTTGCAACGCATCATCCAGCCGTTGTCACACATACTCACAAATCAGAGTCTTTTTAAAAAAACAAATCAAATTAGAGTCTTGAGAGCCCATTCTTATTTCCATAGTGTGTTATTTTGTCGGAATCTTACCAGTTAGTGGTTTCTACAAAAAGTCGTCAGTTTCAACTGTAAGTGTAAACCACCATACTAGTAGTAGCGTAACAGAGGGCCCTAATAGTGGCGCCTTGGATATACCTACTTGCCGACTGTGATCAATCCGGTGTTGGCAACTCATTCAGTAACCAGCTTTGAACAGGACAATAAATGCCGTTGCATGCCAAATGTTTTCAAGAAGTCATCCTAAATGCGTGTAAATCATTGGTATCTTGTCCTAGGTCGATGCCAACCATGACAATCTGGTTTCCAAGAAATAGTCTACTCCCGGAAGAACCTTTTATCTCAGCTGTAAACGAAATGGTATATTAGTATGTAATAACTTTCTATGTATGTGGCCGTCTTGGTTAGATAACTGATTGTTCACACTTGATTAGTTGTTCGTACAACTGTCACCCCATATATTGATTAGAATTATGCATGCAATTGCTCGGAAACTCTGCTAGTTGTTCACAATAGGCTACTTGTTCACACAACTAGAAGTTTAGAACTAGCCATGCAATTGTGCATTATATATAGACTAGAACTAGCCACACAATTGCATGCACCAAGTATGGTAATTGTTCACAAAATTATCACTCTTCTCTATATATAGACTAGAAGTCTAGAACTAGCCACACAATTGTGCACGCAACTCTAAGAGTTGTGCTTTGTCCACTATAAGTAAGTTCTGCAAAGGGCGCATAATGCATGCTCTTTTTGTATGGCTGCTGTACTACGTTTGTTCTCCACATTGCACATCTTACAGGCCCTCTCTTCGTATGGGTATCATGCTACATCAATTTATTTTATTCCTTAATTGTTCATTGTAGCTTTGCCAATTTCATTGACTACAAGAACACAATCTTCATTCATGCATGCAAATATATGGTAAAAGACCTGCCTCACACTGCTGCTTATTCACTGGTGATCTGATGCACATCTTCTATGTTATCAAGCACATTCAATACCTCAATGAATGGGTAGAACAAGATGTCTGTGTTTCTGTAATAAATTACCTACCAGTGTCTCAGTGATCAGATGTTGATCAGTTTACCTATGCTTTGCAATTTGTAAATAAATCAGAGCTCACATCCATCTTTGGGGAACAATATGAAATCCCAGTCTCCATTTGATCCTAGCCTCAATACTTAGTAGACAGAAAAGAGTGTTTCTTACCTTACAATGATTCTTTTGTTCCATTTGATTTGATCTCCCCTGATCCCTGAAAGCTTGCTTTCATCAGTTCCATTTTTTGGTTGTTATTGCTGTTCAAAGTTCATGTTCCAGATAAATTTGAGATATTTATATTCATGGAACACGCAACATGTACAATGTTTCACAATTTGCCAATTTCTTATAAATTTTAGTTTTGCTCATTTGTGCCTGTGATTTCTTAGCCTGGTGTTATCATATTTGGTAGTTCAACCATTTTTTCCAGTTCTCATTGTTCCTTCTTCCAGGATGAGATTAACTTGACTTTTATTGAATCAATTTAATTGGAAAGCTTATAATCATTGACAGGTTCTTGCGATGGCTCCTTTGTTGAAGCTGTGGACAAGGCGACAAGCTCACCTCTAAAGGCCCCTGCTCTGAATGAAAGAATACTGTCATCCATCTCCCGGAGATCTGTTGCAGCACATCCTTGGCATGATCTTGAGATTGGTATTTGACAACTCATCTAGCTAGACAGGTTGCCAGTTTCTGTGTTCCTCTCAGAATAAAAATCTTATGTTCTTGACTTCTTCATGTAGGGCCTGGTGCACCAACTATATTCAACTGTGTAAGTCCATCCTAACATATTACTACTGATTTTCACGTTGCTTAAGTTTTATTCTATATTCTTGCCTGAAGTCTATGTCAATAGCATAACCCATTTTGGTTGAAAAACAAACGAGAGCCTCTCCTGAACTTTTCAAGTTCATGTATTGGTTGGCACTTCCCAACATGCTACAGAGTTTTCAACCCCCGTAAAAAACTGAAAGAAGTGGATGGTATTTATTTGACAGGTCATTGAGATACCTAGGGGCAGCAAGGTTAAATATGAACTTGACAAGAAAACTGGACTTATAATGGTAAATCAATGCGATTCTTCATACCTCTTATCATGATACTCTCTTACAATGGTTCTAAAACGTTATGTTTTTTATTTGGTTGTGCAGGTGGATCGTGTGCTCTATTCATCAGTTGTGTACCCTCACAACTATGGATTCATTCCTCGCCATTTGTGTGATGACAGTGATCCATTGGATGTGCTGGTTATAATGCAGGTATGTCTTACTATTTTTTGTTTTGTGTATTGCAAAGTTTGTATGGTAGAATCTTCTAGTTAGTTGTAGTCTTAGAAACATAAAAACATGTGCCATATATTTCTTTTAGCCAATAGAAGTTGCTATGGTGGAAAATAATTTTTTGATCTTGTATTAATATAGCCTATTAGACCAAATTCGCATTACTATCTTACCGTTTCTCACTTCTTTGTTTGGGAAGCCGTTTAAAATGTTATTTTTTTTGTATTCAGGAGCCAGTTATACCAGGATGTTTCCTACGTGCAAAGGCCATTGGCCTCATGCCTATGATTGACCAGTCTGCACCGTCTCGAACCCTCGACAGCCCAAGGAAGGCAAAAATATCCCGATGCCAATATTTGTTTGAACAGGGTGAGGCGGATGACAAGATCATTGCGGTGTGTCGATGATCCGAATCTGAGCATTACAATGATATCAATGAGCTCCCACCTCATCGCTTAGCTGAAATCCGGCGCTTTTTTGAAGAGCTGAAGGATAGACTCACCACTGCACCAGTTTTGGACTACCTCCACCGCTTCAACCATTTGTCACGCTATGTTGCTGATGAGGTGACCACTGAGGCTAGGAGAGTGACATTGTTCAAGGAGCACCTCACCGAGGAGATCCGTTTCAGCCACGGCCATGACATTCCTAGCCTGCAGTCTTGGTGGGCAAGGCCATTAGCATTGAGGATGGCGCCAAGGCGCTTATGGAGAGCCGCAAGCGCAAGTGGCGGCTTCACGGTCGGCCATGCGGACCTTCCAGACCCGCACCTTCACTCGATCGGCTTCCGGCCTTCGCCGCCGATTCCAGAGGTCCTGTGGCTTACCTCCTCGCCACGCGAGTTCGGTGCGATCACCAAGCCGCCAGTTAGCCGGTTGGGGTCCCGAACCCATTTGACCATATCACTTGCCGCTGCGGCGAAGGGCCGCCATGCTGTTCGGCGGCGGCAGCAAAGACGGCTTGTGGTGCACCGGCCGTCCCTGGTCGATCGGTGGGCGTGGGAGTGGCGATCGGGACGCCGGTTCCGTCGACCGGCTCGGGCCATGGCCGCTGAATGTAGCCACCGCAGAGGAGGCGGCAGCTCAGATGTGGTGTTGGGTACGTTATCTGCTCATTCCGCACTCCGCCTTAGTATTATTTGACTCGAGCGCCGCATTCCTTTATTTCTTCACGGTTTGTTGTTCAAAGATGAGGTCTGTTCTTTGTACCTCGAGAAGTACTTGTTGATCCGTCACCTGGATCCGTTTTGACCGCCGAGCTTGTGAGTCCAGGGTTAGAATTGAGATCAATGGGGTAGAATTTGGGGTGATCTTATCAACATTGAGACGTCAGGTCTTGATGTGATTCGGGTATGGATCGTTGTCCAAGCATCGAGGCATATTGATTGTGCCAGGAGATCCGTTTCATTAGTCAACCACGATGGCATTCTTTGTTACCTTTTCTTCTCATTCAGCGGCAGTGACCTTTGCTCGGTGCTCTTTACGTTCGGGGACGATCAGTGCAGGTGGTGTGTGAGTACCACGATGTGTTCCTCGATGAGCTGCCAGGTTTGCCACCCGATCGTGATTTGGAGTTCATCATCGATCTCTTACCTGGCACTTCTCCAATTTCTAAGCGTCCGTGCAGGATGCCTGGCGATGATTGATCGAGTTGAAGATTCGGCTCAAGGAGCGATTAGAAGGGTTCATTCGTCCCCAGCTTCTTCTCCTGGGCACCCGGTCTGCTTTTGTGAAGAAGAAAGACGGCACTCTTCGCATGTGCGTTGATTACCTGGCCGTTGAATGAGGTCCTTTGTCAAGAACAAGTATCCTCTCCCTCGGATCGACGATTTGTTTGACCAATTAGGCGAGCTCGAGTCTTCCAAGATAGACACGAGATCCGGCTATTTTCACTCAAGATCCGTCCGGAGGATATCGTGAAGACCGCATTCACCACTCGCTACGGCCTGCATGCGAGTACACGCTTGTTTCATTCGGTCTCACTAACGCACTGACCACCTTCATGAATCGATGAACAAAGTCTTCATGGAGTTCCTTGATAGATTTGTGGTCGTGTTCATTGACGACATCCTCATATACTCTAAGGATGATGGTGAGCACGCACTTCACTTACATATGGTGCTTAGCAAGCTTCGCGAGCATCGCTTGTATGCCAAATTCGGTGAAGTGTGAGTTCGGCTCAAGCAAGTGGAGTTTCGGGGCATGTCCTGTCGGAAGGTGGGGTAGCAGTTGATCCACGTAAGATACAAGACGACTCAATTGGGAGCTGACCCGCAATGTCCCCGAGATTCGGAGTTTTCTCGGTCTTGCAGGATACTATCGCCGGTTTATCGAGAATTTCTCCAAAATTGCTAAACCAATGACAGTAGCTTACTCAAGAAGGAGAAGAGATATGAGTGGTCGCTGATTGTGAGTCCAGTTTCCAAGAGTGAAGGATAGACTCACCACCGCACTGGCTTTTGGTCCTTCCCGACATTCACAAGAACTTTGATGTCTATTGTGATGCATCCGTCTTGGACTTGGATGTGTGTTGATGCAGAGAGGCAAAGTGGTTGCTTATGCTTCTCGACGCCTAAAGCCTCATGAAGCCAATTACCCGAAGCGCATGATTTGGAGCTTGCAAATTGTTGTTCATGCTCTCAAGCCGTGGGCGACATTATCTCATAGGAAGCAGATGTGAGATCTACACCGACCACAAAAGCTTAAAGTACTTCTTTCGCGACGGATCTAAATTTGAGACAGTCGATGGCTAGAAGGCGATCAAAGACTATGATCCTGGGTATTCATTACCATCCTGGCAAGGCAAATGTGGTTGCAGATGCCCTCGCCGCAAGTGCACACAGTGAATGCCTTGGGTGTCATTGGCCGCCTCACCGGTTGAAGAGTTCGAAGCTCAATCTAGAAGTGGTTGAGTATGGTTACGTTTCGCTTTAGCCGTACAACCCACTCTAGAGTCTCAGATTCAGCGGCTCAACTACAAGATGATGTCGTGATTGAGATTAGACGCCAGCTTGATCGAAAATGGCGCATCTCCGTGTTTTTCTGTGAAGTCCAATGGGCTGATCTTGCATGGGCAGCAGTGTATGTCCTCGATAATGTTGAGATCAAGGGGTTGATCCTGTCGAAGCTCATGATACTCCTCTCTCTGTCCATCCTGGCAGACCAAGATGTACCAGGACCTTCGCAGCAATTACCGGTGGCCAGGTATGAAGAAGGAGATTGCGGCTCATGTGGCGCATTGTGATGTGTGCCCGGCGTGTCAAGGCCGAACATCAAAGGCCACCGGATTACTTCACCATTGCAGATCCTCGAGTGGAAGTGGGAAGAGATTGGGATGGATTTTATTACCGGTCTACCGAGGTCCTCCACCTGGCCACGACTCTATTTGGGTGATCATTGACCGTCGACCAAGGTAGCTCATTTCATCCGATTCATACCACCTATTCAGAGCCAAACTAGCGGAACTCTATTTGCGTAACATTGTTCGGCTCCATGGAGTTCCAAAAGTCATAGTCTCGGCCAGTGGTTCGCTGATTCACCTCCAGATTTTGGGAGAGTTTGCATCCATTCTTGGCACTAAGCTATCCTTCAAGATCGCTTACCATCCCCAAACCGACGATTGACGGAAAGGGCAAACCAAATCCTTGAAGACATGCTAAGGGCTTGTGTCTTTGTACTCTGACAAGTCGTGGGAGAAATGCTTGCCATTTGCCGAAGTTCTCCTACAACAACAGCTTATCAAGTCGGTCTTGAGATGTCGCCGAGGCTCTTTATGGCAAGAAGTGCGAACACCATGTTTTGGTCCGAGGTTGGTGAGAGGCAATTCTTCGGGCGACCATGATTGAAGAGGCCGAAGGCAAGTTAGCTTGATTCGAGACCTACCGAGAGAAGCTCGGTCTCGTCGGAAGAGCTATGTCGATCGCCGTCGCCATGAGTTGAGCTTTGAGGTGGGTGACTTTGTCTACCTCAAGGTCTCACCACTCCGCTGCACTCGCAGATTTCAAGTCCGCTGAAGCTAGCCCCGCGATACATCGGTCCGATTCGATTTTTGAGAAGGTTGGTGTTGTGGCTTATCGGCTTGAGCTATCGCCACATCTTTCGGACATTCACGATGTGTTCCACGTGTCCCAATTGAAGAAGAGTCTTCGGTTCCATCGGAAGTTACCCAATTGGACCATCTTGATTTGCGGCTGATCTTTCGTATCGAGAGTATCCATCAGTATTCTCGAGACAGTGGCGTCACACTCGCAATCAGGTTATCAAGATGCTCAAGGTCGATGGAGCAACCATTCGAAGATGAAGCCACGTGGGGCGTGAAGACCATATTCAGCGAGAATACCGACTTTCTTCGAGAGGATTAGCAATCTCGAGGACGAGATTTTTGTAAGGGGGTAGATCTGTAATATCCCGAGTATTTCTATACTCAAGCCACTTTGTACATTTGTACTCAAACGCTGCTCAATAATACACTTTGTGCTTGTGTATTTCAGTATCTTGAGTGAACATACTTGCTTGGGATCGAAAGAACCCTTCAACTTAAGTAATTTCGCTCATAAGTAAATTCGAATTAGGTTGGGCAAGTGCTTGTGACCTATTAACTTCCAAATACTTTGGAACAATTAGTAATCAACCCTGGAAGCTTTAGCCGTCAAGGCCCAAGTTCAAAAGTTAGGATGTCCGAGTATCCGGATCCACACTCGAGTATCCGGATCCAACCGGAATGTCCGGACAAAGTCCGAGTATCCGGATTGGGCTGGCCAGCGCTTCCAACTCCGAGTGTCCGGACCAATGTCCTGAGTGTCCGGTTAGTGTTCAAAGACCCCAACCCGAGTCTCCGGGTTGAGTCCGAGAGTCCGTATTGGCGTGGGGTTTTGTATAAAAGTCCCATTTCGTGGCTCCCTTCCATTCTTTCTTCTTCTACTTTGGTTTCCCCACTTCCTTGGTGTTCTCTCCACCACCCCGAGCTCCTCTCCAATGAGCCACCTGGCCGGTGACCCTCCCCGGTGACTCCTCCATCTCGGTGTGCTCCTCCCCAAGCCGTCATTCCCCATCCTCCACCCGGCGTTGCTCCTCCTCCATCTTCCTTGGAGGTAAGCTTTTCTCTTAGGGTTTGATTCGCGGGATTCTTGGGTTCTAGAGTCGTTCATGGTGGGATTAGGACTTAGGTTTGGATTTGGGAGGCTAGGGTTGAACTTGGATTCTAGGGTTTTGGGTGTAGTGGTTCTAGGGTTGAAAATGGGATTGGGATTAGTGAATGTGGTATGCTAGAGTGGTAGATCGGGTAGTAGTAATGTCGATTTAAGGAGTTGTTAGTGTGAGTTAGAGATTTGGCGGGTTAGCGGCGTTTTCTCGTAGAATCGGCTAGCTCGGAGCTCCTTCCAGGTTCGCTAGGTGTACTGAAAGTCGTAGATCGGGTCGCGGTGAAGTTGTAGGGAGTGGTAAGGTCTCCGTCTCCTCGTCGAGTTGGACCAAATGCCCTAGGACCGAGTATCCGGGCATATGGTCCGAGTGTCGGATTGTCCGGACGAAACGGTCCGGAGTGTCCGGCCTATCCGGATCGTCTGGATGCAAAACCCGGACTATCCGGTTAGGCCGCTCGTCCGGCCGTGTTGTGTTGTCCGAGTCGTTGTTTCTTCAGGGTTTCTTGGTTGTACTTCATTCTTGTGTATTGCATGCACTTCATGGTGCATTTAAAACTTTCTTTTGCTAAGTTGTATTTCTTTCGCTGCGTTTTGTTGCTTTGACCGATTAGAGGCTAGCGAGTCGGGCTTCGCCTCGAACAACTCGAGCATCATCCGGACATCACCGAAGTGCAACAACAAGGCAAGCACCTCCTTTGACCATCTTGAAACCTATATTTCACGATGTCTACTTTGATTTCTCAAACCATATGCATTGTTTATATTCAAGAAATTGCTAGTTTGTGGGAATGGTAGATATACCTGATTTGGTGGTTTCCCTCAATTTAATTCCTGAGATCATTGATAACCTTAGTAGGGTTAGACAATTTAATAAAATGTCACTTGGGTATAAACGATTTAGTAATTGCATACGCTTAGACACTTTGCACAATAGAGGTGAGCAAAGTCAGTCCTTACCAAATGCTCAAAATTATGATAAATGTAAGTGGTTTTGGTAAAGTTTTGGCAGTGTGAATCGTAAAGGTGTATTGGTAAACAGGTGAAGTGTCTAGTTGGTAATTAGACTTGGCGGGAGGTATAATATGTGCTAGTTAAACATGGTGGTGATTGGTTGGCGAGTTAAGTGGAGTTCCCGCTTGAGTCACTAGGCAAAAATATAAGGACCGAACTTGTGACGGTTTTGAATTGAACACCGTGCAACCGCAAGCAATCTGGATGGGCAGCCTATTCTAGTACTTGAAGTGTGAGGGGATAGCCATGCCTGTTGGTAGGTAGAAGAGTGGACCTTTTCCCTGTGTTGAGCAATCAAGCGCGGTGTGTGTGTCCTCACGACCCGCCAGTATGCGCCTTCGTGTGTGCGCTTGTACTTTTGCGCAGGGAATCGCTCGATTCATGTTTGTTGATACAACGGTGTACGCCTTGCTATGGGGTAATGCCGCTGGCCAACAATTCGCCGTCGTCCACGATGAGTATTCCGTGGCCGCTGAGTGGTGGTTGGCCTCTTATCGCCATAGTAGTGGATTTGTCGTCACCGGTCGGGTGTGGCTATAACCTCAACGATGGGAAAGAATAGATCATTCTTGTATATCGGATACCTCGTGTATCGCGTGTACCATGGATGACAGGGATGAAAGTATGATTTGTGTTTGGGTAAAGTGCGCAAACTCTGCAGAGTATCAAATAATTCTAATCGATTAGCCGTGCTCACGGTTATGAGCAATCTTCTCTAATCATATCAAGTATAGAGATTTGGTTTGGTTTTGAAAACGAAAATCTATTTCGGAGTCGGTATAAAGTATGTGGTGGAATGGTACTTGATGGGATTGTGGATATGTGTATATGATTCTCGATGGGATTATGTATGGATGTCGATTCGTATCCCAGTTGCGACCATGGATGGTGGCAGCTGTGGAGCTCAGTTGTTACATACACTGTAAATATGTTTTATTCAAATCATTGTCTTTCAAATTATGTATTACTTTTCGATGAACTGCTTTTAAATCCGACTTTACGCAATTAACCCAGTGTAGAAGCTTTATCCCGATGAATCAGCCTGCATTTATTTATATTTCCATACACTAAAGTCTTGCGAGTACATACGTGTACTCATCGTTGCTGCTAACCCTTTTTCCACAGAGGAAGGTAATGATGATGTCGGGATGATGGCGAGCCCCTTTTCTGTGAGTGTTGCGGCCGTAGTCCCTCCCTCGGTCAAGAGCTTTGTGGGGTGGTCGGGCCATTTGGTTGTCTTTCTTTTGTTTCATTGCCGCTTTACTTCTTTTGGTTTCGTAATACTCTTGTTCAAGGTTTACACCCGATTATGTAATTACCTTAGTTTATCTTTTTCGTGCATTGATACTCGGGTTGTGGAGTACGCTGATATCGGGCTACCGATCCAGGGATCCATGATCGATGCGTCTGACAGCACCGGTCCGAAGCTAAGGGTTCGATCCCGTCGATCGAATTTTTAGGTTCAGATCTTCGGTGTCGAGGCTTCCTGTTGCTATACGGTGCTATACGCTACAGTAGACGGCGTACAGTACGGTATAGGAAGAGGGGGTCCTCACAGCAGGGGAGCCACGCGAAGTCAAGCTCCGATCACATCCGCCTGACACATAACCAGAGGGCGCGCCCTCTGGCGGGGGACGCCAAAGTCAAGCATCGCTACGTCAGCACCTATGGGCGAACGAAGCAGTACGTTACTCCCTCAACCGGGCCCAGAACTGACTCCCTCGACTCGTCTATCAACCCGGCGTGAAGGACACGAAGACCGGTCGGGCGACAAGACCAAAGAACGGACTCCGAGACATAGGAGGTCCTACCCCTTTTTTCTTTCCAAACTCCCATGTAACTTGCCATTTTTCCGTCTATATAAGGAAAGGCAGGATCCTGAGTAGGAGAGGGGTTCGATCGATCAAACAAGAGACCGGTTGAACACCAAAGGAAACACTTCCTCGCTTGTAATACCCGGCACCTATTCGCCCCGGGAAACAATACACATCCGCAGCACGAACTGGAGTAGGGACCTTCAGCCCGAACCAGTATAAACCCTTAGCTTCTTGAGTCAACCATTCGGGGAGAGGGAACGCGCGACCCCCACTAACCAAAAATTCGTGTTGCCGGTGCACGAAACACCGACAGGATCCACCAAATCGATAATTTCTAGCATATTTCTCTTTTTATGAGAGCATTTAATCATGTAGCATCAGTCTTTTAAATGTCTAATCATTAGTTTTCTTTCTTCATAAATACAAATAGATGCCTGATCATAAGTAGAATATGCTAGTTCCAGGTAAGACTTTCAAATGTCATCTGACATGGTATTGAAATGAATGTTATTGAAATGTACACTTGTTGTATTGAGTTGTCAACAGTATTAAAATAAAATATTATTTGTTGATATATTATTGCTAAATGCCTACTTTACAACTTTACATCGTCTAAAATATAGCAAATATCATGCCAAATTTTTTCATATTTTTTCATAGTTGTGCTATTATTGCTAAATATGTACTTTACAGCTTTTTACAATTTTTTGACAATTTTTTTTGGCAATTTTTCCCATTTTTTCTTGTATTTTTCTCTATTTTCCATTCTATCACCAATACGGGTTTCCTTAAAAACCGCTTGATATTTGGGCAAAAACGGTTGATTTTCAACCATTTTGATTGATTTTTGAGATTGTTTGCTACATTTAACCGACTTGTTTGACTTTGCAAACTGTTCGGTTTTAAACGATTTTCGATCGATTTTTGCGATAAATTGGTACCATCGGGATTTCAATTTTCAACCCTAAATCGGATTGGTTAACCCTGGGAGTAATTTAGTAGGAACTGGGAGTAGCTGCATGACTAGAGATTTGTTATGGTTATCTGCAGTGGCGGAGCCAGGTTTTTTATAAGACTCGGGACGAAAATAAGTGACTAATGCGTAAGTAAAAATTACGGAAATTTAGATACAACAAAATACAAGACAAATAGAGAATTAAAGATAAATTTAACTTACATGCTTAACATTTCAATAAAATAGATAAAATATGTCAAAATAATATAACATAGTGGAGTGGCGTAAAAGTTAATACCTAATCAACGAAGGTTTGTTGAATACGAGACTAACATATTTTCATCAGCAATAGAACAAGAACCTGAACCTGTAAAAGATGAAATTGCACATGTAAATTAGATACACAAAACTACGAATGAAACTATATTCAAATTGAATCCGATTGATTAATCAATATATTCAAATCTAGCAATATATTCAAGATATTCAAAATCTAGGAACGTATCAATATATTCAATATGATTCACACTTGCATCAAATGGAGAGTTCCTAAAATATGCATCAGTGCATCAATTAAACTATTGAAGAAGGCAAGAAGCTACCTTGCGTCTGGGCTTGAGGTATCGGTAGAAGTAGAAATGTAGAATAGAACTAAGATCAAGAACTGAAGTCTGAACCCCTCACTTCCTCTATTCCTCATATCAGAGTGACGGCAAGAAGGCAAGAAGCTCAATGCTCAAGCATTGAAGCAAGCGACGGCAGCGCGTCAGCCGAGGTGGGGCGTCGGGCGAGGCTGCTGGACAGCGGCCGATGCGCAGGGGGCAGGCCCAATTAAAAAAAACTAATATTTGAATTGCTATTTGGACTGGGCCTCGGGCCCAGGTCCAGTGGCCCGAGGTCCAGCTCCGCCCCTGGTTATCTGTCTTGAAAAGAATGCAACAGGAGTATGTTATTTCCTTTCTTGCTATATTACTGGGTAGAGTAGCAGCACAGGAGTATCACTTTCGGCATCTCAATTCGACAAGTATTGTTTCTACGTATCACTTTTGTAATACAAGTTACACGATGATAATATATGTTCGTTTTGTAAGGTAGCATATAAAATAATCCTGTATTTGCAAAAGAAGCAAAACACATATCTCTTGCAATTTGCACGCATTGCTGCCTTTGGAGATACCGTGCATGGTGCTACCTCGATAGTATAAATGCACCCATTTAACTAAGCAGTAGTCATTAATTAAGTGGCTAATCAAGTCATTAATTAATTAAAATGAATAATTAATGATATAATTGCTCACCGAGTCCTGCCGCTTGGGGAGGATTTGCCACGGCCCACCAGCATGAAAGGTGACATATGCCACGTATAAACGCTTTTATGGTCAATGAGCGAACTATTCCCTCTGTTTCATAATGGTTGTAGCTTTAACATTCAAAAATTTTATCAAAATGGTTGTAGTTCTCATATTTAATGCAATTTTAGAGGTAGCATGACCTTTGTACCCTTCATCAATGCAGCTATCTGTTTAGCTAATCTGTTCAGCTACTCTTCATTAATCACAAAGGGGGTGAATTAAATGAGAGTAGACAAGTCATTTTCCACGTCTTCTTATTTTGTGTGAATTTAGCTAGAACTATAGCCATTGTGAAACAGAGGCAGTATTTTTTTAATTACAATCTGAAAGATGACCAAATGTTCTTAAAAGAAAATTTGTCGGTGCGCTAGAAGCACGATGACTTCCTCGATTACGAGGCATATCTTGCCAAGCGTAGTTCGTACGACTCGAACCAACTAATCGGGGTGCCAGGCTAGCATGCGTTAGTAAGCGCACACAACCGGTAGTAAAATACGACAGCTAGCGCAGGTCAGAACTAAAGCTGGCTGTCGCTTTACGCACGCGTTAGTAGTCGCCGGTTCGGCAACGCGGGCATCTCGCTCGGCCAATCCGCGCACGAGAAACTTAATACCGCTACTCCAATTAGGGCGTTTGTTACGGGACAGCATGCAACTCAACTAAACTAAACTTAATTAACCAATCATGGCAGTGGGAAGCAATCGCGTCTGCCGCTTGCCGTGCAAATGCATTAAGCTTAGCCAGGCACGCACCGACGCTGCACGGCCTCCAGTGTTACGCCTCCCGAGTCTCCAGTGTTACGGCCTGCGGGACGGTGGCTGGCGCCTCCCCGGGCCTCCACCGCCAGGACTGACGAGCGGGACCGACCACCGCCAGGACCGGACCGACACAGCAACCGCACACCCGGCACGCGACGCGCCAACCTTTTACTGCCTTCTGTTTAATCTTTGTCTGAATTTGTGAGGTGTAATCCCTCTGATGATTTTTATGAAACGCGATTTTACTTGGTGCGGTGTTTAAAGTTGAATTTTGATCATTAATTCTTTTTATAATACTTTATTCATAGCTGTAAAATTATAACCGTAAGACAGTGCTTTTAAATACGAATCTAACTGTATCACTTTTCTATCATATAATCTATGTATTGTTAGACTAATTGTTTATTAAAGTTTTCAAACTTAGAATATCGAAATACGTGAACGCTTTATAAAAAAAATAGAGAGTATTTTCTTTGGCAAGTAGATCAAAGAAATACTAAAAATAATTAGACTATCACTAATTTTATCTCTAATCACTATATTTAATTGTCGGGGGGTTGGGTAATTCCCATAAATTACCTCGGGTGCCACGAACGGCCGAGCTCGCTCTCACCCGAGCCACTAGGAGGTCGTTCCCAAGGACGAACTAGTTGGGACCTGAGGAGGTCGCGTATTCTGGCCAATTGCGAGCTCGAGCTCGCGATAAGGCAACCAAGCTCGGCGCTGGGTATTGGCCGACCTGACGCGATCTCGAGGTCGGCGGGAGTAACCACCAGCGCGTAACCTCCGTTAGCCCGTTACGTCCTCCGCGGGAGCGTGGCGGGATTGTAGGATCTGCCAGTTGCCACGATTGGACGTGGTCCAATCGTGCGGGTAGTGGGGCCTGCGGAGTTTGGTCCTTTGTAAGCTATAAAAGCGTCCCCACCATGAGGGAGAAAGACACACAGAGACAGATACGAGAATATACACGAGCTGGAGTAGAGCTGTTATCTCCTTCCTGAGAGGCCCGAACCAGGGTAAATCACTGTGTCCTCGCCCGTTGAAATCCAGTGAGTCACTCCTCTGAGTATCCCATCACGTGAGAAGGGGTCGCAGTTGGTCCCTCCACCAACAAGTAAGCTCGGCGGGGGCCTGCTCCCCAATCGTCGACATTAATATATACATATATATAATATCAAGTACATATGTATTTATTATAAACATAAAAGTATTATATAAACTAGTTACATGTCCGTGCATTGCTACGAAAAACAAAATTGATAATGAAAAATAAAGATTAAAAAATAAAAAAATTATTTCACAAGATCAAACATCTATCTTTAACGCCTGCTTTCAAGTAAAGTGGCTAATTAAAGCAACGCTTCGTTTTTTGCGTAGGGCAATTAAGCAGGGCAATTAAGTAGGACAATTAAGCAGGGCAATTAATGACGTGGGTAGAACTCACCACTGCCACCAACTGTTGCTTTATAATAGTAGAGATTTACGTTCAAATATAAAATATTTGTTATATTTATTTATAAACAAAACCAAACAAAATAAACTTCGAGGGAGCACAGTGTTCTCTTCTGGTGCGCGGCGACCGGCGGGTGGGCGAGACGTTGCTTCCACGCCAGCCTTTGGATTCCCACGGGGTGGCAGAGGCACCCACCGACACCCTCATGCCGTCCGATCGCCGCCCGACGCCGGAGATGAGGCACTGAAAATATCGGGAGAGGCAAACGCGCATGCGCGGCCTCCACGTCCCTGCGGTCCCCGCGAGTCGGAGGGAGGGAGAGCGCGCCACGTGGAGAGGAATCGGAAATGTGCGCATTTCCGATTCGGAATTTCGGATGCCCTGCAAATCGCAGATACACCCTCTGTCTTAATCGAAATCACCATTCCATCATGACCGGTAGACCAGACTACCAGAGGAGGGGCATTGTTGCTATTTCCCGTAAATGCACGGTGCTTACTATCAGCGAACGACACGAAGCTTGAGGGGGGCGTCAAATGGCGAAGGGGCGCGAGCGAAGAAGCGGGAAGTACACCTCTGCTCCTTTAAAAGCTTCCCCTTGCCATCGGTGGTGAGGCGTCTAGGGTTTCCTCCTCCAGCGCACGCCACCTCGATCCCTTCGTCTCTCCCCGCCCCAGGCCAGATCTAAGGTAAGCCTCGTTCCCGTTCCCCTTTGCTTCCCCCACCCCCGACTCCCTCTCCAGGCGAGTTGCCTAGCACTGTGTTGCAGGTAGATCCTATCTCGTCTCGCCTTTCTTCTTATCGTACGGTTACTGCTGCTTGGATCGACGGATTTGTGGCTATTTCTTCGCCGAATCGGTCGGTTTTGCTACTTGTGTTTGCGGTTTTTGGCTACGGTGACTTCGTGCCGCATCTGGTATTGTCGTGACTACCTGTGATTTTTGGGGGTTTCGCGTGTTGCGATTTCGGTGAGAGAAACCTGTCTTGAAATATTTCAGTTTTCGCGGTTGTTATGTACTGATTCGCTCATCAATTTTGGAATATGGATGTTACCATTATCGAAGCTTGCTCCAGGAAGTGAGATGTTTAGGACTTGCAACGCATCATCCAGCCGTTGTCACACGTACTCACAAATCAGAGTCTTTTTAAAAAAAACAAATCAAATTAGAGTCTTGAGAGCCCATTCTTATTTCCATAGTGTGTTATTTTGTCGGAATCTTACCAGTTAGTGGTTTCTACAAAAAGTCGTCAGTTTCAACTGTAAGTGTAAACCACCATACTAGTAGTAGCGTAACAGAGGGGAGAGGGCCCTAATAGTGGCGCCTTGGATATACCTACTTGCCGACTGTTATCAATCCGGTGTTGGCAACTCATTCAGTAACCAGCTTTGAACAGGACAATAAATGCCGTTGCATGCCAAATCTTTTCAAGAAGTCATCCTAAATGCGTGTAAATCATTGGTATCTTGTCCTAGGTCGATGCCAACCATGACAATCTGGTTTCCAAGAAATAGTCTACTCCCGGAAGAACCTTTTATCTCAGCTGTAAACGAAATGGTATATTAGTATGTAATAACTTTCTATGTATGTGGCCGTCTTGGTTAGATAACTGATTGTTCACACTTGATTAGTTGTTCGTACAACTGTCACCCCATATATTGATTAGAATTATGCATGCAATTGCTCGGAAACTCTGCTAGTTGTTCACAATAGGCTACTTGTTCACACAACTAGAAGTTTAGAACTAGCCATGCAATTGTGCATTATATATAGACTAGAACTAGCCACACAATTGCATGCACCAAGTATGGTAATTGTTCACAAAATTATCACTCTTCTCTATATATAGACTAGAAGTCTAGAACTAGCCACACAATTGTGCACGCAACTCTAAGAGTTGTGCTTTGTCCACTATAAGTAAGTTCTGCAAAGGCGCATAATGCATGCTCTTTTGTATGGCTGCTGTACTACGTTTGTTCTCCACATTGCACATCTTACAGGCCCTCTCTTCGTATGGGTATCATGCTACATCAATTTATTTTATTCCTTAATTGTTCATTGTAGCTTTGCCAATTTCATTGACTACAAGAACACAATCTTCATTCATGCATGCAAATATATGGTAAAAGACCTGCCTCACACTGCTGCTTATTCACTGGTGATCTGATGCACATCTTCTATGTTATCAAGCACATTCAATACCTCAATGAATGGGTAGAACAAGATGTCTGTGTTTCTGTAATAAATTACCTACCAGTGTCTCAGTGATCAGATGTTGATCAGTTTACCTATGCTTTGCAATTTGTAAATAAATCAGAGCTCACATCCATCTTTGGGGAACAATATGAAATCCCAGTCTCCATTTGATCCTAGCCTCAATACTTAGTAGACAGAAAAGAGTGTTTCTTACCTTACAATGATTCTTTTGTTCCATTTGATTTGATCTCCCCTGATCCCTGAAAGCTTGCTTTCATCAGTTCCATTTTTTGGTTGTTATTGCTGTTCAAAGTTCATGTTCCAGATAAATTTGAGATATTTATATTCATGGAACACGCAACATGTACAATGTTTCACAATTTGCCAATTTCTTATAAATTTTAGTTTTGCTCATTTGTGCCTGTGATTTCTTAGCCTGGTGTTATCATATTTGGTAGTTCAACCATTTTTTCCAGTTCTCATTGTTCCTTCTTCCAGGATGAGATTAACTTGACTTTTATTGAATCAATTTAATTGGAAAGCTTATAATCATTGACAGGTTCTTGCGATGGCTCCCGCTGTTGAAGCTGTGGACAAGACGACAAGCTCACCTCTAAAGGCCCCTGCTCTGAATGAAAGAATACTGTCATCCATCTCCCGGAGATCTGTTGCAGCACATCCTTGGCATGATCTTGAGATTGGTATTTGACAACTCATCTAGCTAGACAGGTTGCCAGTTTCTGTGTTCCTCTCAGAATAAAAATCTTATGTTCTTGACTTCTTCATGTAGGGCCTGGTGCACCAACTATATTCAACTGTGTAAGTCCATCCTAACATATTACTACTGATTTTCACGTTGCTTAAGTTTTATTCTATATTCTTGCCTGAAGTCTATGTCAATAGCATAACCCATTTTGGTTGAAAAACAAACGAGAGCCTCTCCTGAACTTTTCAAGTTCATGTATTGGTTGGCACTTCCCAACATGCTACAGAGTTTTCAACCCCCGTAAAAAACTGAAAGAAGTGGATGGTATTTATTTGACAGGTCATTGAGATACCTAGGGGCAGCAAGGTTAAATATGAACTTGACAAGAAAACTGGACTTATAATGGTAAATCAATGCGATTCTTCATACCTCTTATCATGATACTCTCTTACAATGGTTCTAAAACGTTATGTTTTTTATTTGGTTGTGCAGGTGGATCGTGTGCTCTATTCATCAGTTGTGTACCCTCACAACTATGGATTCATTCCTCGCACGCTGTGTGATGACAGTGATCCATTGGATGTGCTGGTTATAATGCAGGTATGTCTTACTATTTTTTGTTTTGTGTATTGCAAAGTTTGTATGGTAGAATCTTCTAGTTAGTTGTAGTCTTAGAAACATAAAAACATGTGCCATATATTTCTTTTAGCCAATAGAAGTTGCTATGGTGGAAAATAATTTTTTGATCTTGTATTAATATAGCCTATTAGACCAAATTCGCATTACTATCTTACCGTTTCTCACTTCTTTGTTTGGGAAGCCGTTTAAAATGTTATTTTTTTTGTATTCAGGAGCCAGTTATACCAGGATGTTTCCTACGTGCAAAGGCCATTGGCCTCATGCCTATGATTGACCAGGTCTGCTTTTCGTCTCTGAACCCTGACAGCCCAAGGAAGGCAAAAATATCCTGATGCCAATATTTGTTTGAACAGGGTGAGGCAGATGACAAGATCATTGCAGTGTGTGCTGATGATCCGGAATACAGGCATTACAATGATATCAATGAGCTCCCACCTCATCGCTTAGCTGAAATCCGGCGCTTTTTTGAAGACTGTATCCTTTTTTATCCACTTATTATCTAGTTCTGTGTTCTGACGAGTTTTCTGCAAATAAACCGCTTCCTTTTTTTTATTTTTGCTTGCAAAACTCTCCTAACTTTGAGCCTGCAAACTACTATTAGGAAAATACGTGGTTTGACCTCAACACTGTCGGTTTCCTGAATTTTCAACACACTACCAATAGTTATTTGACATATGCGCATTTTCTGAGTTCATTTAGTCATTTCTTGGTGGCTCAAATATGGATAATGTATCATGTTATTCATGTGCAAACCACCTAAGGTCAAGACAATGCAAATTTGAGAACACTTGCCTCCTCTTGGATTGAACGGTTTCTTTAGCTGGTACATTCAGACAAGAAGAATGAGAACAAGGAGGTCGCTGTGAACGATTTTCTGCCTGCAACTGCTGCTTATGAAGCCATCCAGCATTCCATGTGAGTTTTTTTTTTACTCTTGGCCATGGTTTTGTAAAATGTCAGGAAGAGTACTGTCTATGATTCCATCATCAAGCTGACACTGCGCCAATGTGGTGTTTGCTACACAGGGATCTGTATGCTACTTACATCGTGGAGGGTCTGAGGAGGTAGACTGCTGCTTGGTGGTTCGGTTCGGTGCACTTGCTTTGCTTGTCACTACCGAGACCGGGAGGATGTTAACGAGCGTCGAGAACTGTTGAGATATTATTACCATATGAACATGCAAGTACTGTTATTTTGTTGGTGTTGCTTATATACCGCTAGTAATCGCCATGAAAGTGGTAGCAGTAATAGTAAAGCTAGTAGCACGACAAAGAGTGAGGAAATATTCTTTTCCGGCCTCAGCGCCAGTATGATATATTGATACTTTGGTGTTGATGCTATTGATATGATTCAAGCAAGAATTCGAAATTTAATTTGTCATGCATTATTTTCTTTCTGGCCACCGTGATTGGGATTTGGGAACCCAACGGGCGTGCAAAGAACCTGACATGTTTTGCGTAGTTCACCCGGGTGTACCGTTCATCAGGTTCGCAAAATTGACGAAAATTACGTAATTTTAAAGTTGATAAAGCAGTTCAATTTTAAAAACATTCAAAAAAAATTATGTGTCACAAACCAGTTGAAAACCGCTCAATTTTCATCAAAAATCGGCCGCATAAAAAGCTTAACAAGTTTGTCGATTTTTCACTGTAATCAACGATGTTTGATTTTTTTTTCAAAAAAAATAAATTTTGAGTTTATGATTTTTAACAATTTTCGGTGCCGATACAATAGCAAAATTCGTGTATCTAACAGTGGCCGTCCATCAAGCAATCGGATTTCTGGATTCTGGAATAGGCATATCATGTCAAGCGGATTGGTTTGCAAATCACGGAGAGCTGATGAGCAATGCGCGTTCAATTTGTGCCACTCCGAAGCTGCATCGATCTTGTGCCAACCAGATCCCTGTTTCGAACTCCCTGAGCTTATCTCACACAAACTGTGATTCCTCACAAAACACAGCTTTGTGCCAACTAGATTCCTCACAAACTACAAATCGCGCTAGCACCGCAGAAATCGACGGACAAGGAGCAACATTGCAATTGCAAATCTAATGGGTTCGGAAGACACAGAGAAAGCAAGACACTTCCTCTTCTCAGTACATTACGGACTAATAGCCAAAGGACGACACAAATCTCTCACTGGTTACAGCACTAGATTTTAATCAACTACAATACTGGTAGACTAGACTAGTATAGACTAGACTAGTACAGTCCGAAATCGAACCATGCATGGACATGGATACAGCACACACTACATACACAGGAGAATGAACTAAGTGAGCTTCGAAGACAGACGAGCAGTCGGTCGCTCAAAGCCCAATCTGTGCCCTGGTCTGCTTCTTGGGCGACTTGGCGGAGGCCTTCTTGGGCGACTTGGCCGCCTTCTCGCCGCCGGAGGCCCTCTCGGCGGACTTCTTCGGGAGCAGCACCGGGTTGATGTTGGGCAGCACGCCGCCGTGCGCGATGGTGACCCCGGCCAGCAGCTTCCCGAGCTCCTCGTCGTTCCGGATCGCCAGCAGCACGTGCCGCGGGATGATGCGGTTCTTCTTGTTGTCGCGCGCCGCGTTCCCGGCGAGCTCGAGCACCTGCAAAGAGTCGCCTCCGTTGTTAGTCCAGTTGAATGAATTGCCAAGAAGAAACGTACGGCGATAGATAGGAAAAGAAGGGGGTTTCGTTGCTTGCCTCTGCTGCGAGGTACTCGAGGACGGCGGCGAGGTATACGGGGGCGCCGGTGCCGACGCGCTGCGCGTAGCGGCCCTTCTTGAGGTAGCGCCCGATGCGGCCGACGGGGAACTGGAGGCCCGCCTTGACGGACCGCGACACCGGCTTCTTCTTCGGCCCGCCTAGCTTCCTCCCCGCTGCCTTCTTGCCGCCAGCGCCGCCGCCGTCCATCTCTTCGCGTGGATGGAATTCGAGAAGATTGGGAGGGATTTGGTTTGATTTTTCGGTGCTTTGAATTCGGCGCCTTCTCCTGTTTCTTATATAGACCCTCGCGGGTTCGGGGGCTGTGGAGCGATCCTCGTCACGTGGCGCGCGGGCCGTTGGATCCAGGCGATCTGGACGGTGGAGATCCATTTGAGAGGCGCGATCCGTGTGAGGATGCGACGGGCCAATCAGGAGCGCCGATGTAGATGATTAGATCGATGAGTTGGCCAGACAGGCCAGGGAGTGTTTTGAATCAGTGTTCAGCGCCGATGTAGATGATTATGGTTTCAGCATAGATTTTCGCTACTCCAACGGTATTGATTTTCGTCGATTTTCACTGGAAAATCACTATAAATCGTATGAATGCCCCGATGGATCAAAAACACTTGGAAAAATTGCAATATCGATACAAAAGTGGCGATAATCGACGATAAGTTATGGAAAATCGACGAGGTGAAGGGGAAATGGAAAATTTTGAGAAAATTTATAAAAAATAGTTAAAAATCTGGAAAAAAAAAAGTTAAAAATTTGTAAAAACAAGGTAAAGAGAAAAAATTACAATAAATGTTAGAAATACATAAAAAAAATATGGATTTCATAGGAGAATATGAATAGCACAACGATGGTAAAATATGAAAAAATTTAGAATGACCTTTGCTATATTTTAGACAATTTTAAGTTGTAAAATAGGCATGTAGCAACAATATCTCAACAAATAACATTCCATGTTAATACCATTCACATATTTTACCATTTCGCATATGAATCCAACAATAGTCTACATCTCAGTGTACATGGCATATGACATTTGAAATCAATATTTCTCACCGAAAATGAAAGTTTCCAATTGGCATAGCTTTGTCGTCCTTCCATTGTCAAAGAAATAATGTGTTGGACCTACACAAATGCTACATTAGTAAAAATGGGGTTGCAATAAAATGAAATATACAAATAAAACAATACCTTCAGGGCTACGGCCTAAACTAAGAGGGATAGTTCTCTCTGATGCAATATATTTAACTACCGCCTAAACTGAGAGGGATAGTTCTCTCTGATGCAATATAAACAACTAAGCCGATCGTTATTTTATAGTAACTCCATCTATTGACAATTTGCAACTACCAAATTAACTTGAGAGGAAACTCCAATAAATTTAATCATACACGGTCTATTAATATATTTTTGTGCCCCTAATAATATTAGTCTCTGACAAAGTAATTCACTAAATTAAATAATTCAACATAAATGACCGACAATTAATATTTCACTCCGGCGATCAAATTAATTAATAAATTCTCGTGCGACTCCAAATATATTCAAATATGATATGGTAATCTACTATTTTACATATTTTGACATCCATCGACTGACATTTAATATTCCACTCCCACGGTTGAATTATTCATATAGAGCAAATTTTTTATATATACATATTAATATTTAATACAGGCTCAAATTTATATTTTGATGTAGAACATCGTCCGAAATCGCTTTTTTACCAAATTTTCATGCCAAAGACCACAAACCTATTAATACTATTTTTAGAGAACTTCTGGATAAATATTTTCAAAATTTTCAAAATTTTTAAATTTAAATTTGAATTTTACCGATTTTCCACTCGATATTTGAAGCCGTCTATGAGACCGTCTGTTAAATAACAGACAACACTTTTCTCTCTCCTCCTTCTCTCTCTTCCACATTACCTAAAATCATATGTGGCATTAGCTTACAGACAGTGGATGTGTACCATTGTGCATGCTCTACGAGATACTTTGAGAAAGCAGAGCACAAAGACGGTACTGATGCAAATAACGCGTAGAAAATAGAAAATAGGGAGACACAAATTTTGCGTGAAAATAGAAAATAGGGAGATATTTACAATTAGTTCTTGTTTTTGCTCTAGGCTACAAGATCATATATATAGTGATACATAATAGACTTCATGTATGAAAAGACTTGAGACGGAGTAGGAAACGAATTCGTATCACCCTAAAACTCAACAATCTCCACCTTCAGACGAATTCCTCTTCTAGACAAAATATAATGCGACTCTTCTCGAAACAAATCATCATGAATAGGGCTGGGCAGAAAGGTCGCGGCTCGCGGCTCGGCTCGGGCTCGACCGAGCCTGGCTCGGCTCGCCCTGGCTCGTGGCTCGGATCGAGCTCGAGCCGAGCCAGTTTCTCAGGCTCGTTAATGGACCGAGCCGGCTCAGCTCGAGCCACGAGCGGCTCGGTGAGCCAGGCCAGCTCGGTGGATTCACCTGGACCTGGCTAGACCCAACAGTCCCTTGAGCCTTGACCCTTCACCGCTTCTGCCCTAGACCCAGTTCGCCAGTCCCCAATCTCCAATCTCCCAAATCCCATCCTGAGTTCCCGACGCCGCCCGACGCCCCCGACGCGGCGACGCCAGCGGCCAATGGCTTCGATCCCGACGCCGCCCGAGGCCCCGACGCCGCTTCGCTTCTTCCGTCCCGACGCCATCGCGCTTTCCGCCAGACGCCGCTGCTTTCTCCCAGCTTCGCCACCGCCACCGCGCTTTTCCGCCCGACGCTTCGCTTCTTCCGGCCTGTGGCGTTCTCCCCGGCCGCTTCTTCCGGCTTCCTCCCGACGCGACCCTCCTCGGCTCCTGCTCTGCGTCCTCGGCGCGCTGGCCGGGCCTGCTCGATCCGCCGCTGCCAGAACTCCACCGTTCCACCCAGCAGCTAGCATCCATCATGAGGTGATGCACTGATGCTTGATTCCTTTGGATGGCAGTATGGAGTAATGGAGATTTGCTTGTGTTTTGGATGCTCGATTCCTTTGGATGGCTCAACTAAACTGTATGATCTAACAACAGATTTAGTTAGTAATTGTTGTGATGCATTTGATAGGTGTACATTCTCTGTTCAATGCAGTTGTTTGATGCTTGGTTGATCATGTATTCATGTTTATGAGCTTGGTTGATCATGTATTCATGTTTATGTACTGCGGTCAGATCATTGCAGTGGTGGCCTGGCTCGAGTTAACGAGCCGGCCATGGCCAGGACCTAGCCGAGCCGAGCCGCTCCTTTCGGCTCGTCGCTTCACCGAGCCGAGCCTGGCTCGGCTCGCTAACTCACCGAGCCCAACCGAGCCGAGCCGAGCCGAGCCTGGCTCGGCTCGGCTCATTTCCAGCCCTAATCATGAACACCTTGTATGCCACAAGTCCAAAGGACTTATTGAGTGATACCAACTAAGTCTGAATAAAGCTCAAACTTAGCAGTTGGAACTGGCTTTGTCAATATATCTAATGGATTATTATGTGTACTTATCTTGCTGACTTTAATGTCACCTTGAGCAATACTCAAACATTGTGTTGGTTGTGCAATAACAGGAACATACTGTATGTTTTCCTTTTCGGCTTATAATGTAGATCCTGATCAATAATAGGCTCCACCTGCACGCTTGATTTATGTTGCTCCTCAGTGGTAATATTAATAGATGATTTATCATGCAACACAATAAATTCATCAAAGGTAACATTTCTGCTAATAATCACCTTTTCAGTTTCAGGATTTCACAATTTATAGCCTTTCACATCAGACTTATAACCAAGGAAAATGCATTTAATGACTCTGGGCTCCAATTTACCATTATTAGCATGAGCATAAGCAGGACAACCAAATATTCTCAAATTTGAATAATCTGCTGGAGAACCAGACCATACCTCAATTGGAGTCTTCTTATCAACTGCCAGGTTTGGTAATCGATTGATTAAATAACATGGATGGTAGATTTTTTCCAGAGCAGGTGTTTTTGATTTACTTCTGGGGATAAAATTACCGATACTACCAAGGGTTGTACACCGTAGTACTGGGGTCGACTGCAATGGCTAGTTATTATGCATTTAATGCAATGAACTATCAGTTACAACTGAGGCCAGTACTACCGGATTTTGCATGTCGGTAGTACCAGCTTTAGCTGTTTCTTGAGAATTTCGCCCCCAACAGCTATTTGAGGGGTTGGGGCTATAAATATCTCCTCCCTTGCATCATAGAGTGAGCCTGTAACCTCGTTGAATTTCTCTCAAGCCTTTGACATTCTCTCTTCACCTTAGAGCAAGGCTAATAATATAGCTAACTGCTGGCTATATGTGGTTGTCATATCATACACAGCCGTCTAAAAGCTCACCCATATAATAAGTTAGCTGTAGAAACAATCTACACATTAATAAATGGTCCACCCATTCATCCTCTCATCTTCTTTGGAATCTGTGTTATAGCCAGCTTAAAGCTAGCTATTGAACAATAGCCCACTTCTTCTCTCTCTTCTCTTCTCTTTCTTCCAACAAAGCAAAAATATGATGTGGCAGCTCTTATAGCCGGCTTATGTCACCTTATTATACTTGCTCTTAGAGCATTTATTTCCACATTTTGATATGGTTGAGAGCATTCAAATGCATTGCATTTGTGAATTTATGTTCTAAAAAATTAGCTTAGTAATAAATTTGGCTCTGCAAAATGATCGTGCTCATAGCATGTGCGGTGCTTGTGCATGTGTTGTTTTAGATAATTACTCGATATGCTTGTGATAGTGTGGTAATATTTTTTTCTTGATGCAATGCACTCGTGTGAGTGGTTGCATAGACTGACGTTGAGTCAAGTTGGGAAGAACTTGTGCTCGAAAAATTGTTTCGTGTTTGTTCATGCATTGGTGTTGCTTGAGGGCGAACGTTGTCGATGACAGGGATCAAAACTAGGTTTTGGGATGAACAAGGTTCAGACGATCAAGGATGTCATGCGGAATGTTCGGACTAGAGAACAATGCACGCAGAAGTGAATGGGTCACGTGGTAGCGGCAGATGGGTCGTACGCGTGCATACATAAGTTTTAGGTTGTCTATGCATGTACTGGGCCATATGTAATTGGGCCAGATATGCATGCATGTATGAGATTCCGGGTTTAAGTGGCTTGGTTGTTTGGCTATAAAAGGAGTTGCTGATGGTTGCGGCAACCATACGCATGAAATAGGCACTACTACAAAATCGGGCATCACAAACGGTCTATTAGAAACGGTTTGGTGCGAACCGGTTGTAATGCTCGCACCAGAAGCGGTTCGTGGTAACAGGCCGGAGGGGATCTCTAGAAGCGGTTCGTGGCACGAACCATACAAGCCCCACTTTAGAAGGGTTCGTGACACGAACCCTTCTAAAGGTCTTTACAAGCGGTTCGTGTCACGAACCGCTTCTACTTTAGAAGGGGTTCGTGTCACGAACCGCTTCTAAAGCTGAGGCTTAGAAGGGGTTAAGTGACACTAACCGCTTCTAAAGACCCCTTCGAAGGGTTCGTGTCACGAACCGCTTAGAAGCTTGAGTTTTAGAAACAATAAAAGGAATGCGTGCCCTACTCTATCAGAGAGCACGCGTGGGTGGGTTGGCTAGATGGATGAGGCGAGTCACGAGGATGGAGTGCTGGTCGTGGGTTCGAATCCCGTTCCCACGATATTATTACTGCCTTTTACCGCTTGGTGTGGCACCACCACAAGCGGTTCCTAGAACCGCTTGTGATACCCTTCGAGGTATCACAACCGGTTGCCTAGAAGCGGTTGTAAAACCGCTTCTAGAAGTGGTTCCAAACCGCTTGTAGAAGCTGGTTCTGTAGTAGTGAGGAAAAAGGAGACGCACGGGATCAAAATGACTGCCAAGTTGTTTGTGTGTGCACGAAAAAAAGGATTCAGCAAGCGAGGCCATAGGCTGCCTGAGCGCTCAATGAGGCTACGGTGAATCACAACGGCGAGGACCGTCCTATGGTACACGCGCTCACGATTCGAAGGAAGAAAGGAAGCAGGAGAAGACAGTGAAAGCGGGGACCCATGCCTGTTACGTGCACATGCTAATCACATTCTTACCAGACTTCTTTTATGCAATTTTGACTAGTAGAAGAACTCAAAGCTTAGATTACTTTGGATGCAATTTTGATCAAGTTTAGTTGATGTGTCGATAATCTCGTTCCTCTTTTTCGTTCTTCGTTTGCATGCATGTTTTGATTTATAGATTGATTCATTGTTTCACCATGCTAATTTTGATTTGATCAATTTAAAACCTTCTTAGGGCATCAAGTGATTGATTTGAAAAGTTTGATTAGTTAACTCCTCGTAGATCATAATTAATCTCGTAATTAGGGTTTGATCAATTTTCGTCATTATTAGTATGATCAACTTGAGAAGGTCATAACTTTAGATCCATAGGTCCAATTGAGATGATGCTTCTTGGGTTAGTTTCAAAATTGGATCTAGTTTCTACAGTCCAAATTTCACCTCAATCCAATGGTGGGATCTTTAGGAATTACTGTTTTAGTGAACATATATCAATCTGTTTTTGTACAAACCAAAACAAAGTTTCATAATTCATTTATGGGTGTTTTGAGAATCACTAAAAATTTGTTTTAGCTTCTGCACAATCATTCACCCCCCTTTGATTTCTATATTAGTGTATATCGATCCTACAACATTCATTGTTGAGCCTTGTGTCACTTGAGAACCTTTAAGCAATCATCATAGATGTGTTACCCTTGGAGTTTGCCGACTTATAGATGGCTTGGAGGAGAAAAATTGGCGATCTCTTTGAGAAGGATTGTGAATAGGGCTGGAAAATAGGCTCGTGGCTCGTGGCTCGGCTCTCACAGACTCATGGCTCGGACCGAGCTCGAGCCGAGCCTATTTTTCAGGCTCGCAAAAACACCAAGCCGGCTCGGCTCGGCTTGGCTCGCGAGCCGGCTCATGAGCCAAATTATCTTGGCGGCCCAGACCATACAGGGAATTTAGTATGACTAATGACTTATATTTTTAGGAAAAAGATGATGAAGATGATGTTGAGACAATTCCATTTCCTATAGTAGTAACTAGTAAGTTAATATTGTTCACTGCAAATACATGAATTATTGTATAAATATTTAATTTCCTGATAAAATAATGAGCCGGCTCGCGAGCCGACCTTGAGCTGAGCCGAGCCGGTTTTTTGGGCTCGCCTCAGGGCCGAGCCGAGCCTAGCTCGGCTCGCCACTGGACCGAGCCGCATTGAGCCCGGCCGAGCCGGGCTCGGCTCGGCTCGTTTCCAGCCCTAATTGTGAAGAGACATGATTGTGTTGTGAAGGTTGGAGCTCACATACTTGAAGGTGGAGAGAGCTACCACTAGTGGCTTTGAGGTGTTTGGCTTAATTTGTGGAGTGGGTCCAATTCGTTTGGCTTACCTCAATGTGGATTAAAGGAGATCGGCAAGTATCCGAATACCATAGTAAAAAGATCGTGTGTCATCTATTGGTTTGCTTCCTTTAGCCCATTTACATTCTTACAATTTACATTGCTAGAATTGAATTGATTGCTTGTCACCTTAAGATTCCAAACCTAGATCTAGACATAGGTTGTTGTTGCACTTAGTTTGAATAGTTGATTTAGTCCTTCGTTGGATAAAACCATTTTCATTTACACTTCCACATATAAACTCTATTTTGACCATAGAAAATTTTAAAACCACCTATTCACCCACTCTAGTTGGCCTCCTCGATCTTACAGGGCTTCTCCGTGTAATTGAGTCCTATGCACCCAAAGACACCCCACTCTTTTTACCATGAGGGGTAAGAGTGGAATCAATATCCTTCAAGTGTATTTTCACACTTTCGGGTGCATTTACTACAAGTATATGAGATCTTGTCACCTTTATGATTAGTGAAGGCATTTGACTAATTATTACCTATTTGTTGTAAATTTATTATCCTTTGAATTTCAAATTCAGATTCTTTAGTGTGTGGGTCGAAGGACTAAATGCTAGTGACATTCAAATCTATTTTCTGATATTCTTTAATCCGTGATTTTATTTCCCTAATGCTGAGAAATTATCCATATAAAAAATGCAATCAGCATACCGAGCCATATACAAATCCCTTATTATAGACTTTAGGTATTAAATAATTGACAGGTATTCATAACTTACATAAATCCCTAACTTTCAGTGAGGGCACATGGTTGTACAATGTGGTGGTGAGATTGGCACATATAATGCATAGCCAAATTTTCACAGATGGGAAATATTTGGTTATTTCCCATACACTATTCGCAAAGAAAATTTTGTATGGTATATAGTTGGTTTGAGTTGAATTAATACAAAAACTAGTATCACTGCATGGCCCCAACAATTAGTAGATACCCTACAATTGTGCAAGAGTGACTGAGCAATAAGTTTTATTCTTTTAATTAATGACAATGCAAGATAATTTTGTATGTTGATATGAGCTACCAAATGCTCTACATTAATACCTAGAGCCATTATAGACTTGATCATTTCTTTTTGAAATGAGGCTCTTAATTTAATAATTTAGAGAATTAATTTAGAAAAGCATGGTTCCATGTAGATAAGAGAAATACATGCGACCATCTAATAGAAGCATCTATCAGTACCATAAAGTATTTGAAAGGTATCAACAAGGGCGGGATAGGTTCAAAAATATCTCATTGAATTCTCTCCAGGAAATTCGATGATTCTTCCCTAATTATCGACAAGAGGATATAATTATGAGTTTTCCTTTTGCACAAAAAGCCACAAGAAGTCTTTAGGTCTATGGAAGTCAATAGTTTTTCATGCTATGGCCAGCAGAATTATTGATGATTCTTCCATCATGTTCAACGAATGATGACCCAGTCGATCATGCCAAATCTTAAATATTTTTGGATTTTGAAGTATAGTTTTTCATCGCAACATGAACTTCAGGTTTTATATATGATAGTATAATCCAAACGAGAAGCAAGTTTTTCAATCACATATTTATTGCACCCCTTAAACGTAGTCATGAGTAGGTATTCTGCACCATCCTTATTTTCTTTCTCCATACAGAAGTGTCAACGATTGGGGAACCGACCCCCGCCGAGCTTACTTGTTGAATGAGGGATCAACCAAGGCCCCTTCGCCCGTGAAGGATTGGCATCCAAAGGATACTCGCGCAATGGGAGACACACGGGTTATCCTGGTTCGAGCCTCTCGTGTGGAGATAATAGCCTTACTCCAGTGGTATTGAGTATTGATGTGTATACGATTGAAAGCTTGCCTATGCATCTCTCCCCTTCCTCTCTCGTCGAGGGGGGGCTTAAATAATGGGTGTATGTAATTACAAATGGTAACTACCCCTAAAATCACGCCTATTGCCGTTTTTGACGTGTCCTTGATTTTCGCCGTGCTTGATCTTTTGGTACAACTCCCCTCGATTCCCGGCGAACTGATCGCCACTTTCCTGTTTAGTGGGTTAAACCCGTCCTTCGGCCATTGTTGGGCATTCCCTTGACCATGCTCGACCAACTGGCGCTTTCCCGAGCAAAGTTGCTCGTACCTGTCTTTGAAGCCCGCAACCGAACATGTTTTGCTGAGGGTTGGCGAGCATGCTCGTGACCGAGCATAGGGTCATTCGAGGTCTTTTCTTGGGCACCCCGACCAAGGTTGTTCATGGTCGGTTGGCATCGGCCGCCGGGGCTAAAAAGGTCCTTGTGAAAAATACTCCAATCCGCGATAGGAAGCCATTCAGAAGGATGTTTTTGAAACTAAATAGAGTACAACTGGACTCAGGTTATAATATAGCACTATCTATTATTATATGAGTACCCCTAGGAAGAACTATGATGGCTCTTTTAGTGCTAATAAGGAGGGCATCACTTCCATTATGGTTATAATATTTCTAGTTTTTTTAGTCAAAGTCTGGAAATATTTAGTTTCCTAGATAATTGAATTTGTGGTGCAACTGTCTACTAAATAGATTTCCTCCTCCGCGATTGGAATATACGTTGTTATATATATATATTAAAGGAATGATTTAACAATTAAATAATTATTGCATCAGAAAAATATTGTAAAATATAGAACAACCATAACACAATAAATTAAACAAATATCCTAGAAAATAAAAATCTATTTAACTTTAGCTGATAATCGCTCAATAGGAGCGTAGACCAATGTTCATTCAGGAACTTAAACACTAAAGTGGTAAAGGAAACTCAAAAGAAATATGTGACATCGACTAGCAAAAGAATGTGTAACTAGGAGACTACTGTAGGTCTCCTTATAAATCATTTATGTCCTCTAAAAAACCATGGGTATTCTTCTGTAACTCATTGAGATCACTCCCAAGAAGGTGATCTTCATATATAGGAGAGTTTCTATATCCGAGAAGGCCCTTTTTAAACTCTACTATAGGATTAGGGACTTTGTCATCATCCTTCTAGATTTTTTCTCAATGACAGGTTGAGCGATGAAGTATGCTTTAGTCTTGTTCTCCTGGTTCTTCTATATTTTTCAAGTAAATTACATGTAAAGGTCCACCAAATACTTCGGGGTGTGATAGGTGTCTGATCAATAGCTAGTACATCCACAACTAAAGTAGGGTTGTGCATAGTTTGTAACCTTGTTGGCTGAGTCTTGCTTCTGAAAACTTACTGGTCCCTTACCTTTGCTTTTCTACTGGGGCTTGCCTTTTTCCTTCTATCTTTTCCATTCTTCCATTCCCCCCTTTATACCTTTGGTATTTTCCACGGCTGTGGCTATTACTAGCCTGCTGAGTATTTGTATGTGATTCGGCTATTGCATGTGCCCCCATTAGGGAGAACGTAATGATTCTTCATAAGGAGTTCATCATTTTTTTATGCTTATAGCAAAATGCTATGTTAGCTCATAGTACTTCTGGTGTAGGTGAGCTGATGTGGGCCACTAGCCACACGGCTTGTGGTGGCGGCGGCCCAGTACCGAGCGGCTAGGGTTTTTACACCTAGCCGCCACGTGTTGTCTTCGCCCAAAAGGAGGCGATGGCTTGCGCGGCAAGGCATGGCGCAATGCAGGTGCGAACTGGCGGCGCGGGAGCCGTCGCCGTGGCTGCTGGCACTAACACAAGTGACTTGACATCGTGGGACAGAGAGGCGGCTCATGGCGGTCGACTCCTCGACGGTCCTCACGGAGGCAGGAGCAAGCGTTCATTGCTTCCGAGGCGATGGGGAACGGGATAGGGAAGGGAGAGACTAGAGAGGTTACTGAGAAATGAGGAATCTCTCTCCAAGGCCTCAAAATAGGGAACGCGCGCTCAGGAAGTTTTTGGAGCGAGAATGTCACTGTTCTGCTGTACAACTTCCTTATATTTTTCGATAGGGATTGAAGAAGGCAATCTCTGTGAGATGCTCTTACAAAGGAATGACAACTTGCAGAATTGGCCAAGGGGGCACAAATTTATTTTGGAAGGATTTATGGAATGGCAATCTACTCTGTCTTCAAAGACCAGAATTGTTTTGTTTTGTTACGGCAGCAAACAGTACAGTGACTACAATTTTCCAGCATATAGAAGCACCTTTCAATGGCTGGAAACATTCATTATAAGCAAGAGTTTACCATGGTTATCCATACGGCAAAAGAAAGTTATAAACCTTCTATTCAGAATTGACTCGATTCCCTTCCATAATTTTTCTCTTTTCTCTTTGTACCTACTTCGTTGCAAACTTTATAATATACAGTAGGGTCCTTTCCAACTGCTGTTCTTAAAAAAAAAACAAATTTCCTTGGTAATGGAATCGGCTTGAAAAGTAAAGTAGTATCCCAAGTCCCTTCGCGAACAGATCCCAAGTGCTCCAACGGATTCCCTTCACGATTCCCTTCAGAAGGGATTTGTACAGTGAATCCCTATAGAAAGGGATTCTCTCTCCAATCCCAGAGAGAAATCCTTTCGAGGGGATGCTGTTGGAGATGATAGGAAATAAAGGGAATGAAAGTGGGGAAGGGAATAGGGAAGGGAATGGAATGAAAGGAAATTGCTGGAGATAGTCTAATATGTACAGATTACAATAACCATATTAATTTAGCATTTTGCTTATTAATTTGCTGCGAGTATATATGGTGCTTCTGACAAAGAAAACGAAACACTTAAAACCATTTAATTACATGTCAAGCAATACGGGACTCACTAACATATCATCATCATCATCCTAGTCGATAATTAGTAGGGGTGACACTTGAGGAGAATTTCATTAATTCAGAGCAAGTCTCCAAGTTTTATGGCTCGGCCGTGTCCTTGCCAACCTCATCGCCGTCGTGAGCGTGGCCGTCGACGACGACGGACACCGGTACCTCGTCGGCGTTGCTCACGTCGTGCTGCTGCACCACGAGCACCGAAGACGTCACGCCGTGCCCCGCCGAAGCGAGCGCGTCGCCGATGGGACCGAGCTCCGGGTGCTCCGCCGGGCGTACGGCCAGCTCCGCCACCATCGCCGACGGCAGCCGCCCCTTGCCCACGACCACCAGGCCGTACTCCCGGCTCTTGCCGATCGCCACCACCTCCTCGATCACGTTGCCGACCACCACCCGCTCCTCGAACCGCACCATGGACCCCATCCTCTGCCGGAATTCCGCCACCGCAGCCTCGTCCAGCTCCTGCATGCACCGTCGTCAAGAACACATAACAACGTCATCGTGTTCAGCAAACAAAATACGGATGATGTTTATCAAATCCCTAAAACATTGTCTATTACCTTCTCCATGTGGCTGTTGACGACGGCCGTGGAGAAGGTGTAGCTCCTGTCGGCGTTCATGGTGTTGGACGGGCGCAGTGTGACCTCGGCGTGCTCCTCGCTTCCGGCCTTTCCGTCGACGAACCGCACGACGGTGACCTGCACACCGGGGTGCTCGGCCATCCGCCCGGCGAGCTCCAGGGCCTCCCGGTCGTCCGGCCCGCCGAAGAACACGACGCAGACGCCGTGCGCGACCTGCTCTGAGCTGACCTGCTCGCCGCCACCGAAGCCGCGGTCGATGAGGACGGCGACCGAGCAGGGTGCCTCCCGGAGGATCCTCCTGTTCACGGCGCGCCACTCGGGCCCGATGTTCTCTTCATCGTCGCCGTGCGACGTTTGCCGCCTGTGGAAGGGCAGGACGATGAGCGAGACGCGCTTGTCCTCGGCGACGGCAGCGACGTCGTCGTGTATGGTGTGGAGCGCGGAGACGGCGGTCATGGGGCGGACGTGGACGTGGCCGAGCTGCGCGTAGGTGTCGAAGGCGACGTCGATCTGGTCTTGCGGGCCGCCGCCTCGCGGGCGGAGGAATGGCACGCCGTTGCGGCGAGCGGCGCGGGCCATGAGGATGGAGGAGGTGCGCTCAGTGAGCTCAACCATGCGGAGGATGTAGAGCTTGACGAGGCGACGCGGCTGGGTGTGGCCGCGGATGGTCTCGATGAGGTTGATGAGCGCGGCCACGTCGTGGTCGCCGTGGATGCAGGCGAGGACGCGGAGCTCCTTGGCGGCGGCGCCGGCGGAGGAGGCGGTCGGGGAGGACGGCGCGGAGGGGCCTTGGAGCTTGCGGTGGTGGAGGCGGCGGCCGTCGGTTCGCGCCGGCTTGTAGATGGCCATGACGGTGGGGGTGGTGATGAAGGTGGTGACGAGCGCCATGAGCACCAGGATGGCAAACGTCTCCTCGTTCAGCACCTACAAATTTAGGATCCATATGCACGTGCATGGAGTGCGATCGTTAGACAGGCATACGAAATTCTACGGAAATTTTGAATAAATGCTTCTGTTTCCTACAAAACTCATGGAGATTTTCGTGTTTGCAAAGCAGATGAATGAATGTATACGCTGACAAATTTGAATTGTTTTCCATTGGCTGGATGGAGCCCAAATGCATGGCATGGATGGCGTACAGGTTTCAGTGCACTCTGGGAGACTATAACTTAAGCAGTCTCTACAGATTTGGATTGTCCCATCAATTGAATGAACGGTTCAAATCTTCTAAATCCGTATGCTACATTACTGCTACAATACAAAAGGCTACAATATTTTGCTACATTATTCGATCTAGAACATCGCCTTTCAATTCAACGGTGCGCACGGAACTGTTTAGATTTTGGTCTTGAGGGACTGCACACGAACCTGACTATGGATGGCGCATAGGGCATACCGGCATAGGCAGCTCAATGTTTGCTATGCCACGTGGCATAGGGGATGTGGATCGATTATGCGCATGACTGCCAGATGGACAAATCCGAATCCCCAACCCTTGCACCAGAGCTCACGTTTGCATGCTCAGGCTCTGAATATGTGCAACAACCGTCGTTTGGACTTTGAAACTATGGATGGATGTGCAAGTGAGGATGATTAATCACTCATATATTGCAGTCTTGATAAGATCCATGCTCTTCGGACTTTGGTCATTCTACAAGGTACTTCCACTTCGCTGCATGCGCAAGGTAAATGGGAATCTGGTGCTACAAAGTAGAGGTGGGCATTTGGGTCGGGCTCTTTTGGACCAGCCCGAAGTACGATGGGATGGTCCGGTGCAAAGCACGGCATGGCACGGTTCCATGCCGGGCCGGGCTGGCACGTAACTGTAGTTCGGGCCGTGCCGGGCCCAGGAACCGGGCCCATGCCGACACGGCACGAACGGGCACGAAATCACGGATTAAGGCCTAAAAGTTGGCAGATATTGTTGATTCAGGGCATCTTCAAGCATTGCATTTATGTTTGACATTTTGTTGATGTAATTAGTCTCTTATGTAATTAAAATAGGTAGTTTAGTAGTAGTGATGTGTTTTATTTTTTTTGTCACAATAGTGAAAATGGGTCGAGTCTGGGCCGGCACGGCATGAAGCTGGCACGAAGCGCAAATGGGCCGGGCCTGGGCTTGCCAACGGCGAGTTGGGCCGGCACGACCCGGCACGGTGGGCACGATGGGCCGTCGTGGCACGGCACGATGGGCCGTCGTGGCACGGCACGGTTCCGGCCCGAAGCACGATGGGCCCAGGCCGGACCGGCATGGCACGGCACGACGCCCACCTCTACTACAAAGAGAAGATTCATGTTCCAACTACCTTTGTTGTACTGATACGTGACTCACACTAACTGATGATAGCCTAAAAGCAGAAAGGAAACCTACCTAGCTAGTTACAGGGTGAAAACGGATCGGATATCTCCCATCCAATCTAAGATAAGATTCGGTCGGAACCGAATTCAGGACCAAGTTTGACTATTCGTCCAGATCCAGGATCGGATCTGGATAATTGAATCCGGATTCATGATCAGATCCGAAGCATTCAATATCCAGTAAATACAGGACGAGATCCAGATATTTGGATTTTTTCTATTCGGATATTCGAATTTTTTCTATTCGGATACCAGCAAGGTCTAGCCCATTTTCATTATATTTTTTCTATGACAGCCTATTTATATTAACAATTAGTTTATTATATTGATCCTCAAGTACCATATTTTTTTCTACGACGTCTATTGAGTTTGATTGACATATAATTTGTTACTATAGTTATGTACTCGTATAGCTTTAATTCAATATATATTTACTTTATATATATTTGATAGTACCACCTTGCTTGTGGAGGGAAGAGAATACCACCTTAAAAGGGAGAGCAACCCTCCCCCCATCAGTAGGGATGGCAAAATTACCCGTGGGTTCGGGTATCCGAGGGTACCCGACCCGATGGGTTCGGGTATGGGTTTAATTTGAGACCCGCGGGTTTCAAATTTCGGGTTCGGGTTCGGTTTTGGGTTCGGGTTCGGGTTTGGTTCTGCACCCGTGGGTACCCATGGGTACCCGAATTAATTAATATAAATTAAAAATAATGGAAAGTTGATTAAAGATTTTCAAGCATCGTTTGAGATGTAAGACGCGGTAACTTTCATGATTATATACACCATATATTTTTCCTTTAAACATAGAAATTACAAATGAATTGATTGATAATTGATGGTTGAAAATTTAATTGCGAGGTGAATTTAATTTCGTTCTGCAATTCGGGTTTGGGTACCCATCGGGTTCGGGTATGGGCGTGGGTATGTACCCGTGAGAGATTTCGGGTTCGGGTTTGGGTATGAATTTCGGGTTTCGGGTTCGGGTCTGCGGGAGCTCTACCCGCCCGTACCCGCCCGATTGCCATCCCTACCCATCAGGCTAGTCTTTTGGGGGCCACATGAGACTCTTATGGCCTAGCTATGGCAGCCAAGGTGTGTATTTCTCTCGTGTTCCAAGGCCCACACTCCTGGGCCAGTTGGGCAGTCCGCTCGCCGGGCGAGGCACGTGCGCCATACGGCTGGGCCGCGGAGGGCACGGTGCGCACCCGGGAGGGATGCATCAGTTGGTATCAGAGCTAGGTCCCGAAACAAGAGGGTGAGAATGATAGTACCATCTTGCTTGTGGAAGGAAGAGAATACCACATTAAAAGGGAGCAACCCTCCCCCCATCAGGCTAGTCTTTTGGGAGCCACATGGGACTCTTATAGCCTGACAATGGCAGCCAAGGTGTGTATTTCTCTCGTGGTCCAAGGCCCACACCCCTGGGCCAGTTGGGCAATCCGCTCGCCGAGCGAGGCACGTGCGCCATACGGCTGGGCCGCGAAGGGCACGGTGCGCACCCGGGAGGGATGCATCAATATGCGTACATTATCTATATATCTTTATCCATTTTCTATCCGAATATGTCACACATCCGTCCCGTATCCGTATCCGACTAGTCTATATCCGATTCTGAATCCGGAAAAAAAAATTAGGATACCAAAAGAGCATTCACCTCTAGTCACAAGCTGCCTTGGCAGACTACAGTACTGCACACTAGTAGCAGTAGATCCCATGGTCCAACAGAGAGAGAGAAAGTGAGAAACCCACAGGAACCAGGTGACTCATGCTTTTGTCCTCACAAGAGATCCTCTTTTAGCTTCATACTCTCAGCTCAGGAGTGAGGAGTCAAGGACAACTCAACATGTACCCAAATACATTGTATTGTACACAGTACACGTACAAGCAGAGGAAAGAAAAAGAATACGACGATTATACGCACATGTACAAGTAGTAGGAAAAAAAATAGGACAGATGCCGTATTGTATAGTACTACTTTCGTTCGGAGTATTTGTTCGACACACTATTTATCCAACACACGATTCAGGAGGTACAGAGTTAAAATAATATTTAATAGAATTGTATCATTCTTGTTCATACGAGATACTCCTTCCCTTTTTAAAATAGACAACCTCTAAGATGTTGTACTTCAACTAAGACAAGTGAATAAAACACTAAATTACCCTCTTTTATTAGATCACTTTATTATTATCGGATAATACTGCCCTTGTTCCTGAATATATAGCGTTTTAGACTTTTGCACTTCAACCAAGGCTTATATAGAAATGACCCAATCGGCCTCCGTCGTTAGCTAACTTATTGCTTATGGATGGTGTGTGTTATTATATTTCATAATAATAAATAATATTGAGAATAAGAAATTGTAAAGGTATGAAAAGTAAAAAAAACATTTAAAAGTTGTGTCGAAATCGTAGAATAACATGTATTTAGAAACAAAATTTGGAAGCTAAAATAGTGTACGTTAAATGATCGTTAAAAATAGCCAAATGGGAGGGATATATAGGGAAAAGGCGGTAAAAAATCATCTAAAAATTATAGAATGATATGTATTTAAAAATAAAATTTGAAAACTAGAATAATATGTATTAAAAACATATACAGTAGAGTAGTATTATGTCTATCATAATAGAGACAAATATAGTCTAATTTTATTAAATATTACTTATATTCTATGACTTCTTGGTATGTGTGTGCCGAAAAAATACTGCGAAACGGATGGGGTACAGCACAGCATACGGTTGGTTAAGACTCTCCAAGGATGGTCTCTAAAATGACCTTTTTGGATATTTGAAGGTCTATTCAGACCTGTAGTCCTCCCAATAAGGTGTGCTATGTGCGCCTCTATTGAAAAGGCCGGAGGGATTCATCCCTACATGGAGAGGCCGTCCTCACGTGTGCTATGTGTGAAGGAGGGTTCAGGCCATGGTTGGAAATAAACCAAATATAAAAGCCTAAATTAAATGTAGACCACACTATTCAAGGCTCATAGAGGCCTGATTTTCCAGGTTATCCATGGGTTCAGCCTAATGATGCAGTAGTAGTAGAGTAGTACGTAGTGCGTACACACCTTGCGTTCCCTGCCAATGTTGAGGACGATGAGCTCGACGAGCCCCTTGGTGTTCATCACCACGCCCAGCACGACGGCCTCGCGCGCTGACATGCCGCACGCCATGGCCACGCCGAACGTCCCCACGATCTTCCCCGCGCAGGCTGTGGCGATCACGAGCGCCAGCATCGCCCACGCCTCGCCGCCGCGGATGGTGGCGACGTCCGTCTTGAGCCCGCTCGACGCGAAGTAAAGCGGCAGCAGCAGCTCCGACACCAGGTCCTCCACGCGCTCCGTCACGCGCCCCGCGAACTCGCCGCCGCCGTCCTTGGGCACCGTCAGCCCGAACACGAACGCGCCGAAGATGGCGTGGATGCCGATCATGTCCGTGGCGAGCCCCGACGCCAGCACGCCTGCCAGGGTCACCGCCACCCACACGTCGCCGCCCTGCCCCGCCGCGTCCGCCCGCCGCGCCACCCACGCCATGGCTGGCTTCACGGCCACCATCCACACCACCACGAACACCGCGCCGGAGAGCAGCACCCAGAGCGAGATGATGGGGCTCCGGTGGTCGCCGCTGCCGGAGATGGCGACCGCGAGCGCGAGCAGCACCCAGGCAGCGACGTCGTTGAAGGCCGCGGCGGCCAGGGCCGTCTCCCCTATCGGGGTGGTGAGGAGTTTGAGCTCGGCGAGGATGCGCGCCAGGACGGGGAAGGCGGTGATGGAGAGCGCGACGCCCATGAAGACGAGGAAGGGGGCGTAGCCGGCCTGGTCGGCCCCCGGGATGGCGTGGCGGAGGATGTAGGCGACGCCGACACCGCAGGCGAAGGGGAGGGAGATGCCGGCGGCGGCGATGGCGAAGGCGCGGCGGCCGCTGCGGCGCATGGAGCGGAGGTCGAGTTCGAGGCCGACGAGGAAGAGGAAGAAGAGGAGGCCGAGGCTGGCGACGGACTCGAGCACGGGCGTGCTCCAGGGCGGGAACAGCGCATGCAGGTAGGCCTTGTTGCGGCCGAGCGCGGAGGGGCCGAGCAGGATCCCGGCGATGATCTCGGCGATCACCTTGGGCTGGCGGAGCGGGCGGAGGAGGAAGGCGAGGAGGCGGCTGAGGATGAGGATGAGGAGGGTCTGCATGATGAGCAGCGGGAAGGCGAAGTGGAGCGGGTCGTCTCCCTGCCACACGCCGTTGGACGACGTCTTCACCGCCATCATGTTCGCCGCGGACACCGACGACATCGTCCCGTCCCCGACGTGCCGCCGCTCGTGTATGGGCTCTCGAGCGCGCGCGCGCGCGCGGAGGGAAGCGAGGTGAAGACGAACCAGCAAGGAACGGTTCAAACCAGAGGAGATGGAGCTAGCTGGGTGGGGTCGCAAGCCGTATCGTATTCGTATGTTAGCTAGTACTTGGGCTAATCTTCTTGTAAACGTCTCGTCTCGGGCTCTCTGCTTTGGAGGGAGCTGAGCTCGTGAAAACTTTGTGATGGATTCGATTCGTAGAAAGGGCAAGGAAGGAAGCGGCGGCCGCGGGGGTCTCGTGACGGACGGCGGCGAGGAGAGGACTTGCTCCGCTCCGCTGCATGTGAAGTACTCCGGTCAGTATAATCCGCTGCCTTCAACAGGGTATGTCAGGAACGCATACTTGAGGCGCCGCCGGTCGGTTCATGCGGTCGACGGTCTCCTGTGTTTTTTTAAAAAAATTCAATGCCACGGTGACTTTTAGCGTTTTTTTTAGAGAGGTGCTTCTATGCTCTTCCTTTTTAAAGTTGCACAAATATTAAAGCATGAATGAAGGGTAGATGGGGATTACTTACCCCTTCGTTTGCTTCAAGATTTGTGCAACTTGTATTAGGAGGAAGAGCACAGAAGCACCTCTCTTTTTTTTATGATAGACAATACTCCCTCTGTCTCACAAAGCACCTCTTTTTTTTATGATAGACAATACTCCCTCTGTCTCACAAAGAGTGCATTTCTAAGATTTTTAAGACAGATTAGTGTGCAAGGTAAATGACCAATGTGACCCTCATTACTCCATACACAAGCATGTTAGTGCTTCGGTTTCCACAAGCACTTAAATGAGCATGCATACACTTACAGCTGGGCCCTACGGACTAGAAATGCACTCTTTGTGGGACAAAATTTGAACACTAGAAATACACTCTTTGTGGGACAGAGGGAGTATGTATCTTTATTTTAAAATAAATACAGAAGATGCTTACTGACACTTTTCCCGGTGTCACTACGTCAACCATCTAAGCAACCCTATCTTTCCCTTTCATGTACTGGCACTAAGCTCGCTAAGCTAGTAGTAATAATTCATTTGGATTCCGCATGGAGTGCACATGTACGATGTAGCTAGGAACGCGGCACACTTCTGCCACCTTCGGAAGAGTCAACCAGCATAAGTGTGCTCGACACGTCGCATGTACACGCCGCTATAGCTGCCCAGCACGTACTCTCTCTCCTTTCGCTAGCTCTTCCTGGCTTCCTGCACCTGCGCGCGCCTCCACCTCCTGCTGTCGTCTAGTATCGTTTTACTACTAGCATCGGTGTTTGTCGGCCGTAATAGGTTTTATAGTCTGGTTCCTTTTCTCATGCGCATCGATTTCGGGATGGGATTAAATGTACGAGATACGATACGATCATTAATAACGAAGTACTCCCTCCGTTTCTTTTTATAAGGCGTATTTGGTTTCGTTAAGACAAGGCTTTGACCAACAATTATTCTATTAGCATAAAATTTTTATGACACAAAATTGATATTAGCAGATTTGTATTCAAAAGTACTTATATATAATTATGATTTTGTATTGCATAAATGATATATTAATGAAGTAATCGTTAGTCAAAGTCTTGTCCTAACGAAACCAAATACGCCTTATAAAAAGAAACGGAGGGAGTAGTACTCTGCTAAAGAAAATCAAATAATGGCGATGGAATAATACCAAGAGAGAGAAAGTTCTAAATGATTACTGCTCTCTCACTACCTTTTAAACATTTTAGTACCATCAATTCCTTACTCTATACGAAAATATAAGTGCTTAGTAATAACCTAGCCTTTAATCTTCTCATACGCCCTCTGCTTTATATGAGTTTATTTGAGACCTAGGTTCTTCGTGACCACCCCTCGTGGCTTTATACAATGCTCCTAGTTCTCCTTCAAAGAGAAGTCAAAATCCTAATCCTATTAGTAGTGGTGAAGCTAGTATGAAAAAAAGATGATCAAAGGACTAAGCTACATTGAGAAAAATATAGTAAGAGAGGCATTTATATGTTTTTTTTTTTATAAAAAAGTTACACAAATATTAAAACTTCAATGAAGGATAGATGATGACTACTTACTCTTTCATTTGCTTAAAAAATTGTACGACTTATATTGAGAGAGAAAAAAATATATAAACACTACTCATTAAGTAAACACAGTATTGTTCTTTTGTGTAATCTAAATTCACATAGAAAGAGTGAGATGATTTTTTTAAAGGGATTTGATAAACTTCATCCGGATGTTTTTATCGCTGAAATCACCTAAATCTAGGATCATCGGATCATTGTTGAGATTCGGGAGTATCGATTACATCCCATCATGAAACGAAACAAAGCAAAAAAGAAAAACGAAATTCATACATCAATAATTTAGGTGTAAGAATTAACACAAAATACAAATACCAATTGCCTGGCTTGGCTGCTTGACGCCCCAGATCCTGCAGTCGCGCCTCCGGTCCTCCCCTTCTAGCTTGTTGCGCCGCTCCCGCATCCGGTCCTCCCTCTCCCCAACTCGTCGCACCGCCGCCCCGGCCCCTACATTCCCCCGCGCGGTTGCTGCTCGTCGTGCCACCGCCCAGGCTTCCCCGCACGGACGCGCAGCTGCGCGCCGTCATGCCGCCGGCCCTCAGGCGCGCAGCTCCTATTATCTCTTTGGGGCTTTCGTTCCGTCGATTTGGAACGCCTGGGGTGAGGTCGATGTTGGCATTGACGCTTGCTGCTTGCGCAGTTGGCATTGACGCCGCCTTACCTTCTGGTCCTTTTGGGCTTCTGTGCCGACTGCCGAGAGCCTGACAACTAGGGATGAAAACGGATCGGATACGGTCGGATAGTAGGTGATCCTGTATCCTACTCTAATTATTTTTACTCGAATACGGATCGGATACGGATAGTTAAAAATCGGGTACGGATACGGATACGGGTAACGGGTATATATAAAAGGGTAGAAAACGGGTATCGTATAGTATACGAACGGGCATAATACGGATATCGGGTAATTAGTCGGATAGTATGTGAATTGTGTAGCATTAAAATTTATGATAAAAATAATCCAACCAAAGCATATGCCGATACAAATAATACAAAACATACAGTCGAACTAACGCGTCAAAGAGCATAAACTATATAACATAGCATTAGCACATGAAAATTGACAAGTATACAACACAGGACATCTTCAAATAGCAGTCCATAAAATATATATAGCACCATATATATGATTTTTTTTCTGTTGCTCAAATGAAAAACTTGTCAACATGAAAAAGATGTGTCTCGAATTTATCTACAACTTTCATGTAGACCATATAATTTTTCAAGCATAGGAAGACCTCCAAAAACGCGAATTACTGCATGCTGTAAAAGTTGGTCCGTCTTAAACATGAATTTCTCTGTTACCCTTCCCGATTTTCTATGATTTTTTTTGTTGCTCAAATAAAAAACTTATCAATATGAAAAAGATGCTCCTCAAAATTCTCTACAACTTTCATGTAGACCACAAAATTTTTTGAGCACGGGAAAACCTCCAAAAATGTGAATTACTATTGTCCTGTATCCGGGTACCCGATTTTAAAAATTATCCGGATACCCGTATCCGACCCGAAAATCCGGGTATTTACCGGGTATCGGCTATCCTGTATCCGACCCGTATCCGAAAGAAAAGTATCCGGGTAATTACCCGTATCCGACCCGACAAAAAAATACCCATATCCGTATCCGAATTTTCGGGTAGAATTTTGCCGGGTATGGATACGGGTAGGGTATTACCCGACCCATTTTCACCCCTACTGATAACAATTCAACAAAGGCCAAAATCCTTCCACTTCCTCTATTCGGTTGTTCCTCTCGGTACGAGCGCAACAGCATGCATGGCCATGCATGGTTGCTACTTGCTGTTGGCCGGAGGTAGGCACCGGTGACAACGGAGGGTGGGCTGGAGCCAACCTAAATTGTTGGAACTAATCTTGTAATTAGGAAAATTGAGTCCGTATGAACAGGGATTGTTCAATTATAGACGAGTCTGGCTTGGTTGCCGTGTTCCAGTAGGAGTCCGAGAAGACGAGGGTGTTCCAGTAGTCTATATCAACATAAATGCCCTTTTTGATTCGCTTATGCCTATTAGGATTGATATAAGAATCCTACTAGCATATCTCTCCAAACCCCAATTGATTAAGATACGCATCACCGTATTCAACGATCTTCACTTTGACTCGTATATGTTGAAGTCATTCTGCTACTTTAATAACTCGTTCGAAATCAGCCGTGCCACCCCATCGGAGAGATACAAATGGATTGTACTGATAGCATTTCACTCCATCACCTTCGTGTTTCAACAGATATCTTTCTCGATCTGTCCCCTTCAAGAACACCGATTAATCCTTGTTGTACAAGTACATTCTTCCCCACACATTATCACACGCTGAAATTTCCTACGTCATCAAATTTCTCTATGACTCCACATCAAAGACATTGGCATTGATTTTGTGCCACATATCGCTTTGCCAAACTTCTCACAAATTAGAATAATCTGATCTCACTCTGATACCACTTGCTATACTCTAATACCCTCTCTTATTTGTAACAACCCCTAGATCAAATCATAGATGCAAGATACGATACGAGCGTGTAAGATATCAAGAATAAAGTAGATGAATCCCATAGAGAGAACCAAATAACGACGACGAAACAATCACGATGGGAGAGAAAGATTTGTGAAGCCAACTACAAATTTCTTAAACAAAAACTCAAAAAAAATATATAAGCGATTGTCGCTCTCTCACAACCCTCAAATCTTTTAGAACATGCGGATCATTGCCCTATATAAAAATATCGTGTTAAAAATAACCTAGTTTCTAATCATTTTATGCGCTTTCAATTCTCTTTTGAATAAGTTAATTTGTGGCTTAATTTTTCTATAACCACCCCTCATAGATTTATATAGTGCTCCTAGTTTTCCTCGAAGAGAAGTGTATGATTGTGTGCACGCGTCTGTCTACTCGCAACCGAAACAAAAAAAGAAAAGAAAAGAAAAGAAAAGAATAAGAAGCAGCACTTCTCGCTCCTGTACGTTGCATCGTGCACTACTGAATACTGATACATGATCTCCAAAACAAACTTTTTTTTTTCGCTATAGAGTAATAATCTTAATCGAGATGAATAGAAGAAGGTCCACTTCCAATCAATCTATGATTACTCTCTTCTTTTGACCTCTAAAGTGCTACCTGCACCGTTAATTGACAATAGGCAACGCTACGTGGCTAGCTCTTTTGGACTATGCATGGTTTTATATACGGAGAGAAAAAAGAAAAGGAAATTAAGGAAAGGGATACTGGTTCTATCGAGTACTATATGTCTATATCTTAGCTTAATTTGAGGCGCGTGCAAAGTCAATATGCTTCATGGATGGACGCATATATGCATGCATGTGTCGTGTCTACAAACTACTTACTCTGGTTACAAATAGTTCTTATTTTAAACATCGTCATGGTTTCTATAATACAGATTTGACCAATAACTTTTATTATAATATATTTATAAAATACAATACAATTATAATATATGAAAGTACTTTTTAAGACAAATCTACACATAATTTTTATGTATCCAATTTAAATATTTAAGAAAGTATTAATAGCTAAAATTTTAAATGTTTGACAGTTTTATATTTAAAATGACAACTATTTGTGATCTAAGGGAGTATATAATCAGTGAGTATTCTCTCCAAAACATTCTTGTGGGGTGCATGTACTATTAATTTGTGGTATGTACATAATTTATTGTAGTAGCAACCAACTGTGGACCGTCCATTCTAACGTAAAATTGCATAAGAATCTTACTTTGCTTTAATTAATTTGCACGAATACGACCAGACACGTGTGGTGTGTGTTTATATATGGGTTGTTTGGCAGAGCTCTAGCTCCACCCAATTCTTGGAGTTGGTGGAGATAGATATTCCTAGCTTCACCAAATTCGTAGAGCTGGAGCTGTGAGTATTTATAGTTTCACCAAATTCGTGGAGCTGGAGTGTTTAGGTGGATCATCTTGTTTACATTTTAGAATAAAATTATAAACTTAAGTCACTTTATTTTAATCTACAAGGTTCAGCTCTGAGTTGGAACTGGGATCTGAAGCTCTGCCAAGCAGAACCTATATATATAGTGAAGCAAGGGTAGATTCTGACCTCGAGCCACTTAGATCTGAGTCCGAAGCTTAGGAGCCATGGACCATAGGAGCTTGCACCTCACAACCCAGTTGGTCGGTGGTGGCCTTGTAGAGAGCTGAGCTAGACCGAGGCTTGGTGAACCCCTGGCTCCGTCCTATATTGAAGTAAGAATTCAGCATTGATTGCCTAAGAAGAAATTATACACGTACGTAGCCGGCACGCATGTATTCCAGCTGGCAGGCACGGTTCGCACGACCTTTTCTCTTTGAACATATTATTTTTATCCATGTCCTAATTATCCAGCATTCCAACACAAATCAAGTGGGACAAAGCAAACGAAGCGAAATTCACATTGAGCAGGATCAGGAACGCATCTATAGGCCCAGTTTGAGACAGCTTATGATTATGTAGATTATGGATTATAGCCATATGTTTGAAGAAGTGGCTGCCTAAAGAATCTGCTAGCTAAAAAATCTAGTCGTTCGGCAATTCGTCCAAGAACCTGATTATTGATGGGCTGGCAATGGCGGATGACTTCGGGCAGAGGCGCAAGAGGGTGACCGACGGCCTAGGGTCGGTGGCGGAGGGGTGCTGGATCCACGAGATGCGGGTGGAGGGACCTCGGGCCGAGTGGCGGGCGGAGGAGCAGCGGTCGAAGGAGCTCGGGCGGAGGAGCCAGCGGGCGGAGGGGCTGGCAGGTGGAGGAGCTCGGCGGGCGAAGTAATCGGTGGGCGGAGGGCTCGATGGGCGGAGGGGCCGATGGCCGAAGGGGCGGCGGGCTTTGGCCACGCAACCTCCTCGCCTGAGCTCTGTCCTTCGCGCTAATTCTCTGCGAGATTCGGCTAATAGTCCGCTTCTTATTTTATTTTGTAAGGCTGATTTTGATTGTAGGAGAAGCTGTTCATAATCGTATCGTTCGGCAAATAATTTGTTTTATTTTAAGCAGAAGTCATCTATAAGCTAAAACGAACGGGGCATAGTATTATTATTATTATTTGATTAATAATTATTTGATTTAGCCTTTTCTGACCGGTTGAGCATGCATGCTTTCTGTAGCTAGGTATAGTCCGTAGTACTCACTTGATGCGCGTGTGTGGCGTTGAACTTTATCTAGCTAGCCAGCACGAGAGATCGATGGAAGTTGATGTACATCAGCAAAAGGGTGGGGAGAGAGAGAGAGAGACGTGTGTGGCTAGGGCTAGGCAGTGTCAATGTGTGTGTGTGTGTCCCTTCGATTGATCGATGAACACTGCGATCAATCAAGCTAGGTTCCTGTATACGAATACGAACGAGGTAATTTAATTATACCCTTCAGATCGTGCGTGTGATCTATGCACGTGACTGGGTGATGCATCCGTAAGCTAGACAATACTATTACAGATCTGGCCATTAGTACCGGTTTGTAACTACCATCAGTACCGGTTTTAGAACCAATACAGACCATCTGGGACTGATGCTCATTGGGCATCAGTATCGATTCCAAAATATTTCAAAATGTGTCGAGGATGTATGGGAGAAGCTGGACTCGAACCTGCAATCTCGTGACTCCAGCTTCACCCCTCTAACCAATCCACCCACCATCGCGTATTGATATACATAGAATATGCATTCCTTTTGAACTTTCATGAAACGAGACATCAGTACCGGTTGGTAACACAAACCGGTACTGATGAGAGTGCATCAGTACCGATTCGTGTTACCAACCGATACTGATGAGTGCATCAAGACGGTTCAGGTTACCAAGATCGATGCCCGTGCCTTCGATGCGGTTCGTGTCATGAACCGGTACTATGTGAGTGCATTAATACCGGCTCGTGTTACCAACCGTTACTGAAAACCCACTACAGCTCTGTAACCAATGAACCGGTACTGATGTCACTATCAGTATCGGTTCAAATCCAATCGATACTGATGGACCGGTATGAAAGACCAGATATGTAGTAACGTACTGTCCAGGAAGAACAACAGATAATAGTTTCATCGGGCATTGAGCTACATATATTGTACATCATTTTTTTTATCGAGTAAATTTCAAAAATATAGATAACTTCTACAAACTATCAAGTTTTAGCTCATATTTTATAAAAATATAGATTTTAGGAGAACTTGTTCTACAAAATTATAGGTTTTAGAATTAACCGTTCTTTGTGATGGGTCTGACAATGTGAGCCCACATGCCAGCTTCATACGCCTCTATTTCCCATTTTTCTGGCGTTTTGAGGCTACCATATGAGGCCACACTGTCAGACCACCACAAAAAAACACACCTCCATTTTCCATTTCACTAGCACCAAAGGTTGTCATGTGAGTCCACACCGTCAGACCTATTGTAAAAAATGATCAATTCTAAACCTGCAGTGTTATGATGCAAGTTTTTCTAAAATCTGTATTTTTGTGAAATCAAAACTAAGACATATAATTTTATGATATTTTTAAAAAATATGTAGTTTTGTGAAATTTACCATTTTTATCGCACATTCATGCATGGTCTCGACCAGGGTTCACAATTTCGGCGATTATCGCGATTTTCGGACATATCTGTGGAGTACGGCATCTAAAATCGGCTGATAAACCGGTTAAATTCAAAAAAAAAAAAAAATCAAAAAATTTATGTGGCGTAAATATCGCGATAATCGATGAAAATCGCTCCAAAAATCGGTTTTTAAGAAACATTCAATTGGTCGGTCAAAATATCGGTGAAATTCAAGTGAAAATTGGGTTTTTAAAATTTTTTTCTTCAAATATTTGGATTTTGAAACTATGCGATTTTTGATGATTTTCTGGCGATTTTCGGGGAAAATCAGTACCGGGCTTTACTCAATTTTCTCCCTCAAAACGGTAAGTTGAACCCTGGTCTCAACCAATTCGGGCTAGGAACGTGAGCCTTTGTATCCTCTTTTTCTACATCCATGCATCGTGCATGCTTATGTACTTTCTCCATTCTTCTTTTTAAGAAATTGTTTTAGAATATATACGGTTAACTTTTTAAAACTTCGATTGTCAATAATATATTAAAAATATTTGGCTTTGTCATATGAAAATAATATCATTAGATTTACCATTAAAATACTTTTATACCAATACATTTCTAATAATTTTTGCTAATGTAAAATTAGAAAAAGTAATGGTCAAAGGTTAGAATTGGAGACCATATCAATATCTAAAAACAAGTAAAAACAAATGGAAGTAGTATACGTATACGACCAAGGTTTCAAATCTTGGTTTCAAATGAATTCTCGGAGGGGATTGAAATCCGAAATCCTGGCGAGATCTTGGAGTTTCGAACAAATTTCAACCCGAAATTCAAAAAGCAAAATTTAAATTTGGGGTTTTTTGGACTGAAATTACCGAGATCTCGGTAAATTTCAACCAAATGAAAAATGGTTCAAAACACGTTGAAAATTTTTGAAACTTTTGTGGATAGTCCAGACACATCCATAATATTCCCATAAAATTTTCAGATGATGATGATGAAGCATGATGAATTTTTAAAAATTTTGACAGTGCTACTGTCATGATAAAAGTTAGAAATTTCAGCAGCAGTTCGATTGATTTTTGGAATAATAGAGTTATAATTGTCAACAATTAATATATGTTACGATCACAGATGATAGACATGAAATAAAATTAACAAATAATTAAAATGCGTATATTGCAGATAACAAAATGAAATTCATGTATATAGACAATTTAGCATATATTGCAAGAAGATGTAAAAACATAATTAAAAGAAGGAGTACGAACATGTTTAATAAGAAGATGTATAACAAATTAACAATATTAAAAAATGAAAAATGGTTTAAACCATATTAGAAAATTTTTGTGGATGGTCTTCACCCCAAATACAATCAAATCCTACCCTAAAAACTTAAATTCCGGTCAAAATATCTGAGATCTTGGTCAATCTCGATCGAAATTGCCGAGATCTCGCCGATATTTTTGAAATTACTATAGCATTTTGAAATTTTTTTAAATCTTTTTTATCCGGCCGAGATTTAGTATCTCGAAGAATGCTGAAATTCGAGAAGTCGGTCGAGATTTCCGAAATTTTGCCTAAACTTTGTATACGACATCAACTCGTATTTGAAAAGGTCACATGCATAAATGTATATTACCTACAAGGTGGATCATCACCAACACCAAGCTGCAGTACAATACATTCCGAGATAAGATAGAAAAGGTGGATCATGCATGTCAGATTGCCTTTAGGAGATAACCCCTACATGCACGTACGAAGATCACAAGTTTCAGTGTTTCACATCATGTTTGAGGCCGAGTCGCTTGCTCCGTTGGCTGAGGCGCGAGGCGCGCCTGGGCCGCTGGGCCGCTGCTTGCTGGTGCTCGCGGAGCCGAGCCGGTGTGTGTAAAAGTATAATATGCGTTTGTTCAATAAATATTAGTCCTCTGAACAATTTTTTTTAAAATAGTATCGTCGATCGATCAAATTCAATAATTCATCGAGCCTAGCTTCCCAAAATAAAACATCTCAGGGCTAGAGAAAAAGATAAAGAAACAAGAACCCGGACTATCGTAACGCCCAACAAGAATGGCCAGGCCAGTTCATGGGATCCTAAACAGGATCGCAAATCTTATCCGCTATCCAATTTCGAGCCCATAAGCGGGAGAAAGCCCGCACGGGCCGATTACAAATGGGCCCGTAGGTTTAGTTTCCGGAGGGCATCCCAGCCTATTATGCTGCGCAGCGTCCCTAGACCGAGTCGAGTTGAGCAGCCGGAAGTCGGCTAGCCCGTTGAAGTAGGTCCGGAGAGTATATGGGCGGACCTCTTCCGGCCTATTAAGGTGGGTCTCTTGTTTGAGGCCCATGCAGGACAATGCCCTCCGCGGCCTGCCTGATGACCGCCCCTCTCACGGCTTATCTTCAGCCCATTTCTATCTATGGATTCTCCGAATTAATCAAGCTGTTGCCAGAGAACTTTGCCTCATCTCCAATTTTTTTTTTGAATTTTTGGCTAGAAACTCTGTCATTCACTATAGAAGAAGAAGAACAACAGTCGGGCTACAAACGCACACACCCCCACACACGCACACACACCCACGCACACACGCGCGCTGTCCCTGACTCGTGCGCACCTGGGCGAGTCCAGAACTCGAACCCGGACGGGCTGCTCGCTGACTGCGTTCGCTCATCTCCAATTTTTCTCTTTTCCTTTTTTTTAGAGAGAAAGAGAGAGAGAGAACTTAGAAGCAGCATTTCTCCTCTCGCAATAGCAAACTTAGTGATATTCGAAACCAAATGCCATTATGAATTAGTGTGTCCAGGTGGCAGCTGTAATACAGCTGTGGATGCTCTGCTTTTTCTTTCTTTCTTTCCTTCTTTGAGCGGGAAGACTCCGGTTTCTAATATTACAAGTAAGGTCTACGTGCGTGCATTGCAGTGAAAGTATATTTTATCTAAAAAATAATCAAACCATGTCACGTACAAATGCCTATGCATCGTAAGAAAAACATATTTTTAAACCAAATTATCAAATCATGGTACGTATTTACAAAAAATAAAATTATACTCTTGAATTGTTAGAGGAAGAGATAAGTGAGGAATGGCCAGAGTAGAGGGAGCATGCATGGGTGGGAAGAGAGAGATACTATTGGTTTTCTTTTTATTCGTGAGAGGTGGAGGAGTGTATCACGGTCATTGGTTTATATATATACTGCTTTTTTAGAGGATGAGAGAGAGAATAGATGATCACCACACATTCGTATTTATATATTATTAAAGACTAAAACAGAGAGGCGAGGAGCTAGGTGGCCACAACCCGGATTGAGGCGCCTGAACATGAGCTTATGGCAGCGCAAGGTGGCCGGACTTGGGAAAGGCAGAGGGCGATCGCTGACACCGAAGAGGGGGAAGGAGAGGAAGAAGGTGGGCACGAGGAACCACGGGACGGAGGTGAACCGGCAGCGTGAGCCCATGGCGGCGCAGCAAGGTCCTCGTGGCGAGGTAACCTGGAGAGGGAGACCTCAAATAAGAGATTAGGGAAGTAAGGCAGTGGTATAGAGACACTCCGGAGGAAGGCTTGCCGGAGCAAGAAGCCAAGAATGGCGACGGCGGTGGTGGTTGTCGGCCGAAATGGAGAAAGGTGACAGCTTACGAGAGTTTGACCAAACCAACAGCCAACCAACAAAATTTCCAGCGCACTACCAGAGCAATATACCATCCTCACACGGTATACAATTGCGGATGTTCTGGTAGACGGTATAATAAGCATTATACGCCGCTTTTTTTTTCATGGAATCGCAGGATTTCAACATGTTTCGAAGTGTATATATTAGGACAGGACTTCACCTGGTTACTCCACTAAACTACTAGTACGACAACAATGACAGCATGTTGTCCTGTGACAGCCGCTGGCATGAAACATGCAGCATAGTGATCATCGTAGATTAATAACCTGTTGTCCATGGATAAGCTTGGGAGTGTACACGCTCTTCGTAAGTTGCGTGATGAGTCCGAGCGAGCATGGTCCTCCAGACTCGAGTTTGTTCTAACTTCGAGCCGAGCTTAAGTAAGCTCGGTAAATAAGGTAAACTCGAGTAAACTCGGTAGACTCGATAACAAATTCGAGTAAGCTCGGTAAACTCGGTGAGGTTGGTAATCTCGGTAGGCTCGGTAACAAGCACGAGTAAACTCGGCTCAAGGAAGCTCGGTCCAAACTTGAGTAGGTTCGTGAGCTCAGGATCAAACTCGAGTTCGACTTGTTTGAAGCTTGCTCGAATCGAATCTCTCACGAGCCGAGCTATGCGAGTCTCGAGCTTTTTTTTATAGTCCTAATTGTAAGCTCTATTATTGCTACACTAATAATTCCATGTCTGGTCCTGAACAAAAATATCACAAGACCATGGTTCATGCAACAAAGCAGTACGACACATTTTGTTGGAAGCAGTTGATTAGTCGATATAACAAGCAATTCATTTACTACTAGTACTAGTCAGTAGTCACATTAATTAAGATGTTTTTTATTGGACAAGCATGCTTACGACACCAATCATGTTGCCAAACTCTCTTAAACAAAACCATAGTGCTCCGAAAGTTATGTATATTGCTAAGCTGCGATATGATGCAGCCGTCTATCGATCCTCCCCGAAAAAGATATGCGTCGTCGCGTCGATGGAGTCGCTGTTAGCCTGACGACACTAATCCTCTGCAAGTTGGGCAAGTTGCATTTTGCAGACAACAAGGATGGCTCACCCACGGTTCAGATGTCACCATCTCAAAACCATTAGCCGCACAGGTCACTCTCGTCTCCAAAGTGGAAAATAGAGTCGATATTGAGCTAGAGAATATAATAGAGAAGGATTGATGAAATCATATTTTTTTTATTGCACATATGTTTATATATTTATACAAATTAATGGATGGCAGTTGATGGTGTTCAAAAGACATATTCTAACAGTTGGCAGTTAATAGTCCACTTAATTGTATTATTAACTTCTTAACACTTTCTTTTGGGCGAATAACATAGTCTTCATGTGCTTCGATAAACTTCTCCAAAAACGTTGTGCAAAAAAATATGATAGATTCGTTCTAATAATTATATGCCATCTAAAACTCCTTTAAAATCCAATGAGAAAAATATAAGGTGAAATTTTATGAGAAACCATTTATGTAAAACTCATAACGGAAAAGAGTGCAGCATGTTCTAGTTCAAAGGTTAGCTCCGCTAAACCTTGCAACTCACGAAGCTGTCTCATACCGATCCCCTGAACACATCTTTGGAATGAGAACATCGGTAAATATTTAATGAATAAATCGGCTAGATATTAACATGACTTCGTTTGCAAGATATTTATCTCACCACTTTTTTCAAGTTCATGAGGATAAAATAGCTTAGAAGCAATATTTTTTGTCATATTACTCTTTATATAGCATGTTTGTATCTAAGCAACACATGCAGCATTATCTTCATAGATAATGGTAGGAGATTCCAATGTATTAATACCATATAACCTTTGTATGTGGTTAATCATTATGCGAAGCTATACATATTCATGTGATGCTTCACATAAAGCAATTATTTCAGAATAAATAGTTGAAGTGGCTACTAAAGTTTGTTTACACGACTTCCATGAAATAGCCGTATCACCATAAAGGAAAACAAATCCAGTCTATCACTTGGCGCTGTGTATCCAATTAAAATCATATCTTGATTTCTTTGAAATATCAACCAAGATCTTTTGTACCATTAAGATACCTGAGGACTTATTTAACACCAGCCAAATGCCTTTTTGTTCGTGATGAGTTGTATCTAGCCAATAGATTGACTGCAAATGCAATGTTGGACCTGGTGCAATTTGCAAGATACATTAATGCTCTGATGGCACTAAGATATGGAACTTTTGGTCCCAATATCTCTCCATCCTCTTTCCTAGGCCTGAATGGGTCTTTATCCACATCAAGGGATCTCACAGCCATAGATGTTTTCGCTAGATACGATTTATCCATATTGAATTGCTCCGATATCTTTTGGATATATGTAGATTGGTGCACAAATGTTCCTTCAAGAACATACTCAAGCTGTAAGCCTAAGCAAAATTTGGTCTTATCTATATCTTTCATCTCAAACTCCGTTACAAGATGGTTACTTGATTCTTCTATGTCCCTTGTGGTTTCGATGATATTTAAATCATCAATATATACTGAGATGATACAGAATCTACTTTGAGATTTCTTTATAAACACACATGGACAATTATCATTATTGGAGTATCCTTCCTTCAAAATAAACTCACTTAGTTGGTTGTACCACATCCTTCTTGACTGTTTTAATCCATATATCGACTTTTCCAACATGACACTATACATGTTGCGATTTGCATTAGGAATAAAAATTTTAACCCCTTCAGAAACTTTCATGTAAATATCCAAATATAATGATCCATACAAATATGCGGCCACTACATCCATTAACTGTATTGATATTTTCATATTAACTACAAAATATATTAGATATCAGAACGTTATTCCATTCATAGCGGAAGAATATGTCTCGTCGTAATCGATACTGGGTCTCTGCGTGAACCCTTGGACTACAAGCCTTGCTTTGTATTTGTAAGTTCAAGCTCCATTGTTCATGGTGATTGGTCTTAGATAAATCTAATCTTTATGAGACTAACATATTTATTAAGTTTACTGTTAGTATCTCATATTTGGATGAAAAATAAAAACCCAAGGTATGCACTTGTATTAATGTTTACTATTTATTGCATACTTTGGATTCAAATTACAGCATGAATTTTCACATTGCTTTAATCACAAAATGTGCATCATGTCTATTTATCCATATATTACATGGATGCACATATTTAGGGAGAGTTCACCCTTTAACTTGATGTTTTATAATATTGATCTATTCTTCACTCCATATATAATGGATAAATATTTTGGAACTAATCCTTGAGTATATGCTTAATTGCCTAGTTCTAGTATACTCATGGTAATATAGGATAAACTTAAATACAATCAAATTGAATATGTGAATATTCAATTCAAAGTCAATTATATGTATGCACATATACTTATGAAGTTTATTCTATAGATGATGGGTTAGAGTAATGTTCATCTCCATATATTCCACACATTATGGACCATTACTTTCCGTCAACATGAGTATATGAAAACTTGTGTAGTTAGTATATACTCATATCAATTTAAATAAAAATTTAAATTGAGTTCATTTGTCTTGTTAATCATTAAAGAACACTTCATCATGTGTTGATGGTGTTCCCTGATTAGCTAATAACAAATGGATAGTTTTTAAGTATAATGAAGCATGTGTTGCATCATTGTGCTTAAGACACACTAAAATTCATTTAATTTGATTTGGGTTGTGCTCAATCGATCATGAATGCATCCATTATGTGTTAATAGAGTGCAAAGATGATTCGAACAACTATGTGTCTTGGACTAACCATTTTCTATGAGTTGTGGTTGAAAAAATATGGTTAAGTCCAAAGGTTGAAAAGAACAGAAGAGAAAGTTTATCAAGAGTTGATGAACAAGATGATAGAGTTGGGTGATGATCTTGAATGGAAGAATCATTGAAGATCATAAAGGCTTCAAGAGAGCTAGGTGGCGATCCCGTGGAGATCAAAATTGAAGATCTTAAAGGCCCCAAAGAGGATCACTCGCGTGCGGCGGCATAAGGTATAACTAGATAGGCTAAGGATGTTTTCTAGTTTTGTGTCTAGTTTTAGCGTCGTACTATTAAGAGGGGTTAAGTTCTTCGGTTTGAGTTTCATTATGTGTTGATGATCTCAATCCCGTTGTTCACTCGAGCTTAAATCTTTATTTGAATTTTGCATAGAGCTAACCATTTGGCATGTGTTGCGAATGGGTGAAGCTCGTGCTTGGATTTTGAATAATGCTTTGATTTGCATGTGTTGCAAATAGGAGAAGCATATGCTTTGGTTTTCCGCATGAAGTTTTAATTTGCATGTGTTGCAAATGGTATAAGCTCAAGCTTTGGCTTTTGCATTAAGTTCATATTTTGCATGTGTTGCAAATGTTGAAGCTTCATGGTTTTGTTCTTGAAACAAAATTCTTATTTGAATTGGCATTACTTGGAGATAAGTTTTGCATTTGCTGTAAAAGAAGAGAAATCAAGTGTAACACTCCAATTTTTGCTTTTCATGAATTTAAATGTTATTTTGCACTTTTGTGAATTTTTAGAATTTTCTAGAATTTATTTGGATTTGATTTGAATTTATTCCCTTTTGAAATAATTAAAGAATTAAAAGTTTCAAATAAATTTTTGTTGGTAATATTTTATTTGAGTCCCAAATGCCCTAAAATATTTTCTGGAATTTTTCTGAGTATTTTGCTATTTTTCTTGAATTAAATGAATTTTCGGGAATTAATTTGAATATTTAATCGCTGGAAAATTGAATCGATTTTACTGTTCCTCCGACCGAGTCCGAGTCCGAGTCAGACTCGAGCTCGACCCGAACCACGGTCGAACCGGACCCGAGTCCAACCTAACCCTAACCGCGTGACCGTTGGATCGAGATCCAACGGCCACGATGGCGCCACGTCACCCAAACCCGAGTCCGACCGAGCCAGCCAAGTCACCCGAGCCCAAACCCCCGTGACCGTTGGATCTTGATCCAACGGTCCACGTTGAGCCACGTCACCCAATCCGATTTGGAATCGGATTTCGCCGCCGCAGCTGGGTGGATCTCGGTCTCCGCGAGATTCACGGAAGCCGAGGCCCCTATTTATTGCGCCGTCGCCGCCAGCTTGTAGCCCTCTTCCGTGTGCGTCGTTTGCCCCAACCCACGCCGCTCAAGCCGCCGACACGCCCGCGCAATCGCTCACCGTAGTTGGATTGGGTCTTCGCCTCGGTTTCTTGCGTGTGTCGCCACCGTCAAGCCATTTCCGCCGCGTTGGAGCCCAGATCTGGAACCGCAAGGACCGAGTGCTTCGAACCGCACCATCCGCTTCGCCGGAGCAGCCCCAGAACGCCGTCACGTTGGTCGTCTTCCCCAGCTTCGGTGAACCAGCGCCGCATCACCATCGTTGCCCCTGAAGCACACCAGCCGTCCGATCAAGATCAAGCGGCCACGGTGAGTCCACGCGTTTCCTAAACCCGTAGAAACCAGATTAGATCTGGACCGTTGGATCAAGATCCAACGACCCACATGCATCCACGTCACCGTGCGAATCCCACGTTATGGTGATTAGATCTATTTTCAGCCGTTGGATCTAGATCCAACGCTCACGATTGAGCCACGTAGCCGTAACCGCACCGTGCACGGATAGATCACAGCCGTTCGATCGAAATCGAACGGCGTAGATAGCGCCACGCGTCAAGACCCGGGTCATGCCACGCCACCCACGGTGAGGTGAAACCCGATCGGATCTGGACCGTCCGATCCAAATCAAACGACCCAGATCAGCCACGTTGCCCACAACGTGCGCGGTCCAGATCTAATCTGGACCGTTGAATTTCAATCCAATGGCTCAGATAGTGCCACGTGCACGGGAGCCGAACCAGCGTGTCCGAGTGGGCGTGAGCGTGGGTCACTGACAGGGCGGGCCCACCTGTCAGTGGCACCGGTCCGGTGGACCAGGGCCACCGTGGACCGGGCCGTGCGTGTGGACCGGGTCTGTGCACCGGCGTCGACGTGGCCGCTCAGAGGGCGCCACGTGGCATGGTGACGTCATGCTGACGTCATCGGGGGGTTCGGCCGGTGCTAACGTCAGCAGGCCGACGTAGACCAATGAGGTGCTGACACGTGTCATGCTGACGCAATAAATCATTTTCTGAAAAAAATTTATTTATTTAATTCGGTTTATTGATTTTAAATATAGTTTCAAACTTCTGACGCTTATAACTTTTGCGTTTCAACTTCGAATTGGGTGATTCAAATTTCTAAATTTTTATAAAATTGAGATATACCTAATGGTTTTTGGACCAAAGTTTTTCTCTACAATATTGGACCAAAGTTTTTCTCTACAATATTATTTAATTGATTATTTAAACTTTAAACGCTTGTAACTTTTGCGTTTTAACTCCGATTTTGACGATTCAAATTCCTGAAAATTCATAAAATTATGCTCTCTCTGTTTATGGACTTTATTTGAGAGTTTGGACACTTTTTTGTCTACTATATGTTTATTTATTGCTATTTGCACGCTTTGCGAGTAGACGTTGAAGTGCCCGAAGGCTTCGAAGGTGAAGTGTTGACCCAGGAGCTAGCTCAAGACCAAGATCAAGTAATCTTTGAAGGCAAGTTGTGCTTTGAACATGTTGAGCCCATTCTTTTGAAATTATGTTGTTTCAAAGTATTGCGTGCTAACTTAATTAGAATTTATGTTGATTAACTCTTGGATTAGTTAAATACCTGGTTGTTGTATGACACCTTGATTAATTACTTATGTGCCATAAACCCTTGTCACCCTAGTTGTGGATTATTTACTTGGACATTATTAAATTGCCAACTTGGGTATTTAGACCGTTGTAGTATATTGCTTAGACCTGCTACGTGCACATGACACGATTTTGGACAATCAAATGTTAATGTTGACTTAATGAGATATGGAACATGTTTTTGAGAAGTGTCATGTGTTATTGATGTTGTTATCGATGGCACGTGGTGCATGGTAATCAACTGGGATTTGATAAATAGATTTAGACTGGGGCATATGGCAAGAATGATATGGTGGGCCATGAATGGTACCGGGGAAGTTGATTTGGTTCTTCGGGTAGTCTTGCCCTGGTCACCCTAAGGACTTAACCTTGCAAGCCTTTGAACTGAGTCAAACGTGCAACCACATGTCTGTAATGGGACGGACCTAGTTGATTAAGTTGCTAATAACGTACCTGTGGGACCTCGGGGTGTCAACTATACCTTTCGAGTAGTTGTACGGGGGAGCGTACCGGGGCTGCGGCCAGGTACCCATCTAACGGTTTATTGGCCTGGACTTCGCCTTTGCTAAGGGAAGGGTTAGTGTGCAACAACCGGGGAGGCCCACTTGTGCTGTTAGAAGTTTCCGAAAGAATTTGTTATGGACACTCGCCTTTGTGGTGTTTGGTTGTATCTTGTGGGTAAAGTGCATAACCTCTGCAGAGTGTAAAATCTATTTGAATAGCCGAGTCCGCGGTATTGGACATTGCTCGGGAATTACAGTCAAGGGTTATACTTACTTGAAAACTACTCGGACTTGAAAAGTTTGGTTGGGTTTAATGATGACGTTGATGGAAATGTGGATTAGGAAAAGGGAAGGTGTTTATTTAACTCCTGGAAAAGTTATTGATAATGTATTGTTTCTATTGCTTTCGAATCTACTTATGTTACTTGTTAAATGCTATTTATTGCAAATGAACCCTGAAACATCCCTTGTACTAAGCCATGCATATAGAATATTAGATGCATTCTGTGCATGACTTGCTGAGTACCAAGTACTCACCCTTGCCACAATACAACACCAGTTGAAGAAGAGGCAACGCCAGCTCTGGAGGAGGAATTCCAGGAGGAGCCGACAAGCTAGGGGGAGAGCCCAGTCAGTTGCCTGTGGCATATTGGTTGGCGCCACACATTTTCTTTACATATTCCGCTGCAGATTTTTATTTGAATAAGTCTTTCACCCTGCGAGGCGTACTTTTGTAACTTGACCATAAGGTCGAGCAACCAGCTATATTTCCTTTAAATAAAGTACTTTAATATTTCGTTGAGTATGATTGTGATATTTACCAATGTTGAGACTGTGTGCACTAGCGTGATCTTGGACTAGTGCTGAATACACAAAGGGTCCGGATTTGCAAATTCGGGTCCCGACATCAAGCAATTTGGTGTTTAAGTTGTATGCATGGAGCTAGAGATTTGCATATGTTGCAAATCGAGAGCTCATGCATTTGAGTTTGTTTTGCTTTGCTTGGAGCTAGGTTTTGCATGCGTTGCAAAATGAGGATGCCCAAGCAATTTGGTTTTTGAGTTTGCTTGGAGCAAGAGATTTGCATGTGTTGCAAATAGAGAGCTCAAGAATTTGAGTTGATTTGAAGCTTGCTTGGAGCTAGGTTTTTGCATGTATTGCAAAAAGAGGATGCTCAACATGAAATGGTTTATTTGTTATTTGCAAATTTGTTGTGCGAATAAACAGGAAGTCTATGAGTTCGGGATCTTAAGAGCATGCAAATAGGGTTTGCAATAGGGTGTTGTAAGTTGACTTAGTCTCGTGTTGACCATCACATGGCTAAGAGGATTAATCTCATAGAATCCGAAATTTATTTGCTTAATGCATTTTTGCAAATATTTCTTTGAGTTATTTCGCGAAATGTGTCTTCGCAAATTGGTTGGAGTTTGATTGAAGATTCTTTGAGCGTGGTTTGAGATGTTGCAAATGTGTTTTGTAAGTAGGTGTGATTATGTGTTGATCAATATTTGGCTCAAAGAATTGGTATTGAAGTTTTAGAGAATTGTTTTTGTTGAAAAACTGGAATTTCTCCAAAAGCCGGCACTATTGATGAGCAAATGTCGATAGTACCACTGGGCCGGCACTACCACTTTATAGGGGCGGTAGTGCCGCTCGGCCAGTACTATCGGGCATTTAACATCGGTAGTTATTTTCCAGTAGGGGGTGTTTTTGTACCCCAGTCCTGGCCGGCACTATTGGGGCTAAAGGGCAGTACTACCAGAGATGCGGTTGTACCGAGCCCAAGCCACCGGTAGTTATATTACAAAGGAGAAGTATTCTGGAGTCACTGAGGCCAGCAGTACCGCCCAGTGGGGCCGGTACTGCCAGAGGAGTGGTACTACCTGGCATATATGCCTGCGGTAGTACCATGTTTATAGTCGTTAACCGGTCGTTGGGACTGAGGCCAGCACTACAGGACCTGTGAGGGCGGTAGTACCAGGCCCAAGCCACCGGTAGTTATATTCCAGAGGAGAAGTATTTTGGAGTCACTAAGGCCGACAATACCGCCCAGTGGAGTCGGTACTGCCAGAAGAGCGGTACTACTGGGCTTATGCCTGCAGTAGTACCGTGTTTATAGCCGTTAGCCGACCGTTGGGGCTGAGGCTGGCACTACTGGGCCTGTGAGGGCGGTTGTGCCGGATTTGCTGATTTTTCCAGGATTTCACCTCCAACGGCTATTTTTGGCTTGGAGGCTATAAAAGGACCCCTCGGGAGGCTTTGGGTGGTTGATGAGTTCATTTGGGTGTTTTTGGGAGTGAAGTACATGTGTTGTACTCTCCAATTTGATATTTGAGCTCAAGAGTGAGACTAATTGCATGTATTGCAATTAGGAGTGATTGGGAGCCTCATTGTGTATATGTTGCACATGAGGAGGATCATAGTGCATGTGTTGCACTTAGGAGGTCACCGGAGCGCATGTGTTGCGCTAGGTGAAGTTCAAGCGGAGGGTTTGATTTATTACTCTTGGAGGTTGCTGCCTCCTAGATGGTGTAGAGCGTCGTGTGTGGGAGCTCTCTCAAGGTGTGTGAGTAGCTCCGACAAAGTTTGTGAAGGTTCAAGTTGAGCCTACCAGAAGGGGTGAAAAACTCCCGCTAGTCGATTCGAGGCAGGGTGCTCAAGTGCGGAGCTGGTCCAATTGGTTGGGCTTGCCTCAATGTGGATTAGAGGAGGCCGGCAAGTCTCTGAACACCATGGTAAAATATCAGTGTGTCTCCATGTGTTTTACATTCTTGCAATTCTTATTTATCTTATTGCAATTTGCATTCGTAGAATTAAAATTGCTTACTTGTGTAGAATTGCTATTCTTGCTTAGAGACATAATTTAATTAGTGCACTAGTGAGCCTAGTTGATTTAAACTTTAATTGTCAAAACCTTAGTTTATCGCTTCCGCATTATCATTGAGTTGGTTTTGACATAGGGGTTGTTTAGAGCATAATTGATCGATAGAAATTTTAATAAACACCTATTCACCCCCTCTAGTCATACGCCTCGACCCTACAGTATCTCACCACTTAATTGTTTTCATTCCTTTTTCGAATGAAAACCCATTTGTTTCCCATATGAAACACTTTATGAGGAATTGGTATTATTGATCAAATACCTCTCTTTTATTAAGCGATAGCAATTCTGCTTCAATTGCTTCCTTCCATTTGACTCAATCTGAGTGTTTTATGCACTCTGCCATGGTATTTGGTTATGGATCTAGTTGAAGGCTCTCAGCAATCTTTGAGGCAGAATGTATGTCGACAATTGTAGTATATCTTTTATATAATTCTCCTGAATTGACATAATTTCTGAAAATTTCTTCATTTACATCATCTAACTCCTTGTGATTTCCCATAACAACGGAGTCTAGGGGTTCTGATGTCCTAGCATCTAAACTTGTGTGCACTTTAATGCTGGGTTTATCTTTCCTTTGATGGTTTTCAATCTCATGTTGAGTGTCTTTTACTTATTCAAGTACCTTTACCTTTAGAAGAATTCCATTTTTTGCGGACATCTCCGTGGAACTAAATCCTTTTTATCCAGAATTCGCCCCCCTAACCTTCTCATTAGAGGCAAGAGTAGCTTTCTGAGGTACCTCCACTCTTTCTGGTACATTGACTGCGGGTATATATAATTTTGTAACACATTTGTAATCAGTAAATGCATCTAGCAGATTATTTGCAATTTGTTGCAAATTTATTATTCTCTGAACCTCTAATTTAGATTCTTTTGTACGTGGATCTAAGGACTGAATGCCAGTGGCATTCCAATCTATTTCTCGGCATTCCTCGTGGTACTTATCTCCCCCTAATGCTGAAAAATTATCCTCATAAAAAATACAATCAGCGTACTGAGCTGTAAACAGATGCCCTGTTAATGGCTCAAGATATTTTATTAGTGACGAAGAATTATACCCCACATAGGTCCCCAACTTCCTATGAGGACCCATTAATGTACGCTGTGGTGGTGAAATTGGTATGTATACTGCGCAACTAAATTTTCGCAAATGGGAAATACTTGGTTCATTTTCATATACTAATTGTAATTGGGAGATCGTATGATATGCAGTTGGTCTTATTTGGATTAATTCTACAGCGTGCAAAACCGCATGGCCCCAACAACTTGTTGGCAACCTACAATTTTGTAAAAGAGATCTAGCAATCAATTTTGATCTTCTTTATCAACGATTCTGCTATGCCATTTTGTGTATGGACATATGGCACATAATGCTCTACATTAATGCCTCGAGTCACACAATAGTCATTAAATGCCCTTGAGGAGAACTTAGCGGCATTGTCTAATCTAATGGATTTGATTCTATTTTCAGAAAAATTAGCTCTTAACTTAATTATTTAAACCATTAATCTAGCAAATGCATGGTTTCGTGTGCTTAATAAACACACATGGGACTATCTTGTAGAAGCATCTATTAAAACCATAAAGTATATAAATGGCCCACTTCAGGTCTGAATAGGTCCACAGATGTTGCCCTGAATTCTATCCATAAAATTCAGCAACTCATTTTTTACTTTGAGGTATGATGGCCTCAAAATCAATTTTTCTTTAGCACAAGCAGTGCACATGAAATCTTCTGATTTCAGAAAATTTAAAGTTTTAATATTACGGCCAACAGAACAGTTTATAACTTTTCTCATCATCCCCATACTATGATGACCTAGGCGATCATGCCAAATCTTGAATTTGTCAAGATTTTTAAAAATTGTTTTGAGCGCAACATGTGGTTCAGGTTTGATGTACGTGTAGTACAATCCGGATAAATTGAAAGAAGTTTTTCAACCACTTGTTTTTCATATCCATCAACTTTAGCAAGGAGAATATATTCATCGCCTCCTTTACTAGTATTTTCCACATGAAAACCATTAAGAAGGATATCTTTAAAACTTAGTATGGTACGATTTGATTGAGGATACAATAGAGTATCTTTAATTATCAATTGTGTACCCATAGAGAGAACTATGGTGGCTCATCTAGTGCCAACAATCAGATTATTCCTTCCAGCGATAATCATTATATTTCCACTTTTCTTTGTCAAAGTTTGAAAATATTTTGTTTCCCTTAATATTGTATTTATGGTACCACTGTCAACAAGACATATTTCGTTCTCTATTGGATTGTGCCACCAAATTCTATAATAAAGAGCATGATTATTAACTCAAATATAGAACAAGTACATCAATATATATATATATATATATTGTGTATGTCTGCAAATACAATATGTGCTTATACAATACAATTACAACACCCATGTTCATACATAACTTATTTAACTGAAAATATACAACAATATTATGTAGAACAATTATGACTGACTATTTACATAAGGGGATAAATAGGAGACCATGGTGTCTCCAAACCGATCTTGGGAAATGTATTCAACCAACATATCATCTGTTTTTATGAAGTCTTCTTCCTTCAGTTGGACCATCTAGTGGTGCTCAATATTCAGAGCAATATCTTTTGATCCCATTTTTAGATCTTTATCTGTTGACGAAGTGAAGTGAACTTCAACATTATCCCCTTTAGGCCTCTTAGTTTTACCCACCGATTGTTGATATAGCTCAATCAAATATGGAGCAGTGCGGCATTCTTTTGTATAATGTCCTTTGCAGCCACATTTATGGCAAAGACATGATTTTTTCTTAAAAAAAATTCTTCTTGAATTTTTCCTTGCCATATCCTTTGCCTTTTAATTTTTGCATATCATTGGATTGCTATTTTTCCTTTTTCTTATGGCGCCTCTTATGCCCATGGCTACTGCTAGTCCCCTGAGTATTAGCATGTGCTTCAGGCACTGCCATTGCCCCCATAGAGCGAGTGTGATGATTTTTCATAAGAATTTCGGCATGTTTTTCTGCTTGAAGCAGAGTATAAATCAACTTAGAGTACTTTGTATACATCTTTTGATGATAATGTTGTTGAAGTATACACATAGAAGGATGGAAAGTGCACAATATTTTTTCTATTAGTTCGGCATCACCAACATCGTGGTCACAAAATTTCAGCTTGGAATTTATTTTATGTATTACTGAATTATACGTAGCCACAAACTTGGAGTCTTGAAAACGTATAAGTAACCACTCTCGTTGAGCTTCTGGTAAAATAACTGACCTCTGCTGGTCATACATCTCTTTTAAAGAATTGCACAATTGAACTGGATCTTCCTCCATCAAGTACTCAGTTTTTAGGTCCGAGCGTATACGTAGCCACAAACTTGGAGTCTTGAAAACGTATAAGTAACCACTCTCGTTGAGCTTCTGGTAACATAACCGACCTCTGCTGGTCATACATCTCTTTTAAAGAATTGCACAATTGAACTGGATCTTCCTCCATCAAGTACTCAGTTTTTATAGGTTTGAGCGGAGGTGATGCCGAATAAAATGCAGTGCTGCATATTTTGAGGCTTGTGAAATTTATGGGTCATTTTTTTGAGGTTCAGTGATGGTTGCACCAAAATTTCTACCCATCAAATTTATCTTTAGATCCATCGTCCAAGTCAGATAATTGCTGCTATACAATGCCAGCTCTACAAACTCCTTTTTGGAGATGTTTGCCATGTCCTACAATTTATTTTCATGCAATTGTAATTAATTTACTTTCTCAAAGTAAAATTATGGCATAAAATTATTGTAAATCAGTATAGTAGGGTCAATGTGTAATAATTGCATTTTTCTAAAAAAATTTAGGGAATAAAATGCAATTTTTACTTAACTACAACGGTTACATTTGCAATTTCCCTAAATTCAGAGGGCTAAAACTTTATATAACAAGCCCATTTATTCGTAGTTTTATATTTTCTCCAGGGGTCCTTTTGCAAACTTGCCGAGACCCTTAAATAGGCCGATCGACCCATTTAGATCTGGCGCTAGGGTTTCCAACCCTAGCACCATGGCTGCGTCGCTCCAACGCCGGTGAGAGGATCGCTCGGTCACTGTGCTCTCGCCATCGGCCTCCGCGTGCGGGAACTGAAGTCCTCGATATCGTCTAAGGGGCACTCCAGTCGCATTGCCAGATCCGATCGCTTGGGGCACTTCGGGGAGCGCCACCACTCCCTCGAGTGCACCTGGCGCCTCCACTGCCTTGGACGCATCGGACGCTGCGGCCATGCCGTGAAGCGCGGCAAGCGTTGCTGCCCCATTGGACATGTCGTCCATCTCGGGCGCACCGATTGGCGCCTCTTCAGCGCCCCTGCAAGATTCAGTCATGGTGGGTGCCTCCACTTTGTCGAGGGTTGCCGCCTCGATGTTAGGGCACCGTCGGCACACCGTCACACATCGCCTTGGACGCGTCGGGCGGCGTCGCCACCTTGCCAAGCGTCGCCACTGCACCAGGCAGGGTCATGGGGCATGGTCGCAGTCAGATGGCCAACACCGTTTGGCGGGGGCCCTCCCTGGCCTTGTCCTGCGCGCCATCGTTACGCCGACCACCGCGTCGGCCTCGCCACATGTCTCCTGCGCGCGGACTAAGGTGGTCATTGTGGTCTCAGACGCGCCTACCACGCTGTGGGGGCATCTCAGCCCCTATGGCCTACACTGTACTAAAGAGCACCTCAGCCCCCCTCGATCGCTGCAATCAATGATGGTCCATCGACCATGCCGCGATAAGGCTGAGCATGACCTCGCCGGTGTCGATCATATCGCACAAGCCAATGGCGACGTCTTGGCTGACAGTGTTGTAGAGGCAGGATGCGAAGGATCACTGTTTCCAAGTTCATGACGGAGGTAAGTACGTTTGAGACATCATCGTTGTTCTGCGCCATTGGGCTTACCGTGTCTGGGATGTGGCCGATGATTCTCCCGTCTGCCGCCGGCCTCTGTTTGCCTGTGCTCAGTGGATTAGAGCAGTGCTGATAACATGTTGAAAGTATAGTAGAGATTGAACTAGAGAATAGAATAGAGAATGATCGATGAGTTCGTATTTTTTTATTGCACATGTGTTTACTTATTTATACAAACTAATAGATGGCAATTAATGGTGTCCAAAAGACACCTATTCTAACTGTTGGCAGTTAATCACCTACTTAACTACTTCCTCCGTTGTTTTTTATAAGGCGTATTAGGTTTCGTTAGGACAAGGCTTTGACCAACAATTACTCTATTAGTATATAATTTTTATGACACAAAATTGATATTAGTAGATTTGTATTCAAAAGTACTTATATATAATTATGATTTTGTATTGCATAAATGGTATATTAATGAAGTAATCGTTGGTCAAAGTCTTATCCTAACGAAACCTAATACGCCCTCTAAATTCCAACGGAGGGAGTACATTATTAACTTCTTAACCTCCACCACACTACGTATCAATCATCCTGTTCTCAATCTTGCTTCCTCACCCACGGGTGAGTTCAATGTGCAATGCATTTATTGCCATCTTAATCTTTCTTGTTACGCTATAACCAGTTTTATTGAGACTAAATAGTTCGTATCTCTGTCTCCAAACTAGCAGGTTAGCCACAGATAAGAATGCCTCATGTCATATCATTCGAGAGAATACCAACTATTACCGACTGGCATATAAACCAGGAATGTTCCTGTTCCTTATATGACTGATGTATTGTTGAGTGACATATGGGCCCACATGTGAGTGTTTCAGAACAAACAAAAATCAATGGGACGCGGAGCATGGAAAAATCCAGAGGGGAGGGGATGCAGTCAGTGATGATTAAACCAATTATTATGCAAATGTTTGGTTCAAAGTAGGTACTGTGTACAGACACAGTAGTCAGTAGAACATTCCTTTGTTCATTCACAACTTAGTGCGTATGCTTTGCATAAACAAAGTGCTTTTTCCTGCATAATAGCATGCATGATGACAAGAAAGTACAAACCCTACATCAGGGGACAGGCTTAATCTCTTGAGGAGGCAGCAATCATACAAGGTAGGAGGGAGGAAGGAAAACAAGGCAGGTGAGGTAGATAGCACATTTTGCACTAATTTAAAACAAAATAATGTATCTGTGTCAGCATCCAGTAATCCCCTGACCCAAATAAAGCACAATAATTGCTGCTTCGATTTGCTCCTCCCACCAAACATGTTCTTTTCTCTCACCTTTCTTTCTTTCTTCATAGCAGCGTGTGAGCAACAGGACAATGCAGGAAGATGATAATGCGCTAACCTTCATTTCTCGATTCCAGGGACCATTTACATCACTGCTCAGAGGATGCAGGTCCAAACAACATCTTTTGTGATATGTCCTCCATTCCTTTGTTACACATAGATTGCCAGCTCTGAAATTCTGCTACATAGAAGAAGCTTCTATCCTTTTCCAACACCACTGCTCTTGAGAAATTGGTCACACATTCACATCACAGCATTGTTCAATGACATGAAAAGAAGCTGGCAATTGCAGGCAGTGATGCTGGGTACTAGAGAGACCAGTTTGGCCAGCAAGTTTAGCACTGAGACTGCCCACCCTGGAGGTAGCCATAATTTGAGCTGTCGGTAGGTAATTAACTGGATACAATGGATACTGACTGAAGCAGTAATCTTCAAGCTACAGATTCATGGACATATATCGAGCCTTAGTTGAAACAGCCCAACAGTGTTCTCCTTACCCTATCGACAACACGGTTTCTATTAGTCGGGCTGTTCGATAAGGGGAATTCTTTGCTGTCATCCAGGAGGAATCGGTAGACCTCCCATTGACGCTCCGACACTGCCTGTCTCCCGATTTCAGCCTGAAATGAAAAGGGGACAAAGTAAATAGTAAGTAGTAACTTCATTATGAGCTCATTTTTGTACCTTATCTAAGTAGTGTCTAACTCTTACAGAGAAAATGCAGATTCCAAGCGCTTTCAGAGCAAAAGTAGCATCGTAGAATACACGTGGTCGTCCCTTCCCGGATATCTCAACAGGGTTGGCAACAAGGAGTTCCGTGTCAGGTCCACGGCTGACGATCATCACCCTGAGAGGATGGAGCATCTCTGACCTCAGGCGTGACCGCAGAACGTCCTGTTTCTCAGGATCAATAACCTTGTTGCCATCAGCCTGCTTGATAATAAGATCCACCTCTCGAAAACCTTTCTTGTCTGACCAGAACCGCCCATAAGTTACCTAAAATAGAGTAACAAATCATGGTATAAGATAATGAGAAATTTTACAGTGCATTATACTAATAATATATAGTGGGTACTAAAAATCAGATCTAGTCATTGATTTGTTAATTCTACTACCGGGGGAAGTATAAATAAATACTAGCTAATCTAATTCATTGTATTGAAAAAATGAACGGTCCATATTGAATTTGATGTACCATAAAAGAGCTCAAGATAATATACACAAACCATTTGAACTATATACAAGTAATAAGTACGGTGATGCAAGTATGCAACTACTGTTCTTTGTAAGCCATGAATTGTAGCCTATTGAAGACTAGACAACAGATAATCACGATTTATCATCAAAGAGACTATAATCTTAGCTATGTGCAACCCATGCATATATCTCCAAGCACCTGAATGCTGCAGTCCTTCAGTGTTCTCAAAATGTCATAAATAAGCCCCTTCTGATAGACACAAATAATTTGGAGCAGTGTGTGTGCAGGGCTCAGGAAATTGTCAAAGTTGATGGTGGCCTTCTGCATCTTTTTCATCTCTGCACAAGAACAGATCTCGCTGTCCGCTAGTTCCAACCTGAACAGTTCCTCCGAGATTGTTGGAGGAAGAGAAGAGAATCCTTGCTGGAACCCTTCCGCTAATAGAATTTCACAGCTTACGGAAGGACCTAAGGTCGCAATCAGCATGGAGTAAGTCTCTTCTTGCCTTTCCTTTGTGTTCAACAATTCCCTTCAGATAGAAATATTAACAGTCAGTATATGGTAGAATTATCACGTCAATGCAACTAACCAACACCATTTGGAATAAGCAGCAATTGAACATTACAGCAGCAGCTAGCGAGTGCTAAAACTTAGAACCGAAGCTAATGCTTCAGCAACATGCACAAAACGACTGAACTTTGACACGGCGACTTACATGCCGTCGGTGATAAAGAAGAGGTCCACAACTTTTCCGTCAGGCGTGGTCGACACCTTCACTCTGTGGATTATAAGCTCCAACTCCGACAGTATGTGCGTCACATCTGCGAATCGCAAGTACGTAATTACATCACAGCTTGGACTGCTTCAATGGCACAGCCATTCAAAACGCAAGAGACAGAGAGATGTTCTCACCATGCAACAACCCCTTCCGGTCTGCCGACAAGAGCTTGAGGAGGTAGAACTGCGAGGGGCCGGGCTGGGTGATGTCAGGGCAGAAAGGGAAGGCGTACGATGAAGGGCACATCGACATGAGCCGGTCCTTGAGGTTCCCCCACCGGATGTTGATCGACGGCGAGCGGGGCACGACCCAGAACACCACGTAGCACCATTGCCCGTCCGTGGACACGTCTGTTAAAGTCCCAGAAGACTCGAATTTTAGACGATATAATAACAAAGGGTAATTAAAGGTATAGTATAATACTAGTACAATTATGAAGAACCAGGTGAAACAGGGTGCTGTAGCACAGCTAAACAAATGTTGTTTATGGCTTGTCAATTTGGATGTTTAAGATAGTAGTAGCCCCACTACTAATTGATTAACAACGACATGAACTGTAGCAACGGATGGTTAACCGAGTAACCAACAACGAGATAACTGTAGCAAGAGGCATGTACTGTTTTCACAGATGCGCACAGTAACGTGAACAGAAAAACTTATATTAGATTTGGCATAAGAAAAGGAAAAACTAGCCATCCCAGAAACGAAAACAAGAGGAGCGGAGATAATGATGAGCCTAAAACAAGTCGCGTGACGCGCTAAACGGCACAGCGAAAAAAAGAGAGAGTAAAAACTTGCCATCCAAAAAAGAGGAGAGGAAAGCCGTCCCCATCAACCACACTAGACAGAAAGAAAGAAAAAAAAGAACAGGCTTTCGAGCGCACAACCACCCACGATCCGGGAAAGATCCAACCTTTTTCCAATCTAGATGTCCAATTCGCGCTCGAGAGAAACAAAGCAATTCAAGTTTCCTAGAGCCAACTTAGAAAAGAGGCAGCAATCGAAGCGAAGAAGAACACACACAAGTACTCACCGCCGCGCGTGATGCGGAGGCCGAACTCGAGGATGGTGCGGCAGAGGTCGCAGCCGAGGCCCGCCTGGTCGGGGCAGTTGATGGTGACGACGCTGTCCTCCCCCTGGCTGGTGGCCAGCTGCATCACCACGGCGTCCTCCACTCCCCCCGCCGCCGCGGCGCCGCCCAGCGCCATCCCTCCTGCTCCTCCCCCCGAGGATCTCGCCGCCACCGCCCCCACCGGCATCACCCGCCTGGTCCGGACCGCGAGATTCCGGATCCTCCCTCTCTTTCTCGGCTTCTCTTTAGCTTCGTTCCTCCGACTCTTTAAAAAGTTCTGTTTCCTTTATCTCGCGTCTTTGGAGGAGGAGCCCGTGTTCGGGTTGGGTACGAACACAACACGACGCGAGTACGACGACGGGTGGTGCGAAGCGGCGGAGGCGTAGTTATCTGTGGATTGCAGGTGGAGCCCGCGGCTGAGTCAGCGTGGGTGCCGCGGGAAGAGGCGACCCGGGCCCACCTGACATTGACTCGAGCACTGCTTGTCCGTCACAGGCGGGCGCGCCTTGTCTCGTTTATCTCCTGCTAGGCGAACGCGTTGGTTGGCCGGGTTGGGGAACGGCCTATATGGGAGTTATCTTGGCAGCCTCTTTGATCATCAAACCTAAAGCGAAGATATTTGGATTTCATCAAACCTAAAGCGAAGATATTTGGATTTGCCACGTATGCATGTACTTTGTTGTACGTTATTGTTACGATATAGATAGAATCTGTATCATGTAGAGAAGGACTCTATTTATTGGTGGACGAACCCGAATTAACTTCCTGGACGAACCCGAATTAACATCTAAAAATGAAGAAATGTGCTTCTTGTCATTCCTGATCAACCGATAAAATAGTAAACACAATCACAAAGAGCATACATGATATAGAGATACAAAATTGTTCTCTCTTTTTTATATTGATTATCTTGTATAAGGGATACTATGTTTATAGTAGAAACCAACAAGAGATAGGTTCGAATTCTCCCACAACGAGATAGAACTCAACTGTATTTGGACAGTTAGGATTCAGAGTTAACTATATCTCAACACTTATGTTTATAGTAGAAACCAACAAGAGATAGGTTCGAATTCTCCCGCAGCGACGTATTTCGACAATTAGGATTCAGAGTCTAAGGCCATGTTTGGATCCCTGGACTAATTGTTAGCTGGCTAAAAATTAGTCCTAGTTTATCCAAACAGGAAGACTAATAGGTGGGCTAATTTTTAGCCAACCCCTCAGCTAACAATTAGTCCATTAGCTGGTGGAGGGGAGCTAATTTGGGCTAATAGTAGGTAACACGCTGAAAAAAGTCTGAAATACCCTCGCGCTGGTCTTGTCCTCACTTCCTCACCCGTTCGTCCACTCCCCAGTCCGTTATGAGGGGCAAATATGACTTTTCTAAGAAATTAGCCCAACCATTAGCCATGTATCCAAACAGCCCTAGGCTAATTTTAGATGGACTAATTATTAGCTGGCTAACAATTAGCTCTAGCCATTAGTCAGCTAACAATTAGTTTTAGCTCATCCAAACATGGCCTAACTGTATCTCAACACTTCTGTGCAGCTCCCTTTAATACAATTTATAAATTTTTTGAAGCAAATGAAGGGTAAGTAATTACTATTTATCTTTTTATTTATATATGTTCTAATATTTGTGTAATTTTTTTTGTAAAAAAGATGTGTACAAGCACCTCTAAAAATGATATATGTGTATTTGTCGTCTTAAATTACTTGAAAGTGCATCTAGGCCCCTCATTTTGTTTTGGTGATTAATGATGACACAATTAAAGAGATCTAATATTTCAATCAAGTATAATGCAGATCTCGAGATTACATCAAGTTTCAAATGACTTTGGACGTCTCTACGAGTATCAAATTTCAACCAAAAACGGCATCAAGACGAAGACTTGTAATTTTCTCTTAATTGAGTCTTAAGGATAGCCGTACTATTAAGAGGGTACTATGGAAAATCGCGTTTAGGATGTGCATGTGCTCAAAATCAAAACTTGCATCCAAAACTAGCACTCAAAACTTGCATTTTCCAAAAAGCTGAATTCCAACCGAGCCAATCAACTCGGAGAGTCCGGACATCTGATCCGAGTATCCGGACTTCGATCCGAGTCTCCTGACATTTTGTCCGAGTCTCCGGTTAACCCACTCGGCCAAAATCGTGATTTCTGAGAGTCCTGAGTATCCGACATTTAGTCCGAGAGTTCGGACAACCCGAGTCTCCGGGTTTTATGTCCCGAGTCTCCTACTGTTCAAAAGGGAAAACGGCTAGTTTTCAAAAAGGTATTTAAAGCCACCCCTTCTTCTCCAACGGCTAGGACTGCTATTGAGCTCATTCATTGCAGCATTTAAGCCCTCTCTAACACTTCTAAAGCATTCAATAGAGCCCTCACTTCCTCCCACCATTTGATTTGGTTGTTGATCCCTTTTGGCGAGGAGAGGAAGAAGAAAAGTGCTAAGTGCATTCATTTCAAGTTGTTGAGCACTAGTTCATCCTCCAAGCGACTTCCGCGGTACTATTACTCTTGGAGGTTGAAGGTCTCCTAGACGGCTAGGAGTCACCGGGAGCTACCAACTTGTGTGGTGAGCCCCGATCGTTTGTGAAGGCTAGTCTCGCCTCCGAAAGGAAAGAGACAAGAAGTGAAGCCGGCGAGTGCATTTGTGCAACACCGGGAGGAAAGCGGGTTGAAAGAGACCCCGGCTCAAGTGTGACCGAGCCACCTCAACGGAGACGAGGGATTCCCTTCAAGAATCAGAACCCGGTGAAAAATCGCGTCTCTCGCTCTCTCTTTTACTTCCTAGTCTTGCTTACTTGGATTTGAATTTGTAAAGTTAGATCTAGCTCTTTGCTTAGCTTTAATTCAAATCCTGTCTAGCATTTGTTCTAGGTTGTTCTTGCTTTCTATTTCTAGTAGTTTATTGTGCCTGCTAGAGTAGTTTTTATTGCGCTCCCGAGCCAGCTAACCCGGAGAGTCCGGACTCAATACCGGAGACTCCGGACAAGCCGGAGTATCCGGACCAAAACCCGGAGACTCCGGGTTGACCAGCTTCGGCGATTTTATTCCGCTGCGTAAATTTTAATCCGCCTATTCACCCCCCCTCTAGGCGACATCGTTGGTCCTTTCAATTGGTATCAGAGCCAAATCTCCTTTATTTTGGCTTAACCGCTTGGAGAATCAAAGATGTCGGATATAGAGAAGGTTACCGAAACCCATGGCCAAGAGAAAGCCTCGGGTTAGATAGGGGTTGCAATTCCTTTAGATTATTCCTCCTTTGGAGTCTCAAACTCCTCATCCTATGTCTCCGTCCTCGTCTGGCCGAGCGCCTCACTTCGATGGCACTCGATATGCGGCATGGAAACATAAGATGAAGATGCATTTGAGATCACTTCATCCGTGTATTTGGAAGATTGTTGAAACAGGTTTCAAGCCCGCAAACCCCAACAATCTCACCTCCGAAGAAGACAAAGCTCAACACTTCAATGACTTGGCCACAATGCCTTGTTCAATGCATTGAGCGACTCAATTCAACTGGTCGATGGCCTTGACAATGCCAAGGACATTTGGGAGAGATTGATGATATCTCATGAAGGTGTGTCAAGTGTCCGTGAATCAAAGATAGAGCTCATCATTGGAGAATTGAGCCGATTCACGCTAGAAGAAGGAGAATCATACACCAAAATGTTTGATCGCTTGATGGTGCTAGTAAATCAAGCTAAAGGAGTTGGAAGCACCGAGCTCACCGACAAAGCAATCGTCAAGATCATCCTTAGAGTGATCACCCCCACCAACCGCAACCTTGTGCAACTCATCCGCGACCGGCCAAACTTCGATACACTCACTCCTCATGACGTGATTGGCCGGTTGATGACGGATGAGATGATGGTTAAGGAAGCGGAAGTGGTGGAGGAGCTCAAGTTCGGCAAGAAGAAGGGTGTAGCCTTGAAGGCCGTCAAGGTTGCACAAGAAGCCGAAGAGAGCTCAAGCGATGAAGAAGAGTCGAGCGGCCCCTTGACAAATGAAGATATGGCCTTGCTCGTAAGAAGATTCAACAAGTTCTTAAAGAAGAAGGGCTACAAGCCGGGTAGTCACTCCAAGAGCTATGGCAACAAGTCAAGAGGGCGTCACTCCTCAAGAAAGTGCTATGAGTGTGGGGAACCCGGTCATTTCATTGCCGAGTGCCCACACAAAGAAAAGAAGGAAGAGAAGCCCTACAAGAAAGACAAGTTCAAGAAGAAGGACAAAGACAAGAACAAAAAGTACAAGGGCAAGGGTCATGCATACATCGGCAAGGAGTGGAACTCCGACTCCGACTCCGAGTCCGAGTCCGATTCCAACTCCGACAATGAAGATGGACTTGCCACCGTCGCTATTGCCACTCCACCGACAAAGTCAAAGAGTCTCTTTGACGACTTAAGCGACGGCGAAGGAGATGCTCCAATTTGCCTCATGGCAAAGGGGCACAAGGTATCATCTAAGAGCTCCACTCTTTCTATTGTTGATTATGGCTTAGATGATTGTGATGATGCTAGTGATGATGAGGAAGTAGCATTTAAGTCTATGAATGATTTTGATATTGAAAAACTAGACTTGCTACTTAAAGACATTGAAAAATTGGAGGAAGTGGTTGAACAAAAGGAGGCTATTCTTGAGGCTCAAGAGGATCTCCTTATTTTTGAAAAGGAGAAGAATATTGAGCTAGAGAAGAGCCTAGCTTTTGAAAGAAAAAAGGAATGAGGACTTAGTCAAAAATTCAAATTTGACTAAGAGTGAAGTGGTTAGTCTTGAGATCACCAATGCTTCACTCGTAGAGCAACTTGCTCAAGCAATGGATGCTTGCAAAGCTCTTGAAGTGAAGCTTGTTGATCTCTCGAATAACGCTTCCACCTCAATTAACAACTCCAATGTTTCAATGCCCTCAACTAGCAATGGATGCGCTAGATGTTATAATGTTGATATTGCTACTTGTGCTACTAACCGTGAGACTTTAAAAGTCTTGGCTCATGAGAATGAGAAGCTTAAGGTGATGCTTAAAGATGGACTTCAAAAGTCCTACAAGGCAAGCAAGGGTTTAGAGGAGTATCTCGGTAAGCGCCAAGGTAATCCTAAGAGGCAAGGGCTTGGGTATGTTTCGCCAAAGGGCAAAAAGAGCAACATTGTTGTTGCTCCTTTAAGCAAGCCCATTCACTTTGTAAAAGGCGAAGGAACATCCAAGCACAAAGCTCACTCCGAGTTCTTTGCTTCTTATGTGCTTAAAAAGACTAACCTCGGTCATGTAGTTGCTTATCATGTTGGGCGTAAGCCGAAAAATACTCCTTGTGTTCGTTCTATTTGGGTCCCAAAATCACTTGTGACTAACGTGCGCGGACCTAATCAAGTTTGGGTACCAAAGAGCAAAAACTAAATGTCGCTTTTGTAGGCCTATATCTCGGTGGAACAAGTTGGATTTTGGATAGCGGATGTACGCACCACATGACCGGAGAAAAGGCAATGTTCGCTCAATTGGACGCAAATGGATCAAATAGTGAAAGCATTGTCTTTGGAGACAATGGAAAAGGAGAAGTAATTGGATTGGGTAAAATTTCTATCTCAAGCAATTTTCAATTAAATAATGTTTTGCTTGTTGAGTCATTAAGCTACAATCTATTGTCCGTTGCACAATTATGTGAAGCGGGCTATAATTGTTTGTTTAATGAAAAGGGTGTGGATGTCATTAAGAGGCTTGATGGTTCAATAGCCTTTAAAGGGCGTTTGAAGGGTAAGCTCTATCTCGTAGACTTCAATACGGATAGACTTAATCTTGAAACGTGCTTAATGGCTAAATCTAGCATGTGTTGGCTTTGGCATCGCCGGTTAGCCCATGTTGGTATGAGGAATCTTCACAAACTCGTTAAAGGCAACCACATTCTCGGACTAACCAATATTGTCTTTGAGAAAGATAGGATTTGTAGCGCTTGTCAAGCGGGCAAGCAAGTTGGCGCCTCCCATCCCGCCAAGAATGTAATGACGACCACAAGACCGTTGGAAATGCTTCATATGGATCTTTTTGGTCCGGTCGCCTACATAAGCATCGGGGGAAGTAAGTATGGTCTAGTAATTGTCGATGATTTTTCTCACTTCACTTGGGTGTTTTTCTTACATGACAAAGGTGAAGTCCAAGCAACACTAAAGAAGTTCATGAGAAGAGCACAAAATGAATTTGAAGTGAAGATCAAGAGAATCCGAAGCGACAACGGCACCGAGTTCAAGAATATTGGTGTGGAGGAGTTTCTCGATGAGGAAGGAATCAAGCACGAATTCTCGGCTCCCTATTCTCCTCAACAAAATGGGGTGGCCGAGAGGAAGAATCGAACCCTCATCGAGATGGCGCGGACGATGCTTGACGAGTACAAGGTTTCCGATAGCTTTTGGGCGGAAGCCATCAATACCGCATGCCACAGCACCAACCGCCTCTACCTCCATAAGATCTTGAAGAAGACGGCGTACGAGTTGCTCACCGGGAAGAAACCAAATGTCTCCTACTTTCGAGTCTTTGGGAGTAAATGCTATATCCTTAACAAAAAGGCTAAATCATCTAAATTCGCTCCTAAAGTAGATGAAGGTTTCTTACTCGGATATGGAACAAATGCTTATGCGTACCGAGTTTTCAACAATACCACCGGTGTTGTTGAAATCTCGCGTGATGTAACATTTGATGAAACTAATGGTTCTCAAGTAGAACAAGTTGATCGTGTTGTGATTGACAGGGATGAACCTCCTTGTGAAGCTATCAAGAAAATGGCAATCGGGGAGGTAAGACCTCAAAATTTGGAATCTCACTCGAGCACCCCAACCCGGAGTCTCCTACTGAAACCCGAGTGTCGACTGGTCCGAGTCTCCGGTCAAATACCGAGTCTCCGGATGGGTCAGCTCGGCGATATTCACTCCTCGCCCAAGCAGGCTCAAGATGGTTCTAATGCCACACAAGATGATGAAGGCCCTATTCAAGCCTTGGACTCAACCGTACCTCATCCAAGAGTTCATCAAAGCATTCAAAGAGATCATCCATCGACAACATACTTGGAGACATCAACAAGGAGTATCCACTCGATCTCGAGTTGCAAATTTTTGTGAATTTTACTCGCTTTGTTTCCTCTCTTGAACCTCTTAAAGTAGATGAAGCGCTTGAAGACCCAGATTGGGTGATGGCTATGCAAGAGGAACCGAACAACTTCAAGCGCAATCAAGTGCAGGAGCTTGTCAAAAGACCCAAGCAAAACGTTATCGGCACTAAGTGGGTCTTAGAAACAAGCAAGATGAAAATGGGATCGTGACAAGGAACAAAGCTCGCTTTGGTTGCTCAAGGGTACACTCAAATCGAAGGTTTGGATTTCGATGAAACATATGCTCCAAAGAGCTAGGCTTGAATCTATTAGAATATTACTTGCCTTTGCTACTCACCATGATTTCAAGCTGTATCAAATGGACGTGAAGAGCGCCTTCTTAAATGGACCACTCTCCGAGATGGTCTACGTTGAGCAACCACCGGATTTGAAGATCCAAGACATCAGGACCACGTCTACTACCTTCACAAGGCACTTTATGGACTTAAGCAAGCTCCAAGGGCATGGTTCGAATGTCTACGAGACTTTCTTCGGAACAAGGTTTTGTAGTCGGAAGGCCGACCCTACTCTCTTTACTAAGCATATTGATAATGATTTGTTTGTGTGCCAAATATATGTCGATGACATTATATTTGGATCTACTAATGAACATTTGTGTAAAGAGTTTAGCAAGATAATGACCAAAAGATTTGAGATGTCCATGATGGGAGAGTTGAAGTTCTTCCTCGGATTTCAAGTCAAACAACTCAAGGAAGGAACTTTCATTTGTCAAACCAAGTACATCAAGGACATGCTCAAGAAGTTCGGAATGGAGGACGCCAAGCCTATAAAGACACCTATGCAGGCCAACGGGCATCTAGACCTCGACAAAGAAGGTAAACCGGTCATCCAAAAGGTATATCGTTCGATGATCGGTTCTCTCCTTTATCTTTGTGCATCTAGGCCCGATATCATGCTTAGCGTTTGTATGTGTGCACGTTTTCAAGCCGCTCCAAAAGAGTGCCACATGGTGGCCGTTAAGAGAATCTTGAGATACTTAGTGCACACTCCTCATTTCGGACTTTGGTATCCAAAAGGATCTTCCTTTGAACTTATTGGCTATTCCGATGCGGATTATGCTGGTTGCAAAGTGGATAGGAAGAGTACCTCGGGAACCTGCCAATTCTTGGGTAGGTCCCTAGTCTCGTGGTCTTCCAAGAAACAAAATTCCGTAGCCTTATCCTTTGCGGCCGAATACATAGTTAGGGAGTTGTTGTGCCCAATTACTTTGGATGAGACAAACTTTGAGTGATTATGGCCTATCCTACAAAAGCGTTCCACTTTTGTGTGACAATGAAAGTGCCATAAAAATTGCCAACAATCCTGTCCAACACTCCCGAACAAAACACATTGATATTCTCCATCATTTCCTAAGAGACCACGCAACTAAAGGCGAAATTGATATCCAGCATGTGAGTACAAATGATCAATTAGCCGATATTTTTACCAAGCCCCTTGACGAGAAAAGGTTCTGTGAATTGAGAAGTGGACTAAATATCTTAGACTCTCGTAACGTGGCTTGACATGTGCTCACATATTGTTTGTTGAATGAAAAATTATTTTCAAAACCTTATTCATCTTTTTTCTTTGAATTTATCCAATGTTGTTGGCTCTTGATCCTCTGATCTTGTCATTGATATGTGACCATAGCCTGTTTGCTTTATTGTTCGCTGGTCATATATCAAGTTGACATCTTAGGAATCTTTCTCCCTCTCGCTCCGCCAAATTCCTTGAGCTATCCTTCAATTTGTCAATTTCCTAACCGAGCTGGGCAACCCGACTGTCCCAGATTTAATCCGAGTCTCAGGACTATTTGTCCGGACTCTCCGGGTTGGGCCGGAGTCTCCGGACTGAAAATCCGGAGTCTCCGGGTTGGGGCGGACGGTTTAAGTTCCCCCCAATCCCGCGCGGTTTCTTTTTCATTCCTTTTGCACCGGGCGCCTCTCCCTCTCCCTCTCCCGTGCTCCTCTCTCTCTCCTAGGGTTCTTGGACTCTTCCTCATCCTTGGATTGGAGATCGTGGTAAGGATAATCATGCCCTAATCTCGTTCTTTCCGGGTTTGGGTCAATTTCTTGTGGTTCTTAGAGCCTCTCCTCGTGCTTCATCTCATCTAGGGTGTGGCTTGTCCCGTGGAGGTTCTCAAGATCGAAGAATCGATCTCCCTCTTCTCCCGCATTTCCTCGGTTTCAAACCCGTTGAGGTGAGTTCCAATCCGTGCCCTAATTTCGCGAAATCTTGTACTAGATTGTGCCCTAGACCTCGTTCCAATCTTCTTGTGGCAATCTAGAGTCAATTTGTTGAGTTGTGCGGGTTGGATTGCTCCTCCCTTGGCCGCCCGTGCGCTAATTCTGGCACATCCGGAGTGTCCGGACTCTGGGTCCGGAGTCTCCGGGTCTATCCGGAGTGTCCGGACATTTTGTCCGGAGTCTCCGGATGCAATCCGGAGTATCCGGACTTTTTGTCCGGACTCTCCGGGTTGGGTGCCTCGGCCAGATTCTAAACTTCGCTGCTTTTCGTGTCGCCTCTCGGCTTATTCCTCTCTTTTGCTCTGTCTGGTCAGATGGATCCTTCTCAGGGGACTTCCGGTGGCAGCGATCCTCCTCAGTAGACAGCTGGTGGCAGCGATCCTCCTCAGCAGGCATCTGGTGGCGGTGATCCCGCTCAGGGCTCGTCTCCCACCAATTCTCCTCCGCTGCCTCCGCAGAAAAAGCAGAGAATTGGAGTGGCCAAAAGACCCATATCCAGACCTCGTGGCGGCTAAGCGTCGGCACAAGACTGTCTGTCTCCTCCTCTTCACCAACTCCTCGATCCAGATGAGCATCCAGCAGATACTCATGCCGGACTTCGTGATCGTAAGAGAAGCGAGTTTCGTGCTTCTGGGCGCTTCATTGGTCCTCTGGCCAAGGCCAAGCCCGTGTGGAACTATCCCATGTCCGTGAACCCAATGAGGATAATTGATTACCGGACAGGATCTGGAAAAGGGAAAGCCATCGTTGAGCACAGAAAGAAAGATCCTCTGGAGCTCCACCAGGATGAGTATGTGGACCGCCGGTTTTGGAACCGGTTTCAGTCAGATTATTATGAGACAGTCCTATACCCACTTGAGCACCCAGTGGTTCGCATGAAGACCATTGACTGGGAATACATGGCTGCTGCAGGCAATCCAGTCTTCACTGAGATTATTCAGATTTGCGAGCTGCATCAAATCAAAAATATCATGGCATACAAGTATGACTGGAACAATGAGGTTATCATGCAGTTCTATGCCACCTTGTACTTTGACAAGAATGATGAGGCCATTTGGTGGATGACTGACAGGGTTTGGTATGTGGCTAGCAAGAAGAGGTTTGCCAGAGTCCTCAACCTCAGGTACAATGACAGTCCAAAGCTTCATGCGAAGAAGGTGATGACTCCTGAACAAATTGAGGCTTTGTATGACACCTCTAAGAGCTTCACGGTTGGGACCATCAAGGGTCTAAAGGATGTACCAGTTGTGCTCAACAGGATGTTGAGGGTCACTCTTTCGCCCAAGGAGGGAGATGCTTCTACCATCAGTTCCTATGGAAGGAACTTGCTGTTTCACCTCGTTGAGCGCACCCACTCGTTTGATTTTGTCGATTTCATGTGGGAGACGATGAGACAGAACACGCAGAGCAACATGGCCAGTTGCAGCTATGCACCCTTTGTGATGACCTTGATCTCTTCAGTGAGTGGTCTGAAGTTTGTCAGAGATGAGGAGCATCTTGCTTACAAGGTCCGTCCTCAGTCTACTCCAGCTCCTCCACCGCCTCCAGTCTCGCTGCTAGGCTTCGAGAGGTCGTGCTTGAGGCTCTACCTCTACCCGGCCGTGCCTCCCGCCCGATTCTTCTGGCGATCCGAGGTTCCTAGTGGCACTCTCAAGAAGATGCTCAAGCATATCTTCTACCTTTGCCGTGATATCTCCACCCAGCAGAAGGAGATGAAGAAACAGCTCAAGAAGAATGGCAAGGGCATTCGAGACATTCACCGTCACTTGGGTGAGGCTTTGTCTGCCAGCGACTCTTCAGGCTCATCAGAGGAGGGCAGTGTGACTTCTGCTGATGCCTTGTTTGGGATTGCATCCTCCTCTGCTCCTCCAGCGCCTGATGACGACGACAGCGAGGGCTCCGAGTACGAGGCCTCCGACGACGGAGACGACGAGTGATTTCCTGTGTCTCCCTTTTTGGTGTCTTGATGCCAAAGGGGGAGTGATCTGAGCGTCGTCTGTCTAGTTGTCATTGTCGTGGACTCGTCTTTTGTTGTTTACCTTTCCGTCTGTCGCGTGTGGACTTGCTTTTGTTGCTATTTATTGTCGCTTATCTTCTCTATCCTTGTTATGACATTGAGTTTACCTTTTGCATGGTTCTTGTTCAATTATTTGTGACGCAAATTTAATTGATGCAATGCTTTAGGGGGAGCTCTTCGTTGTATCTCTTTAAATATGTGCATTCGTTTCCGCTCATTTACTCTAATGCACACATTTAGGGGGAGCTCCACTCTTTATTTTGATGTACTAAGTCATTTTCACACCTTACTTCTTTGAGTTTAATTGTGTTGTCATCAATTCACCAAAAAGGGGGAGATTGAAAGTGCATCTAGGCCCCTCATTTTGTTTTGGTGATTAATGATGACACAATTAAAGAGATCTAATATTTCAATCAAGTATAATGCAGATCTCGAGATTACATTAAGTTTCAAATGACTTTGGACGTCTCTACGAGTATCAAATTTCAACCAAAAACGGCATCAAGACGAAGACTTGTAATTTTCTCTTAATTGAGTCTTAAGGATAGCCGTACTATTAAGAGGGTACTACGGAAAATCGCGTTTAGGATGTGCATGTGCTCAAAATCAAAACTTGCATCCAAAACTAGCACTCAAAACTTGCATTTTCCAAAAAGCTGAATTCCAACCAAGCCAATCAACTCGGAGAGTCCGGACATACAGTCCGGAGTATCCGGACTCAGTCCGGAGTCTCCGGACATTTTGTCCGGAGTCTCCGGGTTAACCCACTCGGCCAAAACTGTGATTTCCGGAGAGTCCGGAGTATCCGGACATTTAGTCCGGAGAGTCCGGACAACCCGGAGTCTCCGGGTTTTATGTCCGGAGTCTCCGGCCTGTTCGAAAAAGGGGAAAACGGCTAGTTTTCAAAAAGGTATTTAAAGCCACCCCTTCTTCTCCAACGGCTAGGACTGCTATTGAGCTCATTCATTGCAGCATTTAAGCCCTCTCTAACACTTCTAAAGCATTCAATAGAGCCCTCACTTCCTCCCACCATTTGATTTGGTTGTTGATCCCTTTTGGCGAGGAGAGGAAGAAGAAAAGTGCTAAGTGCATTCATTTCAAGTTGTTGAGCACTAGTTCATCCTCCAAGCGACTTCCGCGGTACTATTACTCTTGGAGGTTGAAGGTCTCCTAGACGGCTAGGAGTCACCGGGAGCTACCAACTTGTGTGGTGAGCCCCGATCGTTTGTGAAGGCTAGTCTCGCCTCCGAAAGGAAAGAGACAAGAAGTGAATCCATGAGTGCATTTGTGCAAAACCGGGAGGAAAGCGGGTTGAAATAGACCCCGTATCAAGTGTGCCTGATCCACCTCAACGGAGAGGAATGATTCCCTTCAAGAATCCGAACTTCGGTGAAAAATCGCGTCTCTCGCTCTCTCTTTTACTTCCTAGTCTTGCTTACTTGGATTTGAATTTGTAAAGTTAGATCTAGCTCTTTGCTTAGCTTTAATTCAAATCAAGTCTAGCATTTGTTCTAGGTTGTTCTTGCTTTCTATTTCTAGTAGTTTATTGTGCCTGCTAGAGTAGTTTTTATTGCGCTCCCGAGCCAGCTAACCCGGAGAGTCCGGACTCAATCTGGAGACTCGGACAAGCCGGAGTATCAGGACCAAAACCCGAGACTCGGGTTGACCACTTCGACGATTTTATTCATTGCGTAAATTTTAATCCACCTATTCACCCCCCCTCTAGGCGACATCGTTGGTCCTTTCATTACTTCGACAACATTATAATTTGATTAATATAGTATAATAGAAAATTAGTGATAAAGATGCATTTTGAATACCGTGTCCAACTCTTTTACGACTGAGGAAGTACTACGGGTACAACATATATATTAATAACTATACTTTCTACCATTGTATAGTAATAATGATATCTCAGTATTTTTAATATCAACCGTAGGATCGGAAAACAATATAAAGCATAGTTCTTTTTACCCTATGCTGAAGTACATTGCTCTCGTTTCCTCGACAACTTAAGCTCTTGGATCAACTAGATTGGTGTCTAGCTAGATTTAGAATGTGGATTTTTTTTTCTCGATCTCTAAGGAAATTGAACTGTTTGTCGTCGTATTCATGTATACTAATTGGGGCCTAAATACCAGGCAATTACTACGCATCGATATTTCTACAAGTTACCATATATATATATATATAAAATGGTTCCATACCCCTGGGTGTACGTACTCCCACTCTTAATATACCGCTTAAATGATGTTGTTATACCTCTTTATCCATTTGAGTATACTCTAATACTGATTATAAGATACTCCAAAGTGAGTTCTATGAAAAATTTCATCAAAATCCACTCTTTATAGCATAATTTGTTTATATACTCTTTTTACATATGGAAAAAGGTATATAGCAAAAAAACAAAGGGTTCCGATGAAGTTTTTGAAGAATGTCGCATTGTAGTAACTTAGAATTATTATTAGAATATACTGAAAGTGATAAAAGAGTATAACACATTAGTTTAAGTGGTATATTAGAGGTGGGAGTACGTACTCCCGGGAGTACGAAAAAGGCTTCATATGTATATATATATATATGTATGTATATATATATACATATATATATATGTATGTATAATTACATGAGGCCAGGGTTCAACATTTCATTTTAGGTCAAATCTCGTCGTCGACCGAAATCTGATTTTTCGGCGAGATCTCGTTATTTCTTACGAAATTCAAAAGACAAAAATTTAAATCCGTTTTTTTACCGAAATTTCTGGGATTTCGTTCAAATAACCGAAATTTCGGTGCAAAAAAACGAAATCTCGGCCAGATTAAAATGGCAAAAAAAGTATAAAAAATCATTAATTCTTTTTAAAAAAATTTATGTATGCTTTTAACATATCATTACATATTTCCATGTAATCAGTAGATAATGATCAACCTTGAGTAATTTGTAAAAATTTATAAAGTGAAAAGTACTATAAAATGGTATTATGGGGCTAGAAAAAAAGGGGGAAATTTTGAAAATAACCACGAAAGGATTTATGTGACATTCCTATCAATTTGAATGAAAGTTACTAAGTTTTTGCACATAAAATACCGTACACAACAAAATTTCGGCAGCATTTCATCTGATTTTTTGAGTTGATCACTTTAACCGGGCAACATAATACGAGCATTACATAATATGATCGCAACAGATAAACATTTAAATTACATTCACAAACATCATGCATTCCATCCATCACAAACATCATGTGCTCCATCCATCGCAAACATCAAGTGTTCCATCCATCACAATTTGTTTCATAAACACATATGCGAGAGAAATACCTGTTGAAGGCTTGTAGCATGGATCATGGATGACGCCCCAACCCACCGGAGACCTGCAAGAGGCAAAATTAAATAAGGAGTATGAATATTTTTTGCATTAAGAAGTGTGAAAAGAGTGAAATGATGTTGTCAACAACTATGCATTGATGTACCTACGAGTAGTAGTACGTGTATGGTGCAACCTCTACCTCTGCATTATCAACAATGATCTCGTTGTACTTCCTCTCGTGCTCTTGCTTGTAATCCTCCCAGGTCACGTTCCGTGGTAGCCATACGGACTTCCAGTGTTCGTAATGAGCGATCCAGGCCGCATGTTGCTTTGACTGATGCAAGTACCTGGTAGGCATTTGTCGTGCATACGGCTTCGTGTAGGGATCAGTGTAGTCAAACAACGATGACATGGTCGACCCGTCGTGACTCTAGCGGTGACCGTACACACCCTGATTACCTCTGTAGGTCATCGAGCCGTACCCTAACATGGGGTACCCAGGTTGCTCTGTGGGGAAGACCCAATTGCTGCTAGACTGGCTGCTAGACCAAGAGGCTATGTCATCCTGAGGCTGTCCTGCCTGCTGTCCACCCACACTAGTGGTCGTGCCCTTCCCTGTACTATGGGTCTGCCTCTGTGAGCCCTTCCTCGAGGTAGTTCCCCCCTGCTGCTGAAAGTGCATCTAGGCCCCCTATTTTTAGTTTTGGTTGATTAATGACAAACGATTAAAGAAGCTAACATGTTCAACTAGTTTATGAACAGATAAAAGTTTCAAGAAGAGATCATCTACGTCCTTCGGGTACCCTTAAATTGAATTGAGTAAGAAAAATGGCAACTGGTGTATGTATTTTAATTTCTTGAGTCATAGGAATGCCGTACTATTAAGAGGGGTGCTTTGGAATTGGTCTAGAGATGGTCTTTACGCTCAGATGAATGATGGTCAGTCTCTTGAGAGGTTTAAAGTCTCCACACTTGCATTGAAATGTGTTTGCGTCTAAGTTCCTTTCGGATATTCCGATGTTAGGTCGGATGTTCCGAAGTTTAAGAAGTTCCGATGCATGTTGGTTTTCAGTTAGGGTACTTTCTGTTGAGATCGGAAGTTCCGATATTTCACATCGAAAGTTCCGATACGTGTTGTCTTGAAAAAGGGTGTTCTCTGTCGGGTTCGGACTGTCCGATGTTTCAAGTCGGAGGTTCCGAAATAGCTGTTTTCCAGTTTGGGAACTCTCTGTTTGTTTCGGATGTTCCAATCCCTTGATCGGACATTCCGATGTTGACTTAGAAAGCCTTATTTGAGTTCTCTCTCTGGGTGTCATCGGAAGTTCTGATGGTGATATCGGACCTTCCGATGCTAGTGGTTTTCGACCATTGGAGTTGTCCAAGTTCTAGTAGTTTGCACTCATCGGAAGTTCCGAAGTTGGGTTCGGATATTCCGATGTGTGGCTGAGTGCGGGTATAACGGCTAGTTTTGACCCGAAACTATATATACCCCCCTCCCCCTCCTTTTGAGGGTTACACACTTGCTATTGCTGACTTATTAAACACCTTGAGCACATCATAGAGCATTCTTGAGCCCTCCTCTTTGATCTTGGCGATCATCTAGTGAGTGAGGTGTTCAAGTGTGATTGTGAGATAGAAAAAGAGTCATTCATTCATCTTGAGCACTAGAGAGCCTCTCCAAGATCAAGAATCAAGTGCATTTGTTACTCTTGGAGGTTGAAGGACTCCTAGACGGCTAGGCGTCACTCACGAGCTCCCGACGATTGTGGGAAGCCATGAGAAGTTTGTGAAGGCTTGTTCCGCCTCCGAAAGGGAAGGGACAAATAGTGGAACCAAACTTCAAGTGTGACCGAGGTTTGGGAGGAAAGGGTTGGAAAAGACCCTGCTCTTAGTGAGCCTCCTCAACGGAGACGTACGATCCCCTCAAGGATCCGAACTCCGGGAAATAATTTCTTGTCTATTGTGCTTTCGTTTTTCTATTGATGCTATTCAAGACTTGTTGAATTACTTTCTTGTGCTTACTAGTAGACTAGAACAAGTCTTTGGATCAGTAGTGTTAAGCTCAGCTCTCTTCTCTCAGTTTTGTTCGGATATTCTGACTTAATACCAGAAGTTCCGATATTATCGGAAGTTCCGATATTGGATCGGAACGTCCGACATTTTTCCGCTGCAGTAAATTTCTTTAAAATTTTAAATAGCCTATTCACCCCCCTCTAGGCAATTATCACATCTTTTCAGCTGCGATCCTCCCGGTGTTGGTGGTTGTGAGCGGGGTCGAAGGGAGTAGTGAGCATCGTCGCCTCCAGAGTCTGACGATGAGCTGTTATCGACACTCTTTTGGTTGGGTGGAACCTCGGGGCGGGGGTCTCTGTTTCATCATCGAAGTGCACATTTGGCTCATCATCGCTTCTAGACGGTCCTTTTCCCTTACCACGTGGACTAGCCGACAACTTCTCAAACCTAGTTAGAGCACCCGCTAGCAAGTCATCGTCGATGCCACGCTTCCTCTTCCCTATGTGAGTGTTGGCCATGGAGAACTGAGTCCAATTTGGGATGCTCTTCCCACCTGCAGCCAATTCAAAATAACAAGTTGTGAGTTCTGAGATGCCGCACGTACATGACTAACAAGTTTAACAAGATATATTTACGCATTACCTGTGGTCTTTTCGAGATCTTTCTCTGGGATGCTGTCAACCACAAATTTGGCCGACAGGGGCGGGTTGTACCCAGTGTCCTCGTCAAGCAGAGGCTCCGATCCAGACATGGATGAGTCAAACCAATCTGCAATCGGGTCCCTACCGGAATGCATCGCATCCTCAATGAGGCCATCGAACGGGTCAATGTTTTGGATTGCATCGCGGGTCGATTCATAATCCCGTAGTCGAAGTCGGAGATTGTAATGGATGAACACGAGTTTCTGGAGCTTTGCGTAACTTAATCGGTTCCTTAATTGCGTGTGCACTAAGGCAAACGTGCTCCAATTCCGCTCGCATCCACTAGACGATGCACACTGGGACACAAGCCTCATGGCGTACTTTTGCAACGTCGGCGTATTATTTCCAAATGCCATCCACCATTGTGCTATAGAGAATAACACATTCCGTCAGTATGATCGTATAGGCTGGAATGATTAACTTGCGACATGCTGGGATCGCGTGCATTGCGCTCTGCTAGCTGCGTGCCGAATCACCCCCTCCTCAGCCGATAAATGTTTGCTTCCCTAATAGCCTCCACCGCGTCATCATCGGCTAAAATGCCTAGGGCAGTGGATAGCTGCCCCATGAATTCGGGAGTGTTGCATATGCTGTAATCGTAGTGAGACCGTGGGTCTAAGACGGCAGCTGCAATGGACAACATATTTTTGAGTTATCACAATGGAAATGAAAAGAACTTCAACAACCCAATGAAAAGTATGTATTTCATGTACCTGCACGCACGAATGTCCCATCATTTATGTTCGTCATTCTCTTGTCAAGTACCTTAATGAATGGTTTGTACTGGACACCACCCTCTTGCCTAAGCTGCTTGTACTCACCAGAGGCAAACACGTATTGCAGCATGAGTCCACTAATCGTTGGCAACTTTTCTTGATCCGCGAACCTCAATAACTTGTACATTGGTTGAACGGCCCTAACGCACCACTCCAAAAGGTCCCACCAACCCCTATCGACGAGGTGGTCATACGCGAACTTGCCCTCTTCCATCGCAGCCCACCTGCTACTTGTCCACTCGTTATCGGTCATTCACTGCTGAAACTTCTCCTTTTTTCCCATAAAGCTATTAAGGAAAACGAAGGTCGTGCCAAATCGCGTGAGCATTTGGTCTGACCAACTCCCCGTGTATGTGCTCCCTCATCTGCGCGTGTAGATTCTTATGGTTGTAGAAGAAGTGGCAAATCCTTTTTGCTGCTCCTACGACCCCTTTGATCTCTGGGAACTCAGACACCTCTTTGAGCATGAGGTTCACCCGTGTGTGCCACAAACTGTTGCCAGATAATCTATGGGTACTGCATTCGTAACATCTGGCATGCTTTCTTGAAATTCGATGCGTTGTCAGTAACCACCTGCACCACATGCTCGACCCCTATTTCCTGCGACAACACAGTCATAATCTCCTGAAGCAAGTACTTATGGTCCTGGATCTTGCCTGTGCAATGCAGACACAACAAGTTATTATGTATACTATGTACAATCATTTAGTATGAACACACCAAATGGCATACCTGTCATGTTCACGTTCTTGTGGAAGAACATGACGCCATTGCAGAACACCATGAAGTTGATGATGCTCTGCATTGTCAAACCAGTCCAAGCATCACACATGACTGTGACACCAAATGTGGCCCAATCAGACTTGAACTTCCGGAGGTACTGAATAATCTCTTTCTCATTCTCATCGAGGTACTTCCTATCGATCTCATGGCCCCGTGGTGCACGAATCCCTGGGCCGAGCTCCTGTGTCAGCTTAACTGCTCCTGTGAAGTATGGACACTCGGCCTTCCTTCCTGGGATTGCATTTGCTTGAAACCACTTCGACCATGCCCTCCCAAGCTTCTGCCTCACCCCCTGTCTGAATGAAGTGTCAATACAGGGTTGCTATGACATACCACTCCGAGCTAGGTCAGCATCTAAGGTGAAATGGCTTTCTCGTGTTGATTTGGACCTACCAAACATTCCGCTGATCGTCGATTGGATCTTTGGCCTCGATGCACCACTCCCAAAACCCGATCCTACGGTGAAACCTTGATTCATGAGGTAAGCCTCTTCTTTCGAGGCCTTTATGTCCATCATGAACTGCTCCTGCTCGGTACGATAGTCCGTGGCCCAGTCATCGCAAGCCTCCTCTTGAAGGAGGCGCAACGCCTCCTTCTCCTTTTTCTTCTCGCGACATCCGCGGATGTCCATCAGCATAGCTTTACTAACCGTTTTAGGCACACTAGGGAAAGCCTTCACCTCGCCGGGGCGGCCAGCAAGGTGTTCCTTTAGACAGGTCACGCCACCACCCTTCATGCGATGAGTACAGTAGTTGCATTTAGACCCCTGCCCAATGCGCTCTCTATGCTCCTAGACGGTAACGATATGATCTGCCATCAGCACACTCTGTAGTTGCAGATAATGAGAGTATGGGTTAAGGCTATTCACAAGAACGACATAATTTACGAAACAACGAAGCTGAATAATGAAGTTGAATTCATATGGGAAGGTGGACACTACACCAATATTGCATAACCTTCATGAAGGTATGTTTGATATTTTTGCGGTTCCTTCAATGCGCTTCTCAAAATAAAAAGTGACACAAATACTCTATGTAGATGAACTAGCTGGGTTTTAGGAATCATGGAAAGGGAATGCTGGACACTACTTTCTTGATAATTGCTTACCATGGGAGAAAATTTGTTCTTGCATCTACGAATTGCTTACCATATGAACTAGTTTTTCTTGCTTTGTAAAACAATGAGCTTCATAGTAAAGTAGCTAGGATAGAGAGCTTCATAGTCAAACAATAAGCTTCAAAGTAAACCATGCAAAGCAAGATTTCTGAAGAAATCATGTAAACAATGAGCTTCAAAGTAAACCATGTTGAATGTTAACCATGTAATGAGCTTCATAGTAAAGTAATGAGCTTCAAAGTAAACCATGTAGTAAAACATGAATGAGCCCAGATTTCTGAAGAAACTAACCGAGATTCCTAACTAACCAAGATTTCTGAAGTAAACCATGAGCTTCAAAGTAACTAACCTAGATTTCTGAAGTAAACCATGGGCTTCAAAGTAACTAACCGAGAGTGCTGAATATACTACCGAAATTTCGCTTATTTGAGCTGAGATCTCGATAGAATGAGCCGAGTTTATCACTTACTGTCGCCGGATTTGGAAGGTGAGGGCCGGATTTGGCCGGAGCCTGGTCGGACTCGATGGGGAATGAAGTGTTCCTGTGAGCCTCGACTTTGGATTCTTTGGAACCGAGTGTGGGGGAACGAAGTGTTCCTGTGACTCAAAAGCAATGTTTTATTCCCTGCCATGAGCCAGGACATCACATGCAAAAGCTACAAGTAGTGGCTAGTGACCATTGGTTAGAAAATAAAGGCCTTTAGTTCCCGTAGCTGAAGTTGGTCAAAGAAACACAGCAACATTTCATGTATTTTTTTTCTTTTTTTTTTGCATGTATTCCTCACTGAGATAATTACAATGCTCTAGGGAAAAGATCCGGCCAAATCCGGATGTAGATCTTGCTATCCGATCAAAATATGTACAAATCTCGGCAAAATAATCGAAATTTCGCCTGTTTTAGCCGAAATTTCGGCGAGATTATAGAGTCTACTGTAGCATTTTTGAAAAAAATTGAATTTACCCGGGATTTATTATTTCATCCACGTCTGGAAAACGAATTTTCGCCGAGATCTCGCGAAATTTCGGTGAAAATTTGAACCCTGCTTGAGGCACTATGAAACCTAGGTACCATGATCCAAATGGGTATGTTCTCCATATATATTGCATGCGGAATTTTTTTAAAAAATTTAGGATGTTAAGTTTAACTAGTTCAAACAAGTTTGAACTAAACTGGTAGTAAAAGAAAACCCACTAACTCCCACCTCCGTCAACCATCCATATTTTTCGTGCTAAAATACAGTAATTATTTTTTACAACGTTAAAATATATTCAGATGGAACTCTTTTTGTTAAGCACATTTTTTTGGCAAAACATTTCAAATGAATTATAAATAGTATAAATGGTTTAGAAGATATCGTTGTTAAAAATTTGCAATCAATCCACATTTTTCTCTCTCCATATGGTCATGTGTGCAGTGTGCTCTACATGACAGTAGAGTCTAACATACATCTAGTAAATTAGAGTGTATTTGGCACTAACTTTGGTCCATTTCGTATTGCCAATATCACACGGCTATAATGCTATGTGGTTCGGCAGTAAAATCTAAAGATGTACCCAGAAATATAGAGTGCATTTGGTAGTAACTTTGGTCCATTTCGTATTTGTTTTTATCACACGGCTATCACGCATCATTGTGAAATTCGACAATAAAATTTAAGAACACATCTAGTAAATTAGAATGTGTTTGGCACTAAAATCTCTTTCATCTAATATTTATTGTTGAGACTTATAGCATTCTATTCCTTTCATCATCAGTAAGATACCATGAAAACCGCTCGTGAGTCGAAACTAGCAATAAAAATTTATAGCTAAACGAAAAAATATTCTACTACAAATATTCTACGAAAAAATACCGTAAAGCCCTAACCTTGATCCTTGCCTTGCCAAAAAATCCGCCCCCGCGGAATTATCCCTCTATTACAATCGGAAGGTTCGAGAGCTCCTAAGGGCATCTAGGTGTCATCCCGCCGGTTTTTCAAAAAAGCCCCTCCATTCCTTCAAATTACGGATAGGTCCCTGCAAATTACGAAAATGTCATTTGCAATTTTTAATGAGGGCAAGAAAAACATTTCTAAATCACGTTTGGGTCTCTCACTTGTTACTTTACAGTAAAAGCCTCCTGTTAAGTACAAATCGCGGGCGAGCCCTTTTCTATTTTTTCGGAATAACGGTGAGGTCAAAAAATATAACAAACGGGTCACCGGTTCTTACATCTAGGTCCTTTCTACGTTTTCCCCGGAAAAAATATTTCCGTCAACAGAAATATGTATACTTTTTTCAACTCGGCTTCTAATTTTTTAAGCCTCAAATTTTTTTGTAAAATACATCTAGATCTATTTTTTCTTCGAAAAAAAAACACAAAGTTTACGCGGCGCACTCGCAGACGCGCTGCGCTTATTAGGCCATATATAGTTTAAAGCTCCACATTCTGTAACTTCTGCTCGTATGGGCCGAAAGTGTCCGATGGTCGTATCTAAGCCTACAGAGGAGCATAGAACATAACTCTGCTCAAAACGGCCCGGCCCGGCCCAGCCTGGCATATTGACACCCACGCCACGCACCCACCCACCGGAACACAAGTAAGCCGGCATCCAGCCTTCGCCGCAGAGGAGAAGAGCAGATTCCATCCAAGAACACAACCGGAGGAGGAGGAGACCGAGAGGAGATGAAGGCCTTCGATCCGTGGCCGGTCTTCTTCCGGAGGGAGTGGAGCCGCAACTGGCCCTTCCTCACCGGATTCGCCATCACCGGCTACCTCATCGCCAAGATGACCGCGAACTTCACCGAGGAGGACCTCAAGAACTCCAAGTTCGTCCAGGAGCACAAGAAGCACTGAGCAGGTCAACCCTATTCCGAATCCGTATACAGATCTGCAGATTACTAGTTCTTGTGCAGCTTGTGGTAGATCTGGAAGGTACAGATTAGAGTCATCCCATAACCAATCGTTTTGTTATTCTTCGTCCCTACTTGATGCCGGCATGCGATGTTTGGTTGGTTTCTTGATGATGCGTCGAATCGGTGGGGGTAGCGGCGATTGCAAGGAAACGGGAGAGCGATTTTTGGTTTGGGGGTGTGGGATTAGGAGCAGGAAAAGGGGGGAAAGCAGGATGTTTGAGTTGAAAAATGCTGTGATATCTTGACCTCGGCTTGCCTAGCGGTGCATCTGGTTACACAAATTCATGGGGCAACGACTTTGGGGTATGGTTGATCCAAGGAGAGGAACGAGCAAGTTTCCTCACCAATACCAGCCTGTGCCTTGCAACTGAATCGGCAGATTCTTTCCCTCAAAGTCTCCCGCGTCCCGCCCTGCCATTGTAATTCTAACAAAACGACGGGCTAGACTTTTCACATGTGTTATGCTGCTCTATGCAATTAAAGGATGAAAACTCCAGAATCTCCGCGTCACTATCAAAGCTTTCATCCCTAGAGTGTTCACTCCCATCAAGATGCCCAAACCTTAGTCATGTAGTTGCAGATCGGCAGATTCTTTCACTCAAAGTTTCCCCTTTTTTTATTTCTCATAAACAAGAGCATACAAGAGGATCGATTTCTCAACCAATAGCTAGTTTTGTTAAGTTGTGGTGATGCGAAAAAAAGGTCCCCATACTTACCATTGTTATGGTTTGCTATGTGCTATAATAAAATAATCGTATTCTCCATGTCATTTTATGCGTATGTTGGTAATGTTTGATTGGATTATATAATGTTATCTTGAAGAAATGATTATGTTGCCAACTATCTTCTGGATGGCAAAACAAAAGTTGGAATGTTGCATTGGGACAAATCAGCTGTATCTGACTATAAGTGATACTATGTTTGGTTTTTATCAGTACCTCATATATGAACCTTTAGTAGAATTAAATTGTTAAAAATGTATGAATGTGAACTTGGTTGTTGAGGTCCTTGAGAACACGTGGAGGACCAAATCGGTTGCCCATGGGATACCTTTATGGTGTTATTTGACAGCACTTGCGTGAAACCATTGGTCTTTTGTGGTTGCAGAAAATTTTAGATGTGGCCATGTTGAACTTTTGTTTGTAAATGTTAGAAGATTGTCCTGTGCTCAAATGATTAATTTTAGTAGTGGCAATTTTAAGCATTCTTTTGTAATTGTTTGAACCTGCTAGGATCTCCAATGGTAATAATTGCTAAGGGGCTGTTTGGTTGCCTTCTCATCTCAGCCTGGATCGTACGAGTCAGCAAGGCTGGTGAGAGCCAGGTTGTGTAGATGCAAAGAGATGGTGTTTGGTTGAGTGCATGAGTTGAGTCAGGCTATGAGAAGAATAGGAAGAATGTGTTTGGTTGACTGTTTATGTGCCTCCCCATGCCTTGCATGCACCCCAGCTTGCATCCCACCAGCCAGGCCCATAGGAAGCGACCAAAATCTACGTTTCCCCACAGCCTGGCTCAGCAGATGCAATTGCATCTCGGGGGACAGGCTCCACCCCTCGTGCAGCCAACCAAACAAGTGTCTTTTGTATCTGTAGATGCAATTCTCTTTGGATGCAGCCTACCAAACAGCCCCTAAACGTTCATGGACAACAAATAAAAAAAAAGGCTAAACAGTATTTGCGCTCTTTGCTTGACGTTGGTCACTTGGTCATATGATTGTAACATTTGTAACCACTTCTTGACTTCTTGTGCATGCCTGACATAGCATATTAGATTTTCAATCGTGGGGTGTACTGTTATATTCTGCCTTATACAGATATACTTTATGGAATTGCTAATGCTAACTGCTTAACCTTACTGTCACAGCAGGTGGAGGAGCAGCTGCTATTCCTGTGGAGTTGTCTGCGTCTTCAATGTGGCCGGACGGTTCTACTTCCCTGTTCCAAATGTCCTTAGCCTTTTTGTTTGTTTGTTATCTAATTGTGCGCACTTTCTGCTCCAATTTGTAATCTAATAAGAGGCGTTTGAATTGTTGAATGAAAAAAGCAGCATCTGGCTATGATACTTAAAGTATGATCCCATTTCCAGACTTGATATCTGGAATATCATTCTAGATCTATGCAGACGATAATATTTCCTGTGTTATCTTGTGCGCTTAACAACTATTGCTTAGGCACTACGTAATATAAATCTGCAGCACTGGAGAGAAAAGTACAGTTGATTCGGGTGAAAAAAGTTGTTACATTTCTGGAATTCTGTTTGGATCCACTTGAGCAACATTGTCTTCTTGGTCTTGGTCTGATGGTTGAATCACCTTCATGGCTTCGTCTACGGTGGTGAACCTGTATGTCAGAAAATGCATGGAGATGGCAAGAAAACTCTCCTGCCAATCGCTAGCACTGAAACATGCATCCGGACGAAATTAAAAGTAAACGTGCCTACAGTATAGGCGAAATTAATTATCGGTCAGCTAGTTACAGTAGTTTTTTTGGTTGGATGGAATGTTACTGGAGCCAACCACGAATTATTTTGGTCGTGTGAATTGTCACTTCAGAACCAGAGTACGTGAGTATAAAGAACACTCGTACCGTCCTACTTCATCAACTGCCGTATCCAGCTCCAGGGTTAACAAAACCGAACGAAATTCTCGATTTTCGTTTGGTTTTTGAGATTTCGAGCCCCACCGAAATATAAAACCGACCGGTAGACCGATCCAGTTCAAAAAAAAAAAATCAAAAAAATCAAAAAATTTAAAAAAATTATGCTATGTAAACCGAGCGGTTTTTTTTTGAGAAAACCGATGAAAACCGCTCAAAAAACTGATCGTCCAAAAGGTTCAACTCGCCGAGCGGTTTTTCGAGAAAACCGATGGGTTTTTGTTTTTTTTTTAATTTGTTTTGAATGTTTTTTGTTCAAATATTCGGTTTTGAAACTCTTCGTTTTCTAACGATTTTTCAGCGATTTTTAGCTTGATATTTTCGAATTTCTAATTTCGGTTTTTCATCGGTTTTTTCGATTTCGGTTTTGTTAACCCTGGCCGTATCATTCTCGCATTCTTTCTGGTATCACCATCGACATTCATCATGCTTTCCTCTAATGTGCTCTTAGATTTGTTGTATTTGCAAGCTCTCCATGCATTCTGCTTAAGTTTGTTGATATCGTCATATATCTTATGCATTCTTGCAAGCCTGTTTACTACGTCAAGGCATAAGCAATGGCCCAAGGCTAGCAGCATTCAGGCATTTGCCCCCGCTAGTCCTACTTCCTCTGACATGCAAAAGTAACTAACTTGGTGCAAGAGATTCAATGTCTTCTCTGAAGAAATCAACCAGCATCACTTCTTCAGAAGAAGGCCTCTCTGGAGAGCAACAGAAAGGCGAAGTAAGAACACAACACAGTGCTGCATTTGCACCTAACTATTCTTTTTCCTGCCTGAATATAATGCCACTGTATGTTAATCTGCTGCCTCTTGGATGCTTACTGCAACTTTAACTTGAAATCTCGCCAGGTAGATGAGGTCCTGGGCCTCTTAGCAACAGCTATGCTGTACTTCGTTACCGACGCGACGATCCGCACGGGAGGAGGAGGAGGAGGAGCGACGGTACAGGAGATTGTAGTGCAGTGCGAGAAAAGGAAACGTGATTGGAGGCTTAATCGCTCGGTTCCATACAGCGGCTGCAGTCGAAGGCATCCCAGGCGCCGTACGGAAGCCGACGAGGAGCTTTGTGACGTGCGAAGCAGAGGAGCGAGAGAGCGCTCCAGTGGCTGCTGCACAAGGAAACATAGAGAAGTGCAACGAACATAGTAGTGCTTCCATGTAAAGAAACGTTAACGTACAATAAAGATTGGTGATTTTGGTATATTATGGTACGAATCAACCCTATAGGGTCTATTTCCGGAAGAGAGCAAGGAAGTTCGACTGGGACAAGGAGTCCAGGAAGGATGCGGAACAAGGAGTCCAGGAAGGATGCTTTACCGTGAAGGACTAGGAGTCCGACTTGTATTTAGTTCTAGTAATACCTTATCAGTATTTCCTATTGTATTAGTATCATGTTAGGAAGGAACTATAAACCTATGAATAAAAGGGGGAGAAGGGGGACAGAAAACGCACGTTTTGAGTGCACGAAGAGCAGTCCCAGGCGTCGCCGACGAAATCGGCCGTTGGCTTCGTACAGCCGTTATCTGAGGACGCAGGCTGGCTTCCGTTGTGCCAACCCTGTCCGCACGATCCGGGCTTAGGCCGGGTACTAGGGCTTACGTGAGGGATCATCCATATCAACTGGTATCAGAGCCGACCGGTCCTACATCCATGGCTTCCGGGGAAGAAAGATTGGAAACTGTGGAGGTGACTGTCGCCAGGCTAGAGACCATGATGCTGGGAATACAAAACACCGTTGTTGATTTGGGAAAAACCATCACCGACTTCATCAAGGCAACAGGAAAGCAAAGACGCCCCTCGGCTCGATCAGCGGAAACTCAAAGAACAGGGTGAGAGAGGAGATCCAACAGCGGCAATCTTGGCGGGCGGAAGAGATGAATACTGGAGGAAGTGAGCAGAGCGGCCGGCGTTGGGGACCGAATGCTCCTCGATATGAGTTGCCACTGTTTGATGGATCGGAAGATCCCTTGCTGTGGTTAAGACAGTGTGAAAGGTTTGGACGCTTGCATGAGGTTCCAGAGGAGAATTGGGTGGAGATGGCAGGGATGCACCTCCGGGGAGAAGCACAAGAGGTCTTAGATAACTGGGAGCAGGAGGAGGATCACATCACTTGGGATGCATTTTATGAGACCTTCCTGCAAAGATTCACACGTCATTCAACTGCAGGCCCACTAGGTGATTTGTCAAATCTGAAGCAAGATACAAGAAGACTGGACGATTACGCAAGGGAATTCCAAAGACTCCTTGCGCGGACGCCAAAGATGACCAAGGGAAACCAGATTGAGCTATTCACTGCTGGGTTATCACCTACGTTAGCAGCAGATGTGCGCCGCGATCGCCCGCGTGATTTGGCCGATGCGATGGGATTGGCTCGAGAAGCGGAAAGAAGGGAGGATATTTGGTTGGCCAAGGCAACACAAGTAGTGCAAGGGGTGCAGTTCCGTCCAGGACATAGCCGAAGTACATCCAGTAGCTTGGTACCGGGAGGATCGTGGACCGGGGGATCGGCAAGGCCTCCTGGCCCAGGAGCAACAACATCCAGCAAGGGAATAGGGCAGCACTCGCCATCATCAGCTCTAAAACTGGCCAGCCAAGGGGGAGGACGAGCTCCAACATCATCAACTCAGGGATCGTCCGGGGCAAGTTCTGCAGCAGCACCGCCATACCGTCGCAGACTCAGTCCGGAAGAGATGGCGGAACGCAGGGAGAAGGGATTGTGCTATAACTGTGATGAGGTATATTCTAGAGGACACCGTTGTAAAAGACTCTTCCATTTGGAAGTTGTTAGTGAAGATGAAGAGGAAACTGAATTCCAGGAGGTGGAACCGGCACTCTCTGCCTTGGCGATGCGCGGACCGAAGTTTGGACAGACCATGCAAGTGATTTTGGAGTTAGGGGGGCAGCAGTTTGTGGGATTGGTGGATAGTGGAAGCACCCATAACTTCATTAGCAGTCACGCCGCTTCCAAAGTGAGAATTGAGCAATGGTCCGAACCAGGACAGCAAGTACGGGTGGCCAATGGCGCATGTTTGCCTTGTTTGGGAAAAATACCCAATGCGTCTTTTACCATTCAGAGGCACTCCTTTACCGCACCTTTTTTGGTCATCCCTCTAGAAGGGTTTGATGTGGTTTTGGGCGTCCAGTGGCTGAAGGAATTGGGAGACATCAGCTGGAATTTTGACTCACTTCAAATGACCTTTCAGCTAGAAGGACAGCAGTTGACCTTGCAGGGAAAAAGGAGCAGAGGAATAGAGGGACAAGTGCACAGTCTTGAGATGGAAGAGGCTGGCAGGTTGCAAGAGATTTTAAATGAATTTGACGTTCTGTTTCAAGAACCGCAGGGGTTGCCTCCCTCCAGACACTGTGACCATAGGATTTGTTTAAAAGAAGGATCTGGTCCGGTTGTAGTTCGGCCGTATCGATATCCACACCGCCAAAAAGACGAAATTGAAAGGCAATGTGAAGAGATGTTGGCTCAGGGGATTATTCGGCCTAGTCGATCTCCATTTTCTTCGCCGGTACTATTAGTACGCAAGGAGGATGGGTCTTGGAGATTTTGCGTGGACTATCGAGAACTCAATGCAAAAACCATCAAGGACAAATTCCCACTACCGGTAGTGGAAGAATTGCTTGATGAATTGCATGGGGCCAAATTCTTCACTAAGTTGGATTTGCGATCGGGTTATCACCAAGTCCGCATGAGTGAAGAGGACATTGAAAAAACGGCCTTCCGTACACATCATGGCCATTTCGAGTCATTAGTCATGGCATTTGGACTATGTAATGCCCCTCGACCTTCCAAGCCCTTATGAATGAGATGTTGGCCCGATTCCTCCGCAAATTTGTGTTAGTGTTCTTTGATGATATCCTCGTATACAGTCCCACATGGGAAGAGCACCTCCATCACCTCCAATTGGTCCTGACACAACTCTGCCAAAATCAATTGTATCTCAAAAGGTCCAAGTGTGCTTTTGCTCAAAGATCGGTGAGTTATCTTGGACATGTTATTTCTGAAGAAGGGGTGGAAGCAAATCCTAACAAAGTGCAAGACATTGTACGTTGGCCAAACCCATCATCGGTTGCGGGTGTACGGAGCTTCTTGGGACTAGCAGGATACTATCGAAGGTTCATCCATCATTATGCATTACTTGCGGAACCTCTCACTAATCTCCTTCGCCATCAAGATTTTAAGTGGACTGCGGAGTCGGAGAATGCATTCCAACAGCTAAAGGAGGCCTTACAATCTGCCCCTGTGTTGCGCTTGCCAAATTTTGACGTCCTTTTTATTGTTGAATGTGATGCTTCAAGCACGGGAATAGGGGCAGTGCTACAACAAGAAGGACATCCGGTGGCCTATTATAGCCGAAAATTGGCCGATAGACACATGAAACTCGCAGCGTATGAGAGAGAACTAATTGGCTTGTCTAAAGCAATTAGACATTGGAGGCCGTATTTGTGGGGGCGCCCTTTTGTAGTGCGAACAGACCACGCAAGTCTAAAATACCTCCTTGAACAAGCCTTGGTAACTCCTCCTCAACAACATTGGTTAAGCAAGTTAATGGGATTTGATTTCCTTGTCGAGTATAAACCAGGTCGAGCCAACGTGGTGGCCGACGCCTTATCTCGACTCCATGAACCGATGGGACGCTGCGCAGCTATCTCAGTGCCCACAATCATGGTTCGGGCCACTTGGGAGGAAACTTTGCGCCAGGAGCCGGAAATCCAGCAGCGCATAGAGCAGTTGCCGACCAGCAATCGACAGCAGTGTCCGGTTTCCGCACAAAACGAGCAAGCAGAACCACCGCCCCTAACGAGGACTGAGCCAGATGCTGCTCGCAAGGAGCACTGGTCCACACGGGATGGTCTCATTTACTATAATGACAGGCTCTTTATTCCGGCAGCATCTCCACTACGCTTGGAAGTAGTGGCTGCTTACCATGATGTAACACATGAAGGGGTGTATAAGACTTTTCACCGTATAAAGCAAAGCTTTTTCTGGGAAGGATTGCGCCATTCCGTGGAGGAGTACATCCGCAATTGCCTCATTTGCCAACAGCATAAAATAAGCACGTTAGCCCCAGCAGGCCTTCTACAACCCTTGCCAGTACCTCAACATATTTGGGCCGATGTTTCAATGGATTTTGTGGTGGCCCTCCCTAAATCTCAGGGCAAAACATCTCTACTCGTAGTGGTCGACCGGTTATCCAAATATGCTCATTTTATTGCTATCAAGCGGCCGGTCACAGCGGCGGCTGTCGCGGACATCTTCTTTGACCAGATTGTACGGCTCCATGGCATGCCAGAATCCATCGTCTCAGATCGGGACCCAGTGTTCACCAGTACCTTTTGGCAAGATCTTTTCAAGCGTTGTGGAACACGGCTCCTTATGTCTTCTTCATACCATCCCCAGACAGATGGCCAGACAGAAGTGGTTAACCGTACTATCGAGATGTATTTACGCTGTTTGGCGGCAGAGCGTCCTTCGACATGGGTACACTGGTTGCCTTGGGCGGAATTTTGTTATAATTCGTCATTCCATTCGGCACTTCGGATGACCCCGTTTGAATTGGTATATGGCCGCCCACCGCCTCCCTTGGTGCCGTACAGTCAGGGAGCAACCCGTGTGGATGCAGTTGATTGCCAATTGGTCGATCGGGATGATTTATTACATTGCGCTCGACATCATTTGTTGGTTGCACAGAATAGGATGAAGCAAAGATACGACCTCCACCACCATGAGGTAACATTTGCGGTTGGGGATTGGGTCTGGCTGAAATTACAGAGCCACCGACAATTATCTCTGAGGCCTGTTCAACATCATAAGCTTGCACCTAGATACTTTGGACCCTACAGAGTGATCAGTCGAATTGGCACCGTGGCTTATCGCTTGGAACTGCCGGCTACAGCTAAACTCCATGATGTTTTCCATGTCTCCATGTTGAAACCATTTAAGGGAACTCCTCCCGATGTAACTCCACCTTTGCCTGATGCAGTTTCTCATCCCTCGCCCGGTTCGGCACGCTCTATTCCATATCAAGTTTTGGCACAACGTTTTGTCAAAGGCCATCGGCAATTTTTGATCCAATGGACAGGAGAAGAGCTTGAAGCAGCTACCTGGGAGGATGCTTTGGAATTTCACAGATCATATCCGGATTTCAAGCTTGAGGACAAGCTTGATATGGAAGGGGGGAGTATTGGTACGAATCAACCCTATAGGGTCTATTTCCGGAAGAGAGCAAGGAAGTTCGACTGGGACAAGGAGTCCAGGAAGGATGCGGAACAAGGAGTCCAGGAAGGATGCTTTACCGTGAAGGACTAGGAGTCCGACTTGTATTTAGTTCTAGTAATACCTTATCAGTATTTCCTATTGTATTAGTATCATGTTAGGAAGGAACTATAAACCTATGAATAAAAGGGGAGAAGGGGACGTAAAACGACGCTTTTGAGTGCACGAAGAGCGATCCAGCGTCGCCAAACAAATCGGCCGTTGGCTTCAGATAAATTATTATCCGAGGGCCTTGGTGGGGATTGTGCCAACCACTGTCCATACGATCAGGGCTTAAGTAGGAGTACTAGGGCTTACGTGAGGGATCATCCATATCATATTATGTCTCTCATTTTGTGATTGATTATCTTGCTTTATTTTTTTGGTTTAGTATTGTTTAATTATTTATTCCGCTGTTTAGTGTTGATTAGCGTATCTAGATATTATTTAGGGGTATTTAGCGCCAACGATCATTCATTTCTCTTTTTTAAAATTTGGTAAAACTCCAACTTCATTCAATATTATACCCGTGGTATAAGGTGTATAGTAGATTGATGTCTTAAGGATATTTCTACTACTCTACTACCAGAGGAATTATAAATAGATATAACAAACGGGTCCCCGGTTCTTACATCCAGGTCATTTCTCCGTTTTCCTCGGAAAAAATATTTCCGTCAACAGAAATATGTATACTTTTTTTCAACTCGGCTTCTAATATTTTTTTAGCCTCAAATTTTTTTGTAAAATACATCTAGATCTATTTTTTCTCCGGAAAAAAAACGCAAAGTCTACGCGGCGCACGCGCTGCGCTTACTGGCCTAGTAATTCTTATTCAAACACACAACGCACCAAGGCTAGGTACATATATATGGCCCTGTTTGGCATAGCTCCAGATTTCAGCTCCACCTCAAAGCTGAAACTTGTAGACTGAAATAAAGTGACTTAAGTTTATAATTTTATTCTAAAATATAAACAAGATAACCCACCTAAACACTCTTAATATACCCACAACTCCAGCTCTACCAACTCTACCAACTCCACGAATTTGGTGAAGCTACAAATACTCAACTCTACCAACTCCACGAATTTGATAGAGGTAAAGCTCTGCCAAACACCCCCATAGTTTAAAGCTCCACATTCTGTAACTTCTGCTCGTATGGGCCGAAAGTGTCCGACGGTCGTATCTAAGCCTACAGAGGACTAGAGGAGCATAGAACATAACTCTGCTAAAAACGGCCCGGCCCGGCCTGGCATATTGATACCTACGCCACGCACCCACCCACCGGAGGAAAATTTGATAATTTGCCCTGAAGTTGATGGGCATTTGATCATTTGCCCAAAATTGGTGAGTATTTGATTATTTGCCCTACGATGTCTCATTGACATGCGGGTCACGAATGGCGTGTCGATGAGACGTGGTGGCAAATAATTAAACGCCTATCAACTTTGGGCAAATAATCAAACACCCATCAACTTCAGGGCAAATGATCAAATGCCCCCCCACCGGAACACAAGTAAGCCGGCCTCCAGCCTTCGCCGCAGAGAGGAGAAGAGCAGATTCCATCCAAGAACACAACCGGAGGAGGAGGAGACCGAGAGGAGATGAAGGCCTTCGATCCGTGGCCGGTCTTCTTCCGGAGGGAGTGGAGCCGCAACTGGCCCTTCCTCACCGGATTCGCCATCACCGGCTACCTCATCGCCAAGATGACCGCGAACTTCACCGAGGAGGACCTCAAGAACTCCAAGTTCGTCCAGGAGCACAAGAAGCACTGAGCAGGTCAACCCTATTCCGAATCTGTACACAGATCTGCAGATTATTAGTTCTTGTGCAGCTTGTGGTAGATCTGGAAGGTACAGATTAGAGTCATCCCATAACCAATCGTTTTGTTATTCTTCGTCCCTACTTGATGCCGGCATGCGATGTTTGGTTGGTTTCTTGATGATGCGTCGAATCGGTGGGGGTAGCGGCGATTGCAAGGAAACGGGGGAGCGATTTTTGGTTTGGGGGTGTGGGATTAGGAGCAGGAAAAGGGGGGAAAGCAGGATGTTTGAGTTGAAAAATGCTGTGATATCTTGACCTCGGCTTGCATAGCGGTGCATCTGGTTACACAAATTCATGGGGCAACGACTTTGGGGTATGGTTGATCCAAGGAGTGGAACGAGCAAGTTTCCTCACCAAGACCAGCCTGTGCCTTGCAACTGAATCGGCAGATTCTTTCACTCAAAGTCTCCCGCGTCCCGCCCTGCCGTTGTAATTCTAACAAAACGACGGGCTAGACTTTTCACATGTGTTATGCTGCTCTATGCAATTAAAGGATGAAAACTCCAGAATCTCCGCGTCACTATCAAAGCTGTCATCCCTAGAGTGTTCACTCCCATCAAGATGCCCAAACCTTAGTCATGTAGTTGCAGATCGGCAGATTCTTTCACTCAAAGTTTCCCCTTTTTTTATTTCTCATAAACAAGAGCATACAAGAGGATCGATTTCTCAACCAAGAGCCAGTTTTGTTAAGTTGTGGTGATGCAAAAAAAAGGTCCCCATACTTACCATTGTTATGGTTTGCTATGTGCTATAATAAAATAATCGTATTCTCCATGTCATTTTACGCGTATGTTGGTAATGTTTGATTGGATTATATAATGTTATCTTGAAGAAATGATTATGTTGCCAACTATCTTCTGGATGGCAAAACAAAAGTTGGAATGTTGCATTGGGACAAATCAGCTGTATCTGACTATAAGTGATACTATGTTTGGTTTTTATCAGTACCTCATATATGAACCTTTAGTAGAATTAAATTGTTAAAAATGTATGAATGTGAACTTGGTTGTTGAGGTCCTTGAGAACACGTGGAGGACCAAATCGGTTGCCCATGGGATACCTTTATGGTGTTATTTGACAGCACTTGCGTGAAACCATTGGTCTTTTGTGGTTGCAGAAAATTTTAGATGTGGCCATGTTGAACTTTTGTTTGTAAATGTTAGAAGATTGTCCTGTGCTCAAATGATTAATTTTAGTAGTGGCAATTTTAAGCATTCTTTTGTAATTGTTTGAACCTGCTAGGATCTCCAATGGTAATAATTGCTAAGGAGCTGTTTGGTTGCCTTCTCATCTTAGCCTGGCTCGTACGAGTCAGCCAGGCTGGTGAGAGCCAGGTTGTGTAGATGCAAAGAGATGGTGTTTGGTTGAGTGCATGAGTTGAGTCAGGCTATGAGAAGAATAGGAAGAATGTGTTTGGTTGACTGTTTATGTGCCTTGCATGCACCCCAGCTTGCATCCCACCAGCCAGGCCCATAGGAAGCGACCAAAATCTACGTTTCCCCATAGCCTGGCTCAGCAGATGCAATTGCATCTTGGGGGACAGGCTCCACCTCTCGTGCAGCCAACCAAACAAGTGTCTTTTGTATCTGTAGATGCAATTATCTTTGGATGCAGCCTACCAAACAGCCCCTAAACGTTCATGGGCAACAAATAAAAAAAAAGGCTAAACAGTATTTGCGCTCTTTGCTTGACGTTGGTCACTTGGTCATATGATTGTAACATTTGTAACCACTTCTTGACTTCTTGTGCATGCCTGACATAGCATATTAGATTTTCAATCGTGGGGTGTACTGTTATATTCTGCCTTATACAGATATACTTTATGGAATTGCTAATGCTAACTGCTTAACCTTACTGTCACAGCAGGTGAAGGAGCAGCTGCTATTCCTGTGGAGTTGTCTGCGTCTTCAATGTGGCCGGACGGTTCTACTTCCCTGTTCCAAATGTCCTTAGCCTTTTTGTTTGTTTGTTATCCAATTGTGCGCACTTTCTGCTCCAATTTGTAATCTAATAAGAGGCGTTTGAATTGTTGGATGAAAAAAACAGCATCTGGCTATGATATTTAAAGTATGATCCCATTTCCAGACTTGATATCTGGAATATCATTCTAGATCTATGCAGACGATAATATTTCCTGTGTTATCATGTGTGCTTAACAACTACTCCCTCCGTTTCTTTTTATAAGGCGTATTTGGTTTCGTTAGGACAAGACTTTGACCAACGATTACTTCATTAATATATCATTTATGCAATACAAAATCATAATTATATATAAGTACTTTTGAATACAAATCTGCTAATATCAATTTTGTGTCATAAAAATTATATGCTAATAGAGTAATTGTTGGTCAAAGTCTTGTCCTAACGAAACCAAATACGCCTTATAAAAAGAAACGGAGGGAGTATTGCTTAGGCACTACGTAATATAAATCTGCAGCGTTGGAGAGAAAAGTGCAGTTGATTCAGGTGAAAAAAGATGTTACGCCGGTTCCGGCCCCGCACGGGGAGGGTTGTCTCGTTGGCCGTCTTGTCCAGTTCCTCGGCCAATGCTCGGCCGAAGAGATCACATTGGCCGAAGAGATCCGACCTCGCCCGAGCGGGGTCGATCATGACTCTAGTGATAGCGCGCAGCCTTTCGGAGGAGCGAGGGAGTCTAGACAGTCTAGAGGAGGCGCCGATCTCGCCTCGTTCCTCTTCTCTGAAGAAATCAACCAGCATCACTTCTTCAGAAGAAGTCCTCTCTGGAGACAACATCAAGGCGAAGTAAGAACACAACACAGTGTTGCATTTGCACCTAACTACTCTTTTTCCTGCCTGAATATAATGCCACTACATGTTAATCTGCTGGCTCTTAGATGCTTACTGCAACTTTAACTTGAAATCTCGCAAGGTAGATGAGGTCCTGGGCCTCTTAGCAACAGCTATGCTGTACTTCGTTACCGACGCGACGATCCGCAGATTCCTTGGGCTGAAAAGTTGGAAGTCGCAGAAAGCGAGCAAGGCAATGAAGGAAGCTATCAAGTGGAGGTTGCCAGGTTGGACTACAAGCCTGAAGCAATTCTCTGGCTAATCACTCGATTGGGATACTTAATTGGGATCTGTAATCACTCGATGAATATTCCGGGCAATGCTGGCTACATAGAGTAATGCTTGCAATGTTACCACTCAAGATGAAAAGTCGAAACATCAACTGATTAAATCACTCAGAAGAAGTGGAGATTGCACTGCAATACGCCTACTAACACCGTCTTGTGTAATGCGTTCTTCTATCCATGACTCCATCCCCTTTTGGTTTGCAGGAACATGTTGCGCAGGAAGCAGAGGCTAGGAAGATATACAGGGCCGATTGCTGGGACAAGCAAGGCAGGACTGTCCTCGTAGTCAGTCCCGGCAATCGGGCACCTACCTACCTAGCTACTCCACTTGAAAACATACATCGCACTCTGCAATCCATCTGCATATGAAATTATCGCAAAACTGGTCATATATATATATATATATATATATATATATATATATATATATATATATATATATATATATATATATATATATATATATATACACACACACTAGTTACATGCCCGTGCGTTGCTACGAAAAACAAAATTGATAACGAAAAATAAAGATTAAAAAATAAAAACAATTATTTCACAAGATCAAACATCTATCTTTAACGCTTCGTTTCTTGCGTAGGGCAATTAAGCAGGGCAATTAAGCGGCAATTAATGACGTGGGAAGAACGGACCACTACCACCAAGTGCTGCTTTAGAATAGTAGAGATGTCTGTATGTATATATATATATATGTGTGTGTGTCTATATATATATAGATATAGATATAGATATATATATATATATATATATGCATAGGCGGAGGCGAAGGCCTTGGTGGGGCTGGAGCCCACCCGGCAGCCAAGTGCAAAGTTCCCCTACAAGCACATATGCCAGGAGTCAGGACATTCATCGAAGCCCATGTTCCATACGCATACGGCCATACCGTGTACTCGCGTAGACAGGCAGGTCAAGTAATTGAAAGATTTATTACTGTTGAGCATGTTACATCTTCTGCTTCACTGAAAACAGCTTTGGACTTATTATTTGCTCACTTTGGTTTGTCTCTATCTAAACTCAGAGAACAAGGCTATGATGGTGCATCGAGCATGTGAGGTCAATTTAATAGTTTAAAGGCACTAATTTCAAATGAGAACCTGCATGCTCACTATGTGTATTGCTTTGCACATCAGCTACAAGTGGTAGTAGTTTTTGTTACTAAGCTCCCCTCTTTGAAACTTTCTGGCTCCGCCACTGTATGTATGTATGTATGTATGTATGTATGTATGTATGTATGTTTGGAGCAAATTCCCCAGTATTAACATTGCTCTGCAATCTCCCTGTAACTGTAAGTTTGCTTTGAATATACTGGGTTTTTGCGCGTGTTGTTATGCATGGATTCTTAGCGTGCGTACGTAAGAGAGGTCGAAGTCAGAGCAGCTGCGATGCCTCGTTTACCACCTGGAGAACGCGATGATGATCCTGGCGGATGCTGAGCGACTTGCATGGCTGGAAGCTGTCGAGCACCCCAGTGAGGGACTCCCGCGCCTGCCTCCACATCCTCCTGAACTACTACCCGACATGGTCGGCTTCGCCGTCGTCCACAACCGTCCCAGGCTCTTCCAGGCCTTCTGGAAGCTCATGAAGGCGTTCATCGACGACGCGACGTACGAGTCCGGCCGCCAAGTTCGTCTACACCGGCGACGCCGAGAGCCAGAAGATGATGGCGGACAACTTCGACGTCGACGCGCTGGAGGAGGCGTACGGCGGGAAGAGCCGGGCCGGGTTCGACGTAGACGCGTACGGCAAGAAGATGAGAGAAATCATAAATTTTAAGGTGTATTATTGGTTGGAATAAACGTGGTATTAGCAAATTTTTATCTACTTTAATTCTAAGCATTATTAGCAACTAGAGAACAGTAAAGCCATAACAAATGCATAGAGACTAAATCATGATATAAACAAATATCAAAACATAAGGATAGCTCTAAACATGTTGAAAGTGCATCTAGGCCCCCTAAATTTGTTTTGGGTGATTAATGACAAATGATTAAAGAAACTAATGTGTTCAACTAGTTTATGAACAGGCAAAGGCTTCAAGAAGAGATCGTCTATGCACGTGAAGTGTCCCCTAGTAGCGCTGAGTAAGAAAAACGGTATTTAAGCTTGAAATTTTAATCTATTGAGTCATAGGAATGCCGTACTATTAAGAGGGATGCATTGAAATTGACTTGGAGATGTTCTCCTCACTCAAGATGAACTTAGGCGAGTCTCTCAAGGGCTAGAAGTGTTCTTTCTCGCTTCGGAATGTAGTTTGTTTTAAGTCCAGGTCGGATGTTCCGAACTTGTATCGGACGTTCCGATGTTTCAGAAGTTCCGAAGTGGAGTTGTGCTTCAGTCCGATGTGTTCTGTTTGGGTCGGACACTCCGATGTTCTGTTTCGGATGTTCCGATACCTGTTGTGTTTTAGATAGGGAGCTCTCTGTTTGGTTCGGATGTTCCGATATTGAGTATCGGAAGGTCCGATGTGTGCCTTCTTGTGTAAAGGTGCTCTCTGTCTAGTTCGGATTGTCCGAAGTTGCGTCTTCGGAAGTTCCGAAGTGGTTGTTTTCCTGCTTTGGGAGCCCACTGCTTTCTTCTTGGATGTTCCGATGTCTTTTCGGACGTTAGATGTGGACTTAGCTTGTTTTTGTTGGGTTCACTCTCTGAGAGTCATCGGATGTTCGATGTTGTTATCGGACTTTCCGATGCGTGTTGTTTTCGGCCATCGTTGGAAGTTTTCCAAGCACTGGAGTTTGCACACATCGGATGTTCCGAAGTTTGTATCGGACATTCCGATGTGGGGCTGAGTCAGGGGTAACGGCTAGTTTTGATCCAAAACTATAAATACCCCTCTCTCACTCCTTTTGCCGGTGACACACTTGCTTGGGCTGTTTACTTGAGCTTCTTGAGCACTTTTTAGAGCACTCTTTTGAGCACTCTCTCCTCCTTGATCTTAGGGATCATTTAGTGAGTGAGGGTTGTGTTAAGTGTGGTTGTGAGTTAAGAGCTAAGTTGTCATTCATCTTGAGAAAGTAGAGAACCTCTCCAAGATCGAGATTCAAGTGTATTCATTTCTCTTGGAGGTTGAAGGACTCCTAGACGGCTAGGCGTCGCTCACGAGCTCCCAAAGGTTGTGGGACGCCGTGAGAAGTTTGTGAAGGCCGGCTCCGCCTCAGAAAGGGAAGGAACCAAATAGTGGAACCAAGCCTCAAGTGCGGCCGAGGTTTGGGAGGAAAGGGTTGGAAAAGACCGGGTTCTTTGGAACCTCCTCAACGGAGACGTACGATCCCCTCAAGGATCCGAACTCCGGGAATCAAACTATTGTGTTCTCTCTCATCTCTAGCTGCCTGTTTAATCTTATTGATTTTCTTCGGTACCTTTTAATATCTAGTGCTAGTTGTTGAACTACTCTTTCTACTTGACTCTTTCAGTTGAGTACTAATCGGATAATCCGAAGTAATTACGGAAGTTCCGAAGTTTTCGGAAGTTAGATATTAATTCGAATATCCGACCTGTTTCCGCTGCATTAAATTGTTTTAATTTTAAATTAGCCTATTCACCCCCCCTCTAGGCAATCTTCTAACCTTTTCAATTGGTATCAGAGCCAAACCTTCTCGAAGGCTTAACCGCTTGAAGGAACGTGATGGCCAACACCGGGTTGAAGGTTGTCATGACGGACGAGCAAAACAGTCCGAGACCGGAGATGGAACTCCCGGCAAGAGCAAAGAGGAAGCTACCTCTACATCTAGTCAGGGAGCTCAAATTCCTTTCAATTATGAAAAATTAAATACTTCCTCTTAGCATTCAGATATCATTTGTGCCCTCCGGCGTGCTCCTTTCTTTGATGGCACGTACTATTCCGCTTGGAGGCACAAGATGAAAATGCATTTGATGTCTCTCCATCCTAGTGTTTGGAAAATTGTTTGCACAGGTTTAGATATGCCGGAAGACGATATGGAGCTCACACCGGAACAAGAGCAAAACATCCATCGCAATGCTCAAGCCGCAAGCGTGTTGCTTGGAGCGTTGAGTCCCGAGGAATTCAACAAAGTGGACGGCTTGGAAGAAGCCAAAGAGATATGGGACACACTTCAAGTAGCACATGAGGGTACATCAAGTGTAAGGGAATCAAAGATTGAATTGCTAGAAGGCAAGTTGGGGAGATTTGTCATGAATGATGATGAGACTCCACAACAAATGTATGATCGCTTGATGATCCTCGTAAACAAGATAAGAGGACTTGGAAGCAAGGATATGACGGACCACGTTGTGGTGAAGAGGATGTTGAGAGCCTTTGCTCCAAGGAATTCGACTCTCGTAACACTTATACGAGAGCGAAAAGATTTCAAAAGGCTTACTCCTAATGATGTGCTAGGAAGAATTCTATCACATGAGCTTATGGAGGAAGAAGCAAAAGAAGTAAAGAACCTTGCTAAGCAAAGCTCAAGCTCAAGACCGAAGCAAATAGCTTTGAAGGCAAGCAAAAAGGAAGAGTCAACATCAAGTGATGAAGAAGAAGAAGAGAGCGAAGAGGAGGACTTGGCATTGTTTGTGAGAAAGTTTAAAAAATTCCTCAAGTATGACGGGTCAAGCAAATACAAGAAAAACTTCAATGACAAGTCAAGGAGAAGAAGAAATGTGAAGAGGGCGTGCTATGAGTGCGGTGAAGTTGGACACTTCATCGCCGATTGTCCAAAGAAGAAGACCTCCTCAAATGAGCAAAAGAAGAGTGAGCCAAGCAAGAAAAATAAAGGCTACAAGAAGAAGTACTCGGGGCGAGCCCATATTGGCGAAGAATGGGATTCAAATGACTCCGACTCCGACACCGATGATGAAGGAGTCGCCACCGTCGCCATTGAAGCCGCTCCTCCAACAAAATCACTTTTCGGCGACATGAGCGACACCGACAACGACGACGCACCCATTTGTCTCATGGCAAAAGGGCGGAAGGTAATGACTAAGTCAAAACCTCCAAGTAGTGATAGTGAATTGGATAAGCGATGACAATGATGATGATGATGTTCTATTTTGTGATTTAAGCAAAACGGCTATTGATAAGATCCATAAACTATTGAAAAGAATAGATAGCCAAGAGGAGACTCTCGAGAAGCAAGAAGAGTTGCTAATTTGTGAAAAGAAGAAAAATCTTGCTCTCGAGAAGGTTCTCACAAAAGAAAAGGAGACAATTGAATTGTTAACCAAAAAGCTTGATTTGGCTAATAATTCAATAACATTACTTAAGGGTTCAAATGAGTCACTTCAAGAGAATGTCATAAGTTTGGAAAACAATCTCCAAGCTCTTGAAGTGCAAATTGAATCTCTTAATGATCTTAATTCTCCAATTGTAAATTCTTCAATGGCTTCTATTCCTTCCACTAGCAATGGTTGCTCTCGATGCTATAATGTTGATATTAATGCTTGCTCTACTAACTCTCAATTTGTGCAAGTATTAAAAGCGAAAACGAGAGATTAAGTGCCTTGGTTAGGTGCGGTTGCATGAAAACTTATCAATCCAAGGACGCCCTATACAAAACCATAAGTGGTCGAGGCAACAAAAACAAAGAAGGGCTAGGATATGATAAGTATGAATGCAAAGGAAATGACCGTGTGGTTGTAAAAGGTAAGGAATGCATCAAGTTTGTCAAAGGAAATGACAAACAACCATTGACCACCACACAAGTCATCAAAACCGGCAAGAATCAAAGGAGCATCCTCAATGTCATACATCTCATTCCATTCACTTTGCTTCTTACATATTGAAGAGAAACCACCGTGGTAAAGTGGTTGCTCATTTTGTCGGTGCCCACCACTCTAATGATGTGAGCAAAAAGAAGGTGTGGGTACCGAAAGTATTGATTACTAACATGCAAGGACCCAAAAGGATTTGGGTACCTAAAAACAAGACTTGATGTGTTTTCGTAGGACTATATCTCCGGTGGATCAAGTTGGGTGCTTGATAGTGGTTGCACAAACCACATGACCGGAGAAAAGAAAATGTTTTCATCTTTTGATGAAAAAGGGTCACAATATGAAAATATTGTGTTTGGTGATAATGGTAAAGGAGAGGTAATGGGATTAGGTAAAATTGCTATTTCTAATGATCATTCAATTTCCAATGTCTTGCTTGTTAAATCTTTGAATTACAATTTGTTATCCGTGTCGCAACTTTGCGAGATGGGTTATAATTGTCTTTTCACTAATGTGGATGTGACCGTCTTTAGAAGAGACGATTCCTCAATTGCTTTTAAAGGATATTTGAAGGGTAAGCTCTACTTGGTTGATTTCAATTCAAATAGCGCTAAACTTCAAACATGCTTAATGGCAAAGTCTAGCATGGGTTGGTTGTGGCATCGCCGGCTAGCTCATGTTGGCATGAGGAACCTCGACAAGCTTCTAAAAGGCGATCACATCATTGGACTAACAAATGTTGAGTTTGAGAAAAATAGGATTTGTAGCGCTTGTCAGCAGGAAAGCAAGTTGAGCGCGTCATCCCGCGAAGAACATCATGACGACAAAACCATTGGAGCTTCTACACATGGACCTCTTCGGACCCGTTGCTTATATAAGCATCGGAGGTAACAAGTATGGCTTAGTTATTGTTGATGATTTTTCTCGCTTCACGTGGGTATTCTTTTTGCAAGAGAAAAGTGAAACTCAAGGGATAATTAAGAAGTTTGCGAGAAGAGCCCAAAATGAATTCGATTTGAAGATCAAGAAGATTCGGAGCGATAATGGAAGTGAGTTCAAGAATACTCAAGTTGAAGAATTCCTTGATGAAGAAGGAATAAAACATGAATTCTCCGCTCCATATTCTCCTCAACAAAATGGAGTGGTAGAAAGGAAAAATCGGACGTTGATCGAGATGGCAAGGACAATGCTTGATGAATACAAGATTTCCGATCACTTTTGGGCGGAAGCCGTCAACACCGCGTGCCATGCCATCAACCGATTGTATCTCCACAAGATCTTGAAGAAGACGGCATACGAACTTCTTACCGGTAACAAAGCAAATGTCTCATATTTTAGAGTTTTCGGTAGTAAATGTTTCATTCTTAACAAGAAACCCAAGAACTCTAAATTTGCTCCAAAGATCGATGAAGGTTTCTTGCTAGGATATGGATCAAATGCTTACGCCTATCGGCGTTTTCAACAAAACTTCGGGTTGTGTTGAAATAGCGAGAGACGTGACATTTGATGAATCTAACGACTCTCAAGTAGAGCAAGTTGATTTAAATGTGCTAGAAAATGAGGAAGAGCCAAGCATTGCAATCAAGAAGATGGCTATAGGCGAAGTGAGGCCGCAAGAAAAGGAGCATCAAGATAATTCATCTACACAAGTGGAGCCTCCCACTTCAAATCAAAATCAAGACATTCCTCAAGATAGTTCAAGCAAATTAATGGAGGATGATCAAATTGATGATAATGAGCCAATTCAACGAACGTCTCAAATGCCGCATCCAAGAGTGCATCAAAGTGTCCAAAGAGATCACCCGTCGATAACATTCTCGGTGATATCCAAAAGGGGGTAACTACACGCTCTAGAGTAGCTAATTTTTGTGAATTTTACTCCTTTGTGTCTACTTTGGAACCTTTGAAGGTTGAAGATGCACTAAAAGATCCGTATTGGATAATGGCTATGCATGAAGAGCTTAACAACTTCGTTAGAAACAAGGTGTGGTCGTTGGTGGAAAGACCAAATCAAACCGTGATTGGAACCAAATGGGTCTTCCGCAACAAACAAGACGAGAACGGAGTTGTCACAAGAAATAAAGCTCGGTTGGTAGCTCAAGGATTCACTCAAATTGAAGGTTTGGATTTTGGTGAGACTTATGCTCCGTTGCTAGATTAGAGTCAATTCGTATATTGGTTGCATTTGCTACTCACCATGATTTCAAGCTTTATCAAATGGACGTCAAGAGTGCTTTCCTAAATGGTCCAATCGCCGAATTGGTATACGTTGAGCAACCGTAGAATGGAGGATCACAAGAATCCTTCTCATGTCTACAAACTCCATAAGGCGCTCTACGGGCTCAAGCAAGCACCTAGAGCATGGTATGAATGCCTTAAGGATTTTCTCATTAAAAAGGGTTTGAGATTGGTAAAGTCGATCCTACTCTCTTCACAAAATTTGTTGATAATGATTTATTTGTGTGCCAAATATATGTCGATGACATTATATTTGGTTCTACTAATAAAAGCTTTTGTGAGGAATTTAGTAGGATAATGACAAAGAGGTTCGAAATGTCAATGATGGGCGAGTTAAAATTCTTCCTTGGATTTCAAATCAAACAACTCAAGGAAGGTACATTTCTATGCCAAACAAAGTACATCAAAGATATGCTTAAGAAGTTTGACATGGAGAACGCCAAGCCAATCCATACACCCATGGCTACAAACGGACACCTTGGTTTAAATGAAGAAGGTAATCCCGTGGATCAAAAGGTATATCGATCCATGATAGGTTCATTGCTTTATCTTTGTGCATCTAGGCATGATATTATGCTTAGTGTGTGTATGTGTGCAAGATTTCAAGCCGCTCCTAGAGAGTGCCACCTAGTAGCCGTAAAAAGAATTCTTAGATATTTAGTTCACACACCTAGTTTAGGGCTTTGGTATCCTAAAGGATCAAAATTCGATTTGATTGGTTATTCGGATCTTGATTATGCGGGTTGCAAAGTGGATAGAAAAAGCACCAGGGGACTTGTCAATTTCTAGGTAGATCACTAGTGTCTTGGTCCTCAAAGAAACAAAATTCGGTGGCTCTATCCACCGTGAAGCCGAATACATTGCACTGGAAGTTGTTGTGCACAATTATTATGGATGAGGCAAACCTTAAAGGATTTTGGATTTAACATGGAGAAGGTACCACTCTTATGTGACAATGAGAGTACGATCAAAATAGCCAACAATCCTGTTCAACACTCTCGGACCAAGCATATCGATATCCGACACCACTTCCTTAGAGATCACTCTCTTAAGGGAGACATAGATATTACCTATGTGAGAACCGAGAAACAAGCGCCGATATCTTCACCAAACCTCTAGATGAGAAACGTTTTGCGAATTGAGAAGTGAGCTAAACATCCTAGACTATCGGAATGTGACTTGACATCTTGCTCGCATATATAGTTACTATTCTTGGTGATTTCAAAATAAAAGGATTGCAAAAATTAGTTATCTCGCTTTTTAAAGAGTTGAGTTGTATCTTGCATCTTTAGTCATTCCACCTCGTGATCATAGCTTTGTTTGTTGTTTTGGTCTCACGATCACAAGTAGAATGATTTGCCGAGTTCACTGTCTCAAAGTCTCAATTCCTTCCTTCTCGTAAATCCTGTCTTTTCCTTCTGTCAATTTGGAAAAATACACGTATCGAATATCCGATCCAGTCATCGGAATATCCAGTGTGTTTTTGAACTCTTGGAATGTCCGATATTTTTATCGGAATATCAGAATCCTGTTCAACTTTTGGTTCACCGGAAACTTGAACTCTTCGGAAAATCCGATATCCTATATCGGACACTCGACTTTACGGAAAATCAAATCGTTCGAACTTCCAACCTCGATTGAACGTCAGTGCGTGTAAACGCATGATAAGGGCGGTTCGGTTGGCCCCTACCTCATTTCTTTATTCCTTCACTTGGCCTCCGTACGTTCTCTCTCTCCCTCCACTGCACTCTTTCATCACTTGTCGTCTTCGGAGTCTTCAACTCTTCGGAAACTCCGATCTACCTCAAGGAGGAGAGCCTCACGAGTTAGAAGATCTTAATCCTATCAAAACTCGTTCTTCACCCTCAAGGTAAACCCTAGAGCAATCGGTGTCTCTTCGTTTTCCGTGAATCTTTTGATCATATCTTTCGGTAAACTTGTTGCTCTAGTGTTTCCCCGCCTAGATCTCAAGTTTTATCAAAGTCCTTTGGTTGATTTGGTTGAAATCCTAGTTTTAGGGTTGTACCGAATATATCGGAACTTCCAAATTCTCTGTCGGAACTTCCGATGTAAAGTCGAATTTCCGATACTATATCGGAACTTCCGATGTTGTGATACAACACTAAAGCCAGCTCTCTCTAGTTTCATCTATCATATCTCGCTACTCTCTTATCACCGTGTCGAGATGGATCCAAGTCAAGGTGATCAACCTCCTCAGGGTTCAGCCAAGGTTACTTTCACTCGCAAAAGAAAAACTCCAGTGGGCGAGAACAAAGCGAGCTTCGGCTGAGGATCTCAACACAGGATTTCAATCGGTGAACTCGCCGCTCAGGCCGCTCAAACGGTAAATGTGCCTCGTGGAGCACCGCTACCCTCTAGAAAAGGCAAGGGAATTGCTGGAGCCTCAGGGTCTCAGCCAAGAGACATGCCGAGATTGAGACCGCCTGAAAGAAACCCTAGACTTCAAAGAAAGCCAGAAACTACAAAGGAAAAGCAAGACAAGTGAGAAAAGCTCGTGAAGAGAATCCAAAGCGGAATGACCGGTTCTCATCGACTCACGTTCTGGACATTCTTTCAGCAGACTTTTATGCTTCAGTCATTTATCCTAGAAAGAATCCGGTAATCCAAATGCAATGCGTTGATTGGGAGTACATGGCAGCGGCAGATGATGCTGTGTTTAATGATGTTATTGCAGCTTGTGAAAGAACTGGCACCAAGAGGATCATGGCTTTTCAACATGATTGGAATGTGGAGATCATAGCTCGATTCTATGCCACAATGTATGTCTCCAGGATCGAGTCTCTACTCTCCATTGGATGGCGAGGAACTTGGTATGAAACCACATCGTTCGGTTTGCAGATTGCTTGATTTCACGAAGCGGACTCGAGGGGCCAATCAGATCCACAATGAAGTCTCACTTGGCGCATCAAATCTGAATTTCTTGTATGAGGAGAATCTGAGTTTGAGCCAGGTGACACTAAGGGAATGAAGCCCTTCTTTGCTATCTGAGCAGACTCTTCAGAAGACCTTGGCTCCAAAAGAAGGTGATGCTTCTCATGTCCTCTCGTACACCAGAAACCTCTTAAGCAGAATGCAAGATGGTCAGAGGCCCTTTGATGTTTTTGATTTCATATGGAATGAGATCAGACTCATTGGACAGGAGCCCAGAAGGAGCTGTGGATATGCTCCATTTATCATGCACTTAATTGAGGAAGTGACAGGGCAGCATTTTGAGTGCGATGGAAAGCATGTGGCACTTCAAGTCAGGCCAATCAAGGCCCCTTCTCAGCGAGCCACCAGAGCTTCCACCAGGAGGACTGCCTCCTCCGCTACTCCTTGACTTCTACTCCCGGATCTTCTTCACCTATTCTGCGAGCTTTGAAGTCAATATTTGTTCTTTGCAAGAGCAACTCGAAGCGAAGAAGAATGCCAAGCGACTCAAGGATATTCAAAGGCATCTGAACTGGAATGCTCGAGGACGAGGAAAGTGAAGATGAGATCGAGGATCCCTTTGCTCCGACTGATGTGTCGAGTGCGAGGGCGACGACGAAGAATCTGGGTCGGATGAAGCTGCATCGAGGAGTCGATTAGTCTCTCTCTCTATCCTTTGTGGTGCTTGATGCCAAAGGGGGAGAGATGACAAATTTATCTATCTGTCTATCCTTGGTTCAAAGTCGTTGAGTCCGTGAACTTGGAACTTAGTTTATGTGTTTGGTTTAAAACTTCGTTGTTGAATGTTATTTTCGTTTTAAACTCTTTCTTGTTTTGCATGGAGATCTTTTGCTGACTCGATGGTTGTTAATTATCTAAATCATTTGTTTATCTTGTCAATCTTGTGTTAATCTCCTATGCAAAGATATAGGGGAGCTCTCTCATATTCTTTTCTCTCGAAAAGTGCATTTGTTCTCAAGATCCATTCTAAATGCACATTTTGAGGGGAGTTAAATCTATATTTATACTCTCAATGCTTTATAAACTTGTCTGAATCATGTTGTCATCAATCACCAAAAGGGGAGATTGAAAGTGCATCTAGGCCCCCTAAATTTGTTTTGGGTGATTAATGACAAATGATTAAAGAAACTAATGTGTTCAACTAGTTTATGAACAGGCAAAGGCTTCAAGAAGAGATCGTCTATGCACGTGAAGTGTCCCCTAGTAGCGCTGAGTAAGAAAAACGGTATTTAAGCTTGAAATTTTAATCTATTGAGTCATAGGAATGCCGTACTATTAAGAGGGATGCATTGAAATTGACTTGGAGATGTTCTCCTCACTCAAGATGAACTTAGGCGAGTCTCTCAAGGGCTAGAAGTGTTCTTTCTCACTTCGGAATGTAGTTTGTTTTAAGTCCAGGTCGGATGTTCCGAACTTGTATCGGACGTTCCGATGTTTGAAGTTCGAAGTGGAGTTGTGCTTGATCCGATGTGTTCTGTTTGGTCGGACACTCCGATGTTCCGCTTCGGATGTTCCGATACATTGCTGTTTTTAGATAGGAGCTCTCTGTTTGGTTCGGATGTTCCGATATTGAGTATCGGAAGGTCCGATGTGTGCCTTCTTGTGTAAAGGTGCTCTCTGTCTAGTTCGGATTGTCCGAAGTTGCGTCTTCGGAAGTTCCGAAGTGGTTGTTTTCCTGTTTGGGAGCCCACTGTTTTCTTCGGATGTTCCGATGTCTTTTTTCGGACGTTCCGATGTGGACTTAGCTTGTTTTTTGTTGGGTTCACTCTCTGAGAGTCATCGGATGTTCCGATGTTGTTATCGGACTTTCCGATGCGTGTTGTTTTCGACCGTTGGAAGTTTTCCAAGCCTGGGAGTTTGCACACATCGGATGTTCCGAAGTTTGTATCGGACATTCCGATGTGGGGCTGAGTCAGGGGTAACGGCTAGTTTTGATCCAAAACTATAAATACCCCTCTCTCACTCCTTTTGCCGGTGACACACTTGCTTGGGCTGTTTACTTGAGCTTCTTGAGCACTTTTTAGAGCACTCTTTTGAGCACTCTCTCCTCCTTGATCTTAGGGATCATTTAGTGAGTGAGGGTTGTGTTAAGTGTGGTTGTGAGTTAAGAGCTAAGTTGTCATTCATCTTGAGAAAGTAGAGAACCTCTCCAAGATCGAGATTCAAGTGTATTCATTTCTCTTGGAGGTTGAAGGACTCCTAGACGGCTAGGCGTCGCTCACGAGCTCCCAAAGGTTGTGGGACGCCGTGAGAAGTTTGTGAAGGCCGGCTCCGCCTCCGAAAGGGAAGGAACCAAATAGTGGAACCAAGCCTCAAGTGCGACCGAGGTTTGGGAGGAAAGGGTTGGAAAAGACCCGGGTTCTTTGGAACCTCCTCAACGGAGACGTACGATCCCCTCAAGGATCCGAACTCCGGGAATCAAACTATTGTGTTCTCTCTCATCTCTAGCTGCCTGTTTAATCTTATTGATTTTCTTCGGTACCTTTTAATATCTAGTGCTAGTTGTTGAACTACTCTTTCTACTTGACTCTTTCAGTTGAGTACTAATCGGATAATCCGAAGTAATTACGGAAGTTAGAAGTTTTCGGAAGTTAGATATTAATTCGGAATATCCGACTTTATTCATTTGCATTAAATTGTTTTAATTTTAAATTAGCCTATTCACCCCCCCCCCTCTAGGCAATCTTCTAACCTTTTCACATGTCAAAGATAACCAAGAGTAGCTATCAACTAGCAACAAAATTCAAGTTGTTAAATTATCGCTCTCAGATATCGGGCCGCCTGACTTAATAGACCTCCTCGTCACTAGGAATAGGATCATAGGCTAATTTGTGACAATCTTATTTACAGCTTTACCAAACTGATTTCAAATTGTCAAATTAATTTAAACCATAATCAAAAGATGTTCTAAAATTTCAGGAATATAAACAAAAACTTATTGATCAAAGATATAGCAATCTGAAGATAACAACACAATAAAATATGTGCTGAAAACAGAGATCAAGTCATATAAAACTGAACTGGACATAACATCACACATAATGAGTTGATAGAACTATCTAGACTATTATCTCAAAATTAGTAAGATGATTATATTGTAACAAATTGTCTCATTTTAGCCTAATCCTCGTCAAGCAATTGCTACCCCAACATGCAATGCCTCAAAGATATTTTAATGTCTAGCCCCTGCAATCCTAAAGTAAAGTGTAGAAAGATGAAATTACTCATAGAGCACTGATTGACAGTCAGTGTTACAGCTCAGAAAATAATATTGCCGTTGCAATGCCATAGACTCATCAACGAATGTTTCAGAGATACAAAACTACAAACCACCAAGTGAGGCAATTCATCAAGCAATCTCGAGATGCAACTGAAGTTGCTCAGAGTCACAGAACCAAATACCTAGCCGAGGAGAAGACATCATCGAGCAAATCATGAAGGACTTGCTACACAAAAGGGCAACACAAAATCAAGGTCCAATCCACCACTAAGCCAAGCTAACCGACCAAGCAAGCAAGATCAGTTGAGTGACTCAGCAACAGAGAGCACCAAGCACACCTCACTATCCACGAAGCCCTCAAATTGCTGGCCCTCAAAGATCGACTACAAACACCTCGAAATACTCACAAAGGTGGCATCCACGATGTGAATGAGCACGGATCGAGGCTGAAGATCACACGAGGACGTCGGGGAGCCAAGAATCTAGCCAGAGAACACATAGATTGGAAGTGGATTAGGGATTTTACAAATGAGAAAAATCACGTTATCACTATTTTTAATAAAGGAATACAACCTGAATTTAAAGGAGCACAGGAGAAGGAGGAGCAATGGTCGCCGACGGTGCCGCCGCATGCTGGGATGCCACACCGCTCAACGCGATCGCCACTGCATGCTTCCTCTTCCCCGTCGACGCACTCTGGGGCTAGAGCATCGAGTCAAGGTGCTTTAGCCTCGGTCGCCACTGCCTCCTTCCTCTTCCCCCTAGATGCACTCTAGGGCTAGGGCATCAAGTCAAGGTGCTTTAGCCTCAGCCGTCTGGCCCGGTTGGGCTGGCTCAGCTAGATGAGTCTTGTCGGCCCAGTTGGCCCAATAACCTAATTTCTCTTTTTTAAAATTTGGTAAAACTCCAATTTCATTCAATATTATACCCGTGGTATAAGGTGTACAACAGATTAATATATTAAGGATATTTCTACTACTCTACTACCAGAGGAATTATAACATCCGATTCACTGAATCGAAAATAATAAATCATTTATATTGATTTTAGTGTGCTGTAAAAGAACTTGAGGAAGACTGAGGAGAAGGCTAGACAGAAAGCAGCATCAGCTCGTGGTACTATTGGTAGCATTCCTGCTACTAAAAGACAGGCGGTCGACCCCATTCTGAAAGATGCGCAGCCATGCACGATTGTGACCGACTCGGATGAGCTTTATCTATCACTGGACGACCTCAAAGGCAGCCAATTAAGATTAATTCATCATCATGCTCCGTAAGTAACTAATTAAGCAGAACTACCAGAAAGCAAATTTGGCACTAGTACCAGTAGCATATATCAAGTACGATTTTGATCTCTCTAATATCACATCTCCAGCGGTGCTATAGCACTTAATTTTCTACGCTTGCTTCTGGAAGTATATCTATCGATGGAGATGAGAATTTCAGTTGTGCCGTGAGAAAGACCGAATAGTCAGACAGCAACGCCATAATAATATAACGACCTAATTTGATGTCTCCATCGTGGGCTCGCTCCCTCTCCACATCCAGAAAGAGTTGACTAATATGACGCCGCATTACTAGTGTCGCCACCGATGCAGACACCGATCACGGCCTAACTGGTCAAATCCAACATTAATTATGTTCACCGATTGACCTTTCTCGTGGACCAATATAGGACTGGGAGCGGTGGCCTGTCCACCAAAAGTTTCGTTAGATTTATTTTAAGATAATAGAAGAATATATTATTTTTTTCGTCTCTGCATTATTGAAATATATACGGCCTAAATTTATTATAGAGTTTCACCCAAAAGAACTGTCAGAATGAAATTTATAAAAAGAAAGAAGTTGCAACAAACAATAAAATTAAACAATAAACAAAAACACTCAGGCCGTGCATGGTCTCATTTGAAATCTCCATCCATGTCCGATGAAGAAGTCCCTAACCATAGCGTATACACAATTGCATACCATTGACAACATCTTCCGAGTCTCCTGACGCTGCAGCATAGACCTCGAGCGCAACCAATTGATACACAAATAAATGACCTGCAAATGATTAGACATTTGTTTTTTTGTCAAATACAACATCGTTTCAACAAAGCCAAAGAGATCAACATAAAGCAGCAACTCTAATTAAATATTGAGCCTTTATTTTCTTTACCAATCCTATTAACTAGGCCCCAAACATGTGGGTTATACTATTAGGAGGGGTCAAATTAAAAGCCACTTGTATAACACGCCAAGCAAAGCGAGCAAGCTGACAATCAAAAAAGAGATGCTAGATAGTTTCCTCCTTATAACAAAAATATCATGTTTTGCTGCCATTCCCATTTCTTTTATTTAAATTATCTTTCGTCAAGATCATCCCTCGACGTAAGTACCATAGAATTTTTTTTGATTTTTAAAGGTACTTTAAGCTTCCACTGTTGTCTATTTATAATTGGGATGTTTTGATGCAATAAAGTTGCATACATCGAGTGAACTGAAAATTGTCCGTTTTGATGGAGATTCCATCGAAAAGTGTCCCTTTCAGATGATAACCCAATTCCAAAAATCTTTGTAAAAAGCTCTTGCATGGTTGTAAATTAGGTCCCGTAATGGCCCTATGAAAAGATATATTAAAAGATCTAGAACTCATTACTTCAATCACCGTGGCATGATTTTTTTTGAACAATATTAAATAAACAATGGTACTGTGTACTAAGTGGGTTGTTCCCAAGCCAGGTATCCTGCCAGAATCGTATTTGAGATCCATCGTGAATTTTAAAAGTCCCAGCTCTAAAAAAGTGATGTTTGATCTTCATAAGATCTAACCAAAACTGAGAATCCCCTAGCATTCTTTCTACTTGAGTAAGAGTTTTACTTCCTACATATTTCCTAATCAGAATTTGTTGCTAAACACCCTCTTCATTTAAAATTTTGTAGAGCCATTTGCAAAGCAAACGGATATTTTTTTATATTAAGGTCCTAGATACCCATACCTCGATCCCTGATCCTTAGGTTGGCATAAAAGATTCCACTTAGCAAACTGTATTTTTTCTTATAATTGTCATTCTGCCAGAAAAATCTAGATCTGAAATAATTTAATCTCTTATGAATCCCATGTGGTATCCTGGAAAAAAGATAAGCATAAACATGGGCAGGCTACTAAGCACATAATTAATAAGGACTAATCTGCCTCCAATATTTTCCTTTCCAACTAGTCAATCTCTTCGTCCTTCTACCCCTTCCAGTCTCTATTTTTCAATTTCACTAGATGGTGGTTTATTTCACAAGTTTGGATTTTTAACAGTCGTTGCCGAAGAAAACCTGCAGATACAGTTCAAAAATGGCGATGACCAAGCTACGGTCCCTTCTCGAAAAAGAAAGAAAGAGGCTAAGAAAGGTTGAACTGCGATGAGCAAGATGCTTAGTGCGAATGCTGCTCATCAACATGGTGACGGCCAAGGTTTGACATGCTACTGCTATCTGGTTAGCCTTTTGACAAGTTCCATTTAAGAGATATAGGTGCCTGCCTGCTAGCCCGCAGTATGCATGGCTAATGAGGAAATTATGGCGCGCTTAGCTCGATCAGCTCGCGCGAGCAGAGAACAATTCAATTCGTGTATAGGCAGCACACCTACACTATATATATACGTGTCAACGTGTGTGTTCAGTCAGTTGCTTGCAACATTGTAATTCTTCTAGAAATAATGAAGATTATTATTATTATGTACCCCGGCCCTTCGCGATCTAGTTTGAATGGGTATAAATACATGCATGTTAGAGATCTTGCATTCTGCTGGAGAAAAGGTCATCGATGCCGTCCGATCCAGCGAGTAATCAAACGATCGATTGCACGTAAAGAAATGAACAATGAGGAGACTTTTGGTTGCTCAAAGAATTACACGAGTAGGAGTGGAGGAGTGCTAGCTAGTAGTGCTCGTCGAACATGTATGGCGAGCTTAATTGATCATTAAGTATCCAATCAGCTGAGACTTGTCTCGAAGTTGGCATGATCAAGTGCTCGCTGCCCACTGTATCATCGCAAATTAACCATCAGTCACATACGGCCATTCGTACACTAGTCACTAGCTAGCTGCGGTCAACGATGGCTGCGCGCGAAATATTTGAACGAGCTGAGCTTCCTTCACTTGGACCAGACCAGCCACTCATCGCGCGGCGCGCACCATGCATATAAGAACGCACTCCCGATCGATCGAGGCCACATGACCCATGCATGCATAGAAATTGCAGGTCAAATCAACCGCGAGAAGAAGACATCCACAACAAGATCGTGCTCCATCCATCCACCAATGGCGCTGCTTCTGCTCCTGCCGCTGCTGCTCGTCGCGGCGGCACCGAGGCCTTGCTCCGCCGTGGACCCGGTGACCACGTACTGCGCCGAGAACTTCAGCAGCTCGCAGACGCAGGCCAGCATCAACCAGGTCCTCTCCTCGCTCGTCCCGCGCGCCTCCGCCTCCTTCTACGCCACCGCCTCCGCCGGCCGCGGCGACTCCGCCATCTGGGGCCTCGCGCAGTGCCGCGGCGACATCCCCGCCTCCGACTGCGAGCTCTGCATCTCCGCTGCGGCCAGGGAGCTCGCCTCCAAGTGCCGGGGCCGGGCCGACGCGCGGGTGTGGTACGACTACTGCTTCATGCGCTACGACGACGTCGACTTCCTCGGCCTGCCGGACACGGGCTACACGCTCATCCTGATCAACACGCAGAACGCCAGCGACCCGGCGGCGTTCGACCGGGCCGAGCGGAAGCTCATGGCGCAGGTAGCGGCGGAGGCCGGCGACGCGGCGGGCGGCCGGCTGGCGAGGGAGACGGCGAGGTTCGAGCAGGGCGTCACCATCTACGGGCTGGGGTGGTGCACCAGGGACATCACCGCGGCGGACTGCGGGCTGTGCGTGGCGCAGGCGGTGGCGGAGATGCCCAACTACTGCCGCTTCCGGCGCGGCTGCCGCGTGCTCTACAGCAGCTGCATGGCGCGCTACGAGACCTACCCCTTCTTCTTCCCACTCGACGACCAGGACGCCGCGGCCGCCTCGTCCCACGAAGGCGAGTACGAAAAGATCGTCTTGAACCCGTAATTCGTTACGTACGTATACTCGGAGTTGCTTGTCAATAGCTGCTGCGAGTAATTAACCTATCGCTACTTCGTTAGCTAGCTACGATGTATTACTCATGCCAGACAGTTCAATAATACGATCGAGTTCACTGAATCCATGCATGTACGTACCACACTAGCAATAAGATGCAAGCTACTAATAATTCCCCAAATGCGCGCGGTGTGCCTGCATATGGTGTATCTCTTACTTTCTGCCTGCGAATTCTGGAAAATTTTGGCAGATTTATATGTTATCGTTCGAGTGATGACACTGCTAGCGACAGATTTGTGGTCATTCAGGCATGCCTGGCTACTCGGCTAGCTAGAGGTGAGCAGTGTGTCGAACGAGTGTATGGAGCATACAGCCGTATCTAACTCGTGGTGGTAAATTATTTCGCAGTGTGCGGCCACCTAAAGATAGCCGCAAATCGAAGCAGAGCCCAAAATGTCGGCAGTCACAGACTTGCAGAGTTACAGGTTTGGATATAAGTGCAAGGGTCAACTAAAAACCAGCTCGTTTGATGGGAGTTATTTCAGAATTTGACATTCAATTCGTAAGCCTTTCAGCTCATTTGGATGACATATAGGACCGTCTGTGTGTATGACAGTGGACCAGAGTGTCAAATTTCGAAATGCGAATTTTAAAGTGTGTTAAATTCCGAAAACTCTCTGTTTGATGGTGTAGGTTTGGTTTGAGTAATGGACGTCTGACGCTATATGCGGTCCGCGATCAAGGTTCTAAATTTTGTTTTTGTACTAATAGGCTTGTCGACGATTGGGGAGCAGGCCCCCGCCGAGCTTACTTGTTGGTGGAGGGACCAACCGCGACCCCTTCTTGCGTGATGAGATACTCAGAGGAGTGACTCACTGGGCTTCAACATGCAGAGACACTGTAGTTTACCCTGGTTCGGGCCTCTCAAGAAGGAGATAATAGCCCTACTCCAGCTTGTGTATATCTTTGTGCAGAAAGAGTTATCTGTCTGTCCCCTTCACGGTGGGGATGCTTTTATAGCTTACAAAGGGGCGTGCTTGTTCAAACCCACTAACTCCACGTCCGACCAGGTCCAACGTGGTAACTAACGGATCCTACACTCCTGTCACGTCCCCGCGAGGATCGCAACGAACCAGCGGAGGTTACGCAGCGGGTGGTTACCGACCTCGGGATCACGTCAGGTCGGCTAACGTCTAACTTCGAACTCGGCCACCTCGGCCTGAGCACGAGCTATCGGTCCACCCGGCCATGCGACCTCCTAAAAAGGTCCCGGCTAGACCGTCCCTTGGAACAACTCCTCGCGACCAGGACGGGGACGACCTCGTGCTGCTCGTGGCGCCCGGCTAGATCGTCCAGGGGAACGGCCTTCCGGTAGTTCGGGCAGCAGTGAGCCCGCGCCCCTCGTGGCACCCGAGGTAATTCTGTGGGGTCTACCCGACTCCCCGACAGCTAGCCCCCGAGGTTCGAGTGGAAGAAGGCTTTAGGAAAAGACCTTCCTCTCGGGCCTACCGTCTCCCGAGCCAGCCAGGTTGGTCGCGACGAACAGCTGCCCCGACCTCCGAGCTATTAGTCCGCCCCGAGAGACGAGCTCGGTCCCGCCGTGCCTTGGGCGTGCGAACTAGTTCCCATCCTACCGACGGTTCCTTCCCTTGGAAGCTTCATTCGGTTAGTACGAACCGCTCCCCCTCGGGAACCGTCGCCCGGCAAGACAGCCTTGGTTTGCGTGTCCACGCGTCGCTCCCCGTGTGGTGGACGTCTCAACTGCCCCCTGCGCCTTTAGGGCTTCCTCGACCATAACGGCGGGAACCTCTTCGTTCTCTCGTTTGGTTTTTAAACCCCAGAAGAGAAACCCTAGATCCACTTGCCCTTTCAATCAACTAGTGCGCTTCCTACTTCTTCGTTTCGGCGCTTCATCCTCCTTTCCGATCATCCCCTCCATCCTCATGGCGAAGTTTGGCGTCAGCAAGCTTGACAGGCGCAAGCTGGAGATTCTCGAGCGGGCGAAGTACCTTGACGCCGGCTCATGGAGAGCCGCTGGTGCCGAGGAGAGCCCCGAGCCGGAGGAAGGAGAGATCGTCTCCACCGAGCTCTACGCCATAAACGGGCTTCGCACGCCCGAAAGCGAGTTCGTTGAAGCCGTACTCGCCTTCTGTGAGTGCGAGATCGTCCACCTCCACCCAAATTCCATCCTCATCATGGCCATCTTTGCCCATCTCTGTGAGGGGTTTGTGGGCGTCGAGCCTACTCCCAGTCTCTTTCTTCACTTCTACACCCTTTCGCGCACCGGCACCCCCTCGCAGGCCGGCTGCCTTTACTTCCGCCTCCGACCTACCCGCCCGTACGAGTACCCGAGCTTCACGCTCAAGGACTCCGTGTCGGGGTGGGCCGACTCTTGGTTCTATCTGAGGAAGGCCGAGGGCGGCTCGCTTTCCTACTCCGGAGCCAGGGGTCGTGCCGTCGAGACCCCCCGACCGACGGTGCAGCCGGAGGAGGAGAAGGTGTTGCTGCTGATCAACGAGCTCACTTGCTCAGGGCTGACCGGACGGGATGTCGCCCGGGACTACATCAGAGCCCGGGTGTCGCCCCTCAGGAGGGTGCATCCCTTCTTCAAGGTTGAGGGTGGCGAGGACATCACACGAGTCACGCTCGGGTATACCATCGACCTCGGCCTTCTCTCCTATGCGAGAGGACATTCGTTCTTACCACTTCCTCTTGTTCGATGACGCAGCTCCACCGGAGGACTGGGTGGACGCGAGGGTGTCAAAATGTTCGGCACCCAAGGGCAAGGAAATCCTAGAGGGTCGCCAGATCCGAATAACGTCCTCAACCGGACCGAGGCGGTAAGTTTCGATTTGGCCCTCCTTTCTTGATGTCCTACTTGGTCCGAGTCTCTCGAGGGTGCCACGACCTCATAAAACTCTCTGGCGGGAGAAGGTCGCCCTCGAGGTCGCCGTGGATCAGCGGCATCGCGGTGGGGACGAGGTCGTAGGACCAAAAATTGGCGCCGCAAGCGCGCGCGACCGATCTCCTTCGGCCACGCAGCCTCGTCTCGCCTCGGCGTTCGTGCGGCGTCCTGGTTGGACGACCGCTCACCCCGCCGGCATTTGGAGTATCTTTGTCGACGGGAGGTGAGCGAACTAAAACTTTGGATGGATGAACATACCAGAAACCCCGGTGATGGCTCGTTTACGTCGGCTTGCCGCGGGCGAAGAAGGAGACCGCGGGTGGTAGCGAAAGGAGGCAATCGGAGAGCGGATCGCGGTTCTTGAGGCGAGCTCGCGGGTGAGCTCGAGCTCGGCCCCTCTGGATGACGAGGAGGAGAAGGACGAGCTGGACCCCGTCCCCCTGGTCCCGAGGTCCCGCAGGTCGTCTGCTGCGTCCCAACCACGCCCAACGCCGACCATCACCGAGGCCGACTTGGGAGAGGTCGACCCTTCCGTCGCCAGGGCCGACAAGGCACGTGAGGACATGGCTGCCCTCCTCGATCGCGCTCGAGGCCAGCTGAGAGATGCCGAACGAGGTCAGCCTCTTAGCCCCATCTCGTTTCTCTCATCCCCCTCCGGCATCACACTAACCCCACACCGTCTGTAGTGGGTGTGGCAGCTGGTGCGGAGTTATGGGATTTTGGAGCAATGGCTGACAAAATTCTTGACCTCGTGCTAGAGAGGGAGCTTGCCCGCCGCCGAGGCCGTTGTGGCGAGGAGGTCGAGGTGGGGACTGAGGAGCGGAGGCCCGATCCCCACGAGCCGCCCGACGGTGGCGGCGTCGGGCGGAGGAGCCAGTGGCTGTGGAGATCCGGCCCTCGAGAGGTCATGTCTCCTGAAGAGGAGACAAGGAGGAAGATTGCGGCCGCCGATGCCCGAGTCGCGAGGAGGGCATCCCCATATCATAATTGGCGAGGGCGGCGATATGGGGAGCCTGGTGGTGATGATGACGCGGGAGCCGGTGGTGGCGAGCATGTCGCTGAAGTTTCCGCGAGGACTCCGCCCGAAGCGGCGACATTATTGCCGAGGCGCCAGGAGATCGCGGAGGCTTCTCCGAAGCTTCTGACGCTCCGGCGGACATCAACGCCCGGCCCGGCATCGTGGGACCTCAACCCGAACGGGGCCCGCCTGACGAGGAAGAGCCGTTGTGCGCCGAGGCCGCCTCGGTCGACGCCGTCCTTCCGGTTGCCGACCCGGTGCCCCGAGTCGACGACCTCACGCCCGTGGATGCCGTGCCTACCGGGGAGGAAGTTCCTCCGGCTGCAGACGCCGCGCCCCGGGCGGAGTACCCCGCGGACCCGGATGCCGAAGGGGAGAAGCCCCCGAGCGCAACTCCTGCCCGGGAGGAAGAAGAGCGGGAGGAGCCCCCGAGCGCAACTCCTGCCCGGGAGGAAGAAGAGTGGGAGGTGATCCTCGCTCTTGAGGCCGTCTCCGTTCAAGAGATGGAAGTCGAGGCCCAGGGCCAAGACCCTCTGCTCCCAGGGGACGAGGGAGCTCGGACTCAAGCCCCTGTGCCTGGCGAAGGAGAAGGGATTGGGGCGAAGGATCCCCTGCCCGCCCAGGGAGAACAAATCGGGGCGGAGGACGCCGCCAAGTCGTTCCAGGAGGGGCTGGAGGCCCGGCTCTTTTGGGTAAGTTTTCCTTGCGCTCGTGCTTTTGTCCTAAAAAAAACTGATCGTAACCCGAGATACCCTGTCGCGCAGGTGCTGGAGACCACTATGAAGGACTTCCACGCCGCGACCGTGCCACCAGAAGTCGTCGCGAAGCACCAGGTCGAGCAAGACGCTAGGATCGCGGAGCTCGAGCGCCTGGTCGCCGAGCTAAAGTCTTCTGAGGCCGAGATCCGGCAGAAGATGGAGGAGTCTGCGCACTTTCTTAAGGAGCGCCTCGAACAGAGTGAGCAGGCGAGGTCGGGGCTCGAGGCGACGGTGGCGTCCCTGCGTGACTCCGCACGAAGTGCCGAACGGACGATCGACCAGCAACGGGAGGAGTCCAAACGGCTTCGTCAAGCGGCAAGCGAGGGTCGTGAAGCTCGTCGGCGGGTGCTTGACCTCGAGTCCGAGCTTGAGTCCGTGCGGGACGAGCTCGTCGCTCTGCAGGACGAGAAGCGTGCCGGCTTTCTGTAACTCGTTCCTTCTGTAGCTCGTTCCTTCTGTAGCTCGTTCCTGCAAAAAACTTTAGCGAACAGGCTGCCAAGTTGGGCACAATATGATCGTGTTTAATAGATGCCTTTTATTTTTCTCTGTTTTGTCTCCCTCGGAACGACAACGATATGCCCTATCCTGTTGCTCCCTACTCGACGAGACTCGGCGATCCACGCGATCTAGTGATAGTCACGCGATCTATCGAACGATCGTACTAGGAGTGACTACCTGCGTGCGAAAGATCCTCTAGGTCGTAGCCACACGGTATCCTTACATCCGCCGCCAGCGGAGGTCGTGGGGAGGCTGCAAACACGACCTTGTTGACGGAATAGAGCCTACTGGGACCGTGTGACTTTATACGGTGCGTCTACGCCGCTCACCGGCCGATCTGAGCTGGGAACCGTCGAGGGGTGCTCATGCGACCCTTTGTCTGCGGCGGAGGCCTGCCGAGAAAAGATGGTCGTCTTACGGAGAAGGAAACCCTCGGGGTTGAGCTCTGGTGGTCCGATGTCAGGCGGTAGGATGCTTGTCCGTTTGCGCCCTGAGGTCCGAGCTTGCTCTTTGATACCGGATCGAGTTTGATCACGACACTTCGCGGGAGGTTTAAAGAGAGAAAGAGAAAACGAGAGAGAACGAGGGAGACCGAGAGGCCAAGTGTCGAATTTTTATTTAAAGGAGTAAGGTTGGTTTGGTTAGATATGGAACTTACGCAGTTGGTCGATGTTCCAAGTACTAGCTAGTTCTCAACCATCTTCCATTGCGAGGCGGACAGCCCCCGGGCGTGCTGTTGAGACGACCGTGTAAGGACCTTCCCATCTTGGCGTTAGCTTGTTGGCTTTTGACAGGTCTTGGACCCGTCGCAGAACGAGATCGCCGACGCGCAAGGTCCTTGGTCGTACCGATTTAGCGGCGTGCCTGCGGAGAGCTTGCAGGTAAACCGCGGATCGCAACAGAACCCGTTCACGAGTTGCTTCCGCGAGGTCGAGGTCGAGAAGGCGCTCGCCTTCTGCGTCGATGCTATCGGCTAGGTTCACCCTTGGGGATCCTAGGACAACCTCGGCGGGTAGGACGGCTTCCGCGCCATATACGAGCTGAAAGGGGGTCTCACCCGTAGCTCGGCTCATCGTGGTGCGGACCGACCAGAGGACGGGAGGTAGCTCGTCCACCCAGGCCTGACCATGCCGATCGAGGCTCTTGAAGACTCTCTTCTTGATTCCTTGGACGATCTGCCCGTTCGCGCGCTCGGCCGCCCCATTGCTCTGTGGGTGGGCCACGGATGCGAAGCATATCTTGGTCCCGACCTCCTCACAATAAGCCTGAAACACCTCGCTTGTGGGCGAGTGCCGTTGTCGGTAATGAGGCGACTTCACGCCAAAGCGGAGTTACTACATTATTGCGGAAGAACCTTTTAGCCGCTGTGCCGAGATGGTTGATATAGGCTCGGCCTCGATCCATTTAGTGAAGGTGTCGATTGCGGCGAGCAGTATTTACAACCCTCCTTCCTGGGAAATGGACCGAGTATGTCGATGCCCCAAACCGAGAACGGCCAGGTTAGCGGCATGGTGCAGATGCGTATGCGGTGATGGACTTTCCAGGCATGGAGGCGGCAAGGTCGGCAAGCGGTCACTATTGAGCGTGCGTCGGCCAGGGCCGTCGGCCAATAGTAACCCAACCGGAAGGCTTTGCTCACCAAGGTCCTAAAGGACGAGTGAGCTCCACACATCCCGTCATGGATATCCTTGAGGAGATATTTGCCTTCCTCTTGGGTGATGCACTTGGAGAGGACGCCAAGCGCGCCTTTGCGGTATAAGAGGCCCTCGACCATTTTATAGGTCGAGGAGCGTCTCACTAGCCGGGATTTCTCGGCTTCCTCCTCGGGCAGTGTCCCGTGCACGAGGTATTGGATGAATGGCGTCATCCAATTCGCATCCTGCTCGAGGAAGGAGACGGTACCACCCGTCTCGGTTGCCTCCTCTCCGGGGGGTATGGAGGGCTTATAGAGGTGCTCGATGAGCACCTCTCGCCGAAAGCGAAATCGGCGGAACCGACCTTCGATAGATGGTCGGCCAGGGCATTGTCCTTCCTGGGATGTATAGTACTTGAAGTTTCAAGTACTTTTCCATCTTCCTTACTTCAACCAGGTAAAGCGCCATTGAGTCATCGAACGCGATACTCCTTGTTAACCTGGTTGACAACCGGTGCGAGTCGCCCTTCGCGATTAGTCGTTGGACTCGAGCGTCTGCGCGAGAAGTCGGCTAGCGAACCCTTATATTCTCGGCGTTGTTCGTTGCGGCGAAATGTAGTTGGAGGCGTCTTGGATCCGCTCCCTGGGGATTCGAGACCACTCCAGCCCAGAGCAATTGTAAGCTCGGGATCCGTCAGTGCATGACCCGGCCGTGCTCGATGCAGTCGGGTTCGGACTCGAGATGGGGTAGGATTTGTCCATTCGGCTAGGAAGTCCGCTAGAACACAGGACTTAATCGTCGTCTGGCCGAGAATTCGATCTCGGGTCGGCGAGCTCCATGGCCCACTTCGCAATCCGTCCGCTTGCGTCTGATTCCCTAGAATCTCTCTAAGCGGGAAGTTGGTGGGACTCGAATTTTGTAGGCTGGAAGTAGTGTCTTAATTTCTTGAGGCCACGAGGAGCGCATAAAGGAGCTTACGGACCTCGGGTAACGCTCCTTTGGTCCGTGTAAGACTTTGGCCGACGTAGTAGATCGGGCCGCACCCGGCCCCGTTCTACCGTTATGACGGCGCTTACCGCTGGGGTGTGGCGGCCAGGTAGAGCAAGAGAACCTCTCCCATTCTCGGCGTGGTCAAGACCGGGGTCTTGACAAATATAGCTTTAATTCTTTGAAAGAAGCTGATGCGCTTCCTCTGTCCAGCGAAACCGTCGTGCTTAGGAGCGCCTTGAAGAAAAGCGAGCCGCGTTCCCGAGCCGCGAGATGAAGCGACTTAGGGCCGCCATCCTTCGGTCGAGGATTGCACCTCCAGCGTACAAGCGGGTGGCCGATGTTCTCGATGGCCTCTATCTTCTCGGGGTTGGCCCCGATTCCTTGCGGACCGATCATGTAGCCGAGTACTTTGCCAGCTTTGACCACGAACACACATTTTTCAGGGTTCAACTTTATTCGATGCTTATTGAGGTTATGAAAAGTCTCCTCTAGATCGGGTACATGGTCCGAGGCCATCTTGCTCTTGACGACTATGTCGTCTACATATACTTCCAGGTTCCGACCTATTTGGTCCGAGAAGGTTTTCTGCATGAGGCGCTGGAAGGTCGCTCCAGCGTTCCTTAGACCGAAGGACATGGTCGTGTAGCAGAATGTGCCAAACGGCGTGATGAAGGAAGTTTTCTCCTCGTCGTCGGGCGATATGCCGATCTGGTGATAGCCTGAGTAGGCGTCCAGAAAGCTCATCGCCTCGGAGCCGGCCGTTGCGTCGACCAACTGGTCTATCCGAGGTAGCGGGAAATTGTCTTTCGGGCATGCGGCATTCAGCCCTGTGTGATCGACACACATGCGCCACTTGCCCCCCTTTTTCATCACGATAACTAGGTTGGCCAACCAATCGGAATGGTCGACCTCCCGTATGAAACCGGCTTTGAGGAGCTTGTCCAGCTCCTCTCTGATGATGGCTTGCTTCTCCGGGGAGAAGCGCCTGAGCTTCTGCCGCACAGGCTTTTTGTCAGGCCGAGCGCTAGCTTTGTGCTCAACGACCTCCCTTGGGACTCGGGCATGTCGGACGGTTCCCAGCGAGCGTGTCCGCGCTTCTCGGAGGAAGGTCACGAGCTCGAGTTCCTATTTAGGGTCCAGGAAGCCCCCACATGTACGACCTTGCACGGCTCTGCGTCGCCTGCAATGGATGGCCTTAGTTTCTCCCCGGCCTGGAGGGTAGCCCTGGCGGGAACTCCTCGGCTCTTGGTCGGGTCTGGAGGGCAGCTGCCCGACCATGTCTAGAGCCTTCTGCGTCGCAGACTTAGGGCGCCGGACTTCCCTTCATCGAGATCACGCCCGGGCCGGGAACCTTCAGGCATTGGTACGCGTGATGCGTGGCGGCCATGAATTTGGCGGCGGCTGGTCGGCCCAGGATGGCGTTGTAGGCCGACTCGAAATCAACCACCTCGAAGGTGACTAATTCCGTTCGGAAGTTGCTCGGGCTTCCGAAGGTTACGGCAGACGATCTGCCGGCGGCTTGGCCGAGGTGCGGGGACTATCCGTGAAAGGGACTACGACGCTCTTGATCTTGGGCGAGAAATTTGCATCTCGTCCAGGACCCTGGCCGATATCAGGTCGAGGAACTCCCGCAATCCACAAGCACGCAGCGTCCTACCGCGGTATTGCGGATCGTCGGGCTAACGACCATCGGGAGCCTCACGGGTTTCGTCATCCCGGGGCGTCGTCTTTGGAGAAGGTAATGGGCAGCTCGGACCACTTGAGCCGTTGAGCAGGAGGCTTCCCTGGGTGACACGGAGTACCTCGCGTGCGGCCTCCTTCAACTCCGTCGAGACCCATAGGCGGCGAGCCCCGAATATCACGGCGATGTGGTTTCTCGGCTCTGGTACTCCATGTCCGTATCTTCCTCCTCGGCGGGCTTCTTGCCCTTGGCGTCTCCTTCTTGCTCTGGAGCGTGGGCATGGGACCCTTGCTCTTGTAGAATTGCTCTAGGCGGGAGGCCCATGTTACGCAATTCCGCGGTCGTGCCCGTGCTGGTGGAAGCGGGCAAAAATAAGCGCTAGCCCGTCGCGTTGGTCGCCGCGGTCTTGGTAAATCCGGTTTTGCTCATTTGCTCCATTGGCCGGTCGGCCTTTCCCTTTCGCGGCTGCTCCTTTATACTATTGCGAGGTCGGCCGTTGTCTTTTTAGTTCGATGGCCGCCACCTTGTCTGATACGGAGGGTTTTTTCTTATTTTTGATTTTTCTCGATCGAGCTCACGCTCTTTCGGCTTGACGCCTTCGAGCCGGTGAGGGGCGGCTTTCCTCGTCGGCGGCTTCTTCCATTGGGCGGCCTCGTCGCGTTGGCATAACGGTCGGCCATGCGGAGCGGCTTCGTTGGCTGTGATGTCGGGTGAATTTCGAGGTCTGAGTAAAGCGCACGTCTCGGACCCCGAACTTGAAAGCCGGACGACCGCCTCATCCGAGATGCTTGGGATGGAATTGCGCACTTGCATGAAGCGGCCAGACAGCGCGAGTGGTCTCGCCCTCGTGCATGCTCAGACACTCAAGGTCGCGCTCCTTCCCGAGCGAGCGTAGCGACTACGGAAGTTAGCTCGGAGAAGTCTTTGCTCGGTGGGCCAGGACCGGATCGAGTTTTCCTTACGGTTGAATAGCCACGTCCGGCCCGGCCCGTCGATACTATGGGCGAAAGTTAGCCATGACCCTTTCATCACCCCGGCGAGAATGGCCGTGGTGTAGATCGAGAGAAATTCGTCGGGGTTACGAGTCCCATCGAATCTTCGATGTGACCCGGCTTGAACCTTGTTGGCCAGGTCACACGTCGTAGCGACGTCGCGAGCATCTGCACCGAAAATAAATTTGTCGGGGCCGGTCATTCTGGCTGGCGTCGGGCGATCCCCACCGGTGAGCCCGAGGTTAGTGGGCCCAGGCGAGAGAATATCTCCTACGCTGTAGGATGGAGAGTGGCAGAAGAGGAATGTTCGGCCGGTTACGCCGTGGCTCTGATTCCGCTGGTCGAGGAGCCAGGGAATTGCTCGGGTGCCCTCGAGCCCGATCGCCTTCGCACCGGTCACTCTGAATGCGGCTGCGTGAGTCGTCGGGGTGGAGGCGCTCGGACGCCCGGTGGCGGCGTTCCCAGGAATTGCTCTGGGCGTCCCTTTCTCGGGAGGCTTCCGCCGCCTTTATGTCTGTGGCGATTTCCTCGAGGTCGTCGGCCACGGCCGCACCCATGGCTTCTAGGTCGACCTGCTCAGGAAACTCTCTGAGGTTGCGTACCACCGTGGCCAGGGCTTGAAGGCGTTCCCCGCTCGGGGGAACGCGGGGTGACGAGCTCGTTAAATCGTCGCCGCACGGCTCCGAGTCCGTGACGCGTGGAAATTCTCACGAACCGGCCCTGGTCTTATCGGTCGGGCCACCTCGGACTTGCCGGCGTAAGGCGGCGTCCGATTCGAAGATACTGCAGGTGCTCCTTGGCGCCTCGTAGCGGTGAAGGCAGCGTTCGGCCGGGGATTTGCTCCGACATTTCCATCCTCCTCCGCCAGCGAAGGCGTTACGGGATTGGGCCGGATCGCGAGGGGACATCACGGTGTCTCCGTGAAGCGGTCCCCTGGTCGAGCTTCGAAAAGGTCGGGGATGTCGGACCATCGTAGAGCCCGTCATACTCGTCGTCCGAGAGGCGTCGAGCTGAGCGAAAGAAGCGCTCCGGTGCGGCGGTTTCACGAGAAGCTCAGGAACCGTCGTGATTCTAAGGCCGGCGACGTTAAGCGGCCCCATTGTCGAAGCGCTTGTCTTCTTCCTCAATTCGGCGCCGATTCCTGGCGATCTTGGGAATTTGTCATCCTCAGGATTCCTCACGAAAGGAAAGTCGGTCCCCACGGACGGCACCAGCTGTCGACGATTGGGGAGCAGGCCCCCGCCGAGCTTACTTGTTGGTGGAGGGACCAACCGCGACCCCTTCTTGCGTGATGAGATACTCAGAGGAGTGACTCACTGGGCTTCAACAGCGAGACAGCATGGTTTACCCTGGTTTGGGCCTCTCAAGAAGGAGATAATAGCCCTACTCCGGCTTGTGTATATCTTTGTGCGAGAAAGAGTTATACATCTGTCCCCTTCCGCAGTGGGGATGCTTTTATAGCTTACAAAGGGTGTGCTTGTTCAAACCCACTAACTCCACGTCCGACCAGGTCCAACGTGGTAACTAACGGATCCTACACTCTGTCACGTCCGCGAGGATCAGCGAACGGCGGAGGTTCTGCGGCGGGTGGTTACCGACCTCGGGATCACGTCAGGTCGGCTAACGTCTAACTTCGAACTCGGCCACCTCGGCCTGAGCAAGAGCTATCGGTCCACCCGGCCATGCGACCTCCTAAAAAGGTCCCGGCTAGACCGTCCCTTGGAACAACTCCTCGCGACGGGGCGGGGGCGACCTGCGTCTTTGCTCGTGGCGCCCGGCTAGATCGTCCAGTGGAACGGCCTTCCGGTAGTTCGGGCAGCAGTGAGCCCGCGCCCCTCGTGGCACCCGAGGTAATTCTGTGGGGTCTACCCGACTCCCCGACAAGGCTCCTCTGTTCTTTTTTTTAGATGTTGTTTCAAAACACTTAAACCAACCTTTTAAAATTTTGAGCGCTAATATACGCAAAATATTTGAATTTTTCACGTGAAAATGACATTGCTAAATTTGTCATAAAAATGCTTTTCACAATATTATATTTTTAATATTTTTGCTGAGATATAATTATAAAAATTAGTAGTCAAAGGTGTGTCGTACAAATGATATAGATGTTCGAAAGGATAACTTAATGTAACATCCTCGTTTTGGCTTTCTGGAGAAAAACCTAATTTAAATGAAGTAAATTCAAAAGTTGGAGTTTCTTTGGTGTTTATATTAACCTGGCATCCATTCCCCTTCTAAATCGGGAATTAATTCCCTCACGGGCGAAAAATCGGGTTTTCCAGTTCCCGTCGGTACCCGAAAATTCACCCGAGTCCAAAAGTGCTCCAAAGATCTCCAAACCACATCTAAAATGCTCCAAATATTCCGAAATGATTTTAGGAATCAATTCCCGGATTTTTGGACATCCGTTCCTATTTTATCTCGCGCGGCTTTTGTTTAATGCCTGCGATTCGCGCCCGTATATCCAATTCCACAAAAATCATCCAAATTCAACCAAACCACTTCCATTGAGTTCCAAATAATCTAAAATGGCTCTAGGAATTTTTCCGGAATTTTTAGGCTATTTTTCCTTATTTTTCTCTAGGGCGAATCATTTGCGTAAAGGAGGACCAATAGGATGCTGCCACGTGGCAAGTGAATAGTGTCATCTTCAACCTCTTGCCATGCATGAACAAAGGAGCTTCAAGCAAGCAAAAATGGTGGGAGCTCTCTTTAAATCCTTCTAGCTCCTCCAATACAACTCCAAATCGCGAACCAGCCAGGATCAGTTGGGATCACAACGGCCTCCTCTTTCTATCCATGGGGTTGTTGCACCGAGATCTCATTGGATTTTGAGCAGTTGCGAGGAAACCGAAATCTACCCTTATGGTGATTGCGCGGCCGTTTCTAATCCGTTTCGCGTGATTCCGCCCCTCATCTCTCCGTATAAGAACCCTCTTTCCGGTGGTATAGCTCTCCGTTAGCCTCCCAAATCAATTGGCGCTTAAGATCAAGAAAACCGACGAACTCTTGTGTTCTTCGCGTTCTTCGTGTTCTTGCTCGTATCTTCCACTCCGGTGGATCTTTCTTCCTCCCGTTCGTTTCTTTGTGTTAGCATGGAAGTCTAGTTGCTAATTCATCAATCAATTTTAGGTTTCATCCACCGTGGGCGACGAATTTGGAGTTTTGGTGCTTTCGGCCGAACCGCCGTTCGTCGTCGATTTCTCCAATTTCGGTGAGAATCGGTTCAATTCCTTCCTCCTAGATGTTCCTAAGGATGTTCTCTAGAGGTTCTAGCCTTTTGTTTGGGTCAAATCCGTGCAAAAATGAGATCAAAATCGTTTTTTTTAGGGCAAGGTGGCTCTCTGTTCTTGTGTGGAGCTCTCTGTTCTTTAGCCTTGCTCCTGCGCATGCGGGCCCGAGCTCGCCGGCGGCCATGCATGCCGGCGCCTTCTTGCAGCGTCTTGGCGCCGCGCCTTGTAGCCGTCATCCGGCCCGCCCTCTCCGCCGCCGTGGTGACCCCACATGCGCCGTCGCGCCCCCTCCGGCGATCCCCCTCCCCTTCCTCTCTCTCTCCCTTCCTCTTTCTCTATCTCTCTCTCCTCCATGGATGGCATGGCAAGCTTCCAGAGGAAGCTTCCTCTTCTCCTCTCTCTCTATGACGCGTGGGCCCCACTGTCATACACTCCAAAGCCAAGTCAAACCAATCAAAGTCCGGTCAAAGCGCAATCAAACGTTGACTCGGTCAAAACGGAATATTCCGGGAATATTCCCGGTTTTCGATTTATTCGAAATTCAAACTTCGGAAGCTCATAACTTTCTCATCCGAACTCCGTTTGACCTCATTCAAGTTCCTAAATTCATCATAAATCAAGACCTTCCTGCCAGTATTAATTTTATAATTTTTGGATTTTATTTATTTTCTGTTATTTATTTATTGCCTCGTTTTGCGTGTAGTCGACGATCCTTGTGACCAGCGATTTCGCCGTCGAGCCTTCCGAGTTCGACACCGCCGCCGCAACTGAAGGCAAGTCTCCTTGATGCACTTTGCTCCTATGTTTGCGAAATGATTTAAAATTGTTTATAAAGTTGCATGGCTATGTTTAATTAAATATGTCAAATATAAGAGCTAGTTATTCCGAACTTGTTGATTCCTCCATGACATTGTTAATCATATCCATTGTAACCCTAGAACATTGTTTATACCATGCCTATGTTTATATGGTATCCGTTGATATGTAGTACGGTAGAATTGCTTAGGACCTTTTCCGACCAAAACAACCCATGGGTGGGATTATTCAAAAAGAATGTTATTAAACGTGATTTGAAAGTTATTATTATGATTTTGGTCCTGTTTTCTAAAATAAAAGAAAAGTAAAATGATTTCGACTTGGGCGGCCTGGAATGTCGGGTGGAAGCGGATCAAGTCTTGATCCTTTTGTGCAAAGTACCGCCCCAAGTCATATAAGGACCGACGCTTATGATTGCCATTTCAAGCATAACCGTACTACCACATGTCTATAATGGTACGACCTGGCTCACTAATTTGTAGAAGCCTAGTTTAGACTCACCACTCGGTTGTTGTGTGAGAGCCGGACGGAGGCATTGTTGTGGATGTTGTTTTGCTCACACGGCGCAAGAGGGGCTTACATCTTGGGTGGAGGGAACCCTAACAGCGGTGAAACCTCAGCGGGTGGGTCTAGCTAGGTAGATACATTGTAACGGCCTTGTCAAGATATCCCTGCCGGCACACCTAAGGAAGTGTGTGAATTGCATGGCACCAAGGGTCTATCTTGTCTTGTGGGTAAAGTTGTACACCTCTGCAGAGTAAAACTATTCGAATAGCCGTGCCTCTGATTCTGAACAAGCGAAGAATGCTTTCATATTGGTAGACTTTGATTTTGTTTTTAAAACTGAAAAGTGTTTTGTTTTGGGGTTCGGGAGTGGTTAGAACTCTCGAATGTTGTTTGGCAGAAAGAGCCAACCAGGTGGATAGAACCTGTTTACCTTTGACAGATGGAGTCACATGATTACCTTTGATCTTTTAAACTGTTGGCGGATAGAGCCTTTATGTTAGTGATGGTGGTTAGAACCTCACTACAATAATAAATAATTCAATTATTAAAAGAATTGTAAAAGATGCTTTGTGAAATTTATTACTTAAGTATGATTTAATCAAATGTGGCTTTATGCAAATAAACCCTATTAAGCTTCCTTTGGAAAGCCCCTCATGATCATACTTTCCCGACTTGCTGAGTACTTTTGTACTCACGTGCTACACCAACATTGTAATCATCAGAAATGTATCAAGATGCCGAAGAGGAGGAGGAGTTCTTGAGGAGGATTGCCGGGAGGACTAGTTGCGTTCCTAGTAAATGCTTTGTGGCGTTGTGGCGTTCGCTCGTTGCTTTCTTTTGCTTCCGCTGTTTTGAGTGTCCGGTCGTTGGACCGAGTATTGTAATAAGTGGCCATGTGGCCCATACTTGACTATTTATATTACAGTTTCGTTTTGTTTGGCAATGAAGTATCACTGTGACTGTGTGTACTAGCTACTGATCTGGGACTAGTACGGAAATACACAGGAGATTCTGGATAACTGATCCGGGGTCCCACAGCGGTGGTATCAGAGCCTGGACGACTGTAGGGCGTGACCTAGTTAGCATGGCAAAGCCTTAAGGACTTATATTTTATAAAAATGTATTTGCAAAAGTTTAAGTTTCTTTGCTTCTATCTCTTCTATCTTAGTATCTTGTGCTCATCCTCTCTTTTATTTAAATTTTTGGATACTAATTCTGTCTTCTTTCAAAATTTGTAGATGTCGGTTTTCACCACCTTTGCCGGCGAGGCTGGAGGCTTTTGCGAGGAGTACATCGATGCTCCAGGAGCTGGGATTTCCCCATCGCCCGGAGTATCGCTACCAGTCAATGCCTGGTCTTGTCCAGGACATGTGGCAGGTCCGCTTGCTAGTCTTCGCGAGGAGCCGTCTTCGCGTCGAGGACCGGCCGTTTTACTTCACGGCCGAGAGACCAATTCTGGCGTACGCACTTCAAGACGCGGCCAGAAAGGCTATCCTCATGTTGGGGCAGAGCTACCGCGATATCTTTGGAGAAACTCTCCGTGCAGGTTTCCCGCTTCAGGTTGGGCGGGTGTCTGACCGATTTAGGAGTTTGGCCAGAGAGAGGACCGGCCGTGGTGCACTGGGGTCACTCGTCGAGCGCGAGGATGAGACCTACGTCGGATGTCGGCGGTTTGTTGGAGTCTGCGTCGGGACTTGGCGGCGGCGAGAGAGAAGATCTCGGTTTGAGGAGGAGAGGAGGAGCATCCATCGCCTCCACCGCGGCGCCTGTCACGAGGAGAGCTGGCCGTGGCGCCGCCACCACCAGCCGGTTCGGGAGGAACCGCCCGACGCGACATTCCAGGAAGGGCCGCCCGATAGCGTCATCAAGGTGCGAGGCTTGGACGATCGCACGCAAGTCCGTTCGTCTCCCTTCGCCGCCAGGAGTTTTCTCGATTGCTTTGGCTGCCCCTGAAGGAAGCGAGATCTTCGGCGGCCTTCACCTTCCGCGGCGGAGGCGAGGAGGAGGAAGAAGGAGGAGGACTCACCGCCGTAGCGTCTTCGGCGACGGCGAGTTCTTAGATAGTTTCGATCTGCGGGATCTTAATTTTGTCGCGTTAGAGCGTTGAATAAGTGATTGCTTTGGATTGTATCGTGCCCTTAGGCATTTGTGATCTGACCACCTCCAAAACTATTTGATTTTAGTTGAAGTTGATTGGTTTTCCTTCGGTTGTGTGCTCTTTTGGTTGTGCCCTTGTGTTGAGGATGTGGTTTAGTTCCCCGTTGCTTACCTATGCTTCTCCCTCTTTCCTTGTGCTTGACCGCCTTGTGCAGATGGAGAACGTTGGTCGTGGTCGTGCTCGTGGAAGGCCCGTAGGCCGTGGTAGAGGCCGTGGGCGAGCAGTGGACGGTGCACTTTCAAGAGGAAGCAGAGTATGTGGAGCCACCGCAGCCGCAAGGACAAGAGCAAGTGCAACACCCTGCCGCTCAGCATGATCCGCCGCCGCCCCCACCACCAGCTCAGCCGCCAAACATGGAGCAAATGATGGCGATGCGGCCAGATTCTTCAGGCGTTAGCTCGAGCGTCTGAACCAACCTCAAGCCGCGGCGGACTGCTCAAGCTCAACCGCCCCAATCTAAGTTTGGGGAGTTCATGAGACTCGACCCCGACTTTTCTTTGGATCCATGAGATCCATTGGATCTGATGATATTGGCTCAAAGAAGTTGAGCGTAAAGCGCACTTGGCTCGGTCGCGATGACATAGAGAATGTGCGATCGCATCTCACCGACTTAAAGGCTGCGACCAAGCGGTGGGAGAACTCTTGTGCCGCCCATCTTGACCCATGAGAACATTAGTGGAATGAGTTCGTGGAAGCCTTGAGGCTACTCATATCCCAAGGGGATTATGGAAATGAAGCGTCGTGAGTTTCACAAGCTTCAAAGGAAACTTAATACGTCTCGGAGTACCTTAACCGCTTCACCTGGTTTGTCGATGCGGCCAGCGAATGTCGCGGCAGCGAGGCCAAGATTTGGCGATTCATGGAGGGCCTTGACCCCAACTTGAAGGTCTGGTGGTTTCAAGCGACTACCGTCGTTCGGCACATGATCAACAAAGCGCTGATCCAAGAGGATGCCAGCGTCGGCTTTTGAGTCGCGCAAGAGAAAAATGATGTTTCAGACTCAGCCAGGCGGTTCCAGGCCTGTGCCCCAAGACTTTTCAAAGAAGAGCAGCCTAGCAGCAAGAAATGCCGGTGGCCCTGTGAGCCCAATGTCTACCGCGCCCCATCGACAAGCCCACGCAAGCGGTCACGAGGAGCTCAAGCTCAGAAGAGTGGGACAGCGATGGCAGGAGTGCAGTGCTTTAACTGCAGGGAGATGGGGCACTACGCCAACAACTGCCCCAAGAAGCGTCAGCCCGTCACCCCGGTGAGGTTCAATTTGGGATCGACGCCAGCCCGCGCCCCTGCGCCGGCTCAAGGAAGAGGAACCCCTCAGACTCCACGCACGCCAAGGACTGCAGGAAGAGGGCGTGTGAACCACATCACCGCGGAAGAGGCTCAGGATGCGCCAGACGTGGTTTATGGTAAGTTCCATGTGAACTCGATGCACCTTGATTCTGTTTGATTACGGTGCAACCCATTCTTTCATATCAGTACTTGGTTAGAAAGCATAAGCTGGAACACCATCTGATTAAGAAACCCTTTGCTAGTGCAATCCCCTGGAAAAGAACTAAGAACCACTTCTGTTTGTCCAAAAATGGATATAGTAATAAAAGGGGTAAAGTTCCTAGCGAACTTAATACTGTTGGATACTAAGGGTATAGAAGTAATCCTTGGAATGGACTGGCTAACCAAGTATAAGGGTCGAGATAGTGTGCTAGTAGAGCTATCTCTCTTACCCGATACGAGGGGATTAGAGTGGAGTTCTTATCTAATCATGCATCTAAGGGGTAGCACTCTAAACCGTTTGAAAGGCGCCGTTGGAAAAGGTACCGATCGTCAATGAGTACCGGATGTGTTCGGAGGAGTTGCCTGGTATGCCACGGATCGAGATGTGGAATTTGTGATTGGTGGTACTGTACCGCTCCAATCTCGAAGAGACCCTACCGTTTGCCTTCTAACGAGTTGGTCGAGATGAAGAAGCGATTGAGGAATTGCAAGAGAAAGGATTCATCGAGACCCAGTTAAATCGCCGTGGGGATCGCTTTGTGATCTTCGTCACCAAGAAAGGCGGTGAGTCCGAGGATGTGCATAGACTACTGAGGTCTTTGAATGAGGTCACGATCAAGAACAAGTATCCGTTGCCTCGGATAGATGATCTGTTTGATCGATTGAAGGGAGCTCAAATCTTTTCCAAGATAGATTTGAGGTCGGGATATCATCGATTGAAGATAAGAAAGGAAGATATTCAAACCGCCTTCACTACCGGATATGGATTGTATGAGTTCTGATGATGTCTTTCGGGTTAACCAATGCCCCTTCATACTTCATGAATCGATGAACAAGGTGTTTATGGAATATTTAGACAAGTTCGTCGTAGTCTTCATCGGCGACATTCTTGTCTATTCCAAGAAGCGAAAAAGAGCATGAAGACCATCTGCGGATCGTCCTCGAGGCGTTAAGAGAGCATCAAGCGTATGCCAAGTTTAGTAAGTGTGACTTACGGTTGAAAGAAGTATCTTTCTGGGTCATATCATTTACTGCTGCAGGAGTAGCGGTAGATCCAGCGAAAGTGAGAGATGTTTGGATTGGACACAACCCAAGTCGATCCGGAGATCCGAAGTTTTCTCGGATTAGTGGTTATTATCGGAGATTCATTGAAGGTTTCTCGAAGATAGCGGACCTCTTACTCACACGAAAAGGAAAAGAAGTTTGAATGGGCGCAAGCGTGTGAGCAAAGTTTTCGAGGAGTTGAAAAAGAGATTAACTTCAGCCCAGTGCTTATTTTTGCAGGACATCCATAAGGGCTTTGAAGTGTATTGTGATGCTTGAAGCAAGGACTTGGATGTGTTATGATGCAAGAAGGAAAGGTAATAGCCTATGCTTCAAGACAAGCTGCGACCTCATGAAGAAAACTATCCTATTCAAGACTTGGAGTTAGCGCATGATTGTGCACGCACTCAAGATATGGAGGCATTACTTGATCGGCAATAGATGTGAAATCTATCTGAGATCATAAAAGTCACAAGTATATCTTCACTCGGCTGATCTTAACCTGAGGCAGAGAAGATGGTTGGAGTTGGTGAAAGATTATAATCTGGGAATTCATTATCACCCTGGAAAAGCGACGTTGTTGCAGATGCTTTGGCAGAAAGCTCACTGCAACAATATGAGAGTGCAACCAAGCCAACCGCTTCACGATGAATTTGGCGCCTTAACCTGGAATTGGTAAATGAAGGATGTATTTATAATTTGGAGGTCAAATCAACCTTGGAAGATCAAATCGAGGAGGCTCGGAAGGGCGATAAAGGTATTGCCAACCTGAAGGAAGGTCTAAAGAAAGGAAAGCACCGGATTTTGAGAAGATGACCAGGAACTGTTTGGTTCGAGGAAAGAATAGTGGTCCCTAACCAAGAAGAAATCAAGAATGTGATTTTGAAGGAAGCTCACGATTCAGTTTATTCTATTCACCTAGGAGGCACCAAAATGTATGCTGATTTGAAAGAGAAGTATTGGTGGTCTAATATGAAGAAGGAAGTTGCAGACTTCGTAGCACGGTGTGATGTGTGTCAGTTGGTAAAAGCAGAGCATCGAGACTCTTTGGTCTATTGCAGCCTTTGCAAGTGCCTGTATGGAAATGGGAAGAAATTGGAATGGATTTTATAAGCTGGATTACCTAAAACTAAATCCGGTTATGATTCCATCACGGGTTATTGTGGATCGATTAACCAAAGTAGCCCACTTTATCGGTAAAGACCACCTATTCGGGAGATAAGCTTGCCGAGTTGTATATGGCTAAGATTGTTTGTTTACACGGTTTGCAAAATAAGTTTGTTACTGTTCTAGGTTCCAAGTTCACATCTCGATTCGGGCAGCAAATGCATGAGGTGTTGGGCACGAATCTTAATTTCAGTACTGCATATCATCCCCAGACGGATGGCCAGACCGAAAGGGTCAATCAAATCTTAGAGGATATGTTGAGAGCTTGTGCTCTAACATATAAAGGCTCGTGGGATCGAATTTGCCCTATGCGAGTTTTCCTATAACACTTGATTATCAAGCCAGTTTGAAGATGGCGCCTTTTGAAGCTTTGTATGGAAGAAAGTGCGAACACCCTTATATTGGAAAGAGACCAAGCGGGGCAAATCATTGGACCAGATATTACGAAAGAAGCCGAAGAGCAAGTCAGACAGATCCGGGCAAATCTGAAGACAGCTCAGTCCAGACAGAAAAGTTATGCGGACAATCGTCGAAGAGAATTAAGCTTTGTACCTGGAGACCATGTGTATTTGAAGGTATCCCCGATGAAAGGAATGAAAGCGATTCGCGTCGGTGGAAAATTAGCACCCGCTATATCGGACCATTCAAGGTGATTGCCAGAAAAGCGAAGTTGCTTATAAATTGGAATTGCCGCCCGGTATCGGGTACATGATGTCTTTCATGTATCTCAGTTGAAGAAATGTCTCCGAGTACCGGAGCAGCAGATGCCGTTGGAAGACATGGAACTCAAAGAAGACTTGTCTTACCTAGAGTATCCCATCAAGGTTTTGGATGAAGCCGAGCGTCGGACACGAAGCCGAGTGATCAAGTTCTGCAAGGTTCAGTGGAGCAACCATTCTGAGAAAGAAGCTACTTGGGAGCGTGAAGAAGATCTGCGAGCAGAGTTTCCTAACCTTTTTCTTTCTCCGTCTGAATCTCGGGGACGAGATTCTCTCTAAGGGGGGTAGGTTTGTAACATCCTCGTTTTGGCTTTCTGGAGAAAAACCTAATTTAAATGAAGTAAATTCAAAAGTTGGAGTTTCTTTGGTGTTTATATTAACATGGCATCCATTCCCCTTCTAAATCGGGAATTAATTCCCTCACGGGCGAAAAATTGGGTTTTCCAGTTCCCGCCGGTACCCGAAAATTCACCCGAGTCCAAAAGTGCTCCAAAGATCTCCAAACCACTTCTAAAATGCTCCAAATATTCCGAAATGATTTTAGGAATCAATTCCCGGATTTTTGGACATCCGTTCCTATTTTATCTCGCGCGGCTTTTGTTTAATGCCTGCGATCCGCGCCCGTATATCCAATTCCACAAAAATCATCCAAATTCAACCAAACCACTTCCATTGAGTTCCAAATAATCTAAAATGGCTCTAGGAATTTTTCCGGAATTTTTAGGCCATTTTTCCTTATTTTTCTCTAGGGCGAATCATTTGCGTAAAGGAGGACCAATAGGATGCTGCCACGTGGCAAGTGAATAGTGTCATCTTCAACCTCTTGCCATGCATGAACAAAGGAGCTTCAAGCAAGCAAAAATGGTGGGAGCTCTCTTTAAATCCTTCTAGCTCCTCCAATACAACTCCAAATCGCGAGCCAGTAGGATCAGTTGGGATCACAACGTCCGCCTCTTTCTATCCATGTGGTTGTTGAAACAGAGATCTCGCTGGATTTTGAACGGTTGCGAGGAAACCGAAATCTACCCTTATGGTGATTGCGCGGCCGTTTCTAATCCGTTTCGCGTGATTCCGCCCCTCATCTCTCCGTATAAGAACCCTCTTTCCGGTGGTATAGCTCTCCGTTAGCCTCCCAAATCCAATTGGCCGCAAGATCAAGAAAACCGACGAACTCTTGTGTTCTTCGCGTTCTTCGTGTTCTTGCTCGTATCTTCCACTCCGGTGGATCTTTCTTCCTCCCGTTCGTTTCTTTGTGTTAGCATGGAAGTCTAGTTGCTAATTCATCAATCAATTTTAGGTTTCATCCACCGTGGGCGACGAATTTGGAGTTTTGGTGCTTTCGGCCGAACCGTTAAATCGTCGATTTCTCCAATTTCGGTGAGAATCGGTTCAATTCCTTCCTCCTAGATGTTCCTAAGGATGTTCTCTAGAGGTTCTAGCCTTTTGTTTGGGTCAAATCTGTGCAAAAATGAGATCAAAATCGTTTTTTTTAGGGCAAGGTGGCTCTCTGTTCTTGTGTGGAGCTCTCTGTTCTTTAGCCTTGCTCCTGCGCATGCGGGCCCGAGAAACTCGCCGTGGCCGGCCGGCCGTGCGCCGTCTTCTTCTTGCAGCAGCGTCTTGGCCTCCAGCCACTTGTGGCCAGCTCGGCCGCGTGTGCTCTCGCCGCCCGGCGACCCCATGTGGCCGTCGCGCCCCCTCCGGCGAGCCCCCTCCCCTTCCCTCTCTCTCTCCCTTCCTCTTTCTCTATCTCTCTCTCTCCTCCATGGATGGCATGGCAAGCTTCCAGAGGAAGCTTCCTCTTCTCCTCTCTCTCTATGACGCGTGGGCCCCACTGTCATACACTCCAAAGCCAAGTCAAACCAGTCAAAGTCCGGTCAAAGCGCAGTCAAACGTTGACTCGGTCAAAACGGAATATTCCGGGAATATTCCCGGTTTTCGATTTATTCGAAATTCAAACTTCGGAAGCTCATAACTTTCTCATCCGAACTCCGTTTGACCTCATTCAAGTTCCTAAATTCATCATAAATCAAGACCTTCCTGCCAGTATTAATTTTATAATTTTTGGATTTTATTTATTTTCTGTTATTTATTTATTGCCTCGTTTTGCGTGTAGTCGACGATCCCGCCGCGACCGCCGATTTCGCCGTCGAGCCTTCCGAGTTCGACACCGCCCATATTGAAGGCAAGTCTCCTTGATGCACTTTGCTCCTATGTTTGCGAAATGATTTAAAACTGATTATAAAGTTGCATGGCTATGTTTAATTAAATATGTCAAATATAAGAGCTAGTTATTCCGAACTTGTTGATTCCTCCATGACATTGTTAATCATATCCATTGTAACCCTAGAACATTGTTTATACCATGCCTATGTTTATATGGTATCCGTTGATATGAGGTACGGAAGAATTGCTTAGGACCTTTTAGGCCAAAACAACCCATGGGTGGGATTATTCAAAAGAATGTTATTAAACGTGATTTGAAAGTTATTATTATGATTTTGGTCCTGTTTTCTAAAATAAAAGAAAAGTAAAATGATTTCGACTTGGGCGGCCTGGAATGTCGGGTGGAAGCGGATCAAGTCTTGATCCTTTTGTGCAAAGTACCGCCCCAAGTCATATAAGGACCGCCGCTTATGATTGCCATTTCAAGCATAACCGTACTACCACATGTCTATAATGGTACGACCTGGCTCACTAATTTGTAGAAGCCTAGTTTAGACTCACCACTCGGTTGTTGTGTGAGAGCCGGACGGAGGCATTGTTGTGGATGTTGTTTTGCTCACACGGCGCAAGAGGGGCTTCAGATCTTGGGTGGAGGGAACCCTAACAGCGGTGAAACCTCAGCGGGTGGGTCTAGCTAGGTAGATACATTGTAACGGCCTTGTCAAGATATCCCTGCCGGCACACCTAAAGAAGTGTGTGAATTGCATGGCACCAAGGGTCTATCTTGTCTTGTGGGTAAAGTTGTACACCTCTGCAGAGTAAAACTATTCGAATAGCCGTGCCTACGGTTACAGGCAAAGCGAAGAATGCTTTCATATTGGTAGACTTTGATTTTGTTTTTAAAACTGAAAAGTGTTTTGTTTTGGGGTTCGGGAGTGGTTAGAACTCTCGAATGTTGTTTGGCAGAAAGAGCCAACCAGGTGGATAGAACCTGTTTACCTTTGACAGATGGAGTCACATGATTACCTTTGATCTTTTAAACTGTTGGCGGATAGAGCCTTTATGTTAGTGATGGTGGTTAGAACCTCACTACAATAATAAATAATTCAATTATTAAAAAGAATTGTAAAAGATGCTTTGTGAAATTTATTACTTAAGTATGATTTAATCAAATGTGGCTTTATGCAAATAAACCCTATTAAGCTTCCTTTGGAAAGCCCCTCATGATCATACTTTCCCGACTTGCTGAGTACTTTTGTACTCACGTGCTACACCAACATTGTAATCATCAGAAATGTATCAAGATGCCGAAGAGGAGGAGGAGTTCTTCGAGGAGGATTGCCAGGAGGACTAGTTGCGTTCCTAGTAAATGCTTTGTGGCGTTGTGGCGTTCGCTCGTTGCTTTCTTTTGCTTCCGCTGTTTTGAGTGTCCGGTCGTTGGACCGAGTATTGTAATAAGTGGACATGTGGCCCATACTTGACTATTTATATTACAGTTTCGTTTTGTTTGGCAATGAAGTATCACTGTGACTGTGTGTACTAGCTACTGATCTGGGACTAGTACGGAAATACACAGGAGATTCTGGATAACTGATCCGGGGTCTCACACTTAAAAAAAAGAATATTTACTCTCTTATAGCCGAAAGAAATGCTGGTCATGGAGAGTGCCACCTCACCGAATTTGCAAAAACGTCTATGTGAAATTTGAAATTATGTTGAGGCCCTTCTATCAACACTTTTGTAAAAAAACCTCATGGTTCTGTAATTTCGCACCCGGGTTCGGACCAAACCTTTTTGCAAACAGGTCCTCGCGGTTTCAGAAAATTGCGCCCAGACAAACCCCTTTAGCAAAAAAAGACCCCGAGCTTTTGAAAAATTGCATACTCGTTTTAGCGAAAAATCCATAAAATTTTTTTATGTCTTTTTCTCATCCGTTGTTTTGGCGAGAAGGCCCTCACTAATTCTAAAATCATGATTCTTTTGATTTTTTTTAGAATTTTTTGTGTTTTGCCAAACAAAATTGACATCCATCATGGGGTTGTTCTTGCCATCCGGGTACTTTATCAAAATTCACCCGACGCAGCGTAGTGCGCGCCTCTACCTAGTTAGTTTTAAGTGGGGGCATAGACGTGGTCAGTGGTTGTGGCGGGCTATGTGTGCAACTGTCCCAATTCGAATGGTTGGCGTCGTGTGACCGATCAATCGGAGGTGCAGGGCCCACAAAACAGCAACTCTCTGTATGTTTTGTGCTCTAGATGGATATGGACGGCCAAGTCTATGACGTATAGTGGTATGGACAGTAGTTGTTTATAATATATATTCATATTATTTATAGATAAAATTAAAAATGATTTATATAATAAATTATCCATATAGTTATCTATGCCATATGCAATCAATAAATTATGTATATAATAGCATTATAGCATAAAGTCAAATATAAAATCATCTCTTAAATAATAGATAATATCCTTTTTTGCTATGATCACCTAAAAACTTATATAAGATAAGCTCGCAAACAGATGACATGTACCGCTGTACTTGCTCTAGTGCCGATGTTGTGCCGTCCAAATCATCCTACGTGTCTACCAGGGAAAAACCATCCGAAATACTACAATGGGCTATCTTAGCTATGGTCTTAGCTGTGGCAATTCGTATGTTTGGTTTTGCTTGGCTGGGCAGCTGGGCACAAAGTGACTAAGTAAGTGACATGTATGGAGTTGTCAACTTGTCATTCATGTCAGTCTTCTAAACGGCAAAAGCTGTTAGTATGGGTCATATAGGATTTTTTTTTTAAAAAAAAGAATCTGATTCCACTTCCTGCTGCTCTAATTCGATACAGTGACAGCCACTTTATACAAGAGAGGTATGCCTTCTAGAAAAAAAAAATAACGAGAGAGATATGCGGAAACGATACGGATGATTTTTTTTTTTTTTTTTTTTTGAGAGGAATGATACGAATGATATTGCATGCGTACTTATCATCTACGTAAACGGTACAGTGAAAAATGATTTATGGTGCAAGGAAATGTAGGCGCTATTTAGCAGAGCTCTATATCTTAGCTCCATCTTAAATCTAAAACTTATAGGCTAAAATAAAGTGAATTAAGTTTATATTTTTATTCTGAAATGTAAACGAGATGACCCATCTAAACACTGTTAATATACCCATAGCTCTAGCTCTACAAATCTGGTGGAGCTAAGAATACCCAGCTCCACCAGATCTATGGATCTGATGGAGCTGAAGCACTGCTAAACAGTGCTGGAGTGTAAAGTTGGCCGACCACAAAGAAATGGGCCACATTTTCTGGGCGCAAATGCAGACAACATCATTGATCAGACCCGTGTTCACAGGCCACCCCAGCGGCAGCGCGGCGATGATCCACTCTATCTCCCTCGCGCCGCGAAGGCGCAACCGGCGAGCCCCACCCCAACTTCACTAGTCCGCGATGCAGGTCCTGAGCTCAGACCAAATGACTACAAGAAGGCCAAACAGGAATCCGGCCCCAACACTGAGGCGACAAAGCAAGCCTACCGTGCTTGAGGACCTCGTGGCCGCGGCAAGGGGCGGCGCAGAGACCCTGAAGCCCGCATTGTGGCGTATTTACATGACTCGTGCCTCGACTTACACAAACGCGCTAAAGAGCTATGTATAGTTCTATCAAGAAGGGCTGAAGGGACTCTTAGAGGATGAAGGATCGTTGGCGCTAAATATCCCTAAACAGTGTCTAGAAACGCTAAACGACACTAAACAGCGGAAGAAATAATTGAAACAGTAATAAACCAAAAGACTAAAACAAGAGAATCAATCACAATAAATTAAACTGAAATTCATACTTTTGCATTAAATCAATCAACGTGTCAAAACATGAATTTCATCACATAAAATTCAATCTAGAATTTATACCCTCATACGCCTGCTCGTTGTTAGTCACGCACCACCCGGCTGTCTTCGGCTGCGCCGCGCCCCTGCTGCCGCTGCTCAGACTCCCTGCGCCTCTGGACGACGTCAGCCCGGCGCGCGCCGTCGCCAGCCGGCCTCCTGCGCTGTGCCTTTTTCTCCTTTTTGTTGATCGCTCTCCACAGTCCACAGCCACTCGGGAATCCTCGTCGTGCTCCTGTTCTCTATTTCTGCCGCATTGAGCCGAGCGATTCAGCCTACAGATCAGCACCTCCTGCTCCCTGTACGTCGACGCGTCTGGACGGGAACCGAACCTTTTCCGTTTTTTTCACTCGCGTCTCTCCTTTTTAGCATCGGTACGCAACCACGAGGTGTGGACCGAGCTCGACGGCGGAGGCAGTGGGTTCTGGGCCAGGATCGGCGGCGGCAGCGGCTGGTTCTGATCCTCCGGGTTCTGGGGCAAGATCAGCGGTGGAGGCAACTCGTTGTGCCCCTCCAGGTCCTACTCCTCCGTACGACCACGGGGGAGCTCGGTGATGACGACGGCGGCACCTTGGGAGAGCTGAGCCATCTCGCAAGGACTAGCGGCGGCGGCGTGAGGTCGTTGGAGCAAGCGTGTCCGATACAGTAGATTTGGACGTACCAGTTGGTATATCATATTCAGAGAATATTCCATAAAATCTGTACCACTCTGTGAACTTTCTGTCCCACTAGTATATTGCCCGTGCTAACGCTACGGCGATATTTGGTAATACAATTCAAATAAGCAAATGGTGTTATATGTTTTGGTAATAAACTGTAGTAAGATGTGCACAAAAAAAAAGATACGCCAACTATCAAGCCGGCTTTCAACATGGACAACTCAAATGGTACAGACAAGATTCAAATGAACATAAAATAATTTAAACAATAAAAAATTTTCTTAAATCCTTCCACATACCTTTCACCAATTTTTATAAGAAATGCAGACTTTGTCTTCTCCATGGCTACAGGATCCAAGGGCCAGTTTCCAGATCCCTCTAGCTGTTATTGAAATGAAGAGTAAAAGGGAAGAGATTTGTAAACAAACAAGCTCCACAATGATGCCTGGCTAACTAACAGATACAAAACATGACATGAAAGTTACTGAGCAGTCGAGCACCGTGAAGGAAAGAAAGAGTAATATTATCCCATTGTGATATACCTGAATCATGACTTCTAAAGATCGAATGCAAGTTGCTATAAAATTTGGCAACCTATGAGAAGATTT